>CM057458.1:420782500-421982500 GCA_016271365.2 Neoceratodus forsteri
CACTCTCTCTGTGAAATAGTATTTCCTAATGTTACCCCCAAACTGCCCCCTCCTCCACCTGAAGTCCATGCCCCCTCGTCCTCTGATTTCCTTTCATCTGGAAGATGCTCCCCTCAGCACCCTGTTTATACCCTTAAGGTACTTGAAGGTCTCAATCATGTCCCCCCCCCTCCCTCCTCTGTTCCAGGGAGTATATGTTCAGATCTCTCAACCTTTCTTCATAGGACAGGTGGCTTAACCCTTTTACCATCTTTGTCACTCTCCTCTGAACCCACTCTAGCCTCCCCACATCCTTCCTGAGGTATGGCCTCCAGAACTGGACTCCGTACTCCAAGTGTGGTCTAACTAGATGGGTCTACAAGGGTACTATGACCTTCCTATTTCTACTGGTGATTCCCCTTCAATGCATCCCAGCATTCCACTCCCCCTAGCCACTGCCCTCCTGGACTGCCTTTCCACCTTCAGGTCCCCTGATATAATGATGCCTAGGTCCCTTTCTTGTTCCATCTCCTCCAGATTTCTGCTCCCCATACAGTACCCTGCCCTCCGATTTCTGTAGCCAAGATGCATAATTTTACATTTTTCTGTATTGAATGCAAGCTGCCACCTCTTTGACCATGCCTCAAGTCTCCCTAAATCTCTCTGCATTGGTTTTAACCCTTCCTGCGTGTCCACCCTACTGTAGATTTTGATATCATCTGCAAACATACTCACACCTCCCTCAAGGCCCTCCACATTGTCCCCTACAAATTTATTGAATAGTAGAGGCCCCAGCACTGATCCCTGAGGGACCCTGCTTGTGACCTTCCACTCTCCAGATGCCACCCCATTTATTATGAACCTCTGCCTCCTTTTCCCCATCCAGTTTCCCACCCATTTAACTACCCTCTGCCCCAGCCCCAGTCCTGCTATTTTACACAGCAGCCTCCCATGGGTCACGGAGTTAAACGCCTTCCTGAAATCCAAATAAGCCACATTTACCACCCTCCCCTGATCCAGTTCCTTGGTGACTCCATCAAAAAACTCAATCAAATTTGTTTGACAGGATCTGTCCCTAGTAAAACCATGTTGCCTTGGAGTCATCAGGCTGCTTTCCTCCAGGTAGCTGATGATCCTGCCTTTTATTAGTTTCTCCATGAGCTTCCTACCACCGATGTCAAGCTCACAGGCCTGTAACTTCCCACTTCCTCCTTCCCTCCCCCCTTATGCAGCGGGACCACATTTGCCTGCCTCCAGTCCTCCGGCACCACCAAAGAGTGCAGTCAAAGGTATTGCCAATATCTCCTTTAGTTCCCTTAACACCCTTGGGTGCACCCCATCTGGACCCATTGCCTTGTCCACCTTCATGCAGCCTAGTTCTCCCAAATTTCCTCCATGAGAAATGGCCTCATCTCCACTTTCCCCTCCACTGCCATTTCTTTTCCTGCTCTGCTGCCTTCATCGTCTTCCTCCCTATTGAACACTGAGCACAAATAGTTGTTTAGCAAGTCCGCTTTCTCTCTGTCCCCTTGTAGCATCTCCCCCTTGTTTGTTTTTAACTGGAGAATCCCCTGCCAAGTCTTCCTCTTTTCATTTACATACTGAAAAGAAAGTCTTATCCTTCTTTTTGACCCCTCTTCGCTCCTCTGTCTGTGCCTTTGCCCTCCTTACCTCTGCCCCGGCTTCTCTCTGGCTCACCTGGTATTTTACCCAGTCCACTTCCGCCTGTGTTTTCTTGAAGTTCCTGAAGACTTTCCTTTTTGTCCTTATCCTTTTTTCTACTTCCCCAGTATACCACAGAGATTTCCTCCTCCTCTTATTTTTACTTGCTCTCTTGGCACAGATGTCAGTGGCCCCTACAATAGCTTTATCCTCCCCCACATTGCCTCCACCTCTGTCAAATCCTCCACCTCTTGCAAAGCCCTCTCCACGATTTACCCCATTTTCCCAAAGTTTTCCCTCTTGAAATACAGCACCTTTAACCTAGACCGGTGAACCTCTGCAGTGTTCCTTATTCTAAACCTGACTGTGTTGTGGTCACTCGTACCAAGACGTTCCCCCACCAATACATCTCCTACCCTATCTCCATTTGTCAGAATTAGATCAAGAGTAGCTCCTGCCCTGGTTGGCTCCCTGACCAGTTGATTTAGGAGGGCCAATTGCAGGGAGTCCAGTATTTCCCTGCTGCTTGATGAAGCAGCCGAAAGGGTGCTCCAGTCTACGTCCAGTAGGTTCAGGTCCCCCATCAGCACCACTTCCCCCCTTGCCGCCATTCTCACGAACTCATCAGCCATGCTTCTATCCACTGATTTTTGCTGTGCCAGGGGTCTGTACACCACCACCATGCGCACTGACTCCCCCTTCCCCACCAACAATGAGACCCAGAGTCCTTCTGAATCTCCCCACTTACCCTGCAATTCTGATGCCCTGATCCTCTCCTTTACATAGCGTGCAACCTCCCCTCCCTTTTCCTCTCTGTCTCTCCTGAACTATTCGTACCCTGGTATCTCCATTTCCCATCCCTGTTCCTGGTGGCACCATGTTTCCATTACCACCACTATGTCAAGGCCCTCCTCCACCATTTTCGCTGTTAGCTATTACTGTCCTATGTAACAGAGTAAAGTAATGATATTTTAATGATGTATTTAGTTGCTTTGCATTTTGTTTAAAATAGCCAAGGGTACACACAACTAGTCAAATGGAGATGGTCTTATGTGGTATCTGGATTCTGTCAAGTTTTACAAGTGGGAAGACTGCCAGCTGAGTTGCCATGGTCACACAGTGAATGAGGTTCTGTGCTAGGTGTTGGACTGGGCTATCCTGGTTCACAGCCCCCCACTGTAACTGTAATAACTACCAAACTACAATGTCTTCTGCCTATGTGGTTACTTATCAACACTTACTGACATGCCTTATGGTCAAAGGGCCACCAAGGCAAAATATCTGGTGTACCAAAGCAATACAGTGATTGTGGCCATGAGCTGTATTCACATGTAACTGTGCATAACAAGGAGGGATGTCACCTGAACCTGTGCAATAGGTAGCAGCAAGCACCATCATCCCAGGCCACATATGGGTGTCTCAAACCCCACTCCACCTGTAGGGCTACATGTTGTAATTCAGGGAGCATGCTAATGGCAGAAATCCCATATGTAGCAAGACCAAAGCCAATCACTACTGGTTTTGTGCACCCCCAGGGATGCAAAAATTATGCACAGAGCTACCCAGCTATAAATCTTCCACACTGCCCTACCACAACTTGCAGGATGTCCTGGAGCTAGACAGGTCTGGTGGCACTGAGGGTTGAGGCACTGGATGTCGCACCTTGTGCCACACCTGCAACCTAGGTTCAAGAACAGACCTGGGCTGTCAGGGGCTGGCAGGGCAGGGAGATGATTGAGCATCCAAAGGACTGCTTTCCTCTCCCAGGGTGGGTTGTAGGGGGTTCCCAGCACTGTGGTGGCCTCTGGTGGAGACCGGGGGCAGCACAAGCCATGGGATGTTGAAGGGCGTGGGATGATGACAGGCTTCAGTGGCAGGAGGTATGGTTGGAAGCTGCACAGGAGTCATTGCATGCCATGTCCCAAGGGAGAAACATAACAAAGAAACTCCCTGGCAGACTAAGGGAGGTGACAGAGGCCCCAGGAGCCCAGGTCCACATCCTGTCACCGGACCTGCTGACCACCAGCTCTCCCGAACCCCTTGATCTGGACCTGGACCATCCCTCTAATTTCAGATAGGCCACCAGGTAGGTGAGGTGGACCCGCCCCTAGGGGTGATCTGGAGGGCTGGATGGGTCTGTGAGTCTGGGTGGGGGTGCTCAGCAATGTGTCTCCCAGTACCATGAAGGTTTCAGGTTGGGAGTAGAGGTAGTGACTGAAAGGGCACTCCTGAGAGATGTCCTGGTCCCCAGAGTAGAAATAGAGTGTACAAAAAAAAATGTCCTGGAGCTCTGATAGCCACCCCCAAACACACACAGTCCACCCTCTTCTATTGCTTGGGGGGCTGAAAGGAGATAGTAAACTCTCCTGACAGAACTTTATCATTTTAATTTCAACATGCAGGCAAACTATCTAGTGTCCCAAAACAACATATAGTGTTTGACTCCACCACCCAGGCAAACTATGTAGTGCCCCAAAACAACATATAGTGTTGGTGACCATGGACTACAATCACATGTACCCATGCATAACAAAGAGGAAGGCCACCTGCAGGTGTAGAATAGGTTGCAGCATGCACCATCCCTCCCATAGACCAAGTGTGGGTCTCTCCAACCCCACTCCACCTGTAGAGATAAAGGTAGCTAAACCAGGGAGCATGCTAAATACAGAAATCCCATATGTAGAATGACCAAAGCCAATTACTACTTGCTTTGAACACCCAGTGGATGCAAACGTTATACCAAGAGGGACCCAGTTGTAACTCTTCCATACTGTCCTACCACAACCTGCAGGATGTTCTGGAGATCTGATCTCCTGCCCCTCACCCTGTTCTATGGCTTGGGGGTGGGGCTGAGAAGAGATAGTAAACATTCCTGACAAAACTTTATAATTGTACACCCCCCCCATTTGGGGATAAGGCAGTCCTGACTGAGAATTGCTATATCCCATATTCCTCTGCACAGCCTAAGCAGGGAATGTAGTATAGGGCTGACTTAGATTTTGAATTGGAAGCAAAGTGTGCAGCATAACACTGCCTCTTGGGTTGACCCACTTTCTGTGTAGAGCTCCACATTCACACAGGTAGGCGGCCAAGGTCAATAAATGCTGCCAGTGAGCCTTGCTTGCGAAGCTGCAGTTGGGTGTGGAGCAGCAGGAGTTAGTTATGCGTAGATCAGTCATTTGCCAGCCTAGTCATGACAAGAGCCCCAAATGAACTGTCATACATAACTGAATGCCATTCCTGACTGCATCATGGAAGATGGTAGAATAATTTCCTTCAAGCATGCCATGCAGAAATACATCTTCAGTCCATGCATATGCTAGGCTGTTCACGCACCGACTCTCCCAAATTGTTTGTTACAGTCTTATCTCCCACTTCCTTTTACCCTGACTAGTACTCCCACATCTGTGTTGAAGACTCGGAATCAACATTCACCTGGGTCAGAAACCCGGGCCAAGTGTACACCCGGGGGGAGGGATGCTGCAAGTCTTGATGGCTGAGAGGGACCTGGGGGTGGTGGTGGATGTCAAGATGAACAACTCAGAGACTTGTAGAAGGGCAGTGGCCAAGGCCAGCAGGATGCTGGGATGCATTGCTAGGGGGATCACCTCCAGAAGGAGGGAAGTGATACTCCTGCTGTATAACTGCTTGGTGAGACCGCACCTAGAGTACTGTGTGCTGTTTTGGATGTCACACTTAAAGAGGGACATTGAACTCCTGGGTCCAGAGGAGGGCAACCAAAATGATCTGGGGCTTGGGGGACAGGACCTATGGGGAGAGGCTCGAAGAGCTAAATATGTAGACATTGGAAGAGAGAAGAGACTGGGGGGACATGATAGAGGTCTTCAGGTACATAAAGGGGGTAAATAGGGGAGGAGCAGTCAGGGTGCTCCGAAGGAAAGGGGGGAGGCTACTAGAGGGCATGGGTGGAAGCTGGAGGAGGGGGAGATTCAGGGGAGAAAGGAGGAGGTGCTACTTCACTGAGAGGGTGGTGTAGCCATGGAATGCACTGCCCAAGGGGCTTTTGGAGGCAGAGATGGTGGAGGGGTTCAAGAAGGGGTGGGACAGGTACAGGGGAAGGGTTCTGGAAGCAAAGTTCAGTGCAGCGAGAGTATCCGGGACTGGGAAGAGAGAAGCCAGAGAGGGCGAGGGGGGCAGCAAGGTCAGCTCCCAGAGTGGGGGCTGACCAAATGAGCAGACATGAAAGACCGTTAGGCCTATTCTGCTGGCATTTTAGTATGTTAATATGTCTATTTATCCTGCATTGTATTGTATTCACAATGACCCCTGCATTGTAATTGCAAATTTCTTATTTGTTGTGTAGTGAACTGTCCCTGTCTGAGGTCCATTAGAGTAACTGCTATTGATATCTGGAATTAGTACTTACTCATCTACAGTATACACCCTGCTGCAGTGCACAGTCCTTCATTCTGTCTATAAATGCTTATTCTAGTGTACAAAACTAGATTAGTGTATTACAGGAATAAGTTAAAATGATGGACTGCCAGCGTTGGCCCAGTGGCATAGAGGGCTGTGGTGCGGTGCCTAGTGTTTAAATTGGAAATATTTTGGAGATGAACCTACCTTCCCAAGGAGGTGGTACTCCCCAATAGTATTTAATGGAGAAAGGTGTCTGTGGAGGTGAAACTGAGTTCCTGTAAGTTGCTGCCCAATTTAACCCCTGCTGATGACTCACCTGCTGTCACACTCATCTTTGGGAATAGAAACATAGAAACAGAGAAACATAGAAGTTGTCAGCAAATGGGAACCATACAATCCATCAAGTCTGCCCTTGGTTTCCTACCCCACTACTTAGCTGCCTGCTTGTGTATCCCACAGTGTCTGTCCCATGCCCACTTGAATTCCCCAACTGTCATGGCTCCCACCACCCCCTCCGGTAGGCTATTCCATGGTTCCATAACGTGCTCTGTGAAGAAGAATTTCCTCATATTGCTTCAGTCTTCAAATATCTGAGCATTACCTTGGATCCCTCTTTCTCTCTCTCACCACCCATGTTTCCACTCTAATCAAGACTCTTAATCAGAAGCTGGGTCTTCTGTATCATATTCACCATTTTCTCACTTCCACCTCTTGCTTCAAGATAGCTTTCTCTTTGCATCTTCCACTCCTTACCTATGGGGCTCCCTTGTTGCTCACACCAACGCAACTAATATGTCTCTTCTCACGCAGGCTTATCATAGGGTGGGAAGATTTGCCTTAGGAGTCAACTCCAGATTCTACCACTGTAATGTCCTATCATCATGGGGATGGCTGCCTTATGAATCAAAACTGAGGTTCTCCATGTTGAGTTTCATGCACAAACTTGTCCACAAATACACCCCCCTTACCTCAGTGAGTTTATCCATTGGAGACTAGCCCCCTGAGCATTCAGATCAGCCTCCCTCTTCTCCAAAGACCTAATCTGAGGCCTTCTCCTTTGCTGCTGTAACCGATTGGAACTCACTCCCCTTCCCTGTCCTGTCCTGCATCTTACTTCCTAAGTTCCAGTCCAATCTACTGGAGTTTCTTACCTCCTCTGCAAATTGCACTTGCTTCCATTGCTGACTTTTCAACCTTGAGACTGTAGGCTTTTTACTGCTCACTTCTAAGTCTGTGGTTGTAACTCCTCCTTGTACCTTGGTCAGCCATTACCATTCCTTTTTTCTCCTCCACCCCCCCCTAAATTCCCTTCAACAATCCCTCCACCCTACCTCTGCTCCTGTTTGTTGTTATCTGACTCCACCTCCTACCTTATTTCACTCATTTGCTGGTTGAGGTTGCTTAAGGTGCCCACACTTGAACATGGTTTAAGTATTGTTTATAAACTATTGTGTGATTATCTCTCTGCTGTAAATTGATTTGCGCTTTTATACCTGCTATCATTGTCTGCCGATAGTACAATATAAGTGTATAGCTATGCAATCTATGTCTTGTAAATAAGTAGTTCTTCATTTTATTCTTTTTGTGACCCAACTTTGTATATATTATACTTCTCCTGTAATCTGACTCTTCCTGAATCCAATGTAAATGCTTTGTACTTGTGTTGTTGTCTTACCCAGGTTGACCCTGAAAAAGGGGCTGTAATTGTCTTAGTGGTCATACTCGGTTGCCAAAATTCAAATAAATAAATAAATGTTTGCAGTTCCAGGCAACAAATATGAATGTCAAAAGTTTCAAGAACTCTCTCTTTAAAGGGGTTGAGTTATAAGCAACCAAACATCTGGAATGTTTAAATTGCATTTTACAAGTACATAAACTGCAAATTTAAAAGTCCCAGTAACTTTAAAACTACAGAATACAATGTCACTAAATTTGGCATGTTCTTAGATCCTAAAAAAGGGCCTGAGTATACCAGCTTATTATTCTATTGTTTAATGCATGTCTGTTTTATAAGTAGTGAAACATTACAAAATAACATCAGTACTTTAAGTTGAATTTCATGACTTTTTGTGGATAATTTTGGAACTGTGTGGAAACCATATCCATGAATTTTTTTCTAGTCATACATCTGATCTGTCTTAGAGAAGCAGAGTGGTGATAAGGCTAGATTCATATGGGATTTCATTGTAAAAGTAGCCTGATAGTTCATGGAAAATTGCAGGGGCATGATGCTAATAAAAATGATTTTATTTGCCTGCCTGCTGTACAGGTCATATGGGCGTGATTTATAGCCAAGCACTGAAGAGAGAGGGAGGAACTGACTGTTGTCTGCACTATAATAAGGAATATATGTTCTGAGGACACAAGGTGGTCATTTATTGAATTAAAAGGATGTTCCTTGCTGGAGACTATCCAGAGGGATCTTCCTCAAGGTCATCATGGTCCTAGGGCCTGTAAGAGTAACAGTGACAGAAATTAGACAAGCTAACATTTGGTAAGAGTCTGTTGATAGGGGGAGGTTCTTCTTCTGGCCAACTAGAGGGTATTCTGGGACAAGGAATGTCTACGTGTTCAGGGTGGGTTGCAGCTAGAGATGCAGCAAAGTTTAAATTCGCTGACATGAAGTGACGTAGTCAAAACTCCAAATTCTTGGTTCCATGAAAGCAACTGCAAAGAATGTTGTCCATACAATGAAAACAACACAAAACACAACTGACAGCTTCAGCTTTTATTCAGGCACAGTTAAATATGGATCCTTTAGAGGTATAAATATAATTTATGAAAATAGAAACATTACAAGCAGTTGCACATAATCAGTTCCTGTCCCCTTTAATTTACTTTATGTCGTACATGACTGATGGCATGCAAAATGGCAGATGCTGCATGTTTCATTACAGGTAAAACTGTTGTGCCATTACAGATGCTGCAATAAAAGTGTTTTGAAGATGGCTTTGGGCCTGCACAATTGCAGCTGCGCTGAAAGCATGCATTGTCCACATAGTTGGCAACCACATGACTTATTATTACATAAAATTAAGTAATGATAAGTAACAAAAAAATTATTATTGAGGAAAGCATAATGGTGTGGGGTGGTTGAACATTTGGGGGAGGTGGTGAATTGCATTTATCATTATGAGTGTAAAGGAGAATCAAGATCAAGAAAAACAAGATTAACAAAATTCCCCCCCCACAAGAAATAAAAATCTTCTTTTATTTATTTTTGTATGCCCTATTTATTTTTATTACATACTAGTATGACATTTATGTTCAGTTCATGTTTTCTTTGTGATGTTAATTTTGTTAATCCTGTATTTGCTTAGCCTCAGAATGGTAAATCTGATTCCCCACCTCCCCCTATGCCCCAACCCAGCCATTATGCTTTTAGCAATAACAATTTTTAAGCTCATACTCATTACTGTATTTTATGTAGTAAGTCTTGTGGCTGCCAAGTTTGCAGACACTGCATGCTTGCCTGTAATTAAATCTTGGGTCTCCAAAATGCCGTCTGCAATACATTTGTATTGCAGCTTGCGTTGCGGCCTGACAGTTTCATCAGTAATGAAAACACACAGTGTCCACCATTTTCATGACCAGCAGTCATGTAAAAAATAAAGTTAATTAAATAACAACCATGAAAATACTTGTTACTTTTCTGAACATGTAGTTAAAGCACTAGGGCAATATTCACAATACCATAACATCACCTAGCATGTCCCCCAACAATGTGCTATGTTGTGTTTTAATGTCCACTTTTTTTCATGAAAAGCCAAGATAAAAATTAATACCAGTCCAAAAATGTGTCACAGTGTGTTAAATGTCATCATTGCATTGTGATAACACTTGCTGCTGCTGCTGGTGGTTTGGACCCTTTCTTTTCATTTCATGAAAAGTCCCTATGAAGAATAATCACATGAAAAACTGTTCAGAAAAGTCACAAGTATTTCTTGATGCACTGCTAAAAGTGTGCACCTAGAGTCAGAACTCTGCATAAGTGTCCCACTCCCAAGTGAGAAAATGGCTTGTTGGCAGCTGATGTTGTTGTCTGTCTGTTTTCTGCTGATGTACAATGTGTTGCTAAATGATGATAGCCATAGATGACCATGGTCTATATACTATAATTTGATGTTCTAGGAAATTCTTCAGCTGCGCTGACTGAAACATGCTGCGCTATATGTATGTATTCATACCAACATTGGTAAGTTAGTATATGTGTCACTGTCATGTTTTTCAGAGACACTGCCATTTAATTTGTATTGAATCTTGTCTTTTGTTGTAAGCACTGGGCAGTACGTCATGTTGTTCCTTTGCAGGGAATCATCATCATACATGTTGAATGTTTCCCCTTCACCAGTGTGTTGGCCATGGTCACATTCACATGCCATACATATGTGCTGCCATCTAATGTGGTACTGTAAAATTTAAATTTTTTCCGGGGGGGGGGGGGTACTGCTGTGAGTGAGTGAGTGAATTATAAGCATTTCTCATTACTATTCTTTTCTTTTACATTCTCAGGTTACAGCACACAGATTCACAACCATAGTGATGAAACCATGTTGCCACTGCACATGTGTTCCACACGTGTCTGATTGTTGACTTTGGCTGTACGAACAATGTCAATCCATGAAAGGTAAGTATTTTTTGGGGGAGTTACATAGGTCATTTTGAAAACAATTTACAGTAATATTTTTGTCTTCTTTCCAGGTCTTCAGTGTATCCAAACTGTTGTCCATCTGCAGATTGGAACATACCGCCAGTCCACAATACCTCGAAGCTGCCTGCAAACAGATGAAAAAAAAATTATTCTGAGTTCATTCCAGTACCCCATTCAGTATCAGTACCCCATGGAGCTGTTCCTGTCTTTTTTATATCCATCATCTGGCCTGTATGTCACCACTGTTAAATACTTTGTACCGGCAGAAAACAAGGGAAACAAAAAAAAGGAAAGCAGCCCTCACAATCCTCAATGCCGGAGTTGTACCCACTTGGAAAAATTTTTTCCATGATTGCATCAGCAACTTCAGTGGTACACTGTTTTACACTGTACCAGGATGGTCTGCTTCACCTGCATTATTCAGCACCACCATCATCCTGACTGGGTACAAGCATAGATGTGATTGTCCTGCTTGGTATGTTGGACAAAAAATTTTTAAAGTTGTGTGATTCATGATCGTGAAGATGAAGATTGTGATTTGTCTCATGACTCATGAATCTGTGATCATGACATGACAATGAGTAAAACATTCAAAGTGAAATATGCACCACACTGGTGCTCTGAACACTACTTGAACATTCAAAGTCATCCTCTTCATGCCTGTGGCAAACCTCCAGTGTTAATTCGCAGCTTTTACCTACATGGCTACTTGCTGTTACTTGAGGACTGACTGGCAGATTTTATTTCAAACACACACACAGAATTTATTTCACACATCACCTACGCTAAGGTCTTGTGACTAGTGATTGTGACATGACGTGACTCAGTCATGATGAACTTCCCAGAACGGTATAATGTTTGCACCAAGATAATATCTACCGGATTAAATAGGTCCAGCTTCCTGTGAGGATAAAGATTCAAATAGGGCATTTACAGAATATGAACACAAATAGAAGCATTGTACTAGACCAAGGATCTTGAGTGACATGACATGATAACTGGGTGTTCCCCAGTCCTGATTCGTGATGAAACCAAAAATTAAAAACAAAAACAGCGTTGGACCAAAAAAAGTTAAAGTTGTGTGATTCGTGATTGTGAAGATGAAGAACGTGATTTGTCTCATGACTCGTGATTGTGACATAACAATGAGTACAATGTTCAAAGTGAAATATGCACCACACTGGTACTCCGAACACTACCTGAACATTCAAAGTCATCCTCCTCATGCCTGTGGTAAACTTCCTGTGGTAATTCGCAGCTGTTACCTACATGACTACTTGCTGTTACTTGAGGACTGGCTGACAGGTTTTATTTCAAATACACACACAGAAATTATTTCACAGACCACCTACACTAAGGTTGATGCTGCAGGCACTGCTATTACCAACACAGATTCAGGGACCTTGCCTGGCCCTAACCCTCTCTGACACAGTACATTTTCCCTTCAAGGATTTTTTCTTTTTTTATTTATTCCACGTGATGTGATGGAATGCCCTGCCCACAGACCCAAAGCTTATACCCCACTGACTTATGTGGCACATACACCACAGTCAGAAACACCTTTGCCTAACCGTGTCTTTGTGGCATTTTTTTAGATTACACAGAGTCACCAAGAAAATAAATACATTTCTTGCAAAGTTATTTTTTCTAAATTTGTGGGTTGCTAACAAATTCAGCTTGGATGCTGTCCTGTGGAGAACATGTTCCAAGTCCAACCACAGCCTCAGTATGATCATCCACTATTTTTTCTTCAACATTTGAATCACTGGATGGCCCAGGCATAACCTCAACAGCACTGGAAACATAAGATTGTGATTGTGAGTTATTGTCAGGATCAGAATCATGTTCAGGTACTGTGGTGATGGGGATGAGGAGTGTGACATCAACTACACTCTGACTCACATCTTTGGACTCCAAAATATTTTGGCAACCTGTTAACTTGTCACAGGTTGAACTTGGGGCAATACTCATGCCATCACCAACTTCACTACCACCACCAGCAGGGACAACAGCATCTCCAGCCATCATTGAAGCAACTGATTGTGCTGTGAAAAACAGTCAGAGAAATCCCTTTACTGCCATCAACTATGCCCTCATGCTGCGTACTACCATGCACATGCCCGCAGCTACTCTTGCCACTGGCAGCAGTGCCAAGGCCAGAAACATCTTTGCATGCATGTCTCTTTGCTGGCATTTTTGGGGATTACACAGAAAATTAACAACAAATTTAGATTTCTGAACTTTGGGGTGGATAGGAAGCCAAAAAACAACAACTGTGGCTTACAGATTGAGACTGGGCCTTAAACAGATGCAGATGCACAGATAGACGGAGACTGAGCACTCAAGATGCAGCCGCACAGGCACAACAACACCTTAACCAGTGGTCACAAATCCAAAACTGGACAAATATTACTTTCTTTTGCGGGGTGGGGGGGGTACAGCTGTAGTACCAGTCCACTCACACACACACACACACACACACACACTAAAGATAATGGTCAGAAAATGTAACAGTTCAGTACACTACAACACAACCTTTTAAACTAACTGAAAAAAGGCACAGCACCACAGCAAACAGCAAAAAAATATATAAATTTACTACAAGTATTACTGTGTGTACATGAACACACAAATACTCACACACTGGCTACCCAACAACAGTTAGAAAGACTGCCTTTCTCACTGTGAATCTCCCTTCACCACAGATCCGCCCCACCCCCAAAGCATACTTCTCCAGTGTCTGTCAGTACACAGACTGAATGTTCTAAATTAACATTCAAAATGCACACAAAAACACTAAACACTTGATGATATAAGCACAGGAGGATTTCCTACAATCTATGTTATAAATTTGGACCAAAATAATTGGATCAAAAGTGATTTTTTAAAGTCTTTTCGATGGTTTGATTCTCAGAGCTCTGAGATCAAACTGTCTCCAGCTTTCCACTTCACACACTATGCAGAACTGAGGCTGTGCAAGACAATAAAGAGCCCATGTGACCTGCCATCCCATGCAAAATTCATCTCATATAGCAATAAACAGGCGAAACAAAGCGAAGTCCATTCAAATCAATGCCATTTCGCATTAAGATTAAGGGGAAGGCTGTAATATGAGGCGAAGTATCATAAGTCCATTAAAACCATGCGCTTCGCATTCCTTATTATGAAGATGGAGTAATTCGCTTTGAGTTGAGGAGCACTACACGGATGAAGGAACAGTACGCGAAATGCTCTTCATAGCAAAGCTGGGGCACTTTGCATACCTCTAGTTGCAGCTGTGCCACAAGGATCATTTTAAGGGACACAGACAGTCAGGGGGATTTAAATTAGGTGAAAGGGGTTGGGGATGCAGCCCATGCAGGGGTCACCAATGGCAAGAGTTAGATGCATGGGTTCTTCTGGACAGCTGAGCTGAGTAGCACTACAATAGTAGACCACCAGTTAAAGCAAAAGGCAACAACACTGAGAGAGAACAATTATAACCTGAGAGCAGGCCATATAAGAATCACACCCAGTAAAAGTGACTAGCCTAAGAGCCTGATGTACTGGTCTGTATTTGGGAGTCCAGGACTTAGAGGCACTCAGTGATCTAGCTGGGGAAGAAAATAACAGGAGTAACGAGAAGAAGGAATTCAAACTATTCTTATGGGATAGGTGTGACACAAACAGGAGCAGGTGGTTCTCTTTTTAAGGGAGTGTGTCATAATGAAGAACAAGGAGGATACTGGGTACAAGTAGTTCCCCTGAGTCCATCTATTCAAGCTTAAAGAAAAAAGTGGGGGCAACATATTCACCCAGGAAGGAACTGCAGGATTACAAAGCAATGCATATCAGATGCAATGCTGGAATGCATTGTTAAAGGCAAATTTCACAAGAGGAATTCTGGTGGAATTATCCATACTACCATGAATTTGTGAGAAAATGTTTCCAATTAACAATTTGTGGTATTTCTACTGTAAATTTAAAACAACTCAGCCACATTTCTCCAGCTTTGTGAGATTCCAGGATCCACAGACATTAGATATGCATGTCAGCTTTCAGGTCTACACCTGCAATAGTGGTGATGTTACAAACATCCACATTTTTAGAAAATGTTTACACAGTTTTACAAATATAGAACTTATAAGCCTCTGTAACTTTAAAAAAAAAATACTTAACCAAATCACTCTATATTTTGCAGTTTCTATGACCCTTCCAAGAAGTTTGTGTATGCTACTTTGCAGGTATCTAGCTCCACAGGTGGTGAAGTTAATAAAAGGTAAATATTTTCACAAAATGACATAACAAGATACAATGTTTGAGTTTAAAACCCCCATAAGAATGAAACTGCTCATCCAAATGTCGGGATATTTGGTATGTAATTGGGACACCTACAGTCAAGTAAACATGCCAGCTCTCAGGTCTCTAGATCAACAGGCAGATGAGTTATGATGAAATAAATACCTTTGTGAAATTCTGTAACATTTCAGTGGAATAACGCAAAACTGGAGTTACTTCAGAACTGCCCTAGAATCCAACCCTCTGTCTTCACATTTGCTAATTTTTCATTTTCTTAGAAACTTCATATATATGGTGTGCACTCTCTGTGATGCAGACACGGGTTGACTGAGGTGGTAAGAGGAGGGACTGTGCAGGCTGCCATCACTACAGCACTGACTGCAACAAATTAATCTATGGGAGGGTGAGTCAGGTGCAGACGTAGGTGTGGGTGGTAGGTGTTGATGTTGAGTGGGTAGGACTGGGGTGTGAGTACAGCTGATATACCAGTGCTCATGTGGGGGAACCACTAGACAACCAGGGACACTACTTACATATATTTATACATTCAGATGGGTATGAGTGAGGGAGGGTGAATCACTAGATAACCAAGAACAGTGGCTTCAATTATTTATACATGCAGATGGGCATCAGGGAGGAAGGAGGAATGCTAGATGATGAAGGAATGGCAGCTCCTACTATAAATATACTACTTGGGGACTGGGCAGGAGGGGGTCAGATGATCGCACACCACTTTGTCCACTGTTAAAGGCAGGGTTCCGGGAGTGGTAAATAAAATGCTGCCACAGCAGCCTTTAACCACTTTCATATCATGCTGAATATACCACTACATCATGTATGGTAGAGGGTTACCTCCTTTGCATGGGTGCAGAGGTGTATTCAGCACAGTAATACTATCCACCAAGCACCTCACACCAGGGCATTTTGAATATGTCTCCTGCTCCATCCAAATGCACGCAACTGGGTTAGCATGCTGCTATTCATGTTAGCGCTGTTCTAACCTTCTGAAAATGGGGGCCCTGGTATGTAAAAAACTGTACATTGTTAGAGATAAATAACTCGTGCAATTATGTACAGTGCAATGTGCAATTATGTACAGTGCAAAAAAATACTTAGATTACAAGATACAACAGTACTTATTGAAAAGGGAAGTGGCAGCTAGGAATCACAGGCAACAGCATACACGGGTCATGGG
The DNA here is from genome assembly GCA_016271365.2 of Neoceratodus forsteri. Classification (NCBI taxonomy): domain Eukaryota; kingdom Metazoa; phylum Chordata; order Ceratodontiformes; family Ceratodontidae; genus Neoceratodus; species Neoceratodus forsteri. Next base: position 420,798,646 of record CM057458.1, read on the forward strand.
GTTGTGAAAGAGGGCTTTCAGAGTGAAAGGGGAGAGGGCACAGCAACTAATTATTTTATTATTAAACCACAGCTCTTAAAAATTATTTTTATAGATGCGAGATCAATGTTAACTATAACTATACACTGGTGACTAAGATAACTTTACCGGAGCATTGGTGGTATAGTGATTAGCAGAACTGCCTTCCAAGTAGCTGACCAGGGTTCAATTTCTGCCAAGACTAGTCTGGAAGATAGGATTGTGCAGAGAATCAAGGGGGAATATAAATACTTTTTGAATATAAAGAGAACAAAAACAGCGTAGGGGATAAGGTGGTGCCACTGATCATTGCATAAGATGGAATCATTCAGCAAGGCTAAGTGAATAGCAGAGGTACTGAATAACTGTGTCAGTATTCAGCCACAAAGTCAGGGGGCATGGCCAGTGGGAAGTGGAAGTTAGGGAAAGGTACAAGCCAAATAGGAGGGAATGTTGACCTTGTTAGACTTAGCTGGCAAGTACTTCAATGGTGTGAATCCTGCAGAATTCCAGAATCAGGATGGTATCCAACCAAGGGTAATGGTGAGAGAAGTGGGCAATTGCAACTTCAGAGTGACTTAAAGTTGTGGCACCTAAATTTAGTTTGGTTTTGAGAATGCAGCCAAACCCTTTCTATTCTGGATGGAGTAATAACATGAGGTAAAGCAGACTAAAAACAGAGGGCCTTGAGGTCAGCAATACTGCATGACAGGGTGTGGGCTGTGCTGGGATAACCCCATGCTTGGGGTGGATGGGTATGAAGGAAAGGCTGAGTGCATCCGTCACCCCAGAATTGAGGTTATCCCAGCACAACCCACACCCTGGAGTGCATTACTGTTATTATACAATGGCTCTTATTTATTAAAATTGTGGGGACACAGAAGAGCACATGTAGATGGCTATTAGGCAGAGAATAAGTGTTGGAACATCCCTTTTATTTGTAGGGACATCTATTTTATTGTATCAGTTGTACCTGACTCGCATGCTCTTGCTTGGTTGGAGCTCCTCTACATCATGTGTGACAGTGCCACCCCAATAGGTGGAGAGAATGGACAAAACAATACAGACACAGTCGAGTTAGGAGCGCACCTACAGAGTGAGCGCACACAGGCCAGGGGGACACTTATTGTGCAAAAGATTAAATCCAAATTTAATGCCATTATTGCCACACCATAAGAACAACCTAGTCTTCACTAGTCCCAGAAGATCTTTTTACCACACTGACTGTAATATGTTTTCAGTGGACTTGTGGTGCCACCTATAAAATACTCCCATGCTGAAGAGGATCCATTTTGTTTTTCTTCAGGAGGAATAGATGGTGATTGGTGACTGCATGATGATTCCTTTTTTTTCTTTTCTTTTCAGGGCCACTGTTGAATGACGTACCCTTAGATACTGTAGCATTGGTAGGGCAGGCAGGGCAGCCGATATGATATACAGTATAAGAAGATAATGTAATCTGATATGATATAATTTATCATCATTATTATTATTTTGTAATAATTACTATTACTTATTATTTTTGTTTATGTGCCAAGAAAACCTGAGTCATGAAACTGAACTGGGGATGAGGCTTCGAGGAATTGGGCAGCAAATGCAAAACTATTTTTTTCAGAAACTAGACTTTATATTTCTGGATGGATCACTTCTATCCCTTGTAGGGGAACTGGAAACACTTGAAGAAGAAAATGGAAAACCAGTGTGTTTCTGGATTGCTCAGGTTTCATCAACAGATATACTGGACTGGCATGGGAGGTTGCTTGCACTGAATTTAACAATTGGATTTCTGGGGACTAACAAACTATGGTTTCTTTGTCTGTACCATCATGTACCCAGTCCTTGTCCTCATGGCACCACAATCAAGACTTCAATCCCTGTCCCTGTCTCACCATACTACCAGGTTCCTGTTAACTATAGGAATTCCATGGGACGTGAATAGTTTGTGTAGTTGCTGTCTCCCAATGCTAAGTTCAGCTGTAAAGTACTAGCTGGGGTGGAGACACATTCTTGCAATAAAACACTGAAGCACTCATGTGTTTTTCATTAGTTGTATTTTATTTTCTCAAACTTTTTCCTCTCAGGCAAATGAATTCTAGGTTTCATCTATTTCAAATAGGCTTCTTCAGGAAAGTTGCCTAAAACTGATTACAGCACTGAAGTTGCTGAGCAACCTATACACAAAGCCTCACCAAAATTTCCCTCTCTCCTTACCCCATTCCAGTTTTAACCTTCTTTACCTTGTTTTAAAAACATAGTTGTCAAAAATTATTTTTACATTGCAGAGACTAAAAACAAATAAGGGAATCAGGATATAACAGAAGAGTACGGGAAACTTGCAATGGGGGGATTCTATCAAAAACTGTAATAAATCCTGTGCTGTAAACAGTGGTAGTACAATGCTGTAAAGAATGGTGGTGCAAAGAGAGCAAAGCTGGGAGAGTAGATTCATTCTTGACCATCTTTTTGGCTATTAACTTAAACCTTATGAAATATTGATTACACATGTGAACAATACCAAATAGTGGTCAGCGCATTACAGTTAGCTTTACAAGCAGAACAGCAGTGCAATAATTACTTTCAGCTCATCTCCATGGCACCAAGCCTCATGAACATTGGTGAGGCTTTGTGTATAGGTTGCTCAGCAACTTTAGTGCTATAACCAGTGTGACACAGGTTGAGTGATGTCAGATGCAGTGACGTCATCAATTGGGTGCTGTGGGGTTGGGCTTTAAAATGGTAAAGCAATGAAGCAGTTTTTCACTCAGCTCCTTGGTTTCTAAAAAATGGCATGCATGGTAAGCAGCTCAGAAGGGAGACTCAATGGAGAGTTTGTAACGAATGATAAATACTTAAAGAGCAGCTGACGCCTTTGGAAAATCTTTGGAAAACATAATATTTAGACACAATTTAGCCTGTATTTCATATACATGTATGTATGTGTATATATATATTTATAAAATGGTGTGTTAAAATGACAAAAATCCCACTAACATGATTGGACACATTAAATCACATGACCGTGCATTATTTCCCAACAACCGCACACCTAGCATCGCGACCGCACGCCTGAACTACTTCCCACTGAGACCAAAACCTCATCACAAAGCCACAGCAGTATCACTCCACAAGTGTAAACAATAGCATCACTCACAGAGAGACTACTGAAAAAAAGCAGCACATCACTGCCTCACTCTAACAGAAGTACAAATATCTGACAGAAAAATTTTAAAAATGGCAGAATTACCACATACCTCAAAGGAGCTGACATCTATACTCACCAAAGATGACTGGTACAACGATGATCTCTTCAAAGAACTTGAACAGCACTTACCTGAGCAGGCACTTCAGAATCCAGCACAGCAAACAGTGAGTAGACATGCCAGCCTTCACCCTGAAGAAATAGATAACATAGAAGAAAACAAAGCTGAAAAAATACTAAAAGCAAACTGTCTGGGCAACAAAAGTATTTACAGACTGGGTAACAGAAAAGCAAATAGACCTGGATTTAAAAACAGTAACAGCAGATAAATTAAACACAACCTTGAGAGAATTTTATGTTACAGTTAGAAACTCCTCAGGCGAACAGTATGGCATTTCAAGTTTTATTGGCTTAAGAGCAGGACTCAACAGGCATTTAAATTCACTGGCTCTATCACGTACAAATGAATCTTGTCACAGACACAGATTTTCAATCTGCAAACAATGTTTTGTCTCCGTCTATAAAACAATACAGAAAAGAAGGCAGAGACTGCACTCAACACCACGAATGCCTCACAGAATCAGACTTCAAAAGTTAAAGCACTCTCCAGCACTATCACCGAACACAGCTGCAGGACTAGTCAGAAAAGTCTGGTTCGACCTATAAATATTCATGGCTCAGAGGAAGAGAAGGACAAAGAGAACTAAAAAGAGACTCTTTCCATATAAAAACTGATGAAAATGGATTACAGTACATAACCCTAAAATACAACCCAGACAGCAAAAATCATAAAGACGCCAGAGAGCTAAACCAAACCACTTTAAGAGGCTTTGTTTTTGCACAGCCGAATGATCCTCTCTGCCCTGTACTTTCTTTCAAAAAGCACCTCACTAAATGCCCACCTGAAATGACAGCTTTTTTCCTACACCCCAAAAGAGCCTCATAGGACATATTAGACAAACAGACAATCTGGTACACTAAAGAGCCCATGGGAATTAATTACCTATCTTCCCTCATGCCTCGCCTGTCTATTGAAGCAGGACTCTCTCAAAGATACACAAATCACTGCTTAAGATCAACTGTTGTTCAGATGCTCTCCTCAGCAGGTCTGGAATCACGTCAGATCATGGCTATAACAGGGCACAAATCAGAAATAAGTTTAAAATCTTACTGGGCACCCACATTACAAGACAGAAAAAACTGGTCAAACATATTGGCTGGCACAAGCCCATCAGACTGCCAACCATCGCCAAAAAATACAACTGTGCCCCAAACCACCGAGATTAATTCCGTTACAGCAGCCGAACCACTGCAGACAGCCTTGTACACTACCGCAAAGCATCATGAACAGCAACCCGCCTTCCCCGAGATATGTGAAGAAACAACATTAATTTCATTGACCACATCAACCAGCTGCCTCACAAGAAGACAAGACAAAGAATCTCACCCCATCCACATCCAAACAGAGCAAGAAAATGAAGAAAATTTTCTGACAGACTACGAAGAGTATTTCCGGCTCAAAACTCACCCGGAAGCTCCGTACACATAAAAGTGCAGCCCGAAACCGCAGCCGTCGTCCAACGATCCCCCACAGACCCACAATCCCAAAAATGCCAGAAATCACAAATAAAAGCCAAAACGAAGAGAATGAAGCAGTGAATCAAGCAGTCCCTCAACGCTTACCGGCAGGACCGCATCCACTTGCACCATACATGCAAAACGTCACGGTGCATGGGAATCTACAATTCAACATATATTACAAATAAAAATAAAAAACAAGAAACAGTTCAACCTACTAGTATTAAAATCTGACAAAAAGTTCAGCATTTCAGCATTTCTTACACTTCTCTAACCAGTTCTTCCCCTTGCAAAACATAAGCACTTCCTGTTCAACAGACGCTTTCCTCCCAAAATGAACCAGTCTTAAAGTCACAGTACTCATTATTCTTCAAGTGTTTCTAAATGTTCAACTGTTGCCTTCACCTACAGTTTCATCCAGTTACATGTTGTTCAACTGTTGTATTCACCTACAGTTTAATCCAGTTACATGTTTATGCATTAAAAATACTTCAAATTAAACTGCCTATTATGAACTATTTTTTCCTCCATCCAGTTACATGTTTATGCATTAAAAATAACTACTTTTTCCTCCACAGGGGCCATTTTATAAGATAGATATACCACTCTTGGGTGTGCGGTCAGCTCCTGATATACACATGCCTTGGTGGTTGATGACTGCCTCCGGCCCTTGCAAGGCCACAACGCACACCATGCGGTGTGTATACTGAGCGCCGATCAAGACACCCAAGAGTGGTATATTCATTACATATATATATATATTGCAGATTTCTCCCCCCATTACTTATTACTGAAGAAATTCCCACAAAAACACATTTTTATCCCTCAGAGTACATCTGCCTCTGTAGCTTATTCCCTACTTGAAATTATAATGCTCTGTTGTGACATCTTAGTGTGTTGCCATGGGAATGACTATGATGTCACAAGCAGAGTATTATGACATCAGGTTGGGAAGATACAATAGGAGTTGATAAACCCTCAGGGAACAATTCTCCTATTTTCATGCATGTAACCTCAGTAATAAATAATGGGGATATGAAATACAGAGCTAATGAGAAATATAGGCTGTTTTGTGTCTAAATATTATATTTTTCAAAGTTCTTCTTAAGGTGTCGGTGGATTTTTAAAAATGTTTTCTTCATAACAAAAATGATTAAGCAGTGTAACAACTGTATAAACTATGTTAAAAAGCAACTAGGTGTTATACAAAATTAAAAATTAAGATATGCTGACAGCTAAATATGCTGAATAGAGAATGTTTCTTATTTGGTATGAAACTCATGCTTTAAACAAATGAAGTAAAAAAGTATTGTTTTAAACGGGTCCAGACAATAGGAAAGTATCTTGAATGTATTGACTAACAGTTTAAAAGGAAGGAATGCTGTGGTAAAGAACAGATAACTTGTTATAATCACATTTCTGTGGTGAAAAGATGAGAAAAAGTAGCAAAGGGAATTAAATAATGTTATTTTATTTTCCACCGACTTGACTGTGCATGTGAGAGTTATGAGTATGATTTGTACAAGTTCTTAAAGTACAGTACACTTGTAAGTGAAAAGCACAAAGTTTTGAAAATTTAATCTGAATCAGCTAACAGAAGCAGAAAATCACTGCATTATTATTTTTATCACTTTTAGGCTATTTTCTTGAAGAAGCCTATTTGAAATAGGCGAAACATAAAATTAATTTGCCTGAGAGAAAAAAGTTTGAGAAAATAAAAGAAGACAACTAATGAAAAATACATAAGTGCTTCTGTGTTTTATCGCAAGAATGCACCCCCACCCCCAACTAGTACTTTGGACCTCTCCCACCCCATAACCAGCTCCTTCTCCAGCACCATCACTACTTGCAGAACTTGTACTTGGTGAAACTGGCTTGCTGGAACTTTATCAGCTCTCTTACTCCCCCCTCCCCACATCCCTTTTTCCTCCTGTTCTTCTTTTAATGTTTTCTGCACACACCAGAAATACATAAATGGCAACTAATGATGTAACTTGACTTTCAATGATTGGGGTTGCAAGCAACCCTATATGTTTAAAAATAACATTTACAGTAATTGCCCTATGAGGGTTAATGTAAGTAGTAGTAAAAATATTTATTTTTAGACAGGATATACAAGACTTTAGGTCCAAGGACCTATTTTCAAAGTCATCCTGCACTTAAAACATTCAGGAAAGTACCTTGAATGTATAGCCCAAAAAATAAAAATAATATGTGTCTTTAGTTTTACACTTTAAGGGTTAAACTACAGTAGTTCCAATGTGTCTTAGGAGGTTCTTAAACTGCTAATGAGATATGTCCTTCTTATGCAGTGTGTTTCTACCTGGTGACAGCCTGTCGGTGTGCCATTGCACAACAATTGTTCATTGGCCAGAAGGCTTTCCAGGGGTTTTCCCCACTCGATAGGGGCATATAAATAGGGCCTTCAGCCCTCCAAAAGGAGGTTTAGTTCTGGTTTAGGTTTGTCTCCCAAGTCCAGAGTGCCAGTGTGCGTCATCCAGCTTTAGGACCTCTGGGGTACTTCTATGACTGTGAGAGGCCAGAGGGGGCATAGCAGGGTTCCTCCATTTGGATGGCACTGGCTCCCTCCTACATGAATCTTTGGAGGTGTGGGCCCCAACTGGGGTCCGACATTGGGGAAAGTGGGGGCCTATTGGGGGTCTGTGGCATAAAGAAGCTGTGAAGCACAGGGCCTTTGTGTGCTGTGAAGAACAAGGCAGTTGGTATGCTGAGGATCTGAACCCAAGGGGTAAGAGAAATGCCTGATAACTGGAAAGTCACAATTGCTGTGACCATGATTGGCACTGACTTCATCCCAAATGAGGCATAAGGTAAGGGGCAGGCAACAAGGGGTAACTTTACTAGTTTGTATACCGATAATCCCTTCTTTTTTTTTTTTTAATCTTTCTTTCTCACTCCACTCACCTGAACTCTTTTAGGAGTGGTCACACGGGGTCCTGGTCCTTGTCTCACCCATCTGAAGCCCCTCTCACCCCTTCCATCTGCTGCTGATACCGCACGGTCCCTGGCTCTGAGTCCTCCGAGGCAGGACAACAGATACACTCCTCCTGGCGCTGTATCTAATAATCCAGTCTGGCAGAGTGTGGCAGATGGGAGCACACAGGGGTGAGATGAAGGCCCGACTCTGTGCGTGGTGGACTGACCCCCCATACCCTCCATCACCTATCAGGAGGTGGAGGGTTTTTCCATTTTTCCTCATTCCACAGTCACTTCTGCCACCCAGGTCGAGCCACGATGTGCAATGATGCCAGGGAATGTCTTGTCATGACTCCACAGCCCTCTAGCCAAGCTCTGTAGTATTGCGGTACCTCCAGTCTCAATCAGAGGTCACTGCAGTGCCAGGCATAGTCCCTGGATCCCCCCAAAGAAGGAGAGCTGTCATCTGGATGCTCAATCCTTCCTCTCCCCTGCCGACCCCCGGTGGACTAGGCTTATTCCCAAACCCGGGTCGCTGGCATGGTGCGAGGTGTGGCATCCAGCACCTTAACCCTCAGTGCCACCAGGCCAGTGATAATCTCTTCTTTAGTGGGACTGACTCAGAGTCATGACCCATAGCTGGGGATAGTGGGAACCAGGAAGTATCTGCCAGTAGGACAGAATTATTTGCCTATGAGAAAATAGCTCTCTGAGTGTGGAGACTGTACTGACAAGCAATTTCCATAGAAGCATACTTGAAAGTAAATTGCATTCTAAGAGACTTAGAATCACCAAATCTCCTATGTATGGGCAGGATAAGGCAGACTTTATAGGTGTATAGAGGGAAATCGAACATGATGCATCACTGAAATGGATGCAGTAGATTTTAAAAGATACAAAAAAAAGGCACAGGAAGAGACTAAGAAAGCATTAGAAGAGAGAGAGAGAGAAAAGGCATTGTATCTATTTAAAGAGTATAGATACTTTGTTGTGTTTAAAGAGGAATTACAGAAAATGATTCAGATACAAGGTAAAAAGATCTGTACAACAAAGAAGAGGAAGTTCCTGAGAGATGAGAATGACTACAAACAGGGTATAGTGTTCAACCTGTCTGGTTACAACCTGAGGGACAATGAAATGCAAGTATTAAATAAAGGACTCTCTTCTATACCCACAGCTGATTTAGATTTTTTCAAACTACTGTTCATTTATATTGGTTATGCAGAGTAGTTAACTTACGGTGCTTCTACGCAAAAGATTTGAATATGGGGTATACAGAGAACTTACAAACTCAGGCCATACAAGATGAAACTATTGAGGAGGAAACTCCAAATGTAGCAGACACTCAGGAGGCATTATAAACTCTTGATGAGTTTGAAGTGGTGTTCGGTACAAACGAAGGCACAGAATTATTGAACACACATGCCAAAGAGGAAATAAGGGCATTTAGTAAGCTTAGTACATTTTGTCCCACTGATTATATACATGTAGAAGAAATTAACAAGCAGCTAAGCAAGAGAGAGTTTTATAGACCATTGAACTCAGATCCCATACTCGCCCTGAAAGAGAAAATAGATGAATTTTTGAACTAGGCCTTCTCTGAGGGACTTATTTGTAAAAAGGAAAAGGACTATCTGACAGTGGACTTTTGTCTTAGAGCACAAATGCATATACTACCTAGGATTCACAAATCTTTAGATAAACCCCTGGGAAGACCTATAATTCCTGGGGTAGGCAGTGTTACAGAAACCCCAGGCTCACTTTGTGGATGACCATATTAAGGAACTAGTCACCAAATTACCTTCTTTTGTTTTAGATAGAGGAGACATGTTGAGATTTTTGAATGGTATGGGCACTGGTGGTGAGTGCTTATTGGTGACTTTGGATATACAGTAGAGGCATTGTACACCAATATCCTTCATATAGAGGGCCTTAAGGCATTAAAGTACTACCTAGAAAAGAGGGATGAGGATGTAAAACCAGACAATGACTTTCTTGTGGAAATGGCCAGAACTGTTTTGGAAAGTAACACCTTTGCATTCATGTGTGAATTTTATATCCAAGAAAAGGGCGTGGCCATGGGTGCCAGTTTTGTGACTAATTATGTGAATTTGAATCTGGGCCATTGGGAGGAGACATATATCTGGGATCAACACATGAACCCCAATATATAGAAAATAGGGGGTTGAAAGTGTTACACAGATGATATATTCATGGTACGGAAGGGCAGTGTAGCCGAGCTGGAGGATGTCATGCAGTACCTGAATGGGAGTAATGAACACCTCAGGTTCACATGTATTGTCAGTGAAGAGGAGATCCCTTTTTTGGATATTAAGATACAGAGGACAAAGGAAAGAACAATAGGCACAAGTCTATATAGAAAGCCCACAGACTGCAATACCATCCTCTTGGCTAGTAGCTGTCATCCCCGCCATTCAATAGACAGCATTCCTAGGAGCCAGTATTATCATATTGGGCATAACTGCAGTAGTGAAACAGACTATGATATAGAATTAGCAATATTGGAAGAGAGATTCCTGGAAAGGGGATACACTAGGACATGCCTAAGTGCAGCCAAGACAAGCTATGATGCAAAGAGTAGAGAATCTTTATTAGCCAAAAAAGGAAGAAGTAACACTGAAGGGGAGGCAACAAATCAAATACATTTTGCCACCACCTACAGTGAGAGACCATGGAAAGTCAGGGAGATTATTTATAAGAATTGGCATATACTTGTCAGTGACCCATGCCTCAAAGAGACGCTAAAAGTCCCTCAAGAATTGTATGTCAAAGGGCTAAGAATCTTAGGGACCAATTAGTCTATTCAGTCCAGCTGATCAACAGACCTAGACACTGCTTTGCCACCCCTACTAAAAGGCTGTAAGAGATGTGGCAGATGTAAATACTGCCCCCCATTTTAAAGGAATGTAAACACTTCCTTAATCCCTTAAAAAATGAGAATCTGGACATATAACAGTCTATTAATTGTGATACAACATATGTAATCTATATGACAAACTGCACATGTGGAGTTTACTATGTGGGGTGCATGAAAAGGAAAATTAAGGAAAGTGTGTGCAATCATATCAGAGTTATTAGACATGAGGACAAGGATTATGTACTTGCTGTGCACATCAAGAATGCAGAAATAAAAGAAGAGCATGGACTGTGATTTATAGATCTGGAACAGGTGTGTATGGAGCCATGGGCTGGCAATAGGGAAATGGCCCTTAATAAAAGGGAATCTTTTTGGAAATACAAATTGGGGGCATGCAGCAATGAAAAGGGATTGAATAAACAGATTGATCTGATTCCATTTCTAGTGGAAAAATAAGAATGAATTATGCATGTGGTTAACATTATGCTATTTTGAGATGTTTTTCAGATTGTCCTTAACTTTTTGAGGAGTATGCCATGTTATAAGGGATCTACGACCAGTCGTCGACAAAAAGTTTGTCGAACGACCAGACAGTGAAACCATCACTTCAACCGCATTTGTGGTCGGCAGATGGTTTCCAGGTTGGGAACTTGTTTTGTTCGGGGCGGCTTTGCCCCCAAAACCCCGACACTGGTGGCTATGCCCTTTGCACCCCCCCAATTTTTATAATCAACTCCGAGTCAGAGCTGATTAGGGGAGAGGGTGCAACTCCCCCAAATACAGTGGCTGGGTCCAGCGACCGTCTGTACATTGACCTGGCGCTGTAGTCACTGTACTGAGGGTCACTGTAAAGGTGTCGCTGTCAGTAGTAGATACCTGTTAGAAGCATCTGCCACCTTTTTGAAGAAGATACAGATGTGCTTCTTCCTTTCTTACCTCTCTCTGCCCCCTTCCCCCACTCCCATTTTTCCCCACCCCTTCTTAACTCCCTCCCCACACCTTTTCTGGATTTTGCTTCTTGTGTTTGTCTCGGTTCTCTCCTACTCTCTGTCTTTCCTGCCTTGTTCCCAACCCCTTCCCTAATACCTCTTTCCCTCCTCCCTCCCTCCCTCCTTTTCCCTCCTTCTGCTTTCCTTCCCCATGTACTGTATGTATATGTAGATGTGCTTCAACTCTTTCCTTACCTTATTATCCTTTCCTTATTATACATGCAGTGTCACTGGTTGAGCAGGTAGCACACTCACCACTGAGGCCAGAAGATCAAAAGGTTGTAGGTTCTAGCCCCACACCAGGCACTTGAGGTAAATCCCAATACTGACACTGTAGTGCATCATGAGAGGGATGCTGCACTCTGGAGGTGCTGTCTTTTGGATGAGACATTAAATTGAGGTCCTGTCTGCCTGTTCTGGTGGTTGTTCAGGTGGACATTAAAGATCCCATGGCACTTCTCAAAAAGAGTTGCAGAATTTCCTCGGTGTCTTGGCCAAATTTCCCCCATTGACTAAGAATACCATCACTAGTATAATCTGGTTCAATTTCACTTGGTTATCATCTGTATCTCCCCTACCCCCACCCCAGATCACCCCTGAAAAAGGGACTTCTAGCCTCAGTGGGCATACCCAGTCAACAAAATTCAATAAATAAATAAAATGTTTTCTCTCTCCCTTCTCCAGAGCATACCCCTGTCCACAGCACAACTATGGCTCTTAGCTCCTTATAAATCTAATTTTTTATCAATTAAAAAAGATGTAAGGGCACAAATTTACCCGAGAACAAGATATTCATATCTTGTATATGTAAGCTCATTTAAACTGGTTTAGGTGTTCTCTGTACCATTTCAATTGCCTATATGAATTTAAAGACCAATATGCTAAGCTGGTATTTAGGACTAAGAAAGCTAAATGTACATGTTGTATTTTATTGTATACCTTGCAGTGTTATTATTTGGGTATGGTTTTCACTGAGATGTATATATTATTTTTTGCACTGTGCCTTTAAATAGGTAGATACATTGATAACTTCAAATGTGTACTGATCAAAAGTCACTTTGTCACATAACAGCAGCTCCAACAATAGCCAGGTCTTTCCCCTGAGAGAGAGACAGAGACAGAGAGACAGAGAGAGATGGAAATGGCATTGAAATGAACTTGCTGTGTAGGCTCTCTTTCCACTGCTCATTTCCCATTTTCATTGGTGGCATTTAATCATCCCACAAAGTGAATCCTGACTCCTGTTGTGCCACCTTCTCAGCCAGTTCCTCCCTCTCAGCTTCAGGTGCGCTCTTAGTCCATGGGGCTCTCAATATAAATTGTCTCTCTCCCTTGGCAAAAAATACTATAGATCCATAGAAACATAGAATTTGATGGCAGATAAGGACCACTTGGCTTACCCAGTCTGCCCATTTTTTCTCTGCCTACACTGTCACCACAGACCCTACTTGATCTTTGGCTGCCTTCCACCCCCACAACTTCCCAACTAAGATTCCCTTGTGCCTGTCTCATGCATTCATGAACCCCACACATTCTTTTTGCCCTCACCACCTCCACTGAAAGACTGTTTCATGCATTCACCACTCTTTCAGTGAAGAAATACTTACTCACATCTCTCTTAAATTTACTCCTTCCAGCTTCATTGCATGTTCCCTTGTTTTTTCTTCTGAAAAATACCCACCCCCCATACCTTATTTAACTCTGTGATGTATTTATAGGCCTCTATCATGTTCCCCCTCTCCCCCCGTTCTTCCAAGGGTATACATATTGAAGTCATTCAGTCTCTTCTCATAGGACTTTTGATGCAGCCCCTGCACCATTTTAGTTGCCTTCCTCTGGACAGCCTCCACCCAGTCTACCTGCTGTTGCTCCTCAAACTGTTCTATGTCAGTCTAGTACTTGCAACCATAGTTGATTTTATCACCTTTGCTTGGCACTTTAACTTTACCTGAGCTGACACTCAGTTCTATAGCCTGTATTGTTTATAGCCTCATTCTGGGCTGCTACTCTGCTACCTACAGTTTTCCTTTAGTAATATATACCTAACTGGCCTGATTTAGTGATCCTATAGTTGCTGCCTCCTTAGCTTGCTTGGTTCCTTGCCTGCTCTAGTTAGTCAATCTTGATAGTTGCTGCTCTGCCCCATCTAACCTTGCTCACTTTGCTTTCACCACTATCAGTATATGCTGTTACTACTCCTACAAAAATGACCTTTTACTGGACTGTACCTAACAATACTGCTGTCCACTTCCCTCTGCCTCATTCTTTTCCCCCCTTCTTTCACTGTCACCTCTCCACCCTCTACTCACCACCTTTGCCCCTTCTCTCCTCTCTCTTGCCTTTATCTTTCCCCTCCACCCTCCTCTTACCCCCCTTTCATCTTTCCCTCCCCAGCACCCTACTCCTGCCATACAACCTGATCTATTTCCCAGTTTCTCCCTAAATGTAGAATTTCTCCACCTTGCCTTCTCCTTCCTCTCCTTCTCTCCTCCCATTCCCTTTCCAGAAAGAAAAAAATTCCACTCCATCATGACTTCTCTTCTTCCATCTCCTACTCCTAGTGGGCAATGTGGAACCTAACCCTGGGCCCCTTGCTCTTCCCTCCTCTGTCTTCTCCTTTCCCAAAGACCTCAGCATCTTCTACCTTAATGCCAGGAGCCTCCTTGTTAAACTTGATCCTCTCAAAGTCTGTGTCTCTCAACACTTTCCTACCCACCTGTGTATTTCTGAATCCTGGCTCTCATCCAGGATTCCTGTCTCATACTTGGCTTTCCCTGACTATTGCCTCATCCTTCAGAATTGTGGTAAGTGTATAGGTGTAATTACCCTGTATATCCAACAGAATCTATCCTGCACAATCACTTTCTGTGAGCCTCTGCTATCTTAACACAAGCTCCTTCTAGCTAAACTACCCCTCCCTTCCACTATCCCCATCTTTGTTGGTGTCCTGTATGCCACCCCAATAATTTCCTCCTCCTCCTCCTTGGCCAATACCATCTCTTGTTTCATTTCCCATGTCTCCTCTGGTGAGCTCCTTCTTCTTGGGGATTTCAACACCAATTGGTTCTCCCCTGCCTTCAAGCCACTTGCCAACATGACTGAGTCCTTAAACCTTACTCAGTTAATCTCTGAACCTACCTGGCTCAATCCTGACTCCACTAACCACACTCTTCTGGACTGGGTGCTTTCCTCCTACCCACACTGTATCATTGTATCTAGCACTCTGCTGGATGCCTTCAGTGACCATTGCATGACATACCACATTAGGGAAGACAGGCCCACCCCATCAACCCCAAAATACAGTTGAACCAGGTCAATCTAGTTGTTTGACTACAGTGCTCTCTTAAATGACCTCGCAGCCACAGACTGGTCCCCCATCTATTCCGCTCCTGACATTAACTTGGCATTCTCCCTCTTTCTTGCCAAATCTAATTCCATCTGGGACAAGCAGACCTCCACCCTAAGGAAGTCTAGGGTCAAAAGCTCCCACTCCCTGTAAATTACATATGACATTATTGACTTGTACAGGTCCTGTACTGAGGTGGTCCCCCTGCACAAGACTGGAAGTAGGGAGGAGGCAGGCAATTACAGACCTGTAAGCCTGACCTCAGTGGTGGGGAAGCTGATGGAGTCCCTGCTTAAGTAGAGGGTAGTGAAGTTCCTGGATTCAAGCAGTGCAAAATACCCAAGGCAGCATGGATTCACTGAGGGTAGGTCCTGTCAGACTAATCCTATTGATTTATTTGACTGGGTGACCTAGGTGGTGGATCAGAGAAGTGATGTGGATGTGGTCTACCTGGATTTCAATAAGGCCTTCGACACTGTTCCTCATAGAAGGTTGCTTAACAAATTGGAGAATAAGGGTGTGGGCTCAAAAGTGGTAAAATGGGTTGGAAATTGGCTAAAAGGCAGGACCCAGGGGGTGGTAGTAAATGGCATAAAATCAGAAGAGGGGGAGGTGATCAGCAGGGTTCAACAGGGATAGGTGCTTGGTCCAGTTGTATTCAGTGTCTTCATAAGTGACATTGCAGAGGGACTGGAGGGGAAAGTACGTCTGTTCGCAGATGACACCAAGATCTATAACAGAGTCGACACACAGGATGGGCTAGATAAAATGAAAAATGACCTAAGACTACTTGAGGAATGGTTAAGGGTTTGGCAGATAGGTTTCAATGCTAAGAAGTGCAAGATAATGCACCTGGCACACAGAAACCCAAGAGAGGAATACAGGATGGGGGGGCAGGTTCTAGCCACCACAAGTCAGGAGAAAGTCCCAGGGGTTATCATATCCGATGACCTGAAGTCAGTCAAACAATGTGAAAATGCAGTGGGGAAGGCAAACAGAATGCTGGGGTTGCATAGGAAGGGGCATAACCAGTAGGATGAATGAAGTGATGATGCCACTGTATAGATCACTGGTGAGGCCTCATCTGGAATACTGTGTCCAGTTCTGGATACTGCATCTCAGGAAGAACATACTGTAGACAGAATGGAAGCAGTCCAGAGAAGAGCAACAAAAATGATACATGGACTGCACCACAAGTCTTACGAGGAAAGACTCAAGGAACTAAACATCTATTCACTGGAAGAGAGAAGGGAGAGAGGGGATATGATATAGACTTTCAGATACCTTAGAGGAATAAACAGGGCACAGGAGGGGAGCATATTTCAGAGAAGAAAGTGCACAAGGACAAGGAGACATAACAAGAGGCTGGAGGGAGGGAGGTTTAGGGAGAATGCTAGGAAGTATTTTTGCACAGTGAGGGTGATGAATCTGTGGAACAGCCTACCAGCTGGGGTGGTGGAAACGAAAACAGTCCAGGGATTCAAAAGTGCATGGGATAAGCATAAAGGTACCCTGCTGTACAGCAAAGTGGGGGAAAGACTGTCCAGATAAGAGTAGGGATTGCCAAACCAAGTAGGGAAATGCACAGACTAGGTGGGCTCTATGGTCCTTATCTGCTGACAGATTCTATGTTTCTACATTTCTATGTTTCTGTGACAAGACTTGGGCAAGCTACAAATTCTCACAGTCCCTGCCTGACCTCCTTACCTATAGGTCAATCAGGAACTCCTGTACAATGGCAGTCCATGCTGCTAAGGCCCTCTACTTCAAATCCAACCTTCAGTCAAACCTTAGTTTCTAAGCAAAATTCTGGAAAGTTATCCACTTCCTCTCTGACCCGCCCTCCCAGTCCACCCTCCCACCCAGTTCTTATTGTGGATGGCTCACCAGTGTCTGACTTTCATTCTATTGCTGCTCTTTTTAATGAATACATTACCACCTGTGGACTCCCTCTGACTCGTCCCCTGGCCCTTCTCCTACTCTGTCCTCTACTGCCTCTCCTTGGTCTCACTCAGCTGATGGTTTCCATTTTGGTTCTGTCTCCCTTCATGAAATCTTCCTAGCCCTCACATCACTTAACCCAGCTAAGTCCAGCCCTGATAGATCGGACCCTAAACTTCTCTGTATCTCAACATCTGCTATTGTCTCTCCACTCTCTCACCTTCTGAACTGCTCCTTTTTCCTTAGTGCTGTCCCTTAGCCCTGGAAGATTGCTAAGGTTCTGCATCTGCACAAAGGAGATGATCCCTCCTCCCCCCCACCCTGCAACTTCTGGCCTATCTTACTCCTCTCCTCTCCTCTCTTGCAAAACTGCAGGCAGGTATTGTTTATTCCAGGCTTACTAACTTCCATTCCTCCTCCAACCTCATCTCTCCCTTCCAGTCTGGATTTAGGCAGCACCACTCCATAGTCTCTCCCTGCTGCAAGTAACTGATGCAATCCTCACTGGGTTAGATCAGGGACACATCATTGTGGTCATATTTATCAATCTTGCAAAAGATTTTGACCCAGTATCCTACACACTTCTCCTGGACAAGATTAATTCTGTTGACCATATGGCTCCCGCTGTGGACTGGTTCTGTTCTTACCTCACAGACAACAGTCAGTACAGGTAGGAGGTGTCCTATCCCCATCCCTCCCCATCCTAGCCAGGGTCCCACAGGTCTCCATACTGGCACATGCCCTCTTCTCTATCTTTCTTAATGACCTGTCCTCTGCTTGTGTCTCTGCACATATCCATATGTACGTTGACACAGTCCTTTACACTTCCAGTCCCTCCTCCATGGCTGTTGAAGGTATACTTCAGCATAACTTCCATAACATTCTAAGCTGGTTTCATGCCAAACAACTCTGGGTCAACACCAAGAAAATAGTATCCATGACCTTTGGCACCCATCAGAAATTGGCCAGGCTATCACATTTCTCTATCTTCTTCATGCTGGATGGCACCCCACTTGACGTAGTCCCTGCCTTTAAATGTCTCGGTGTATGGCTAGATAGTAAGCTCGACTTTTCTGCCCACATTAATGCCATCCATGCCAAATTTCACCCTAAACTAGGTGTCCTGTAGCACAACAAGGACTGCCTGTCCTCTCAGGTTTGTTGGGAGCTGGTCACCAAAATGGTTCTCCCAGTCATTGACTATGAGGACATGGTCTGTGGTACCGCCACTTCCTTCTTCCTTGCCAGACTGGACAATCTCTGCAATGCTTTCTGCCACTTCACTGCATATTCACCCTCTTGTACACATCACTGCTCACTCTACTCTTCCCTTTCAATCCTCTCTGTCCCCTAACATCACCAATTCCACTGCATCTCATTCATATCTAAATTCTGGTTTGGGTCCCTCCCCTCCTATCTCTTCTTGCTCCTCTCTCCTATCCTGTCCTCCTACCACCATCTCTGCTGTAGGGACACAAGTACCTTTTTCTTTTCCTCACCCTCACACCTCCACTGGGCAAGCTGCCTCTTCCTACTACCCCCACCCTCTGGAACCTGTTCCCTTCTTCTGTTTGCTTTTACTCCTCTGTTACAGCCCTTAGATACCACCTAAGGTGCCTTCCCGGTCCCACCTGTCATTGTCAGCACCCCTCCTAACTCTGCCTTCCACCTCCTGTCTGTGTGTGTGCTGACTGAACAGCGACACCTGTACCGTGAATGACAGTACAGTGACACAGCAACGGGTCACTGTACTGTCACCGTGGGACCCCGGCACTGCTTTCTAAGGGCCTTGCACCCCCTCCCCAAATCAACTGTGACTCAGAGTTGATTATATGAATTACAGGGGGTGCAGGGCAGAGCCCCCTGCATGGATGGTTTGGGGGGCAAAGCCCCCCGAAAGAAACAAAGTTTTTCAGACAGACTTATGCCAACCACAACTGCTGTTGACATAAATCCATTGCTGTAACGTCGGTCGACAACTTTGTTGTTGAACCGGCATCATGGATCCCCTCCTATCCACCTCTGGCAATCTCTTCTCTGTACTTACTGTGACAGAGGCTGATTGCTGTTGTTGACAGCACTACAACCACCTCCTCAGGCACTATGCATTTCACTCCATACTTGCATGACTATATTGTATGTACTATGCCCTTGTCATGATCTGTTGTAAATTGTTGCCTGTTGTACCACCTCCAGTAGCTGTTACCTGTTAGTGTGCCCTGCAATCTAAGCCATCACAGAATTGCTCACTGATGTGTGACTGATGTATTGTCTTGCTTGTAATCCTCCCCTCCCCCCAACTGGGTCACACCTGGAAATTAGCCTTGGCTCAGTGTGCCTCTCCTAGTTAACAGTTTTCAAGAAATAAATAAAATAATGAAACATTAAATCATACAAATTGGCACTCTAATACTCCATGCCATCCTGTTGTGTCTTTGGAACTCCCATTTAAAACTTTTTTTTATAGTGTATGTTCTCAGCACATACATTATAAAAAAGAAAATAATGTGCTGCATACTCAAATGATCCCTGTTCTTGCATATGTTTTGATAATCTTACTAACATATTCTTAATACAGATACATTCACTGAGGATGCGTGCATAAGAATACTTCGACATAGAGTCCATCTCTCCAAATGAGATGGCCTGAATGAGGAGTCTATCACCAGTACCATCAATCAACTTCAACTCCTGAACAAGTGTGACATGAGGAGCTTATTCTTGATACCACCCATTACCCCCTGTCCTGAACATAAAGGGCAGCCTGAGAGCATCCCTTATGCTACCAATAACCCTTACCACATAAACATCAAGTGGGGCACCAGGTGCCTATTCCTGATGCCACCAAGCAACCCGGTCTCCCCCTTCACACAAATCTCCAGTGCTGTCATTTATCTTTTACCCCCAAAAATCAAGTTTTGCACTGGAAGCCCATCCTTAGCATCACCAATCACCAGGGCCACTGGAAAATTGCACCCACAATTTTTTTGCGGAATCCACAATTTTCACAATTCTCCATAAAAACTGACATGTTCCGCAATTTTTTTTTTTGCAATTTTTGAGTTTTTTTATTGAACTGTGTAAAAAGTATTAACATTTTTAATAAAATACTTGCAAATATATTGCCAATTTTGCATGCAGACTTGGGTTTGGCCGAAACAATGCAGTACAAGCTAGGGCAAGGGTTTTATGTGACACTGATTTCTTTTGAATCCTTGTCTTGTTTGGTTTCAAAATCCACTGGCCAAGCATAAGCACACTTAAACACCTATCATTTGTTTTGTGTTGAAGTAGTTTATCAGAAAACTTTTTGTTGCCACACAGACTGAAACAAAAGATGGGAGAAAAGGTGCAAATTATCCCATTCACTTAAATGGGGTGCTAACTATGAAGCCTTTTTGTAAGTGGCTGGGAAAGTTTTTCCTTATGAGCATACTTTTATTTATACTAGTTTTGATTCAAACAGCTGAGGATTTTTGGATTGCCCTGCCGATTTTAAACTTGAATAATCTAGTTGCTAACAGTGATCTCACTCATAGCAGCTACCACCTAGATGCTGACATGCAAAGACTACAATAAAAACCTGACTAAAGTCTAAAACAAGCTTATAAAACACAAAATGTATCTGAACGTTTATCTTTAACTAAACAAAATCATTTCAGCCAGAGTAAGACAAAGGTCAATTACAGGGTATCCTGACTACTGTATGATGCAGTAAAAATATATTGGCATATTTTGGTAACTGCATAAGGCCCACTAGGCACAATTGCTTGTTTTCAGGTACAACCCAGGAGGCCTGAGGAGGTTAAGTGACTTGTTCAGAATCACACAGTATGCAAGTGGAGGTTGTGGGAATCAAACCCAGGTCTGCTACATGTTGTCGACTCATTCACAGTTTGTTACTCTAACCTCTAGTTTATATTGCCAGCCCCAATAACCCCCAAATTTAATGTTTAAATATGTGATTTCAAAAATAGTGTACAGTACCAATTATGACCATTAAACACTTTAACAACATTTTACTAAAACTCAATTATTCACCACTCTATCTGCTTATTTTTTCTTGTACCAAAGTGGGGAATAGCTGGCAGAGCACTGTAAACAGCTATTAATTAGGCTTCATTATTCTATAGCCAGAAACAAAAAAAGTATTTATTCTGGCTTTATTTAATGTTGATTTTCTGTGGCTCACTTTATAAAATATATTTAGCACTGTATGAGGTAGATGCTTTTAAATTTTGGAAGATAGGCAATGCTTATGATAGCGTATCAGTTTAGTATTCTTTTTAGGAACATAAAGTTTTATTTATGTTTTAAACATATTCAGGTGTCAGTGTATTCATTTAGCAATTTATACTGACTAATATATGCTTCAGAAAACATTAAAAAATTTATTGTGAAGCACTCAGGGTCTACAGTAGAGCCTCCACAATTTCCTGCAATTTGTGCAAAATACTCCACAATTTTAGGTAACCTTTTCTTCAATTTTCCAGTGGCCCTGTAAATCACCCCACCCCAAAACATTACATGTGGTCCTGGGAGCCCATTCCTGGTGCTGCCAAACACCCACCAAAACCCACAAAATACAAGTGCAGCACCAGATACCCATCTCCCATGACACTAATCACCCCAAAGGTCAAGTATTGCACTGGAAACCCATCACTTGCACCACCCCTGATCACTAAAAGTAGTACTGTGAGCCCATACCTTGCGCCACCAATCAGCCACACTATAAAGACCAAGTGCAGCACCAGCAGTTCATCCTCAGCATCCCAAGCATCCAACCTTGGAGTGCTTCTAGTCACCTTCCAGCCCCCAAAGAGCAAGTGTGATGCTGGGAGCCCATTCCTGGCATCACCAAATATCCCTCAACCCAGCTCCCCCAAATATCAAATGAGTAACCTGAAGACTATCCCTGGTATTTCAAAATACTCCCAATATCGGCTGTAGCATCAGACATCCATCCCAGGTGCACCAATTCCCTACCCCTGAAGAGCAAGTGCAGCACAACAAGCCCATCACTGATGTTCCCAAACATTTCTCAAAACAACAACTCCAGCACAGAGGGCCCATACCCAGTAGTAATCTCTACCATCTTCCAAAGACCAAATGCAGTACCAGAAGCCCATGTTCAGAGACACCAATCACACCTTACCCCACTAACACTAAGTTTGGTACTGCCAGCCCATCCCTGATGCCACCAATCACCCTCAAATACACACATTCCTCCAAAACACTAAGTGCAGTGGTGGGAGCACAACCACTGTGTAACCAAACATGCCCACTCTCTCCATGATCACAAAGTAAGGTACTAGTAGCCTACTTTTTGTGCTTTTAATCACCTACTTTTCCTGAAAACCAAGAGTGGGGAACTAAGAGCCCATTCCTGGTGTCACCAATCACCCACAAACAAACACACTTCCCCAAAACACTAACTGTGGTAATATGAGCCCAACCCCTATGTAACTAAACACTCTCACCTCCCCCATGATCACAAAGTGAAGTACTCATTGCCTGTTGTCAGTGCTTTTAATCATCATCTTCCCTTAAAAACAAGAGTGGAACCAAGGGCACATCCTCAGTGCCACCAAACACCCAAATCACCTGGATACTGAGTGTGGCATTGTTAGCCCATCACCTATGCCACCAGTCACAAAACACCCAGCCCTGACAAGCACAAAGTGCAGTACCAGGAGCCCATTTTTACTTTAGCGTAATAACCTCAACTAAAACACCAAGTGGGGTGTTGAAATCCCATTCCCAGTGTCACCTGACTCCCCCATACTCAAACACTAACTGTGACACCACAATTTCCTCCCTAGTACCACATATCACCCCCACTCCAAAAGACCATGTGTAGAACTAAGAGATCATCCCCAGTTCTTCCAAACAGCACCACTCCAGATTACCCAGTGCAGCACTGGGAACCCATTCCTGATGTCACCAATCATCCCATCTCCTAAAGACCAACTTTAGCAATAGGAGTCTGCTCTCTGTGCCACTAAATATACTTCACTCATCTTTAATCACCAAGCGCAGCACCAGAGCCCATCCCTGGTGCTGCCAGTTATTCCCCCTTACCCCTAAAGACCAAGTGTAGCATTGGAAGCCCATCTCCAGTGTTGCCAATCACACCACCTCTAAAGACCAACTGTAGCAGTAGGAGCCCATTTCCAGTGCTGCAATACAATCTACAGCCCTGAAAGATTTCCTGATAATTGTCAAAACTCAAAATGTGACAGTGGGAGAGTCTAAAACAGCAATGAAGCAGGAACAAATTTTGCACTGCAATTGCAATAGACGAAACATGGCTACTCCTGGATTATTTTATAGTGATTAACTGTAAGTGTAACATCTGTTTTCAGTCTTGGATTGTATTGAGTTTTCCTTTTTATGAAACATTGGTGTATTGTGTCATCAAACAGGAGTGCCTTGAAATGAGGGCCTATAAATAACAACAGTGGCACTGGGAGCCTATCCCAGGTGCTGACTATCACAGTTCCTAAAAACAAGTGTGACACAGGAAGCATATACTATGTGCCATCAAACAACCTACTCCACCCCCAAAGACCAAGTGAGGCACCAATAGATCATTACAGATATCACTAAACCTCCCACAACACAAACTACAGCACCAGGAGGCCATCCATGGTGCCTCCATTAACCTCCACCCACCCCTAAAGACAAGAATTATACTGAGAGACCATCTCGGTTGGAGTCAGTTATCCTCACCTCACAAAGATGGTATGCAACGCTGGGAGCTCGTCCACCAGTATTGCCTATCAAGCCACTTCCAGACAGTGTGTAAGAACTAGAGCCATTCTCCTATACCATCAAATGCCACCATCAGAACACCAAGACTGACACCAGAAACCCATCTGGTGCCAATACATCCATCCACGCACCAACTGCAGCACTGGTTGTCCATCCTGGATGCCCTATATTAATCCCCCTGAAGACCAAGTGAGGCACCAGAATTGTACAGGAGTGCCATCAAACAACCCCCCCAACACCAACTGCTGTACCAGGATCCTATTTCTGGTGACTCCAATCAACCCCATTCCACCACCATGCACAACAAATGTAGAACTAGGATTCCATCCCTGTTGCTTCCAATCACTCCTCCCCCAAAAGAAAAAAAACTCTTGCATTAAAAGCACATTGTTATTGCTGTCAATTAACCTCCTCACTAACCCACAAGCTGTGTGCAGCACTGGGAGCCCATTCCCAGTGATGCAAATCACCTCCACTCCCCCAAAATACTAAGTGTGGTGCAGGAATCCCATCCACACTGCTGCCAAACATGCTGAGCTCCAATCAGCCAGTGCAGCACTGGGAGTCCATTCCCAGTGCCAATAACCACCCCAGTCCCAATGCTGGGAAACTCCTTCCTTCCACCCACCAACTTAGCCCAACTCTGTACATTGACTGGTAAAGACCCTCCTCACTCCTCCATCACTGATCACTATCTAACAATAGCCACTGCAGTTTTATTAAGGAGCCTGGGAAAGCTTTTGAAATTATACACAGTAGGATTTGTATGTTCAATATTTGCTATCTCTATCACTCCCTTATTCTATGGATTTAGAGGGGCGGGCTAAGGGTGCTATAGCTCCACCATCATGGAGCTCATCTAATAGTAACACACTGTGCTTCATTCTTTATCAGTATGCACTAATGTCTCCATGAAAGCTGCCTGAGCCACACAAGTCTCATCTGTCCTCCAGCCGAGCTGGCCTTAGCTAGGTGCAAACTGTGCCCCTGCACCTTGGGGGGCTCATGCTTTTTTCTAGTGGAAAAAAAATAATTTAAAACATTTAAAAGTGCCTAAATGTTGTTAGAGATGAAAATGTTTATCAGCAAATGAAAGTGGAAGACAACTGGCTCTGTTGCTGTTACAAAAGGTGGGGGCAGTTTTGCTGCAGTGGAAAAGATTAGGCTATATAAGTGCTAATGGTGTTAATGGCCATACTTTACACCTCCCAGGTTGACTACTTTCATAAACAAAGGGATATATTGACAAGAGAACTTGTTTGTAACCTGGACATGTAGGTGAAACAATGAATGATATGACAAAATATGTTTCAAAAGTAATGTGAGCACTCAAAATGGTTTAAAAACCTGACCAGCACAGAGTAAAACCAGATTTCCTGATAGAGACCCTGTAAACCTGATCGCCAGGTAAAAAAACTGACAGGTGGCAACCTTACTGGTGTCCCATGATAATCCTCTCTGTTCTGTCCCACTCACACCTACAGAAAAGTTAAGTTGTTTAACTTGTTTGCAAATCAGAGTATCTGAGGTGTGAGTGTCCAGTGAGGATGGCTCTGACCTTACAGAAATTAATACGGTCGTAGTACTGTACTTACTTAAGTTCCTGCTCCAGGCTCAGTCAGATTCATTTCCAATGGTGAAGTCAAATAATTCAATGCATTAAATGGCACTAATTAAAAGATGCTGGTTACACTAGCAGGGGGGCAGCTGCAGGGATTAGACAGAACATTAGTGTTCCATCAAACTGGGTGTGTAATAAATGTAGTACTAGTGTTATTAATTTCTAGTATGAGGCATACCTCTCAATCTTTTGTCCCCCAAATGTGGAACATTGCCTGTCAAAACGTGGAACAAATGGGCAAAATGTGGAACACTTAGTCAAATCTTTACCTAAGAAGCTCAAAACACTGTTAGCATGATGCATTTATGTTCAGAAAGTCTGTTATTAATTGAATACTATATTTTCTGCATCATTTACTATGGATTGTTGCTTTAAAATGTTGACTTTGAATGTGGAACAAGTCCTCACAATGTGGAACAGGGAGCTTTTGTAAAGTAAAATGAGGAACGTTCCTCGTAATGTGGTACAGTTGAGAGGTATGGTATGAGGAGCTTAAATTCATGACATTAAAATTGTTTAACAACACTGCTAGTTTTGTCCTATATGGCAATTTGATTTTGGTGTGGATTTGCAGGAGAGGGGATTTGGCGAGTAGTGCCCTCCTGTACCATGCTAGGAATGGTATAAAACTAATGCTGGGGCAGGTCTGGTCTCAGCGACAGCATGAACCAGGAGAGGGCAGAAACTGGTACATGAGACCTCTGAACTGAGGTAAAAACTTCAGCATGTACTGTATGTCTAATCTGTGTTGTCTTTTCAGTTGTGGTTGAACAGTGTGAATGAGCACAGAGGGAATTAATAGACATAGGGACTTTGAAGGTGTTCTGCTGTACATAATGGCATGCACAGGAGTTTCTTCATACTTGGAGAGCAAAATTGCCAACAGAAGTCATAAGACCTTGTTTGGCTCATTGACATAGGCAGCTGCAAAACCGGAAAAAAAGTGACACAATCAAATATTTAGTTTATGTAGTTCTATGTGTTGAATGGGGGGGGGGGCCAGTTGTGATGTACCCAAGCAAGTGCTGTTGCTAATAAAAAAAATACATTTTTGTATTTGTTTAAAAATGTTTTTTCTGTCTGCTTACTGACTTCTTGGGCCTATCATAAAAATTAGATGCCTCATACCACGGGGTTGTCCCAGTAAATGACATTTTAAAGCAATAGAAAATATTTTATTTATTTAAAAATGTATTTTCTTTGGAATAAATTGTGCTATAGAATAAAATATGTTTTGCAAAAATAGCAAGCAGACTTGAAATTATATTTTCAGAAACTAGATAGCAAAGTGACTTTGTTCTCATATTTCTATAGTTATTGTATTTAATTTTTTTACTGAGATAAGGTTGGGGGATACGTTAATCTGTACTGCAGGACAAACTGGGATGGGTTGGCTTTATGGTAAAGTTGGGCAGACTAGGTGGGCCAAGCAGTCCTTATCTGCTGTCAAATTCTATGTTTCTATGTCATAATGTGCTTGAGTGAGCGACATTTGTGAACTTGTTTACTTGGATTGACATTGAATTTGTCTGCAGTTTGTCTTTATCACCAAGTCTCTTTCAACTTTTCTCATTTTTATGTGTTTCAGATGTGCTGCTGCCCAGCTGCAGTCTTTTGGTATTTTGTGGGGTTTTTTTGGGAGGTGGGGGGTATTTTGAGCAACATACTGTCATGTGGACTGTGGGGACTCTGGGGATGGTGCTAGGCAAATAACAAAGCATGGGGAGGGAGGAAATTAGTAGAAATTGCATGAGAAATACCTCTCCAGAATGCACCAGAATGGTAAACAAGAATTTAGCCTAGGTGGCCTACCAGACTCCTGGCCTATTATTTTTAATTTTTATCTGACTTGAGCTCCCCCATCTATAGGACTCCTGGATCCGCCCCTGCACCAGAAATCCATCTGGTGCCACTACATCCATCCACGCACCAACTGCAGCACTGGTTGTCCTTCCTGGATGCCCTATATTAATCCCCCTGAAGACCAAGTGAGGCACCAGAATTGTACAGGAGTGCCATCAAACAACCCCCCCATCACCAACTGCTGTACCAGGATCCTATTTCTGGTGACTCCGATCAACCCCATTCCACCACCATGCACAACAAATGTAGAACTAGGATTCCATCCCTGTTGCTTCCAATCACTCCCCCCCCCAAAAAAAAAACTCTTGCATTAAAAGCACATTGTTATTGCTGCCAATTAACCTCCTCACTAACCCACAAGCTGTGTGGAGCACTGGGAGCCCATTCCCAGTGATGCAAATCACCTCCACTCCTCCAAAATACTAAGTGTGGTGCAGGAATCCCATCCACACTGCTGCCAAACATGCTGAGCTCCAGTCAGCCAGTGAAGCACTGGGAGTCCATTCCCAGTGCCAATAACTACCCCAGTCCCAATGCTGGGAAACTCCTTCCTTCCACCCACCAACTTAGCCAAGCTCTCTTCATTGACTGGTAAAGACCCTCCTCACTCCTCCATCACTGATCACTACCTAACAATACCCATTGCAGTTTTATTAAGGAGCCTGGGAAAGCTTTGGGAATTATACACAGTAGGATTTGTATGTTCAATATTTGCTATCTCTATCACTCCCTTATTCTATATCACTAGGGAAATGTGTAAGGAAATGGGATTTTTTTTCTTTCAGTCTTCAACTGCTCCTGTCACTTGTTGTATATAGGAGATGTCAGGATTTCCGCCTTGTGACATCATAATCATTTAAAATTGCAACCAACTACATTTCAAAAACAGAGGATTATGACATCATGTGTAGCTAGGCAGCAGGATCAGATAAAGTCGGAGGGCAAAGATTCTATTTGCTAGCAGTGTTCCTTTGTTATAAAGATGAAGAGGAAGATTATTGCAGAAAATATGTGAAACATAAGCAGAACTGTAGACAGCTATCTTGTATCAAGAGTGAGGTATATTGGTTAAGGAGTAAGCTGAGGGAGCTGGGGGGGTGTCCAAGGATAAGGGGTGTGGATATGGGCAGCAGAAGGGTGGGGCTGAGGGGAGGCTAGGGCAACGCTCTGAAATTACAGGACGTTATGTTACAGCAAGCAGGAGGGGGGATATTAGGGACAGAGGACCCTTAGATAGGGATTTGGACGCTAAGGGGAAAGCGTACCAGTTGAACATTCCGAATACAAAGAGAATGGAGGGGGAAGAGTCATGAGGGGCTGTTGTGGGGAAGCCTAGTAGAGCAGACATTGAGAAGGGAGGGGGCTGTTGTGGGGAAGCCTAAAACAGCAGACTGTGGGAAGGGAGCTCCTAAGGAGAAAAGAGCAAGAGGGGAAGAAGAGGGGCAGTTTAGAGGTGCAGTCAGGGGAAACTCGGGTTACTTGATGGAGGCTGACATAGAGTGTCACAATAAATTTGAGCTACTAAGCAACCTATAGGGGGAGGAAGGGGTTGGTGGAAATGAGGAAACTGATACAGAGGCCGGGGGGAGGGAGTCGGATACCCGTAGGGCATCACAGACCAGCAATGGAAAGGATTGAAATAGTCCCAGAGGGAGAAGGGGAAACATAAATGTTAAGCAAATGGGGGAGATGCAACATATTGCAGACATGAGGGAGGAGAGCATGACTGGAGAGAAACTGGGAGACAAGGAGGTGGAAGAGGAGCCCCCCTTCAGCAGGGGGGTCAGTACCAAGGATGGGGCCCTAGCTAAAGGGGACCCACAGAGAGCCTCTGGAGGCAGGGGTACTATTACAGGGGGGGGGATGGTGGTGTGGGGGAAGGGGAAACCATCAGGGCCAGGATAAATGGTTCGGATAAGAGATGGTTAAAGGGGACACCTATTCAGAGGGGGTCTGAGTTAAGTGGGCAAAATAACGAGGGAGGCAGAAAGGGGAGGGTGACAGGGGGTCTCTAATAAGGCAGGAAGACCCCCTGGGATGAGATCATGAATAAAGGGGGGATGGGGGGCTGAGAGGGCATAGTGGAGGTAACCATAAGGATGATGGTGGTGTTAAGGTTCTGTTATTGGGAGACTCAATGATTAGGGATATCCAATGGGAGGGACAGGGAGGTGGATGCCATAGCCAGGTGAAGGTAGTGAGTATCTCTGGGCTGACAGTGCACAGAGCAAAGTTCATGGTGTATGAACTGGTTAGGGATTGTGGAGGAAAACTGGATTTCCTGGTGCATTTGGGAACTAACGATCTAGAGGGAAATAGCGTTTTGGAAATCCAAGCAAGGTTCCAAGAACTTGCCAGAGTCTGTCGGGATAATGGATGCAGCATTTCCTTTTCAGAGATATTGCCAGTACCAAAGGCCTCAGTGGAGAAAAAAATGAAGATCACAGAGGTTAATGACTGGCTCAGGAAGTGGTGTGAAGAGAGTGGGTTGGGGGTGTTAGGGAACTGGAAAGGAGTTTGGGAGGATAAGAGACTGTATGCCAAGGACAGGCTTCATCTTGCCCCATTAGGGAAGGAAGTTCTTAAACAGGGGATGGCTGACTACATTCAAGAAAGGTGGGGTTTAAACTTATGAAGGGGGGAAGGGATAAGGGAGGGGCTGACCAGAAGCCCTCTCCTCCAGATGAGGAGAGTAGCCTTCAAGCCCAAGGAAGGGAGGGGGGAAACAGACTGGGCGTGGAGGTTTCAGGAGGAGCAGAGGGAGGATGGAAGTATAAGGAACCTGGGTGGGGTTCGACAAAGGGAATCAGGGATAAGGGGTGGGGGTTGGTGTTAGTATATGCCGGGAGCTTGGGAAACAAGTTGCCAGAGTGCCAGGCCATGCTGTTCGGGGGGGTGGATGTGGCGGCAGTCACGGAGACATGGGCTAACAAAAACCATGATTGGGACCTAAACGTCCGGGGGTACACTATGCTTAGAAAGGATAGAAAGGAGGGCAGAAGGGGTGGAGTGGCTATGTTCATTAGAGATGACATAGAAATTGCTAGGGGAGAAGAGGCAGAGGGAAATGTGGAGGTCTTATGGGTCACCTTACGATCCCCAGCAGGAGATAAGGTCAAGCTGGGTGTAGTATATAGGTCCCCCGGGATGAGTGATGT
Organism: Neoceratodus forsteri; assembly: GCA_016271365.2. Lineage (NCBI taxonomy): Eukaryota > Metazoa > Chordata > Ceratodontiformes > Ceratodontidae > Neoceratodus > Neoceratodus forsteri. Next base: position 420,828,948 of record CM057458.1, read on the forward strand.
TCTAGAGGATGGTTTGCTGGACAACATCATTGCCCAGTGTGAGCCAAAAGGGGAAGGAGTGGTGTTGATAGGGGACCTTAATATGCCAGGTACAAACTGGGGAACCATGTCCTCTAAGGTGGATAAGGAGCAGAGGCTATTGGAGGGCTTCCAGGATGTGTTCTTAACACAGCATGTGATGGAGCCCACAAGGGAGGGGCATGTCCTGGACGTGGTTCTGGCAGATGGGGATCTGGTAAGGGACCTGGTTGTAGAGGACGCCCTGACTGGCAGCGACCACAATACTGTCTGGTTTCAAATAAGCATGGGGAGGGGGGGTTAGATCTAGGACACTGGCAGTGGACTTCAGGGGGGCAGACTTTGTGGGCATGGGAAATATTCTCAAGAATCACTTGAAGGGGATTATATCAATGACAAGTGTGGAAAGGAGATGGGAGGTCATAAAACGGGGACTTCATGAGGCAGTCCTAGGTGGGGGTGGGAGCAAGTAAGCTGTTGGTTAACTAGGATCTGCAGCTTATCTGTTAAGTAGGAAAATGGGCAGACTAGGTGGGCCAAGCGGTCCTTATCTGCTGTCAAATTCTATATTTCTATGTTTCTATGTTAGTCAGGATCTGCGCTAAGTTGAAACGTAAGTGAGCAAGGTCACATAAACTATGCTGGTGGTCCAGTGAGGTACAGGTAGTGATCAGAGAAAAGAAGGCGGCCTACAAAAAATATAAAACAACAAAAGGGGATAGGGATAAGGAAACGTACCATCTTGCATCTAGAAAAGTCACCAGGTGGTGAGGGGAGCAAAGTCCAGTAAAGAGCAGCGGCTGGCACAAGGGATACATGGAGGGGAAAAGGGATTCTTCTGGTACATTGGGGAGCGGAGAAAAACTAAGGGCTATCTCAGCAGATTGAGATCAGAAGGAGGGTGGGTGGAAGAGGCAAGGGACCAGGCAGAGGTATTTAATGAGTACTTTGCCTCTGTGTTCACTAGGAAGGGGGATGGGATATCTACAAAGCAAGGCACAATGGGGATAGAAGCGGCAGTGAGTGGGATCAGGGAGCAACAGAAATGGAGCAACAGGGAGGAGAGGTACCCCAGGGGTGTCACATCTGGATAAGGATAAAAAGGCCAGTAAGGTGGAGGGGACGGATGATGCTATCTCCGCCAAAAGGGTGTGGTTAGCCCTCAAGGCCCTAAAGAAAGACAAATCTCCTGGGCCAGATGGCATTCATCCTAGAGTACTATGGGAATTGGCGGACATACTGGCTGCACCCCTGGCGGAGCTCTTCAACAGGTCGCTTGAGACAGGGAGGGTACCTAGGGATTGGCGAGAGGCACATGTGGTGCCAATCCATAAGGGGGGTCGAGGGAAGTACCAAGTAACTATAGACCCATCAGTTTGACCTCAGTGGTGGGAAAATTAATGGAGAGTATACTAAAGGAACGATTGGGGGTGTACTTGGAGGAGGTGGGAGGTCTGGATAGTTGGCAACATGGGTTTGTGCCAGGTAGATCATGTCAAACCAATCTTGTGGAGTTCTACGAATGGGTAACATCAGAACTGGACAGGGGAAAGCCTGTGGATGTATTATTCTTGGACTTCAGCAAGGCATTTGACTCTGTCCCCCACAATGGTCTGGTGGAGAAACTGATGGGATTAGGAGTAGGCCCTTTGATGGTCAGATGGATTGAAAAAAGCTAGCTGGATGCACCCAGAGAGTAGTGGTCTGCGGGGAGCTCTCGAACCCTAGAGAGGTTGGTAGTGGGGTACTGCAGGGCTTGGTCCTGGGTCCAATCCTGTTTAATGCATACATATCTGACATCAGGGAGGGTATAGGGTGTGAAATGAGTCTCTTCGCTATTGACTCCAAGATGGGAGCAGTAGTTGAGGGAGAGGAGGGGAGGTTGGCCCTGCAAGGGGACCTGGACACCCTGGAAAGCTGGGTTCACACATGGAAATTAAATTTCAATATCACCAAGTGCAAGGTGTTGCATCTTGGGCAGGGAAACCCTAAACACAGGTACACCCTGGGAGAGGAGGCGCTGGAGACCTCACTAGGGGAATAAGACCTAGGGGTCATGGTGGATGCATATATGAATAACTCTGAGCAGTGCAGGAGAGAGGCTAGCAAGGCAAACAGGATGTTGGGATGCATCGTAAGGGGGATCACCTCTAGAAGCAAGGAAGTGATTCTGCCGCTGTACAATGGACTGGTAAGACCACACCCTGAGTACTGTGTATAGTACTGGAGACCACACTTGAAGAGGGACATACAGCTCCTGGAGAGGGTACAGAGGAGGGCAACTAAGATGATACGAGGGCTAGGGGATTTGACGTATGAGGACAGACTTGAGGAGCTCTGCCTGTTTTCATTGGAGGAGAGGAGAGACGGGGGGACATGATTGAGGTCTTTAAGTACCTCAAGGGACTAAATAGGGTAAACATGGAGGGGATCTTTAGACTAAAGCAGGGAGGTATCACCAGAGGGCATGGTTTGAAGTTGGAAGGTGGAAGGGTGAGGGGGAAAAAAGAGGAGGAGGTTTTTCATTGAGAGGGTGGTGGACCCTTGGAATGCACTGCCTGGAGAGCTGGTTCAGAGATCCACAATGGAGTGCTTCAAGAGAGGGTGGGACAGACACAGAAAGTAGATGTATCAGATGATGGCCTGTCCCAGGGGGGTGGGGATGGATGATAGGGATTTCTGGAACACAAGGGAGGGGAGGGCCTCGGCACCCAACTAGGGATCTGAGGTTCGAGCAGACTCGACAGACCGTAAGGCCTAATCTGCTGGCAAATAGTATGTTGGTATGTTAATTGTACAATATCATTGTTTTTCAAAGTTTTTCTAAAGATGTTATAGGTACTTTAAATAGATTTGAATGCTTAGTTTTAAGCTTTCTGATTTATTTATTAAAGCTGAAGTAGGTGTCTGTTAAAGTGTGATCAGTCACAGACATGTGGTGAAGGTCTGTGCCAGTCATCATCTAGGAGGTGGGAGGGTGACATAGGCTGTGGGAATGGCACTAGACACCACAGGCACTTTGCACAAGGGGTACCATTGAACATCACGGGGTGCTTGGCATGAAATGTGGGGAGAGAGGGCATGAAATGTGGGTAGAGAGGGAGGGAAGGAAGGTAGGAGGGAGGGGAGGGAAGGGAGACCACCGAACACCAAGGAGTGCTTTGCACAAGACTGGAGAGAGGGAGGAGGTACCAGTAACCACTAGAATATGCTTAACACTGGTCTTGGGAGAAACAGGGCTGCCACAGCCTTAAGGAGTATTTGGAATGGGATGGAGTGAGGTGAAAAGGATTGCACTAGACATGAGAGAGTGCTTTACCAAGGATGGCATCAGGGGAAGGGTGCCACTGGATACCCAGAAGTAGTTGGCTACAGCTGTGCAAATGGAATGGGTGTTACTGGATACATGAGAGTGCTTTATGCAGGATTAAGAAACAAGTTTGCCACCAGAAAGGAATAGCATAACAACAACAACAGGAATAGCTCCAGATTGTCTGTTTGGGGTGGTGACTCTTTTAAATGGCATCAATATTTATTGTAAAAACTATATTGAAGTGTTAGGATCATGTGCACAATGTTAGGAAATCTAAAGTTAGGGTCTGCATGCCAATCAAGCTAACTGTACCTGTTCTTCTAAATTCATAAGTAGGCTTGGTAAAGCCCCCCAAAAAAATGCCAGTCACCTTTCTTAATGAGAATTATTTTTTCAATAAATTTTATTTATAAAAGGCACCTTATACATTGCCCCCCTCAAAAAAATTATATCTGCAATTTTGTAATGATTACATTTTTCAAACAAGCATAAAAAATATTATTTGGTATGGTAGGGTTGCACATTGTGGAAGCAAGATGTTGGAGGAATAATAAAGAATGCTGTATCATAGAGTGGACTGCAGATAAAACAAAGGGGTTAGATTAAATGCATACTGAAAGTAGAAAATAAAGTGAGAATTGTTGTTTGACCACACAGGGCCGCCGTTATGAGGGACAACAGGACTTTTCCAGGCCTTGAACTGGGGAGCCATGCAATAGCATATGATTTTTTTAATTTAGTTTTTTTATTGCTGCGCTGCCTATGCCAGAGTAATTTTCCTTTTTGCTATCCAGGAGAGGGGGGGAGTTACACATAGACTACTTGCAATCACGTGACGTGATGTGGGTGCATTTCATAAGGTCAACGAGATTGGGAGCTGCTCCTTAGAGTGCTTAGTGCATGCTGCTGTGTCTTGCTCACTGGCCCTCACCCCCGAATATCAGCTGAAATATCCCCAAATCGACATAGCACTGCAGTAGCACACTAGCATAGAAGACATCGTGGCATGAAGATGGCAGTCCATGGGCATGAGGCAACTGTCATTGGCCACTGCAGGAGTACAGGAGTCGGTGTGTGTTCAGATTTGCTGCCGTCACCTTGAGTCACCAGGTCGGACATCGATTCTCGAGTCGTACAGGCTCACTTGTGGCCTGGCGATGTAAGGGAATGTGGCTCATCATCGAGAAAGACTCCTTGAGTAGTTCACTGTCACAACCAAAATGATCATGCAGTGTGTGTCTCCATTGTGTTCTCCATCTCCACTCTCCTCCAGGCTAGTCCAGCATCTGCATCCATCATCCAGGTAAACAAAGGAAAAAAAGCTAAGCTTAGTGCTCTAACCCCTTTCCCTCTGCCATAGTTGTTCCAGTGCTCACTAAATGACAAGTAGATCAGAGAGGGATCATTGGGGATGTGGACATAACATGCTGTTCCTGCTGCCAGCTGTCAGCTGTTTTGGTAAAGTAGGGTTGACTCTAGATGGATGATGATGGTAAAGGTACAAATTAAAAAAAGAAGACAAAAAATGAGTGAGTGACATTGGCCACCTGTGGGCCCAGTGTGCAGCCATGTAGATGAGCTGGGGTCAGCAGCAGACTTAGGAAGTGCAGGTGGTTGGCCAAAGCAAGGTGAGCTTCTTAGTCTGTGGAGGAGATGATGCTGCATTTGGTATGACAGCAGCGACTGTGGCTAGCAAGGGAGCTTGCCACCCCCTGGGACATTGCTGTGGGGATCAAGGTCATCTGTGGTGCCATCTAGTGGGAGGGCAGGAATGAAAACCAAGAGAAGAAAACAGCAGCCTCCACCCCATGCCATGAGGCCTGCCACCAGATCTTAAAGCTCCTGATCGGGTAGAATGGCCCTCCTTTGGAGCTCTACTATGAGGAGGTACGCCACAGGGGAAGCAGTGATAGAAGAGCCAGGTTATGAAGGATGCAGCTGGGTGTTTGTCAGCCCTGGGGGAGGGGGATAATGTGGTGTTGGTCGTTGTGTAAAACTGTCTCTCTCTCTCTCCTCTGTGTGTGTATATATATATAATATATATATATATATATATATATATATTCTTAAATGCATGCTTGAAAATAGAAAATAGAGTTAAAAATCTAAGTTTTAGAGCCATGGTCTTCTTAGAATATCTAAAAGAAAAAGTTAGTGTTTTTTTTTCTTTTAGATATTTCCTGAAGAAGACCTATGGTCGTAAAACGTAGATTTATAACTCTATTTTCTATTTTCAGCTGACATTTAATATAACCATTTTGTTTTGCTTTTAGACCACATGCTGATGCAGCGCCTTGTTTTTGTTATCTATCTATCTATCTATCTATCTATCTATCTATCTATCTATCTATCTATCACACACCACGGGGGGGGTGGAGAGCTTTCTCAGTAGGATATCCTGGTTATTTCCACTGCATTGAGAATAAATCCTGAAGATGACATTTATCCAGACTCTGCTGATGTCACCAGAGTGAGGATAGCTGCACGCCAGCTTGTATTCTAAAGGAAACTGCTTCAGAAAACAGTTTTTCTTTCTCACTGAAGCTGCAACTTACTCAACTGGCTTTGCAAAAGACTCTCGCCTGTGTCCCACTGTGTTTCTAACATTCCTAGCCCATTACTGTGCTAATCTCAGCTTCAAAACAACCTGAGTTCTAAATGAAACTATTTTACAAAGCAGTTTGTTTCTCAGTGCTAGCTGCAACAGTTTGTCTTTCTCACTGAGCCTCTGACTCACTCAGTTAGCAAAACACACACACACACACACACACACACACACACATACACACTGACAGCACACACAGAATGAGCAGGAAACATACAGAATAAAAAAAAATGTTCCTAAAGCTCTCATCCCTGGGGTATAAATCTCACACATGATGGGCAGATCATGGGATATGGAAAATATTCTCACTTCTGCAGTGAGCTGTGCATTCTCACTCTGCAGGAGTGAGAACATTTTCCATATCCCACTCCTGCCCATCATGTAACCCTATACATATATATATATATATATATATATATATATATATATATATATATATATATCTATATATATATATATCTCTATCTAGAAGCAGGATCCATTACTACTGCCCGACCGTCGACTTGCCGACAATCATCTTCCCGAAGTCAGTTTCCCGACCGGGTTCATTTACCGAAATATTAAATCCCGTAGCACCATTTACCAAAAGATGACCCAAAATGAACAGAACACACTTATTTAAAACATATGATGCTGATGACTTCCATTTCCATTGTCTTTCCTAGATTTCCTGGGTTTTTCTTTCACATAATTTCTATTTATACTGTATATATCTATTTATAGTTGGTTTGGCCTCCTGATCACCACTTTATGTCTGCTTCAAGCGAGTCCAGTTCCTACAGTCGCCCCTTCCCCCATTGTTACACCAGCAGGGATCCACATAGGGAAGGGTCCATGAATACTGTCCTGCCATCATTATTGACTGCCAGGGCTCATGTGGATTTTTTCCTTTTTGTTTCCTCCCCTTTTCCCTCCCCTTTCCATCCCAGTGCCATGCAGTGCCTCTGCAGGACAGACACACAAACACACACACACACACACACAAACACACACACTTACTTTACCACCAGTGGTCCTCTGTATGCCAGTCTTGTAGCAGAGGCAGCCTCCCCAATGCCCTGGAGGAAGACTAAGCACTGGGACGCTTGATCTGCCTCCCCCCACTGCCAACTAGAATCCAATGTTTTCTGCCAAACCCTGCTGACTGTTGTCATGTGTGGTATCACTACAGCGCCATCGGCCATCTGGGCACCATGTCACAGGCTCCTTAAAATTTGGCAGTGGGGTTATTTTGTTCTTCTTTTGTGCTGCGTGGTGGGTAGCAGAATGGGGCATAAAACATTGCGACACAGGCACTGGTAAAGATGGCAAAAGGCGATCTAGGCAAACCCAGTTTGAATTTTGTGTCCAATAATGGGGTAGTTTTCTCTGGAAGTAGGCTGCAGCACTCTTCCACCCATGTCACATAACCATATTGTACAAGAAATAAAACCAGCCCAAACTATAACATCCCTTAAACTGGTCTTGCAGCCACAAGCCAGTACATAGTGAAAACATTTTTTTCTGGGGGTCACTACGTGTTGACAGTCTTGGTTTGGGATGGGACTCAGGTTGCTGAACTGGGGTTGACCAGGGTGGGTAAAGTGCTGCCTAAGCCTGGTCTTCATCCCCCCCATCTGGCCCCTAGAACCTGCTGCCAAACCCTGCTCAGAGATGTCATGAGTGGTACCACTACAGTTGCATCGACCGTCCAGCTGCCATGTCACAGGGGACTCAGGTTGCTGGAGCTGGGTGACCCTGGTGGTTAAAGTGCTGCCTTAAGCACATTTCAACTGGTGTAGGGAGATGCTGGTACCATAGAGAACCCTCCATTGTGGGATGGAAAGCCTGCTCCCTCTTGGAGTGGGTCCTGATTCTGATATACTGTGGTGCAGGATGCTGACAGAGGCAGAGCATTAAACAGATGTGAAGACCAAGGGTCACCACCTGATGAATTCCATTGATGAGACTGGGCAGTGGGAGTAATTGGGAAAAATACCATACCCTCTGTGCCGGCATCCTCTGGAGGATAAGGAGAAAATGGGGGAAAATTGAATGCATCCTCGGCTGAATGAGCAATGTTAAACCAGGGGGATCCTGGTGGCAGGACCTGGTGGATCACGTAGGAGAGCGTTTGAGGCCCCCTCTGAAGCCATGGAGCTGGGCAAGTAAAATAAATAAACAAATAAATTATTTCATGTATTATGGGTTAGTGAAAGCTCCACAAAATCTTGTTTTTAGCATCAATAAAGGCCCTAAAACTCACCAGAGAGCATCAAAAACCCCAGAGCTTCTGGGGGCCTGGCAGCCCCCAGACCCACAGCTTAGTTGGCTTGGGATACAGGGGCCTAATCATACTACCTGTTAGGAGCCCCAAAAATCCTAGGGGATACCTCATAATAACAATTCCAGGACCCATGGAAGAAGAAAGCAAAAAATACAGAGTGCCAGACATTCGAAAATGAAATACCCACTTTGCACCTAGACCAATTTTCAAAGGGGATGCATTGCCCCATGTCCTGGATGCAAGGAGGTTTGTGCTGCCAACAGCAAAGTGTTGAGCCTCCAGTGGTGGACACAGTTGGTGCAAGGAAAAAGTTCACTTACGCCGTTTTTTTTGGGTCAAAGTAGACTTACAATAGTCCTCACTGGCAGTTGGACACAAGGTGCTGAAAACCACAGCCAACTGTTATAAACTGACTGCAGTTTTGAAATTAACACTGTTGCATCTACATGGGGATAAACACGATGGATACTGTGAGAGTAGGCATACTGACTGCATCTTAACTTTCCTAAAATCCTAAATTTAAGTTGTCCCCACCCCCAGCCAGATACATGGTATCGCTTAAAGCAGCAAGTGCCACTTAATGTTAGCAACCCTAAATTGCTAGCGAGCGGTCCAAACCTTTAAGCTTCTCTCTAAGGCAAATTAATGTACAGGAGACAGTCCCACACTGGAACAACCTACCCCAACTCCCTTGTTCCTCACTGTACTGCACAATCGGCACATAAATCTCACTGGCTGACCCAAACTTAAAATATCAGTCCCAATCCCTAGCTCAACATAAAGTTAGTAGTCTCCCCAAAAATGAACTCCAAAGTGAGTTAACTCTTCACACCAGGAGGTGTACCTACTCAAATACTCTTACTCTTGCTGCTTGCCCTGAAACTAAGGCAGCCGACCATAACTATCTCCAACTGACACCAGGACTTTCCTGTGGTACAATGCAGAAAGTCTGCTCAGTGGGAGACCAACTCTACAGCACCCCTATCTGCCAACTCCACACAACATCCCTCCTGGACACCTTCTGTCACCCAGATCCTTGCCCCAGCCATATGTCTTTTTTCCTGGACTTAACATTGTGCTTGGTTCACTACACACTAAAATGCGACTACCAGGATTCCAGGAGGTTGAATGTAAAGACTACCTTCCCAAAAATATGTAGGAAACTCATCCTAATTCTGCTGCTGATCTCCGGAAACATTCACCCTAACCCTGGCCCCATTCTAACCCACACTCAGACCCCAATTCCTATGGGAAAATTAAGGATTGTGGCCTTGAACATTGGCAGCCTCCTAGCCAAGCTAAAATAGTTTGAGGCTTGGGTGGCACATACTCTGCCTGATATCATTGCTCTGACTGAGACCTGGCTCTCCCCTTGAACATCCAACTCAGTAGTCTCCATCACCAGATACAACCTTCATAGACAGGTTTGCTCCAGAAAAAGAGGTGCTGGCTGCATAATATACACCTGGGAACCACCTGCAGTGCCACAGAATTCAACTGGCTACTGTCAACATGACTAAATGCCTAGCAATAAAAATCCTACTGGGGCAAAAAGACCTGATCGTTATGGCAGTCTACATCACATCAGAGCAGCAGCAAGCTGGGCTAGAAGCCTTTGCTAACCATTACACCCAAGCTAGCCAACACAAGGAGACTATTGTACTAGGGAATTTTAACTCCAACTGGCTTGCCAGCTCCAGTGCCGCACACAGAGATCTTGTATCTGGACTCTACCTAACACAGACTGTCAAGAGCTGCAGCAGAACAAACTACCACACTGGTACAAGCACTCTGACTGGGTACTAACAACTCACCCAGAAAGGCTTACTGATGTCAAGGTACTCATGGATACTCCGAGTGACCACTCACCTATCCAATGTGAGTGGTCGAGAAACTGGGCCAACCCCCCCCCCAAATTGGTGAGGAACAGAGTTATAAAAATAGTGCTATGACCAAATTCAGGAATCACCTTTCAGGCACTGACTGGAGCTTCCTTGGCTTATGCCCTTCTATTGACACTGCCCTCCAACTCTTCCTCATTCATTTCAATGCAGCTGCAGGCAAGATCACCCCATACCATAAGAAGATGATGAAAGGTCATAGTATGGACTGGGTCACCCCTGAGCTTCTTGGTATGATGCCGCAATGGGATCTCCTTTGGCACCGGGCCAGGGCAACAGGGATAACTATGGATATCCAAAATTACAAAGTGGCCAGAAACAGGTGCACCTGGGCAAAATGACAGGCCAAGGCATCATTCCACAAGGACCAGCAATCTCACTGCTGGAGTAGCAGGAAGAAGTTCTGGGACTCAATTAAAAACCTCCTTGTGTCTGATAACAGGATCCCCCCACCATGCTCCACCACAATGACGAAATCATACTTGAAGATACTGGCCTGGCCAATATCTTTAATAAGGCTTTCTCTGACTACAGCGCAGTCCTCCCTCCCAGGCCTGCCACACACCTTGATGGAATGCCAGCCTCCAGCCAATTGCTCTCCTGTACCACTGCCAAGCCCAGCCTAAGCTTTTACTTCAGACAGGTGACCGTAAAGGAAACAAGAAAATACCTTGCATGTGTCCTGGGAAAAGCAAGGATGGCGGGGTGATGGAATCGATATGAAATTCATTTCCATTGCCTTAAAAGAGGTTGTGTTTCCCATCACCAAGCTGTTTAACCTGTATCTCCACCTGTCCGCTTTCCCCCTCTACCTGGAAATCCACTTTAGCCACTCCTGTGCACAAAGGAGGTGACAGGGCACTAGTATCCAACTACTGACCTGTCTCAATTCTGTATCCACTCTCCAAAGCACTGTAGAGAATCATAGCTGTCCAACTCACTGACCATCTGCATAAATATAATCTCCTTTGCCCCCAACAGCATCACTTCCGCAAGATGCATAGCACTAATACTGCCCTTATTGCCTTCACAGACTACGTGCACGAGGCACTTGACCAGGGCCAACTGGTCAGAGCAATCTTCATAGACCTAACCAAGGCTTTTGACCTTGTGAATCATCAGCTGCTGCTACACAGATTAAGCTGCCTTGGACTATCCCCCCAACATGGTCAGTTAGTTCTCCAGCTATCTGTCGGGGCAGCCTCAGCAAGTGAAAATCAATGGGGCCATCTCTGAGACTAGTGAAGTCACAGTTGGGGTCCTGCAGGGGTCCATCCTGGGTCCACTCCTATTCAGCCTCTTTGTGAACAACCTTTCAGAAGTGTGCCCCTCCTCCAAGGTACTGCTCTATGTAGATGACGTGGTGGTGTTCTCTCGAGGCTCTTGCCAAGATGCACTCACTAGGGGCATGCAATACAACTTTGACTTTCTTGGCTCAAAGATAACCTGCTAGTGTTCAACAGCAAAAAAAAAAAACAAGTCAATGGTCTTTGCTGGAAGCCAGACAAGGAGGTATATAACTTCCTTCTCAATTTTGTGCAACTACCACTCCACCCTTGAGCAGGTGCCCTTGTTCCAGTACCTAGAGATTACAATCGACCAGTCCCTCTTCTTCAATGAACAAATACGAAATATTACCACTGCTGCCAATAGTAAGTTAGGGGCTCTATATAGGCTTCAGTTCTGCCTCACACCTGAGGCTAGGGTCCAGGCAATAAGAGGGACAGTTCTATCCATCCTGGACTGTGGTAATGTGATATATGGCACAGCCTCTGAAACCAGCCTGCACAAGGTCCACATTACCTGAACAAGCATGCCACTATGTTTGTTTTGAATCACATAACACCTTTGCTTAACTTTATATTAGGACACAATGGCTTCCTCTCATGGACCGAATCAAGTTCCACTCCTGCCTTCTAGGGAAGAAGGCCCTTCTAGGTCTTGTATCCCCCTCCCTACAAGCCTTATTCCATCCAGTCCCAGCTGAGCACTCCACAAAAAGTATTACAAGACACGCCCTTACAGTACCTTTCAGAAGAACTGCCTTGGGGAGGCAAGAGTTTGCAGTAAGTGCCCCCACCTGGCTAAGTGCACTCCCCCAGGCCACTACTAGTCTTATTCATCTTGGCCAGTTCAAATCTGAAATTCAGAAGTCCATCTCCCCTCTAGTACAAAGTTGCTGTAAAGAACACCCCAGCTATTTCTAGCCCTCCCAGTGCCCCCTGACACCATTTGGCTTGGCTGAAGTGACCTGTGGCTCCTAAGAATCTCCCATTAATCCCCACCTACCCACTCCTTGGTCCCCCATTCCCCCAACCCCTCACCCACTTAGCCCTCCTGACCCTCCATACCCCCACCTCCTCACCCCCTTAGCCGCCCTGACTCTTAAGCTATCACCCACCATTGTGCTCTCCCCTTCACCTGTCTAGCCTGTAGCCTACTCTCCCTTAATGGCTGTACTTTTCTGAGGTCACATTAATTTTTCCCTCCAGGAACCAATCTAAGCTCTATAGCTGCATTCTGGGAATTCTCATACTTTGTATATGGTTGGAATCTGCACTTTATTCACCTAACCTGTTATGGGACTGTTTTCCTCTGTATTATGTAATTAAGTGATGCCATTTGCAATGTATTCTGCCTCTCCTCATCCTTCTATTTGTAAAGCTGTTTAGCCTTTTTAATGATGTGTAACTGACAGTGCCTTCTAGCTGCTTCTGTTTTTCTCCACTGTCCATGTACTTGATGTCTCCCCACCCTCTGTTCCACAAGAATCCTTTGTAAATTACCTTTTAGCTCAAAGGTTGTAATTCCAATTTTACAATAAATAAAAAAAATAAAGTTGATGAATAACTTTGGATCAAAAAGAATGATGGGGCAAACAAGTGACATTCATATGGACTGGTTTCTCATCTTCCATGAGACACTGTATTTCAATGTGCCTGTATAACTGGTTTCATGCTTGTGTAACATAGATAAACTTTGGCTGTTCACCTCTCTATCCATGGGATATACCACCCTGTAGGGATATGAAGGCAAGGAACCCTAGGGGAGGGTTCTACCTCTTGAGGTGCTATGGTAGTGATTCCCTTGGCTGAAGATACCTTAAGAAGAAGCCCATGGGAAACAGAAAGAGAGAGAGACATGCTGCTGGAGGAGGAGGAGGTGGGTGTGGATGGAGGGGCAAGGAAAAAATGCTTGTGTGTGGAGTGAGGAGAGCAGCCTTTAAATAGGCCAAAGGTGGTGTGGCCAGTTGCACTGCCCCCTTGAACCATAGGCTATAACCTTCCAATTCAATGTGCCTGTGCAACTGGTTTTATGCTTGTGTAATGTAGATAAACTTTGGCGGTTCACCTCTCTATCCATGGGATATACCACCATGTAGGGGTACGAAGACAAAGAACCCTAGGTGAGGGTTCCACCCCTTGAGGTGTCACAGGAGCAATTCTCTTGGCTGAAGGAACCTTAGGAAGAAGCCCAAAAAGAGTGTCAAGCAAAGCATACAAGGTAGTGAAAATGTATCGGGTTCGAGGACCTTTACGTAGGTCAGTTGGTAGTATGGTTCAGTTGATAGCATGGGTCAGTTGGTAGTATTGTTTGAGTACAGTAGGCAAGAAATAACAGGTGAAAAGTGACCCACTCGGAGGTCTGACAGTAAGGCATGGAGGCCTGACTTCCTAAGGAGAGAGCAAACAGCCAAAGGGGGAGATGGGACACTTATGGGATGGCCACCCACTCCATCCAACAGCGGAAACCTACTTAAGTGACCTAGGGATTATTGCCAAAGGTTAACTAAATATTATGACCTGTAGCACAGAGGATAGGAAAAAAAACCCTATAAGGAGGAAATCTCTTGGGATCCAAGGCCTAGGTCACCTTCCCTCCAGACTTGGGATGTTTTTGATTAGTGACAGCTCTGCTGCTGCTATTTGAAAACCCAAGTGGGGGGGGATATTCTAATATGGAGGAAGACCCTCACACTATCCCTCTAATGAGAATGCTGTAAAAGGTTGTGAGTAAGCTGTGCAACACGGCTCTTCCAAGGTGGAAAGAGGAGAGCGATGACTGCTGAGGTGCTCAGCTGGCTTACTGATCTAATAACAAACCATGTGAACCAGAGGCAGTCAGGGGAGAATAGCACAGAAGGTGCCTTAGGCAGCTGGTGCTGCAGCTAAAGGATAGTAATATATCCTCCTTTCACAGTTTAGTCAAAATTCCACATCAAGAGGAGTCACTATGCACTGACCTTCAGACCTAACAGCTAAAGCTCCACCTGGAGTGAGGACATTCTCACTATGCACCAGGAAGAAAGGACCCCATACCAGGCATCACATGCTCAGGATGTGGACTAAGGTACAGAGCGAGACCGTCAGCTGCTAACGAGCTCGAGCCAGATTGATGGGCATGGTCAGCTAATCTAAATGCAGGAATGGAGCAGGCCACACAAGGCACTGGAGAGAACAACAGGTACTAAGCAGCAAAAGAAACACAGTAGGCATGGTTCAGGCAGCAATAAGTAACATGGTAAGCATGTGAAACAATGGAAGCGCTGAGTGCTGGAGACCATACATAGGTCAAACATCTTTTAAAGCAAGGTTCAATGTAGGGGAATCTGGGCCTTTAGCAGTGTGAGGTTAGCCAACCAATCTATCAATGAATGCCAAATAAAGGTGAAAAGACTCAGAGGATATGGGAACATAAGCAGGAGGCTGGTAAGGACAGAGGTCTGGGGTTATATTCTGTTTTAACTGAAATATTTGAATAGTTTTGTATGTGAAATTAGTTCTATGTGTTAAAAACTACTACTTTGAGTTAGAACTGTTACTTGGGCTGTGATATTGTAACTTTTGAGGCTTGGGAACACTTGTTTGGCAGTGATAATTAGAGTGAAATTTAAATGTGTCGTTTGCCTGGTGTTAGGGGGAAGGGACATTGACAGGAATTACCTTGACTTTCATTGTTCACTTGGGAACATAAGCAGGAGGCTGGTAAGGACAGAGGTCTGGGGTTATATTCTGTTTTAACTGAAATATTTGAATAGTTTTGTACATGAAATTAGTTCTATGTGTTAAAAACTACTACTTTGAGTTAGAACTGTTACTTGGGCTGTGATATTGTAACTTTTGATGACTGGGAACACTTGTTTGGCAGTGATAATCAGAGTGAAATTTAAATGTGTTGTTTGCCTGGTGTTGGTAAGAGCCCTCCCACGCACCCTGTTTTGAGGCTTTCTTAAATACTGAAAAGCCACTGGGGGTTGGGATTGAAGGGTTGAGTATTTCTGTTTGGGACTGAAATTTGAAGCAACAGGAACTGGTGGGCCTGTGACATCATACGGTACCTGATGTCTGCATACACACACTGTTAGTGGGACTGGACACACACTGGACTGCATGTTTTGTGAGACTTGGGAACTTTATTGGTGGGGTTGAAATTGGGTTTGTAAATAACTGCAGTCAGTATAGAGATAAACTGTATTCCAAGGGAAAGGGACTGAGAAAAGGGGGTGTGCCATTATAAACAGAGGGGGATAAACAGGGTGGCCATATTCAACCATGGCAGGCATCTTCAGAAGGGTTGTAGGCTGCACAGGCTGTGGGGTGATAATAATTCTTAAATGGGCCTGGAGAGAGGGAGGCTGCCCACTCTGTAGACAGCTATCTTGTATCAGGAGTGAGGTATATTGGTTAAGGAGTAAGCTGGGGAGCTGGGGTGTCCAAGGATAAGGGTGTGGATATGGGCAGCAGAAGGGTGGGGCTGAGGGAGGCTGGGCAATGCTCTGGAAATTAGGGACATTATGTTACAGCAAGCAGGAAGGAGGATATTAGGGACAGGGACCCTTAGATAGGGATATTGACGCTAAGGGAAAGTGTGCAGGTGGCATTCTGATTACAAAGAGAGTGGAAGGGGAAGAGCCAGGAGGGGTTGTTGTGGGGAAGCCTAAAACAGCAGACTGTGGGAAGGGAGCTCCTAAGGTGAACAGAGCAAGAGGGGAAGAAGAGGGGCAGTTTAGATGTGCAGTCAGGGGAAACTCGGGTTACTTGATGGAGGCTGACATAGAGTCTCACAATAAATTTGAGCTACTAAGCAACCTAGAGGGGAGGAAGGGGTTGCTGAAATGAGAAACTGATACAGAGGCCGGGAGAGTCGATACCCATAGGGCATCACAGACCGGCAATGGAAAGGATAGAAATAGTCCCAGAGGAGAAGGAAACATAAATGTTAAGCAAATGGGGGAGATGCAACATATTGCAGACATGAGGGAGGACAGCATGACTGGAGAGAAACTGGGAGACAAGGTGGTGGGAGAGGAGCCCCCCTTCAGCAGGGGGATCAGTACCAAGGATAGGGCTCTAGCTAAAGGGGACCCACAGAGATCCTCTGGAGGCAGGGGTACTATTACAAGGGGGGAGGATGGTGGTGTGGGGGGGGAAACCATCAGAGCCAGGATAAATGGTTCGGATAAGAAAGGGTTAAAGGGCACACCTATTCAGAGGGGGTTTGAGTTAACTGGGCAAAATAACGAGGGAGGCAGAAAGGGGAGGTTGACAAGGGGGTCTCTAATAAGGCAGGAAGACTCCCATGGAATTGAGATCATGAATAAAGGGGGGATGGGGGCTGAGAGGGCATAGTGGAGGTAACTATAAGGATGATGGTGGTGGTGTTAAGGTTCTGTTATTGGGAGACTCGATGATTAGGGGTATCCAGTGGGAGGGACAGGGGGGTGGATGCCATGGCCAGGAGAAGGTAGTGAGTATCTCTGGGCTGACAGTGCACAGAGCAAAGTTCATGGTGTATGAAATGGTTAGGGATTGTGGAGGGAAACCGGATTTACTGGTGTAATGGGGAACTAACGATCTAGAGGGAAATAGCATTTTGGAAATCCAAGCAAGGGTCCAAGAACTTGCCAGAGTCTGTCGGGATAATGGATGCAGCATTTCCTTTTCGGAGATATTGCCAGTACCAAAGGCCTCAGTGGATAAAAAAATGAAGCTCACAGAGGTTAATGACTGGCTCAGGAAGTGGTGTGACGAGAGTGGGTTGGGGTGTTAGGGAACTGTAAAGGAGTTTGGGAGGATAAGGGACTGTATGCCAAGGACAGGCTTCATCTTGCCCCATTAGGGAAGGAAGTCCTTAAACAGGGGATGGCTGACTACATTCAAGAAAGGTGGGGTTTAAACATGTGAGGGGGAAGGGATAAGGGAGGGGCTGACCAGAAGCCCTCCTCCAGATGAGGGAGTAGCCTTCAAGCCCAAGGAGGAGGGGACACAGACTGGGGTGGAGGTTTCAGGAGAAGCAGAGGAGGGTGGAAGTATAAGGAATCTGGGTGGGTTAGAGCAAAGAGGATCAGGGATAAGGGGTGGGGTTGGTGTTAGTAAATGCCAGGAGCTTGGGAAACAAGTTGCCAGAGTTCCAGGCCATGGTGTTCGGGGGGGTGGATGTGGCGTCGGTCACGGAGATGTGGGCTAACAAAAACCATGACGGGGACCTAAACGTGTGGGGGTACACTATGCTTAGGAAGGATAAAAACGTGGGCAGAGGGGGTGGAGTGGCTATGTTCATTAGAGATGACATAGAAATTGCTAGGGTAGAAGAGGCAGAGGGAAACGTGGCGGTCTTATGGGTCACCTTACGATCCCCAGCAGGATATAAGGTCAAGCTGGGTGTAGTATATAGGCCCCCCAGAATGAGTGATGTTCTAGAGGATGGTTTGCTGGACAACATCATTGCCCAGTGTGGACCAAAAGGGGAAGGAGTGGTGTTGATGGGGGACCTTAATATGCCAGGTACAAACTGGGGAACCATGTCCTCTAAGGTGGCCAAAGAGCAGAGGCTGCTGGAGGGCTTCCTGGAAGTGTTCTTAACACAGCATGTGATGGAGCCCACAAGGGAGGGGCATGTCCTGGATGTGGTTCTGGCAGATGGGGATCTGGTAAGGGACCTGGTTGTGAAGAGGCGCCTGACTGGGAGCGACCACAATACTGTCTGGTTCAAATAAGCATGGGGAGGGGTGAGATCTAGGACACTGGCAGTGGACTTCAGGGAAGACTTTGTGGGCATGGGAAATATTCTCAAGGATCACTTGAAGGGATTACGTCAATGACAAGTGTGGAAAGGAGATGGGAGGTCATAAACAGGGGACTTCATGAGGCAGTCAGGATCTGCGCTAGTTGAAACTGAAGGGAAGCAAGGTCGCATAAACCATGCTGGTGATCCAGTGAGGTACAGGTAGTGGTCAGAGAAAAGAAGGCGGCCTACAAAAAATATAAAACAACAAGAGGGGATAGGGATAAGGAAATGTGCCATCTTGCATCTAGAAAAGTCTCCCGGATGGTGAGGGGAGCAAAGTCCAGTAAAGAGCAGTGGCTGGCACAGGGGATACATGGAGGGGAAAAAGGGTTCTCCGGTACATTGGAGAGTGGAGAAAAACTAAGGGCCATCTCAGCAGATTGAGATCAGAAGGAGGGTGGGTGGAAGAGGCGAGGGACCATGCAGAGGTATTTAATGAGTACTTTGCCTCTGTGTTCACTGGGGAGGGGGATGGGATATCTACAAAGCAAGGCATGAAGGGGATAAAAGCAGCAGTGAGTGGGATCGGGGGAGCAACAGAAATGGAGCAAGAGGGAGGAGAGGTACCCCAGGGGTGTCACATCTGGATAAGGATAAAAAGGTCAGTAAGGTGGAGGGGACGGATGATGCTATCTCCACCAAAAGGGTGTGGTTAACCCTCAGGGCCCTAAAGAAAGACAAATCTCCTAGGCCAGATGGCATTCATCGAGAGTACTATGGGAATTGGCGGACATACTGGCTGCACCCCTGGCAAAGCTCTTCAACAGGTCACTTGAGACAGGGAGGGTACCTAGGGATTGGCGAGAGGCACATGTGGTGCCAATCCATAAAGGGGGGTCGAGGAAGTACCAGGTAACTATAGACCCATCAGTTTGACCTCGGTGGTGGCAAAATTAATGGAGAGTATACTAAAGGAACGATTGGGGGTGTACTTGGAGGAGGTGGGAGGTCTGGATAGTCAGCAACATGGGTTTGTGCCAGGTAGATCATGTCAAACCAATCTTGTGGAGTTCTACGAATGGGTAACATCAGAACTGGACAGGGGAAAGCCTGTGGATGTATTATTCTTGGACTTCAGCAAGGCGTTTGACTCTGTCTCCCACAATGGTCTGGTGGAGAAACTGATGGGGTTAAGTAGGCCTTTGATGGTCAGATAGATTGAAAACTGGCTAGCTGGATGCACCCAGAGAGTAGTGGTCTGTGGGGAGCTCTCGAACCCTAGAGAGGTTGGTAGTGGGGTACCGCAGGGCTCAGTCCTGGGTCCAATCCTGTTTAATGCATACATATCGGACATCAGGGAGGGTATAGGGTGTGAAATGAGTCTCTTCGCAGATGACTCCAAGATAGGAGCAGTAGTTGAGGGAGAAGAGGGGAGGTTGGCCCTGCAAGGGGACCTGGACACCCTGAAAAGCTGGGCTCACACATGAAAATTAAATTTCAATATCACCAAGTGCAAGGTGTTGCATCTTGGTCAGGGAAACCCTAAACACAGGTACACCCTGGGAGGGGAGGTGCTGGAGGCCTCAATAGGGGGAAAAAGACCTAGGGGTCATGGTGAATTCATGTATGAATAACTCTGAGCAGTGCAGGAGAGAGGCTAGCAAGGCAAACAGGATGTTGGGATGCATCGTAAGGGGGATCACCTCTAGGAGCAAGGAAGTGATTCTGCCGCTGTACAATGCACTGGTTAGACCACACCTTGAGTACTGTGTACAGTACAGGAGACCACACTTGAAGAGGGGCATACAGCTCCTGGAGAGGGTACAGAGGAGGGCAACTAAGATGATACGAGGGCTAGGGGATTTGACGATGAGGACAGACTTGAGGAGCTCTGCCTGTTTTCATTGGAGGAGAGGAGAGACGGGGGACATGATTGAGGTCTTCAAGTACCTCAAGGGAATAAATAGGGTAAACATGGAGGGGATCTTTAGACTAAAGCAGGGAGGTATCACCAGAGGGCATGGTTTGAAGTTGGAGGGTGGAAGGGTGAGGGGGGGGAAAAGAGGAGGAGGTTTTTCACTAAGAGGGTGATGGACCCTTGGAATGCACTGCCTGGTGAGCTGGTTCAGAGATCCACAGTGGAGGGCTTCAAGAAAGGGTGGGACAGACACAGAAAGTGGATGTATCAGATGATGGCCTGTCCCAGGGGGGTGGGGATGGATGATAGGGGTTTCTGGAGCACAAGGGAGGGGGAGGGCCTTGGCACCCAACTAAGGATCTGAGGTTCGAGCAGACTTGATAGACCGTAAGGCCTAATCTGCTGGCAAATAGTATGATATTAGTAGTAAAGGCAGTAGCTGGACATAAGGTAATTAGGCCACAATACTAGTTTACAGCAACAGTAGTGGCCGGGCTGACCTCCAGAGTATAATAAAGCAGGGTGCAAATGTAATTGAGCAGCATCCAGCAGCAATTCAATCAATCAATCAAAATCTTTATTTATTCAGGTGAAACATCCTTAAGCGAGCTCATTTGCAAGATGGACCTGATACATAGACATTCAAATTACAGTGCAGTAACTCCAGACAATGCAAAGGACTACACAGATTCAAACAATACAAGGAACACATAGGCACAATAAATGATTTGCTACATAGACATTGTTAAATAAATGAATTCAGGAGGTTACTGGCTATGGGACCACCCCAGGTACAGGGCGGATATGGCCATTCCATGGACTGAGGAGTGGCACAAGAGGTTGTCTAGTCTGCACACTGGGGGGTCGGGTGGGTAGGAGGTACAGGGGAGTAGTGGTGGTGTGGCCACAAGGTGGGTGGTGGGAAGTGAAGCAGGGAAAGGCAAGAGTGGGTGGGGAGTCTCAGAGCCAGAGATTCCAAGAAGAATAGTATGGTTGGTGTTGTAAAAACCAGGGCCAGTCAATGTGCAGGATATTTAGTGGAGGTGAAAACATTTACAGATTTCTTTAACTAAAAGGCCTTCAAGGGTCTTGAAGGAGGATATGCTTGTAGGGGCAGCAATCTGAATGAAATAGAACTGTAGGGAAAGGCAATGCACTGAAAACAGCAACAATATTTGCTTGGTATAAATTCAAGAAACAGGTTTGAGTTCCATGGACTGGGTTGCTTAGGTTATTGAGAAGCAGTAAAGGAGCAGCTGTTAGCTAGGCAGAAAAGCTATGAACTAGGTGTAATTAATGAAGGGTAGATAGCATAGGAGAGCAGAAGTAGGGAAGTAGCTTTTGAACTGAAACACATAGATAACAACTGAAGTTGCACTTGAGGTTTTGCTGAAATCTGGTGAGTAAATGGAGCCAAAATAACACAAGTTCAGGAGTAGCACAATACAAAAGCCCCCAAAAGAAAAAGCAAATGAAAATACAAACACAGGACAGGAACAAGCAACACAAAGAAGCATAGCAGCCAAAGGCAAGCAATACTAACCAATGCAGAATAACACTACACAGAATTCCAGCAGAAACAGAGTAGAGTAGATTGCCAAAACACTGCAAGACCAGGGGTGGGGGGGGCCTGAAAGCCCCAACAGGCCTCAAGGGAGAAGACAGACTGACAGAGCCTCTGGCTGGCAAGGAAAAAATGATTGTGTGTGGAGTGAGGAGAGCAGCCTTTAAATGTGCCAAAGGGGGGACAGTTGCACCACCCCCTTGAACCACAGGCTATAGCCTTCCAAAAACAGTGGAGACGCTGATAATTACATAATAACAAAGACATGTAAGGTCATAAAGGACTGTATGAACCAGGATATAACACCCCTTCACAAGCAGGGATGGAATAAGTATCCTGCGCAAACTTGTATCAGTTTATAGGGATTCCCTACCCACTCTAACAATCAGGAACGCATATGATTCCCTTGGTAAGCAGATCTTTTTCCAAGTCTTACCTTGAAGGCCTGTACTGCCTTCATATCCACTAGCTGCACTGGTAGGCTGTTCAGTAAGTTCACTTCCTAATCAGGGAAAAGTGCCTCCTGATCTTAGAGTACCTCTGAATTTACTACAGCTGATCTTAATGGTGTGTCTTCACATCCTGCAGTAGGAGACCAGATTAAATATCTCAGATTGTTCAAACTTGACAACACCCTTCACTAGCATTTGGAAGAATAAGATTGTGTGCCCTCAGCCTTATTTTCCAACCGTAACATATAAAGGACCTCCAACTTCTCCACATAACTTTTGTCCTTACTCATGAACATTTTGGTGTGCATGCATCGTACCCGCATGACTGCCTCAAAATCCTTTTTGTATTGAGGAGCCCATCACTGTACACAGTACAGGCAAGGCCTGACAAGGGCCTTGCAAAGTGGCAAGATTACTTCCCATGCTGTAGTGGTGACCCCACAGTTGACGTACTCCAGCATTTTGCCTGCCCATTTGAAAGTAGTCGGGCACTTCTTGTCATGCTACAGTTGAGATGTGCAAAGTTGGCAAACAAAATTTTTTTAATTAATTTGCAAAGTTTGCAAACTTCAAGAAGTGTGAAATGCTGACTTTACAAAGTTTTCAGCAAGCAAAGTGGTAATTTTTTCAAACAATCTCATACAAATTTTCTGGTGACCTGAAAAAGTGCCACTTCCGCACGAAACTCATTGCGAAGTGGCAAAGTGGGAACTTCACCAAGTGATTTACATAGGTTAATTTTGCCACCATGCCCCAACTTCACTGGTAGACTAAGACTTTGCAACATCTCATTACATCAGTCACTTGTCTGTTATTACCCCCAGGTCCTGTTCCTCCTCCACTGCAACAAAAGGAGTCCTACACAGTATGTAGGTTCTACGTCTATTTTCTGCATCATTCAACATTCCGTACCTGGTGAGTTAATTGTGTCATTCTACAAGGAAGATCCAGGAGTCTGAACATTCACCCAGCTGTTTCATGTCCTCCTGAAGGTTGTTCCTAATCTCAAGGGTGTCCACCACCTTGACCAGCTTAGTATCATCAACAAACCTAAGCAGTCTTCTAGAGAACCCAGCTTCCACATCACTGATGAAAATGTTGAACCACAGTGGCTCCAGACCAATCCCTGATGGGTGTTGCAAAATACCCTCTCAAACTATTAATGCAATATGCTGTACTTTGTTTTGTGTGTGCCCATTTTCCATTTAGCAAGTTATACTGTACTGCAGCTAGAGGGTCACAATCTTTATCCAAAGTGATCCCTGCTTGTTGTTCATATAGATAACTCTCCTTTGCTCTATTTAAGCATCTGTTAAATAAAAATAATTAGACCTAGCACCCCTTGCCTTGCCTCTCCCATCTTTTTTGCAACATGAAACTCCTTCTCTCCTCTCTCCCCTTTCTCTCCTCCTAGTACTTTCCCCTAGCCCCTCCAATTGGTCTCTACTCGTGAATGCCGAATAACTCATCTTCTATGCCCTCCTATCTTCAATACCCTACTTACATCCTTGCTATCACTCCCTCCCCACCCTTTGAGCTATGGTCATATTCTCCCTCTATCCCGCAAGCTTCATTACTAACTGTCCCACACTTCTTTGCTGCTCTTCATCTCCTGCTCCCCTACTCTTATGAGCACTACCCTGCCAGTTTCACTGGTACCTCGACATATAACTCTAAATGCCACAAGCTTCACTTCCTCATCTTAACTCTACTCTTGTTCTCCTGTGGAGTTATCCACCCCAACCCTGGTACATCTGCACCTCATGACCTGAATGCTCCACTGTGTACCGCAGCCCCTTCTATTGCTCCCTGTCCTCCTGAAGGGTTTCAAGATCCTTTATCTAAATATATGTAGTTTGTTGCAAAAATTTACCTTCTACAAACCACTGTGGCCACTCTAAAACCTGGCATATTGATCATCATGGAAACTTAGCTAAAGAGCATGATTCCAGATATCTCAGTATCCCTTCCTGGTTACTCCTTCCTGAGGCAAGACAGAGCAGTTAGAGGTGCTCGTGCTACCATGTACATTCTTACCTCCCTCCAATATCTATTATTTATTCATCCACTAGCCCAGCATCACACGATGCACTGATCATTCATTTAATTCTTCCCTTCACCCTCTTCATCTTTATAGCCAGCATTTACTGTCGCCCAAATGTCCAGACCTCTATTGCTCTCGATCTCATAACCTCCATCACAGCCCTTTCTTGCTCTGGTGAACTATACATCTTAGGTGACCTTAACTTAAACTGGCTGTCTCCCAAGACATCCAAAATATTTAATGATCTTGGAGCCTTGAACCTCTCGCAATTGATCTCAGAACCCACTCACCCCAACTATAAGACACAAAATCACTTCTTGATTGACTGGTCTCTTACCGCCCACCCCCACAGAGTAATTAGCTCTGGCATCCTCTCAGAAGCTCTCTGCGACCATAAACCAATATTCATTGTCATGAAAATCCATAGACCAAAATCTCTGCATAAAATCTTCACTCTTTCAAATCTCTAGACCTTGAATCTCTCCTGAAAAACCTCTCTCTCTCTGACTGGTCTCCCTTAGTCTCCTCCCTCTCAGTTGATAAGGCTCTAGCCTACCTCAAAGAAATATGCCTTGTAAATTGAAATGCCTTTGCCCCTCTCAAACAAACCAGGGTTAGGGGTAACCAGCGACTGTGGATCTCTCCAGAACTCTTAGCCTGTCTTAGGGCCAGAGATTGTGCTTGGAAGTGTCACAAATCCACCCATCTTCTCAGTGACCTCACGGATGACCATAAGTTCCAAAACACCTGTACTAGGGCAACAAGGCTAACCAAGTTTGATTACTTCAAAAATGCTTTCCTCACTGACATAAATTCCCCTTCCAAGTTCTGGAAGGTGGTTCATGCCCTCTTTACCCCTCAGCTCCACCCCCCTTCCCCAGTGCTAAAGGTAAGTGGCAATCTTGTAGTTGACTCCCATGCCATAGCTGCAAGATTTAACTCCTATTATATTTCCTGTGCAACCGAACTGCTGAAGTCCTCTAATTACCCCCTCAAATGTTATGACTCCCATCCCCCAAAAATGCTCCACTTCCTATTTCTCCACACCCCTCCTACTCATTCTCTTCAGGCTCCCCCATCGATACTCTATATGCCCTTTCGTCATCAACCCCTCTAAAGGACCTTCCCCAGATGACCTTGATCCTAAACTCCTCTCTCTCTCTCTCTCTCTCTCTCTCTCTTTCAGCCTTGGCCATTGCCTACTGCCCTCTTCTTAATCTTAAATCTCTCCTTATCAAACTCCAATGTCCCTACCACATGGGAGCATGCAGTGGTGCTCCCCCTAACTAAAGATGGAGACCCCTCATCCCCTGACTACTATTTCCCCATCTCGCTACTCCCTACCCTAGCCAAACTGCAAGAACTTCTAGTCCTCTCTCAACTCACCACCTTTCTATCTGATACCTCCTTCTTTACCCTGTTCCAACCTGGCTTCAGGAAAAAATACTATACCACCATCACCTCCCTACTTCGGCTCACTGACTCCAACCTCTCTGGGATGGAAAATGGCCAAATCACCTCAGCCATATTTGTCAACCTTACCAAGGCTTTTGACACTGTTTCCCACTTCCTTCCCCTTGGTTCCCTCTCATCTGCTGGTCTAACCCCTTCTGCCACTAACTGGTTTAAGGCCTACCTTACTGGTAGAACCCAATCGGTTAAGATTGCAGATGCCATCAAATGGGCCTACTGGATGGACCTTGTGGTCCTTATCTGCCGTCAACTTCTATGTTTCTATGTTTCATCTCGTCACCCTTTCCGATCAGCATTGGCATCCCTCAGGGCTCTGTGCTTGGTTCCCTTCTATTCTCCATCTTCCTTAATGACCTGCCATCTGTCTGCTCCCCTCCTCCACCATACACATGTAAGCTGATGATACTGTCCTGTACGCATCTGCTTATGCCCAGCTGAGGTTACATCCAGCTTGCTGCATGAATTCAACAAGGTCCAGCTCTGGTTTGCAAACCATCAATTATTCCTCAATGCCAAGAAGACAGTCTCCATGACATTTGGCACAAGGCAGAGACTCTCTAGGCTTCCCTCCCTGCCTACTTTCCACACTTTTGATGGGACTGTACTTGAGGACACCTTGTCCTTCAGATACCTTGGGGTTTGGTTAGACCATTACCTCAACTTCTCTGGACATATTGACATCATCCAGAAAAAATTGTGCTCCAAGCTCAGTGCCTTGTTCAGCAACCACAGTTGCATCCCTCCTGTGACTTGACGTGAGCTTGTCCAGAAGATGATCTTCCCCATTTTTGACTACTGTGACATAATCTATGGTGCTGCTCCTAGGTTCTCCCTGACCAGATTGGACACTCTCTTCAAATCCTTCTACCTCTTTGCCCTTGATGCTCCCTCTCACACCCACCATTGTCACCTCTATTGAGATCATTCCTTCCCGCCCTTACAAATAGATGCTTCTCACACTGCGCTAAATTCATCACTAAGTACTGGCTGGGTGAACTCCCTTCCTACCTCTCCCTCTCATTTATAACACCCCCTCCTTTCCCACTCCCTCAGATATACTGACACTCATACACTAACTGACTCCCACCACTTCACCCTCTTTGGCCAGTCTGGGTACTCTCACCATTTCCCTAAAATATGGAGCTCTCTACCTCCCCAAATCCTACACTCCTCCTCCCTCTAGTCCATCAACACTGCCATCTCCAACTATCTTGCACCTAACTGTTCCTGTTATGACTCACCTTAGTTTCCTTCATCTTGCTCCTTACAGGTTGTCCCCCTTCTGAATTTATCCAATGCCTGTATCGACTCTACTGGCTCTACTGACCCTAGTCCCTCCTAGGTGCTAGTTCTCATATATTTCTCCCTTCCCCTACTCTCTAACCCTTTTTCCCTAGCCTTTGCACTCCCCTTGCAGGGTTCTCAGCATCCTGAAGGGGTCCTATAGTGCCTAGGCTTGCCACCTTTTCTTCCCCTATCTACCTATCCTTGGCCTTCCAGATCCCCATTGCAGGGTCCCCAGCATCCTGGAGGTACCTTGGACCAGGCCTCATCCCCTCCCAGGTGTTATTTCTCATTCCCTTCCTCTCACTATCCCTCTATAATTACAATGCCTAACCACAGGAGGATTTACAATCACCTTAACTTCCTTGTCCCCTTGCAGGGTTCATCGTATCCTGAAAGGTTCTCTTTCTGGGTCAAGCCTTATTCCCCCTTCTAGGTGTTAATCACAACTACCATCTCCCCCCCCCACTAATTCCTACTCCAGTCCCCTGTTCTCTTGCAGTGTACCACACATCTTGAAGGGGTCTCTCTGGGACACGACTCTGCACTATCTGTCATCTCATCCTCTTTCTCCTTCATCCCGTATTTCACGATAGCACTTGTTCACTTATTAACATTGCACTTATTAGTTGTTATCACAAATTACTTATGTATGCAACACTGTTTGTAACAACTGCCTTAATTAATTGTATGATATGTTGATCTTTGTAGCTTAAATGTAAAATGTCTCATCCCTATTGTACTCCTTCCCCCAGATTGCACCCGGAGACAAGCAACCTGTTGCTCAGTGTGCTTTCCTGGTGAAACATTTCAATAAATAAATAAATACTTGTAATGGGGTCTAGGGAACAGTTCATTCTGAGAGGTGGGGTGAATACAGATTTTGGGGAGGATGGCTAGTTCTGATTTTGATGAGTTCCAGATTACAGAGGTGAACTGAACAGAGTACAAATTTCCAGAGGGGTGGTGTGCACTAGGCACAAATGCTGAGGAGGTGTCAGACTGGATCGTTTGGTGGATGACAAGTTCGAAAGGGGAGGTGGGAGCAAACTGAGAAGGAGCATGAGAAGCACATTTCAGAAACTGTGGCATACCAATTTCAGTGGATTGTGAGATGTCAATTTTGAAAGGAGTGAAGGTGACAAATTTCAGCAGGGGTATCAGGTGCACATTTTAGAAAGTGTACGAAGCATACTGTAAATGTGGGGAGGAGTAAGAAGTGTGAATTGTTAGAGGAGTGTGGGGTGCCTGTTTGGAGATGGTTCTGGCAAACATTTTAAGAGTCTAAGGACATTGTAAATGTTAAGGGGATAAAGGTTGTACATGTGTCCAGTCAGTTGACTGTTATTTTATTTTTCATTTTGTGTACAAAGC
The DNA here is from genome assembly GCA_016271365.2 of Neoceratodus forsteri. NCBI lineage: Eukaryota > Metazoa > Chordata > Ceratodontiformes > Ceratodontidae > Neoceratodus > Neoceratodus forsteri. The sequence continues at coordinate 420,857,167 of CM057458.1, forward strand.
TTGCCATACATGGTGGTTTTGATGATGAGGTATTACTATTTTCTTGATGATGGGGATCTGAGATCCAGTTACCAATGTGGTCATGTTTTTTACAGTATTCCTGTTAAGGAATTGAATCACTACAATTATCCAAGCTGTTATATAATAACATACGAAAGGGCAACTTTACAAATACCATACAAGTTACATACCAATAACATTACAAAATGCAGTTTCTTTTATTGCCAGATATGTCACACAATACCCATTGTGAAATGAGAATAATGTTGAGATGTACTCTTGTACTGTGTCTTTGTCATGACTGCTTGTTTCCTGAATTCTCAGAGTCACTGCATTCTGTGACAAACAGCAAAATATCATTTTACTCATTGCATGGTATTCCTCCCTGAGGCAAAATGAACCCTTCAGTACAAGTAAAGCTCTTTTTGGCACTATATGTTTCAAAATTACTGCATAACTTAAAAATTACTTAACTGGAAGGGCCGAAGTATGACTAGTTAGTTACTACTGAATGTTATGAATTTGAATCAACAAACCATATTCACTGTGCCCCTCCTCCAGATGTTGCCCCAAAAGACCTATAATCAAGTTTTTTTTTCTGTTTTAAGTAAGTTCTTCCTTTTTGTATCATGCTTTAAAGTTAAGCTTTAAATTTTAAGTGTTAGTGGCTTAGTAGGTTGCACACTTACCTCTGAGGCCAGAAGATTAGAAGTCTGTGGGTTCCATCCCCACATCAGGAGCTTAGGTAAAGTCCCAATACTTACACTGTAGTGCAGCTTGAGAGGTACTGCACTCCTGGGGTGCCGTCTTTCAGGTGAGACGTTAAACTGAGGTCCCATCTGCCTGTTCTCATGGTTGTTTAGGTGAACTTTAAAGATCCCATGGCACTTCTCAAAAACAGTAGGGGAATTTTTAGGAAGCATAAACTTAAACAGACAAGCAAACAAATATGGGAACAAAAAAAAAAAGGAAAACAGTCTATATTGCCCCAGAATACATATGACAGAAACTAAGAAAAACAACAGTCAAGGACTACTGCAAAAAGAAAAAAAATATGAAGCCATCACCTCGTAAAAATCCAGGAAATATTCTTTCATAATTTCTACTTGATAAATTCCAACTCTGTCTTGCTGTCCTGATGGAAAACCCCAATTAGTGCCTTAGTTAATCCAATTCCCTATTTTTTATACCCTAACAGTTTTCTGATAAATTGCCAGTTGGCATCTGTCTTGCCACATAAAAAATAGGATTATTGCAGACCACACCATTAACGTATTATAATCATATTTGTAGCAACTCGGTTGAAATCATTTAATAGCCAGTTCCTCATAAGTAAATGATGAGAATAAAGCCTCTCTCTACTGAATACTAGCATGTGCCCACAAGTCCTTGGCCCATGGGCATTCAATCAAAAAGGTGTTCCTGGGTCTTCAGAATTGTATTACAATGTTCCCTAGGGCAAAACCACTTCTCTAAACTTTATGTTTGTTATTAGTTTTAACTTGTAATTTCCCATGTGTGAAAACCGTAGCACATCCCACATTCTAGAAGAAATCCCCTTTCAGTTACGGTAGCTAAAATTCTCTTATAATGGGACTGAGGACAAGTTCCACATTGTAATGCCACTGAACACGACTCACTTAAAATATAATAATACAATACCTTCCTGAGATTATTTATTTATTCATTTATTTATTAAATTTTAATGACCTGGTAGGCCCACTGAGCCCCCGAGGTCCCTTTTTCAGGGGCGACCCGGGTTACATTACAGAGTAAGGTATGCAGAGAAGACATACATCACAGTTTACAAAGCAGTAGATTATATTATATTTCAAAGGCATACATAATTGCATACAGTAATAAGTTCTATTCACTTTATAAGAGTCAAAAGTCAAGGAAGGAAAGTAAAGTACAGTGATGAGGAGAGACAAGCGTTAGGTAACTTTGCCTGGTATTAGTTAGAGTGTGTGTGGGAGGGGGGAGATAGGTGCTGTGGCAGTGGCATGTGCTGGCTTCTAGCATGTGGGCCTTGAGTCTAGTGCAGAAGGCTTTGATTGAAGGGGCTTCCTGCACTGAGGGAGGGAGTTTGTTCCTCAGAAATGGGGCGGCGTAGCAAAAGGACTTGCCACCCACCTTGGTCCTCACTCTAGGTACTTCAAGAAGAGTTTGGTCTGAAGTCTGGAGGTTCCATGGATTGAGCTTGAAGGCAATGAGCCCAGTGAGGCTGGGTGGAGGGGAAGAGCTAAATAGCTTGTACGCAAGGCTGAGCAAAGGGTATTGGAGGCAAGCGTCCAGTGAGGGCCAATTTAGTAGTGCTAGGGTGTCACAGTGGTGACTTCTGGAGTGAGCCTGTGTGGCAAAGTGAGCCACCTTGTTGTACAAGACCTGCAGTTTATTTACCTTGAGCTTAGCCATGCCCTGCATGACTAGGGTGGCGTAGGTCAGTATGGGGAGTAGGACACTGTTGGCAATAGACATCCTGGCTTCTGGGATCAGCTGGTCCTTTAGGTGGTAGAGGATTCCAAGTTTGCTGTGAATGGTTTTGGTCACTTGGTCAATGTGATTCTTTAGGGTAAGACCTTGGTCTAGTGTGAGGCCTAGATATTTTAGGCAAAAAGGAAAATGCAATATTCAAAGTTTTAAGTTTTTTCAAACTGTCTCTTAAAAATTCTGGAAGAACAGGCCTGTTTTACAAACTGAAACAAAGTTGTTGTTTTTTATTAGACATGAAGCAGGATTTTCAAAATGGCAAGAATGTTGTAAGCCCCAGATGCACCTAACATATGATGCACAGACTCAGTGGCATGGAGCCAGGTTTGGGAGCATTTGGGAGCCGGGGGGGCCATTCAGTCAGTCGTGGGCTCCACAATGGGCACTAAACAGTGAATAAAGATAGTGGCAGGGCACTACTACTCACGCTGGGGCAGTCAGGAGGGGCACCACCCCCCAGCCCCCCCCAGCTCCGCCACTGCACGGACTTGCAGCATTCTCCTGGCCAGAGATCAGGATTTTCTATCCCATGCACAGATTGCTGCATGTTAGACCAACCTTTTGTGGTCTAGCTTGTGGCAATCTGAAATTACCACTTTATGGACTTGTGTGATATTTGGCACAAGCTGCCATAAATAGTGGAAACTGTTGCAACTGTGCCCAAGATTGTAAAATTAGGTGCAGTTATGGTGAATGGGTTTGGTGCACCCCCAGCGCCTAAGTTTCATGGTGCAGGGCTTATTGTAAACCATGCAGCATGCTTTGAAAATCCTGCCCATGGTGTTTTAAATATTATCACTAGGTATAGTTACAGATCTCTGTACGTTATCATTCTATGTGTACAGTGGTTTGATTATTTTCTAATACAGTTAGATATTATATCAAATAAGACTGAGTGTTTTACATATTAGAACACCTTACTCACAATAGTGATACTATCATTAGTGTATTTTAAGTTGCCATTAATTAATTATATCACAGCAATATCTACAACTTTTATGCTGATTAGTTACTGTGATACTGTACTACCAGCATATATTGTGGTATCCATGTTTCTATTGTTTCTGTGCAATGTGATATTCCTGAATATAGTGTGAGATAGTTATACCTGTGTGTGCATGCCTCTTTGGTGAATTTCTTTTTAAGAATACTTGAATACATTAGTATGTTTAATTAACTAAGATTATTTAAAAGCATCCTTTGGGCTTGATGGTACGTCTTGACAAAATGTCAGTTTGACACGAAATGTTGACATAATTTTTGGTGGGGGGCGGTTGCTACTGTTTTTTTTTGTGTGAAATAAAATATTTGTTATTGTGTCCTAGCTGTGGAGTGTGCCTGTGTCTATGGATGTGCAGGGTTTTTTCTTGTTTTCCTGTTTTGCAAACTCTATTCCACTGTGGATTCCTCCCTTTCCATTTCCTAAAAAAGGATCCAGCAAAAAACTGAGGCATTGCCCCTCCCCCTTATTACTTATTAAAGTACCAAAGTCTGCAGGAAAAAAATATGCTATAAAAAAGCTACAAGATTTATCGTTCCAGCTCCCCCTTCTGCAACTGCCAAATAAGTACTACTTCTCTTTATTGGGTTTAGTCTGCTACCCCAAACAGTTGAAAACACAGGCTATATAACTTTACCTCCATAGATACCAGAGGGGAGTACACATAACTAATATACAAGAAAATGGGTAACAAAAAGTTTTTAATATAATGCATCCTTTTTCTTGTTTGTAGCCAATAGTTGTTTTCATTTGTTCACTTTACTTTCAGTCTCCTGGTATTTCTTCTTCTAGTTATAAGTTATTTCCCCTTGACTAGCAAACCACACTCCTAAAAGTCTAATAGGACCATGAACTAGAGACATTAGCTACAGACTTTCTCTGATCTTGAATATTTAATGCCACCCCCACAAATTTTGTCTGATTAATCTTTGAGCCTGGACAGCCTGAAAAATTATCCAATTCAGCTACTACTTCTCACCCTGATTGTTTTAAATCTAGAAGTAAACAGAGATAATCTTCATGAGCCAATGTCTAACACTACATGCCACACCCTGCACAAGCCCAATGCCTCCTATTGCTCTATTTTGATTTATTTTCCAAAGTGGTGGATCTATCACTAAAACATACAAGAAAGGACTTAAAGAACACCCTTGCTGGATTCCTTTTGAAACTCAAAATATATCACCCATTTATCCATTAATATTTGGAATTACAACAACTTTACTGTAACATGTTTCTATCAATGAGATAAAGGTATCTGGGAACCCATAATGTTTAAGAATTGAAAACAAAAAAAAATTTGAAATTCTGTCAAATGCTTTGTTTTGATCCAAAGAAGAAAGATAACTCTCTGTTGGACCACTAGATCTGGCTTCAAACATTTCATACAGGAGGGACAAGTGATCCTGAATTTTTCTGTGAGGAATATCACACAACTGTGATGGATCAATTACACAGCCTAATGTTGAACTCAGTCTTACACCCAAGATTTTTGACAGGATCTTGAAATCCACATTTAAAAGACTGATCTGCCTCCAAATACATAATTAATTCTTAGAAAATACAAAATCACACATGCCCCCACAATGCATTGTGGGGGCAAAGATTTTGTATTTTCTTGAAACTTGGCTTCCCAGCCAAATGCCCTTGTGGTAACCTTGCCTCAGTGTTTACACAGAGGTTCTTTTGTCTTTTAAATAGTTTTTATTTTAATGGGTTCACCACAATATATCCAAGGCACACTGCCTTAAGGGTAGCTGGTCCATTCCACTGGGGTGTCAAACAGACGAGGCATACTGATGAGTCCTGTTAGGATGAAACACATGTCTATGTCTTCTGTTAGCACCCTTTGCAAACTATGTGAGAGGCCTTTCGGCACCATGCAATTCTGCTTAAAGTTGGACCAGCATAACATTCTGTGGTGATTTGCATATGCAGCCCATGATGCTTTGCATTGTGGGGGCATGTGTGATTTTGTATTTTCTTGAATCTTGGCTTCCCAGCCAAATGCCCTTTGGGGTAACCCTTGCCTCAGTGTTTGCGCCCAGAGGTTCTTTGTCTTTATTAATTCTTAGGACCTTTCTTCTGAATAAATACCATAGCAGTTTAGTACATACTGTGTAATGACATACCTAAACATAGACATTTAGTAAAGAAATCTGCTAAGTCTTGCACAATGTAATCAATTATTAACTTATAAAGTTCTACGCACAACCCATCTTTACCAGGAGCTGTGACCGAAGAGATATTATGGCTTGATTCACATTTGCAGACATAATTGGCTTAATTAAGTCCTGAATCTAAAGTGGGACAATGTAACAATACTTCTGTCTTTTAAGATGTCCTATATTTTCAGAAGAAAGATTTGTATATGTTTGTTGACAACCTGAACCATCCCGTGTTGGTCAGAGACAAGTCTCCCATCAGAGTCTAATAACTCAGAAAAACATATGTTTAGTAATTCTCTGAAAACAGCTATCAAAAGGATTCAAATGCATCATTTTCCCCTGAGCCACAGACTTCTGTTCTGCTAAGAGAGATGTAGCTCTATTATACCACAGCTTTTTCATCTCTTCTTTTACTACACATATTTTTTCCCTATTGGAAGTTTGAAACAAATAACTCTCAGAGATCAAAGCTTGCAGTTTCCCCTTAAAGACAGTTTTGCAAATATTCCTGCCTACCTTAGATTTACCCACTTTCTGAAAAAAAACACATTTTACCTCCAATTTGGTATCTTTCCACCAGTCAGCCATTGAATCATACAAACATTTTATTTATTTTATTTATTTAGACAGCAGTTTGGAAAACCTTTGAGCCATAGGCTCATTTACAAAGGTACCTTGTCACAGTAAGACAAACGAAAATACACAGTATAACAGTATAACATAGTATAACAGTAACTTAAGACATAGATACAAACAAGCTGGTACAGGTAGGATTGATGCAAACAATACCGGAGTTATGTTGTCCTTAGCAGCTTAGTAGTAAGCTTTGTCCATTAGTATTGATACCCAGCTTTGACTAGTGGCAATTACAGCTGGTGTTAACAAGGTGGTTCCGTAAGGACGTTTTGAAGCACAATATAGTTGGAGCTTCAGAGATGGAGGGGGGCAGTGTGTTGAACCAGGAGGGGGCCCTAAAGCTGAAGGCTCTTTGGTCGTGAGAGGTCCTAGCTCTAGGGATAACAAGAGAGGTTTTCCCAGAGGTCCGAGTATGAACTAGTGGGACAGAGCGGCAGATGGTGGTGGTCAATCCAGGCGGGGATAGCCCAAGGAGGGTCTTTTTTGTAAGGGTACAGGTCAGATATTTGAGGTGCTCGTCAAGATCAAGTACCAGTGCTTTAGCGTACAGTAGACAAGTGTGTGTTAGCCTAGGTGCCCCAGTAATTAACCTGCAGGCCTTATTCAGAGTAGTGCGAATTTTATGGAGTGCAGTCTGATCAGCAGCACCATACACCGGCAGTCCATAGTCCACTAGGGACAGGATAGAGGAGGTGACTGCAAGTCAAAGAGCCTCCGGGGGGAGGCAGTGTTTATACCGATATAAGATGCCCAATCGGATATTAGTGGCAGTGGCTAGGGCAGCGATGTGTCCATGGAAGGAGAGGGAGGGGTTAAAATGGATCCCTAGGTATTTATAGGAGCAAACTTGTTCGAGTGGGAAAGAGGACCCAGGGTGAATGAGGAGTTTGAAGTTGCAGGACTTGTTTTGAGAATGAGTGAAGAACATGTTTTTTGGTTTTTTAAGATTTATCACCAATCTGTGTTCCTTGAACCAGCCCTCGGCTTCAGCGAAGGACTTCTGCAGCGAGTCCTGGAGGGCAATAGGGTTACGACTTGAGGCAAAGAAGACTGCATCATCAGCATACAATAGAATGTTCCCCGAGCAAGAGCGTGAAAGGGTGTTAAGGTAAAAAGGAGAATAGTAGGCCCAGAATGGAGCCCTGGGGAACCCCAGAAAAGATGGGACAGATGTCTGAGTAGGTCCCATTAATTTTTACACGCTGTAAGCGGTCAGACAGATAACTGGTGCACCAGGAGATAGGCCCAGCAGCAAAACCAGAGAGACTAAGGGCATCAAGAAGGAGGGGGTGGAGACAGTGTCGAAAGCTTTAGAGAGGTCAATGAAGACCGCACCAGCCAGAGAACCAGTGTCTAGGAGGAGTGAGAAAGTTGGAGAACTCTAGGAGGGCTGTGTTGGTACTGTGGCCGCCCGGAAGCCATGCTGCTCAGGACATAGGACATTGTAGGTGGAGAGTAGTCAGAGATTTGAGAGGCTACCACTTTTCCAAGGCCTTGGAGAGGAGAGAATGGAGATTGGCAATAGTTTCCAGCCACAGTCCTATCACCACCTTTAAAGATAGGGGTGACAGTGGTGACTTTCCAGGCAGTTGGAACCTTCCCAGGCAAAGAGAGCGGTTGAAGAGGCACGTGATCGGGGTGAGGACTGTGTCTAAGACCAGCCATAGGATACACGTATCCAGGGTGTCACTGCCCGTACTATTACTCTTGAGGACAGTGACAAGGTGCGGCCTAAGTTCTTGAGCAGAAACATGGTGGAGGAGAAAATAAGGATGAGAAAGATTTACGTCAGGCGCTGGGGGAGGAGGGTCAAAAAAATTTGTAGGGAGGATAGGGCTAAGGTCAGTGAATGAGGTGTTGAGGTGGTTGGCTATGAGGGCTGGGTCTGAAGAGATCACATCATTAATGTTGATTTGGGTGGGGGGAGTGTACTCCCATTTAACTGTTTAATGTTATCCCAGAAGGTTCTGGGGTTCCCCCATGAGGCTGTGAGTGAGGACCGATAGTGCTCAGACTTGGCCTTTCTGATGGCCCGAGTGCACTTGTTTCGGGTGGCAGATATAACTGCCTGTCACTGGGCTGACCTAGTCTCAATGGCACAATGCCATAGGTTGTCCCTATGTTTGAGTTGGTGGATCAAAGCTAGGTTACCCAGGGCATTCTGCCTTTAGAACAGGCGGGTCGACATTGGGGCAAAGATATCACAGGCATTATTAAAGTCTGGGTAAAGAAGGAGAGAGCTGTGTCAATGTCAGGAGTTGCCTGTATAGGAGACCAGTCAGTTTGAGACAGAAGTTCCTTAAGTTTTGTCAGACCACCAGGTATTAGACACTGCCGGCATGTGGACTGTGCTATGGGTTTGGGGACTGAGGATGACCAGTGGAATAGAATGGGGGAGCGATCACTGAGAGAGTCTGGGAGGACTTGTACATTGGGGATCCGATTAGGGCAGTTGGTGAGTACCACATCAAGCAGGGTACTGGAGCCTCTTGGGGTTAGTCCTGGTAGGTTGGGTAACTAGTTGTGTTAGGTCTATTGCAGAAAAGGAGTCACGGGTAGAGGTGGAGGAGGAGGAGGGGCTGAGCCAGTTGACATTTAAGTCACCCACCAGAACTTGATCAGCGGAAGGAGGTAGTGAGAAAAGGTATTCTGTAAGAGAGGCAATGGCCTGCGTTTGGTCCCTGGGGGGGGCATGTATGCAGTAGTCAGATAAAGGGGTCTTTTTAAAGGGTTAGGGGTTAGTTTCAGCGTAAGCGCCTGGGCCCTGGAGTCAAGGATTGGAGTAGGCAGGGCTAGTACGGGGAGAGATTCCTTGACACAAATAGCGCAGCCGCCGCCCCGTCTCCCAACACGGTCGGACTGGAAGAGGGTGAAACCAGGAAGGGAGACCAGGGAGTCAGGGAAGGATTTTGACAGCCAAGTCTCAACCAGAGCGATGACATCAGGGTTAATTGATGTGACCAGGCATTGTAGTGAGTCAAACTGTTTTAGGAGGCTACAGATATTCATGGAGACCATGCATAGGCCTGTGGTGCTAGTCGGGAAGCTCCTGGGAACTGGGCCAGGGTTTGTATGAATGTTCCCTGACAGGAGTAGTAGCATGACTAACACCCTGGCTGGGAGATGGTGAGAGGTTTTCCTGCGATTGACATGAGAGGGGAGGGACGTTAAGGGAGCAGGGGGTGGGCAGGGTGGTACAGGAAGGGAAGGCAAGAATAAGAAGACACCCAGATGTGCCTGAGGTGAGGAGAAAGCTAGGGGGAGGGCAGGGAGGACCGAGACACACAGAGGTCCCAAGGGGCAAGACAGCAGGTTCAGGAGCAAGGGGAAGGAGGGGTGCCAGGGCACAGTGCGGAGTAGCAGATGGGTAAGTGGGCAAGTGCACTGCTACTGGGAATAGGTACAGGCAGAGCGTGAGGCAGGGCCAATACATTGTGGTGAGCAAGATCCAATGGAAGGAGTACTGTACAGGAAGGAGTAGGAAGTAGCGAGGGAGCATAGGTCCCTCTAGTGGCCAGCAGGTATAACCTGCAAATGAGAAAGTGGGGAGATAGGTTCTGGGCAACAGGACGTGATGTCACCGGATGTGATGTCACGGGGGTGGATCCTTAAATTGACAGCCGCCCTGGGTGGGTGGGGCAGACGGCATGAAGCGCCATCGGGCTAGCACCCCCCTGCAGGCGTCCAGATGAAGAGAAGAGGCTCTCTTTACCTCAAAAGTAATCAGGCTGGAAATTCGGCTTCCTCAGCTCCTCAGGTGAGCTGCTTGTGTTGCTTGTGTTGCTTGTTTGTCCCAAGTGCCTGTCGCGGTTAGCAGTGAGCTTGGAGGGGCTGCCTATGTAGTGGAGAAAACAAAGCCTCTCATTACTATGCTGGGAGAAAATGTTGTGACTTACACAAAGGGGCTCCATTCTAAGCAAACAGGGCTATTCCAAAATGAGGTCACACTAGGACCCAACTATCCTAATACCTTCAGTTACAAGCACAATTTGATCCAAAACCGCAATATTAAACAAGTCTGTTCTATATTAGCTGCTTAGTATATCTGGCTTTAAGGTATAATCAGCAACTAGATCCAATACCACAATATTAAACAAGCCTGCTCTATATTTAAAAGCATATCATGCAAAAAGTAGATTTAAAAGATCCTCTGTTACCTGTTCTTCCTGTAAAATCTGAATTTTCATTTCCCAAAGCCCTGCACCTCATAGTTTTAACCTAGGATCTTGAATAATGTATACTAATACCCAATGATCTAAAGTTTCAATTGCTTTTGTCTTTGCTGTAGTAATTGGGAAAGGCTGTCTGACAAGAAGGAAAAAATCAGTATGTGATGCTAATGATCCCTTAAAAAAGTTTCACCACTAGTACCATGTAATGAACTATAAATATCCTGTACATCTGCAGAATTAATCATAGTTCCCTAATAAACTGGAATCACTGAAAGTTTTCTTTGTAATCGTACCAACTAATTTTTTTGTCAAGAGTACAGTTGAAATCTCTCCCCCCAAAAAAATCACATGTTGAGCAGTGTACAAATAAGGTTGTATTGCCTGAAAAACATCAATTATTTTATATTTTAGCTGTGGGTCATAGTCATTAACAAGCCTGAAGTTCAATTCCTGAATAGAGACATCCAATAAAAGTACCCTCCCTGGGATAACTTTGACTAATTTTTGACCTAAGACTGTCAACTCCAAAAACTCAATTCCTACCCTTGAACATGACTCTTCCCTTAAGGACTAGAAGGAAATATTTTTTTTTCTCAGTTTTTGGGGCTATATACTCCAAAGATCTTAACCTAGTGTTCTGGAAAAAATAGATATTATAGCCCATTGATTGAGCCACTTAAAAAGTCATTATCTTCCTCTTCCCATTCTTTATGCTATTTATATTAAGGGCGGCCCATTTTAAATTAACGCAGGACATTAAAAAAGTTGGAAAATAAACCCCAAGAAAACTGGCCTCATTTTTTTTATTCTGTCTCCCTGGTCTGCTCCCTGTACTCATTTTATGTGTACTGCCTTCAAGGGGAATGGCAGAATTAAGCAGGGAAAAACCAACTGCCCCCATCACCACCACCACCACCACAGCAAGGTAGTCGAACAGGCTGATACCACGGCCATGGAAACAACAAAAGGAGCCACAAAGGGAAGTAATAGTGGGGAAAACATGGAGGGAAGGCATAGGGATCAGGATGGGGGGAGCTGGAACAGTCAGGGGCATCAAAACATGGAAAGCCATGTGTACAAATGCCTGGAGCCTGAGAAACAAGATCCCAGATCTAGTGGCCTTGATGGTGGAGGAAAACCTAGACATTGTCACAGTCAATGGAACATGGTACACAGGAAACCATGACTGGGGTGTTGCTATACCAGGGTACACAATCTTCAGGAGAGACAGGGAGGGCAAAAAGGGGAGGGAGGGGTGGCTATGTACATCAAAGAGGGGCTTAAGGCAATGGAGTTAGGGGGAAGTCAGGAAGGGGAGGAGGCACTATGGGTCACATTAGAGATGGGAAATGGCATAACCATCTGCACTGGAGTTGTATACAGATCTCCAGCACAGGGGGAAGAAAAAGACAGGGTATTAGTGGAAACCATACACAAAATGGTAGAGAAAGAGGAGGTGTTGCTGGTGGGGGACCTAAACATGGCAGATGTTAATTGGAACACATATGCAGCAGCCACTACTAGGAACACAGACATCTTGGATGCCCTGAAAGGAGTGTGCCTCAGACAGCTGGTGAAGGAGCCCACATGGGAGGGCGTAATACTAGACCTGGTTCTCACAAATAGTGACAAAATAATGGATCTATCAGTGGGCAGCCATCTATGGTCCAGTGACCACCATACAGTGTGGTTTAACATAGAAATATAGAAACATAGATTTTGATGGCAGAAAAGGACCGCTTGGTCCACCTAGTCTTCCCATTTCCCTACCTACTGGATAAGCTGCAGATCCTAGTTAACCAACAGCTTATTTCTTCCTCCCCCCCCCCACAAGAATTGCCTTATATCTGTACCATGCATTCTTGAATTCTCCCACAGTTTTAGACCCTACAACCTTCTCAGGAAGGTGGTTCCATGCATCCACCACCCTCTCTGTGAAAAAATACTTCCATACATTGCCCCTGAGCCCTCCCCCCATCTTCAAATTGTGTCCCCTTGTTCTTGCACATCTCTTTTTCTGAAAGATACTACCCTCTTGGACTTTGAGGATTCCACTGAGGTACTTAAAAGTTTCTATCGTGCCCCCACTTCCTCAAGGGTATACATATTAAGCTCCTTTAGTCTCTCCTCATATGGCTTCCCTTGCAGACCCTGCACCATCTTAGTTGCCCTCCTGTGGACTGCCTCCATCCTGTCTATTTATTTTATTTATTATTTATTGAGGAGATTGGATTTACAACCTTTGAGTTGTAGACTCATTTACAAAGGCTCCACGTCAAGGTACAGTCAATAGAACAATTGCACAGTGCAATACAGTGGTAAGGAAAACACATATGGTGGATAATACAATTAAGAAAGTGAAAGGAGGCCTATACAGATTAGGTAGCCATACAGGTCCAATCAAGGAACCTGACATTGTCAACAGTGCTAGCAGCTGGAGCCAACATAGTCATTGATACAAACAGTAATGTGCAAAATTGAGGTTTACATTTTTAAAAGCTAGTAATACAGAAGAGAAAAAAAAATCATAGTTACATAATCAGTAGAGTGTCTTGGGCAGGTACAGAGACAGAAGGTAGTTACACTTTACATACTTAATCGCATACATTGTGCAGGCTGTGCAGGACATGTGTACACTAACTGGGATATCCATTAGGTGCACTACCCACAGGGGCAGGACCGGGGAGGCCCAAGACTTGGTAGTCATGTGGTGGGGCTAACCATAGGACAGGCTAGATGTGAATTGGCAGTCACAGGTTGAGAGTAGGTGGCCTTTTAGGGCTTTTTTGAAAGGGCCAAGTCTGGAGCCAGTGGTTATGGCGGGGAGAAGATCATTGTACCATAAAAGTGCCAGGTAGGAGAACGACCATTGTGCAAGGGAGGTCCTGACTCTAAGAACAGTCCAAACCAGCTTATTTGCTGATCATGTGTTTGCAGATGCATGTGAGGAGCAGATGGAGGCCGAAACTCCAAGCGGGGTAAGTCCTAGGTGGATTTTCTTTGAGAGAAGGCAAGTCTGGTAGCATATTCTTTCATCAAGGGTGGGGATGTTTGAAAGGGCATACAAGGTACAGTTATGGGTGCATCTATCTACACCAGTTAGGAGTCTGCATGCCTTGTTGATAGCCAGGTGGATTTTATCTAGAGCTGTGTGGTTGGCGGCTGAGTATGTGGTGAGTCCATAATCTATGAGTGAGAGGACGGAGGAGGTGACAGCAAGGTTAAGGGCCTCTGGCGGGAGGCTGGCTCTATGCCGATATTGCAGTCCCATACAAATGTTTAAGGCTGAGGAGAGGTTACTGATATGGGGGTGGAATGACAGGTAGGAGTCAAATATTAGGCCTAGGTATTTGTAGGTATGGACCTGTTCCAGTGGTAGGTGAGCTTTGGAGAATATTGTGAGCTGAGCAGCACTGTCCTTGCTCTGTCGGTGTGCAAAGAGCATTGACTTGGTCTTTTTACATTGACCACAAGCCTACAGTCAGTGAACCAGTTTTCAATCTGATTGAAGGAAAATTGTAAGGAGGACTGTAGGACTGTGGGATCTGGGTGAGAGGCAAAAAGTACCACGTCATCTGCGTAGAGCAGCAGATAACTTGGGCAGGATTAAGGAAGGGTGTTTGGGTAGATACTGAACAATAAAGGACAAAAGATGGAGCTGTGGGGAACCCCAGAGTGGACTGGTAAGGTAGAAGAGAGGGTGCTGTTAATCTTGATGCATTGGGACCTATCCAAGAGGTAGCTAGCAAACCAATTGAGGGGTTCAGAAGACAGACCAGAGATGGAGAGCACTTAGAAGCAGGGGGTGGGAGACCGTATCGAATGCCTTCAACAGGTCTATGAAAACAGCTCCTGTTAGGTGTTTTTTTATCAAGGGCATTGAGCAGGAAGTTACAGAACTCCGTATGGGTGGTGGTTGTGCTGTGTCTGGCTCTAAAGCCATTTTATTCCATACATAATATGTTACGTGCTTGCAGGTAGTCAGTGAGTTGAGTGGCAATGGTTTTTTCAAGGACTTTAGGTGGGGGGGGGAGAATAGAGATTGGCCATTAGTTGTTGGGGAAGGCGGGGTCTCCCACTGTCATTTGAGATACTGTCATTGATGGTGGCCATCTTTCAGATGGTTGGGAACTGCCCTAGACATAGGGAGCAATTGATTAGGTTGGTTAGGAGGGAGAGTACTGAGTCTAGAACCAAGTTAAGGATTTTCATATCAAAAGAGTCTGTGCAGTAGCTTGAACCCCGAGGGCATTTGTAAGATAAGGCCTCGCTTCATTCATAGAAATGACCCTGAAGCGGAAGAGGGTGGAATTTATGCTAGGTTCAGGGGTCCCGGAAATGGGATCGAAGAATTTGCTAGGGACAGTATCACTTAGGTCTGAGAAAGTGGCATTCAGGTAATTGGCAGTGGTAAGTTGGTCTGAGATACTATCATTGTTCACAGATAGTTGGGAGGGGGGTGGTAACTGGGTTTTTCCATTTAGCTCTTTTAAGTTGTCCCAGAATAACCTGGCGTTTCCCCATGAGGAGGCAAGGGTAGCCTTATAGTAGTCAGATTTGGACATCCTAATGGCCCAGGTGCACCTGTTATGTGCTGCCCTATAGGCCTGTCTGTCTGCCTGCCTGTTTGAGGCTACAGCTTTGTGCCAAAGCTCATCTCGAGTCTTTAGTTGTTAGAGCAGAGCTGGAGTGACCCAGGGGGCATTCCACTTTTTGGCTTGAATCTTGGTGAGGGGGACAAAGCTATCACACACCTTGTTGAAGGTGCGAGTGAAGTAAGTCCTTGTGGAGATGGGGTCTCCAGAACTGGATGCAGTACTCCAGATGGGGTCTCACCAACTGTCTGTACAGAGGGATAACAACTTCCTGTTTTCTGCTGGTGATACCTCTCCCTATACATCCCAGTATCCTCCCAGCCCTCCCTACTGCCTTCTCACATTGCTTGACAACCTTAAGGTCATCTGTTATGATTACCCCCAGGTCCCTTTCCATTTTTGTTGTTGTTACTACCCCCTATTGTGTACTCTTCCCCTTGGTTTTTGTTTCCCAGGTGCATTATTTTGCATTTTTTGCATTGAACCCAAGCTGCCATACTTCTGACAATTCCTCCAACCTTGCCAAGTCCCTTCTCATCCTTTCCACGACCCCTTGTGTATCAACCCTGTTGCAGATCTTTGTGTCATCTGCAAAGAGGCATACTTTTCCTTTCAGTCCATCTGCAATGTCACTTATAAATACATTAAAAAGGACTGGACCCAGTACTTAACTCTGCGGTAGCCCACTAGTAACCCCCCTTTCTTCAGAGTGGACTCCGTTTACTATTACCTTCTGTGTCCTGTTGTTCAGCCAATGTTTTACCGAGGCTACCACCCTGGGACCCACTCCCAGGCTGGCAAATTTGTTTATTAATCTTTTGTGTGGGACTGTGTCAAATGCCTTGCTAAAGTCTAGGTAGGCCATGTCCACAGCCCCTCCCTGGTCTACTACTTTGGTCACCCAGTCAAAGAAATCAATTAGATTTGTCTGACATGACTTTCCCGCTGTGAATCCGTGCTGCCTTGTGTCCTGTGCCCCACTGGCCTTTAAAGTTTAAGATGAATACAGTAGTAGAGTTAAGCCACTCAAAAGTAAAGGTCCTGGACTTTAAGAGAGCAGACTTTGCAAAAATGGGAGAACACCTCTGGAGGATCCTGGTGAAGGTGGGGGGGGGGACTGGAGGAAAAGTGGGTTTAGAAACTTAAAGGAGCCATAGCAGAGACAACAGACCTCTGTGTAAAGCTAGTAAACAAAGCAAAAAGAAAGAAAACAAGCATTTGTCAGTGCCGAATGTTGGCTTGCTGGCATTAGTAGTGCAGGAGTTAGAAATGCAAAATAGGAATGGCAGTGACGTATTGAAGTAATGCCAGCACCCCCCCCCCACAGAGACTGAAAGGTGTTGGGAGTATGGTTTTACCCCATTCCACCTCACCCCACCCTGCAGAGAGTGACAAGTGTCCGTAAGGAAATAAGCTGAGATGGGTGCAATATAGGAGAATAGGGTAAACGTTAGGGTAACAGAACCAAAGGCACACCTCAATGCCTGTCAGAGGATGTAGGGTAGGAGTGGGTAGAATTCTGCAAACATTATGGCTGTGGAACCCGTTACGTCCCCAATGCCTGTCAGTCTCTACAGGGTGGGTGTATGGTTAGAAATCATAATGTCCTGGGTGTTTGTTGGTATTTTCACTGAAATTTTCAACAGTGGCATTTTGGGACCCCATCTCATGAACAGTGGTGCTGTCATTTTGTTACTCAATCCTGAAAGGGGATTTCGCACAGCAACTGCACCATTGGTAGCCACAGGTGTAGAAACACATTTTGGGCAGGATGTGAAAAATGACAGCTGTACTGTTCATGAGGAGGTGTAAAAAAAATGGTAATGCTGAAAATCTGTAGAGAAAATATGAAACATTTGCAAACTTACGAGCGTGCGTACATACTGCGTAATGCATACCCGTAATGCGGTCATTTTGGGGATTTGTTTTACTAGATTATCAACATGGGCATTTTGGGACCTTTCCTCATGAACAGTGGTACTGTGATTTTGTTACTCTGTCCCAAAAGTTGATTTCACACAGTGACCACACCCATTGTGCACTACAGGTGCGAAAACATGTTTGGGGCAGGATGTGAAAAATGACAGCTGTACTGTTCATAAGGAGGTGTGCAAAAATGGCAATGCTGAAAATCTGGAGTGAAAATATAAAAAATTGGCGAAGTTACACGCGTGCGTAGAAACTGTGCAGCGCAAGCTGGTAACGCAGTCATTTTTGGGAATTTTTTCACCAAATTTGCAATGTGGGCTTTTTGGGACCTCTCCTTGTGACCACTATCACTGTGATTTTGTTAATCTGACCCAAACATTGATTTCCCACGGTGACTGCACCATTGTGTGCCAGATGTGTGAAAACACATTTCAGACAGGATGTGAAAAATGACAAAGTTACAAGCATGTGTGGAAACTGCACAATTCATTCTCGTAACACAGTCATTTTTTGGAATTTTTTCACCAAATTTGCAACATAGGCTTTTTGAGAGCCCACCCCATGAACAGTGGCACTGTTGTTTTGTTAATTGGTCCTGAAGGTGATTTTACACAGTGACCATGAAATCAGCTTTCGGGATTGAATAACAAAATGACAGTGACTGATTTCATGAGGTGGGATCCCAAGAACCTGATGTTGAAACTTTGGAGCCAAAAGTCAACAAAATGGCTGAGATATTCACCTAAGTTGAAACCCCCCCTATTTATGCCATTATACAGCTTACTGATATTTCTTCAGTTTGTGGTCAGCTTTGAAGAGTGCAGACATGTTCCCACTCCACCGAAGACAGCTGTGCCAACCTCCAGAGGTAAGTATGAGGTGTGGGGGGGGGTGTGCTGAGGGCGGGTGCTGGTTGGGGGAGGAGGGCACCATGGACAACGAGGGAATGTTTTCCTGTTTACAGGTAAAAATAAAAAAAACACACTTTGTGGAAGGTTTTCTTTTCTTTTATTTAGGTTACTGAGCTACATGTGGGCACACTGGGGTGGGCTCCCACTGTGCCACCTGGTTTTTTTTTTTTGAGGGGGACTGAAGCCGACAGAAATTGGGCACCCCATTGGCTAATAAAGCATGTCTGTGTTGGGGGGGCATGATGCCGAAGGGGACTGTGCACCCCCTGTCAGCAAACAAATAAAACTGGGGGGACATGATGCCGATGGGGATTGGGCACACCCGTCTGGCAAAAGAATTGAATTGGGGAGGGGGCATGCTGACAGAGGGATTGGGTACCCCAGAAGTTGGCTTTCTAGGGATTGTAAGAGATGGATGGCGGGAGCCACTGCCATGTGTGTTGAAATGTTTCACCAGGACTGGCATGTAATGGAGGTGTGTCAGATCTGCTGCTGCAGTGATGAGCCTGTCTCTCATTGCAGCGGTGGATTTCTTTCAAGTTGGTGGCACTATCTGAAACTGCTGTCATTAGCAGCATTTTCACTGGTTGGCAGCTGAAGGATACACTGGCTAAAGCATCCCCTGGATTCGCCACAACACTGACACACATTTGAAAGTGCTAGTTCAGTGCTACTACCACAAAATGTTGTTTGTGCATGCACGCACAAGCTAACATAAAAACCACTATGGTTTTCAAAAGAAGTGGCAGTGAAGGTTAGGGGAAAAAAAATAGGTGTACAGAAAGTACAAGGAAACACAGAGTGAGGAAGACAGAGAAATGTACCAAGCAAAGCAGAAGGTGTTGGGGAAGGTAGTCGGGTGCACAAAGGTGCAAACTGAAGAAAGGATAGCAAAAGCAGTAAAAGAACATGACAAAACCTTCTTCAGGTATATCCAGGAAAGGAAAAGGACCAATGGAGGGATTGTGAGGTTGAATGGGAGGGGGGGGAGTGTGCAGAGGGGGACCTAGAAAAAGCAGAAATTCTAAACAAATATTTCTGCTCATATTTACAAAGGAAGGGGAAAGGGAGGGACCAAAATTAGGGGGTAGAAACACACACGGGTTGGAGGGAGGACACCAGTCCATTCACAGAGGAGAGAGTCCTAAAGGAACTCTCAAACTAAAAGTGGACAAGGCAATGGGATGAGATAGGATGCATCCCAGAATACTGAAAGAACTAAGGGAGGTACTAGGGGTGCCACTGACAGCCCTATTTAACAAATCACTAGAGGAGGGAGTGTTACCAAAGAACTGGAGGAGGGCAAATGTGGTACCAGTACACAAAAGTGGGAGCAAGGTGGAGGCTGGAAATTACAGGCTGGTCAGCTTGACCTCAGTGGTAGGGAAAATCATGGAGTTTATGTTAAAGGAAAGGATTGTGGCATACCTGAAGGCCAGTGGGGCACAAGACAACAGTCAACATGGATTCACAGCAGGGAGAGTTTGTCAAACAAATCTGATAGATTTCTTTGACTGGGTAATCAGAGAGGGGCGGTGGACATGGCCTACCTAGATTTTAGCAAGGCATTTGACACCATCCCACACAGGAGGCTAGCAAACAAGTTGCACAGTCTGAGAGTAGGTCCCAAGATGGCACACTGGGTCCAAAATTGGCTGAGCAACAGGACACAGAGGGAGAGAGGGATGACAAGTGGGGTGCCACAGGGCTCGGTTCTAAGGCCTGTCCTCTTCAATGTCTTCTTTAGTGACATTGCAGAGTGGCTAGAAGGGAAGGGAAGCCTCTTTGTGGATGACACCAAGATCTGCAATAGGGTAGGTACTCCAGACAGGGTGGAAAAAATTGGAAGAGACCTAGACAAATTGGAGGAGTCATCAAGAGTGAGGCAGCTTAAATTCAATGCAAAAAAGTGCAAAGTCATGCACTTGGGCAACAAGAATCCTGGAGAGGAATACAAAATGGGGGGGGGGGGAGAGACTGTCAACAACAAAACTGGAACTGGACCTGGGGATAAACATAATGGATGACTTGAAGGTGGCCAAGCTATGTGAAAAGGCAGTCAGGAGGGCCAGAGGGATGCTGGGTGCATAGGGAGGGGCATCACCAGTAGAAAACAGGAGGTGGTGATGCCACTGTACAGACAATTGGTCAGGCCACATCTGGAATACTGTCTTCAGTTCTGGAGACCTCATCTTCGGAATGACATTGACAGAATGGAGGTGCTCCAGAGAAGGGCAACAAAAATGGTGAAAGGAATGCACCATAAAACATATGAGGAAAGACTGAAATACCTCAATATGTATACCCTGGAGGAAAGGAGGGGGGAGAGCTATGATAGAGACATACAAGTACCCCAGGGGAATCAACAAGGTCCAGGAGGCAGCATCTTTCAAAAAAAGAATGTGCAAGAACAAGGGGTCACAATATGAGGTGGGGGGGACTCAGGGGCAATGTGAGGAAGTATTTTTTTCACAGAAAGGGTGGTGAATGCATGGAGCAGCCTCCCAGTGGAGGTCGTAACAGCTGCAACAATTGATGAGCTCAAGAATGCATGGGATAGACAGAAGGCAACCCTAGTGATAGAAAGAGAGGGTAAGCTGCTGATCATTACGATCTGGAGTTTAAATACATAGGGAAATGGGCAGACTAGGTGGACCAGGCGTTCCTTATCTGCTATCAGAGTCTATGTTTCTATGTTTCTATTCCTTTACCAGGATTTTCTGAGACTCATTCTTCTGCCTCAGAGGACAGATTTTGTTGGAAAACTGCCAGAGAGGAGGACTCTTCCTTATCTGAGTCACCCAAGTTTGATCCCTTTTGCAGTGGTTCAATCTATTGCTCAAGGCCACAGGGTCTTTTTTCTGATACTTGGAGTTAGGTTGCCAACTACCAGAACAAGGCCTTCTCAAACTCCTAAAGGAAGAGACTCCTCTGCAGGGGTTGGAGGAGAAGGTGGGGGCATACTGTATTTGCATC
Organism: Neoceratodus forsteri; assembly: GCA_016271365.2. Taxonomy (NCBI): domain Eukaryota; kingdom Metazoa; phylum Chordata; order Ceratodontiformes; family Ceratodontidae; genus Neoceratodus; species Neoceratodus forsteri. Next base: position 420,878,044 of record CM057458.1, read on the forward strand.
TGGAGCTGAAGAAGAATCAGGACCTTTAACCTGGTTCTGGACAATATCCTCCATAACAGGGTCATTCTAGCCCTCATTATGAATTTCAGAATTTTGAGACTTTTGCAGCTGTGACTCAGACTGGGAAAGGGACTGGAATTGAGCCAAATGCACTCCAGTTGAGGTAGTGGATCTCAAATTAGACACTGAGTCAAACATAGTGGCTGTAGGATGTAGGTCTGAAGAAATGTTTGGAGGTGGGTCTGGGATTATAACACTAGTACAGTACTTCTTGCATTACTTAATACTTTGTCCTGATTCAAATTCATTGAAAAGTTATGTGCAGCCCATGGGCAGTTCATGAAAGCATGACCTCTGCCTTCGAACATATTGCATTTCCTTATGTTTTCACATTTTGTGCTAACGTGACCAAATCCCCTGCATAATCCTCATCAAAGCCTATCACAGTCATTGCTCAAGTGAGTTTATGCACCACACTTGTAGCATGCTTTCAGCTAGCCTGGATAAAATAAAATGCCTCTGTCCACACCAATAAAGAAGCTATTTGGCAAATGAGAAATGCCTTTATCTGTTGGATGTAATGTAATGTTAAATTTCCACCTCTTAGTCCATAGTTGTTTGCTGTCAAAAATATGATGAGAACTTGCCAGAACCTCACACCTCTGCAGAAGCCAGTAAATTATGTCCGCCATGTTCATTCCCTCATTAAGAAATAAAACAATGATGGTCTTATAAATGGGTTTAGTTAGAAGGATGGTCTGAAAAGGTTTCCATAAAGGGGTGTCTTTCAGTTTAGAATATAATTTCCAAAACTGGTCCAAAGGAACCAACATTTTTAAAGCTTACATCAGAAATAGTCTCCCCTGAAATATGAATGAGAGCATAAAGGTCAAAAGGTTGAAATTTCAGGGATTCTTTCAATAATGTACGACCCACAAATGTTCTATCTGGTACTTTTTCTCGGTCTCCTCTGTATCGTAGACAAACTGCATTTCATCACTTAGCCGGCTCTGCTCATTGGGCAAAAAGATCCACCACATGGAATCTTGGAACCTCTGGAGCTGTGTTTGCCCCATCCAAAGCAGTTCTTGACTCCTCCTCTGATTCTGAGGACAACTCTCCACCAGCAAGGCCACAGTCTGAAGGACCAGCCCCATTTTGGTCATCCTGTTGATCAGACTCCCTGTGAGGAGTCTCTCTTGGGGAGGAATAATAGGTGCTATATTGATATTATTAGGATGAACAACAGGCAGTAAGAGTTTTGGACTCATATCCATTAATGAAGAGTCAGAAAGTTTCAATTCTTTAGAAGTTGTAAAATGTATATCCTGTTTACACACTGTAGAACCAGTAGTAGCTTGGGGATCTGATGGTCAGTTTGCTAGCCAGATAATGTCCAATCTGCATTTAAAAGAGCTGTAGCAACATGAGGAGGGGTATTTTGGGCAAAACGCTTAGACGTAGCACCAGTTTCATTATCCTCTGTGGCTGGAGAATTCCCTCCTTTCGTTTCATTTGCCGTTTTCAGTGCTTACCTGACTAGGTAGCTGTGTAGAGCCAGCAGCATGTGCGTCAACTTCAGTTATATCCCCAGTCATTTTTTCACATATCATGTCTGAGTGAGGCTTTCAGGACATGTTCATCAGCATAGATAGGTGTCTGCTGTTAATATCGGCTTTTCATTTTGCTCTTTCCCACCAAATTGACAGCTTCTTGAGCATTCACAATAAATACCAGCTCCATAACCTCTGGCAGCACGTCCTCTAAAGAAACAGGATCTGGGATTACTGAGCACCCTTCCCCCACCTTCTCGCTAACACCAGCTGACTCCTCTGTACCTGTTGCACCAGAATCCATGCTGAGAGCCAAGGAACCATCAGAAACTTCAAGTACTGCAGGCACTCTGTTTTGGACCACCAGAAACAACTTGTCAGTTTCAGCAGTGATACTTTATTTCAACTGTCACCTGATGCTGTGTTTTAATCTGGGCTCTTTTTTCTCGGCAAATGTTTTCTTCTCTTCTGCCATTAAAGCTTGTAAACTAGTTTTTTTCTACTCTAATTCTTTTTCCAGCAGTTTCTCTGCATTGGGAGCTGAGGGTTTGAGTCCCACACCAGGCATCTTAAGCACAAAATCAAATTCCCTATTTTTTTTTCATGATTTTCGGTTACCATTGGTAAAGGTGCCTCCTCACTATTCTGGAAGAGGAAAGAGGCAGGCTCCTCGGCCGGGGCCACTTCTTCCATCTCTATCAGCCAAGGACTCACTCCCCACCCAGGAAGTAGAGAGCAGCCCCTACCTCCAAAGAGTAGGAGTATTTTTTATATAAACACCAAAAGTAAAATACATACAGTGAAAAGAAAGCAAACATTCCAGTACAATACATATCATATACTCACCCCTACCCCATATATACAGGGAATCCTATTATAATAATTAATTGAGAAACAAAAAAATGAAAGAAAGAACAGTCAGACATAATAAGCACAATATAAACTGAAAGAAAAAAATCTCTCTAGTCCAGACTATGGCACCCAGTGTATTCCATATCATAATTCCCTAAACTGCCTCCCTGTTAACTGCATATATTCTTTCTGATATATTAAAGAAATGTCATGACTAACTTTATGAAATAATTCCATTACAGTGGTATTTTTTTGTTGCAATGTCCACTGGCATCTTACTTGCCATGTTGTCCATTTCAGAACTGCAAAGATTACATACATGGTCCCAGAGATCCATTTTTGACAGGCTACGTCCAATTTACCCCATATTAGGGGTCAAATGTAAGTCTTCAAAACACTGGGCTGCCAAGCAGGACCAAAACTGTTTTATACATTCACATTCAAAAAACAAATGTTGCAGCATCTCAGTGGCTTCTGAACACTGCGGCCTAAGACATAACATTTTTGTCCGAGCTTTATGTTTCTGATTGTTGTTAACATTTAATTTTCCATGACTACAAATCCAAATAGTGCCCAACATGTTTGCAGGAATTCTGAGATCTATAGTGACTTTAATTATTACTTCTCTAGAAACCCTGGCATTACTTTGGAAAATTTGATCGTCATGTAAAAAGTCACTCATAATCAAAGAATCGAATTGTTTCCTAGAAATGGATTCCACTAGTGCTATTGCTAGTTTTCACTGTTTTAGATATTTAAAACAAATTTTAACATGCTGGGACAATGAATGTTGTTTGTTAAAAGTAATTCTTCCCCTGTCCCACAGAGGGATTATCATTTTACACTATTCTGAAAATAAAACTGTTTATATACCTGTTTCTTTTTCATGGCTGTGGGTGGAGCCTACAGCCATTTTGTTACCTGTAGCTGGAAAATGGAGTTTTGTGGAACACATGTTTTGGACATTTCAATGTATCCTTCCATGCCAACTGAAATAAAATATTCCCTTCTTTCTGTTAAGAATGTTGGAGATATAACTCTAAGCTGCTTATCGAATGCCATTAGGAAACTGAAACAGCTTGTTAAATATTTGTTAAATATTGGTTGCCTATGAAACTGGAGATTTGCACATTTAAATACTAAGCAGTTAAACAGCTTCTTGATATTAGTTTAACTTGGGAAAGTAGTGCCTTTCAAGAAAGAGTCATACCTCATAAATGCCACCCTTTCCACAGCAAATCTATGATTTACACTGTTTTTTTTTAACCTCTGGAGCCTACAGCCCTCTTGCTAGCTGTAGCTAGAAACTGGAATATCATGGAACACACATTTTACACTTTTCAATGTATCCTTGCAGCCAATGGATATAAAATATTCTCTTCTTTCTGTTAAGAATGTTGGAGACATAACTCCAGGCTGCTTATCAGATGCCATTAGAAAATGGAAACAGCTTGTTAAATATTCACTAAATATTGGTTGCTTATGAAATTGGAGATTTTCACATTTAAATACTAAGCTTTTAAACAGCTTCTTGATACTAGTTTAATTTGGGAATGTATTATCTTTCAAGAAAGAGTCACACCTCATAAATGTCACCCATTCCCCAGCAAATCAATGATTTACACTGTTTTTTTAACCTCAACAGACACTATTTGATGAGCAGTCTTGCACATATGCCAGGTCTTCAGTGAACTGCTTAGACCAAATATGTATCAATAAGAAACCATTTTTTTACTTTCTTTTTGAGAAACAATAAATTGAGCTAAAGCAACACACACACACACACACACACACACACACACACACACACACACACTTTCTATACACACCATCCTCATGGCCACAATATTTAAAATAAATATTGCATTCTAATATGTTATAAAAAAACTGTTTATGTCAGTGAACACAGTGAAGTTCAGTTTAGAGTAGATTTCTTTTAAATATTTCTTATCTTATAATTTGTACACACACACACACACACACACACACACACACACACACACACACACTACATCATCCTCATGGCCACAATACTGCCAGGCAGTCTGGGTTCAAGTCCCAGTTGAGCCACTTATTCTTTCTCATCTCTGTTTGCATGTGTTCCATAAAATATGCACACCACACTCATGTGTGATTGTTACAGGTAAATATTTGTGTTGCCATTGGGTTGTGCATTTGAAAAATAGTAATGTGCTCGAGGATGGCCCAGATTCCAGTTGTCTCAGTGGCACAGCTGGTTAGCACAATCAGAATGGTATTCTGGCAGCCTGGGTTCAAGTCCCAGCTGAGGCACTTATTCTTTCTCATCTATGTGTATGTGTTTCATAAAATATGCACATCACACTCCTGTGTGATTGTTTCAAATAAATATTTGTGTTGCCACTGGGTTGTGCATTTGAGAAAGAGTAATGTGCTCAGGGATGGCCCAGGTTCCAGTTGTCTCAGTGGCACAGCTGGTTAGCGCAATCAGAACAGTATTCTGGGCAGCCTGGGTTGAAGTCCCAACTGATGCATGTATTCTTTCTCACCTCTGTTTGTATGTGTCTCATAAAATATGCACACCAGACTCCTGTGTGACTGTTACAATAAAGAAGCTGTTTGTTTATGTCAGTGACCACAGTGAAGTTCAGTTTTGAGTAGATTTCCTTTAAATATTTCTTATCCTATATTTTTTATCCTGGATAGTGCAGGGGAGATGCTACATCTCATTGTCATAGGGATCTTCATTTACACATTTCTGCACTGTATTTACTCAGGCTGTCCCAGATTAGATGCAATATCTTGTTTTTAGTGGGGTCATGATTTTTCCATTTTGATAATGTATTTCTTCAGGGTAGCCTAGTCCAGGGCCCCCATATACAAAGTAGATGAGCAGCACACCATCATGGAAATGTGAGATGTGCTGTGCAACTCAAACAATGCACCACAGCATGATATTCAAATGTGCGAGATACATCTGCCGCAAGGGAATGGGCTAGCATGCACACAAATAGTATGCTGTGCAAGTCGAGGGTGTGTTCCTATGCATATGCCATGCTGCGGCATACTTGGTGGGAAATTCATCCCTCACAGCCCAGAGCAGCACAGCCTACAGCTAGACCATGAATAGCTGACCTAAGCCAACCAGCCACCCACAGGTGGGCTGTAGAAGTGCACCCAGGTGCACAGCAGCCTGGCAGCCCTGGTGAACTAAAGGTACCCCCTCCAATCCCTGATCGATCCAACTCCATCCTCCAAGAGCTTCATAATGTAGGGCCCCTGTGAACCCAATCACAACAGAGGAAACCACTGTCCAGATCCATGGCATAGAGGAATCCCACCCACTGCCTTGGCACATAGACAACCTCACTCTCCCCCTATACCCCAGCTGTTGCGGAGACTATCACTGCCCTCCATGCCCTTCGACAGCCAGCCACCGACTGCACTGGACACAGGCTGGGGACCTTCACTCCAGAATGACCCAAGTGGCTATATCATACATTGGGGCGCTACAGAAGCTGTGGATCCACCAGTGTATGCAGCTGTGTGTATGTCCCTGGCAAACTGTACGAGGGAATTGGCATACCTCCAACGCATGCCTTTTTTTAATTTTATTTTTTTTAATTTAATATACTTTATTTATTTTTACTCAGTAATACAAACAAGCAGTACAGAACCTGCAACAGACAAAGAACTTTAAGAACTAAACATCTTATAGCAGTGTCAGTGGCTCAGTAGGTAGCACACTCGCCTCTGAGGATGGGAGATCAGAGGGCTGTGAGTTCAGTTCCCACATCTGGCACTTGGGTTAATATCCCAGTACTGACACTGTAATGCAGCATGAGAGGGGTGCTGCATTTCTGAGATGCCATCTTTCAGATGAGACATTAAACCGAGGTCCCATCTGCCTGGATTGGTGGTAGTTCAGGTGGATGTTAAAAATCCCATGGCACTTACTGAAAAGAGTAGAGGAATTTCCCCGGTGTCCTGGCCAAATTTCCCTCATTCACTAAAAATACCACCAAAAGCTTAATCTGGTTCCAGGTCAGTTGGCATTCATCTGTATCCCCCTCCCCCGGGTCGTGCCGGAAAATAGGCAGGATTTGTCTAGTGCACTTACCCGGTCAACAAAAGCTAAATAAATAAAAATAAAATATAGCAGGACAGTTGTACGGGTTAAAGAGTACAGTGAAAATACCCACAAACAATGATACAGTCATACACATTTATCTCCCCATCCCCACCCAGAGCCACATATAGCCTAATAATTGTACCTTTCACATTTCTCACGTAGTTACACTTATCCCTAATTGGATAGTGGAGAAAGCAAGCATATACCTTATGCTGAGGTTGAACTTAGGTGTATCCGCAGGTCACAAGTAGCTAAACTCACCTTCATAGCACTATCAGTGCAGGGGCCCACAGTCTTCGGCAAAGCCATTGGCCGGTTCCCAGAGCGGACAGGCAACATGTGGATTCTACCCTCCCTTAGGGAGGGGATAGGGACCAAAGGGTATACAGCCTCTCCCATCTAGCTCGATACAGGGAAGTTTTGCCACAGAGGCTGGCAATTGCTTTTTCAATCCTTAAGTGTAGAAAAACTCGTTCACCCACTCAGAATAAGAAATTTCATATTGATCTTTCCAATGTTGGAGAACAAGTTTTTTGACTGATATGGATATAATATCCATATGGTATCACCTTTCCTTAACTGATATTTTGCTGTAGTCACCCACTATACAAATTTGAGGTGTAAACAGGTCTTGTATACCCAGTAGTGGGTCAGCCTTTGCCTGGATGAAATGCCAGAGGGGGGCAACTTTGGAGCATTCCTAGAATATGTGAAGTAATGATCCAGGCTCCTGGTTGCATCTGAAGCAGTCCTGAGTCAGAAGTCTGCCCATCTCAAACAGTTTCACGGGGGTGTAATAAATATTGTGTAAAATGTGGAATTGTGTCAGTCATAGGTGATCATTAGCGGTATATACTGTAAATAAATTCCCCGCCAGACCTCTTTCCAGGAAATGATATCATTGGGTAAAGTAAGGGCCCAATATTGAGGGTAACCCAAATCTTCTAGGTTAAGTATCTCAAGTAGGGCCAAAACAAGGTGAGACACAGCATGAGGCTGTTTGATACAGGCGAGAAGCTCCCGAAAAGGAGTTGCTGGATGGGTGTCCCATGTGCCAGAACCATACCATTTTATTAGCATGCGTCTGATTTGGAACATGAAAAAGGAGTATTTGCTGGGTAACTGGAAATATGCCAGCATATCTGGCGTATTACCTATTCTACCGTTAATCACTAGGTCACTGACTAGAGCATGCAAAGATATGCCCTTTGTTGGAGCCAAGATTACATGGCCACCAAGCTTAAAATTAGGGTTACCGAACACCGGTTGTAACCATTCTTAATGGTTATTATAGTGGATAGATTTGCATAGTTGCAAATTAACTTTTATGGATATGTGCATAGCTGAACTACGTAGGAAGTGTGGTATTCTACTTGGCGTTGTATATAGAAAACTGGAGGGGGTAAAACCTGAAGCAGTCAGCATATGATGCTCAATTTGTAGCTAGATGGGAACATATGAGAGGGTCTCCATTTCTTGAGGCATAGTACTCCAACGCATGTACTTGGCTGCATGACTAGCCAGGTAGTAATAGTAGAAATTAGGAAGTTTGAGACCACTAGGTGACATGGTGCACATAGCCGACTATATGATCTCCTTGGGGGTTTACCGTGTCACAAAAACTTAGAAATTAAACTATGTAAACAACGGAACCAAATTAAGGGAAGGTGGGTATTCAACATGTTTAACAAATAAAACACTCAGGGTAAAACATTTATTTTGACTACACTAACCCTGGCCTGGAGGGACATATACATGGGTGCCCATCTATCCAAGTCTTGTTTGATGCTCAAAATAAGATTGTCCAAGTTAAGTCTTTTCATTAGCGATATGGAGGTGGACAATATTATCCCTAAATATTTAAGGTGGGTAATCCAGACCATAGAAAGTGGGGCAATCTCATGTTGAGAAAAAAGAGGGTTAAGGGGCATCACTTCTGTTTTGTTAAGATTAAGTTTATAATTGGAGACTGAACTAAACTTTTGAATAATTTGTAAGGCTGCTCAGATAGAGTTGTAGGGTTCAGTGACATGAAGGAGGATGTCATCTGCATAGATGGACATTTTTAGGTTAAACGGCCCTATTGCGATACCCTGAAGGAGTGGGGAAGTATTCAGTTGACATAGCAATGGCTCTAAATGTAAGTTAAATAACACAGGTGACAAGGGACAACCTTTGCTGGGTACCAGATTTTAGGGGAAAAGGAGATGAAATAACTCCATTGCAATACACTTTTGAGGTAGGGCAGGAATATAGGGCGGATATCCAGGATATGAAAGCAGGGGGAACCGAACTTAGCTAAGGTACGAAAAAGGAAAGGCCAGCTGACCCTATCAAAAGCTTTCTCCACATCCAGGGAGACGAGAGCCATGGGTTGATCTACCTCCCTGTATACGGAGAAAATATGGGCAAGCTTGTGAATGTGGTCCGAGGAAGAGCTACCTTGCACAAATCCAGTTTGTTCAGGGCTTGTCAGCCTCTCCCAGACTTTAACAAATCTGGAGGCTAAAATTTTAGTAAAAATCTTTATGTCATAGATCATTAGTGAGATGGGATGGTAGTCTGTGACTTTATCTTTGGGTCTACCTGGTTTCGGGAGCACAACTATAATTGCCTCCAAGAGCATCCGATCTGTAAGCCCATGCTCACATAGAAACTTGAACAATCGATGAAGAATGGGGGTCAGCTCTGCCTCAAATGTTTTATAAAAATTGGATGGGAAACCATCCAGATCTGGAGCCTTGTCTCTAGGAAGGGCCTTGATAGCAGACCTGATTTCTTGTTCTGAGATGGGGTACATCAGCAAGTTCTGCTGGGCTGTGTCAAGGGATAGAAGGGGAATAGCATTCAAGTTTTCCTTGATATCATTTTCAGTAGGTGGGTCTCCATAGGACTATAAAGCTGCCTATAATACTGCTCAAACTCCCTTGCAATTTCTCTGGTAGTAGTTAAAATGGTTCTGGAGATTGAGGAAGATATTGAAGTAATGAGGTGAGATTCTTCTTTTCTCCGAAGCCTCATCACCAAAAGGTGACTGGCTTTGTCCCCCTGCTCTATATACTTAGCCTGAGTTTTAAAGTGGATATATTCCGCTTTTTCTCTGAGGATATCTGCATATTGGCTTCTCAGTAGATTCAAATGCTGTATATCTTTCTCTAAAGGGGGATTTGACAATGAAGTTTCTAGAGACCTTATGTCTGCCAGGAGTGACTTGGATTGTTTATCTTTTTGTTGCCTCCTAGTAGACAAGATCCTAATAAATTCACCCCGAAGAACACATTTTAAGGTACTCCATATCTGATCAAAGGCCAGAATGGAGCCTTCATTATGGGTCATGAATTGTGTAATAAAATCCTTAATATGGGTTACCATGTGCTCATATGCAAATAACTGTGAATTTAATTTCCAGATAGTGTCTTTCTGGATTACTGGGACCAAGTTAATTTCTAGCCATATAAGAAAGTGGCCAGAAATAACTCTGGGAGTGATTCCACACCCTAGTAAGCCTGTGAGCAATTTCTGGTTGATCAGAAAGAAATCAGTCCAAGAAGGGGATCTGTGCAGTGGTGAATAAAATGTGTACGCCCGAACGTTTGGGTACAAAAAACATCAGGGATCAGTCATGCCATAGGTCTCCAAAAGATCTTGAAGAGATTGCTGTGTACCTCCAATGCATGCCTTGTCAATGCTGTATCTTCCTGCTGTCATACACTCTTCCCTGTTCCCCTGTGTAACATGCCACCCTCTGGACTGCTGAGGTATCCTGGGTGCCATGGTATGCGGTATCCTGCAATAGCATTTGTAGTGTATGCTCCAGGCTATGGATAGTGCATTTGTGGTTACCCAGTTGTACAAACAAATGGGAGGTCAGCTGCTACATGCCTGTTCTGGGACCTGTGTGAGTGAGCACAGCATCGGCTTTCACCCACACTGAGTAGTGCAATGGCACCAGGACGATGGATCCACATGCGAGTACCTGAGGTGTATGGCCACTGGGCGTTATTGCCCACACACATCTTGTACTTATGTATGACACATTCCAGCATCCTACTGCTAGTGCTTCACCACCCACAAATAAGATACCATTTCTTCTGTGAACTATCCAGGCTAAATATATAATTATATTTATATACATATATTTATATACATATATTTCAATGCTTGGGTCGACGACGAATCTTCGCTTTTTGGTCAACATTTCCTCCAGGTGATGTCATCTCTTGGCTTCACTCAGGTTGTTTCCACAGCTACTCACAAGGGAGGTCACTCTCTTGATCTGGTCTTCCTCCTGGGGATCGAGGCATCCGACTTGGTGGTGGAACCGGTCGGCTGGTTTGACCATTACTCAGTTGGATTCAATTTTGTGGCCCCCCTGGGTAGGTCGGCCCCTGTGGAGATGGTCAAATACCATCCATTGCAGGATGTTGTCCCTGAAGACCTGTTGGCGGTTATTGACCTCTCCTTGTGTGACGAATTGTGCTCTGATCCCGAGCGGCTGATGGTGGCCTATAATGGGGCCATCTCGGATGCTCTGGACCAGATTGCTCCAACCCGTGTTCGGCCCCTTCTGCCATCCCATCACCCCATGGTTTGATGGGGTGTTGAGAGGGTTGCGTAGGTTGAGGCGTAGGTTGGAGCGTCACTGGAGGAAGACTGCCTCGGATGCCGACCATCTTATTTTGCTAGAGCATTATAAGCTCTATCAAACAGAAATTTCCCGTAAGAAGGCAGAATTCCTGTCCAGGGAAATCTGTTGCTCGGAATCGACCGGCTCAGCTCTTCAGAACTGTTGACAGACTGTGCAACCCAGCCTGTCAGCAGGTCCATCGAGTTTTTACACAGATTGACTGCGAGGAGATCGCTCGATTCTTTGCGAATAAGGTGGAAGACATTCGGAGGCGGTGTCCCCAACCTCACTCCATGGCTGTTGCAGTTGATCAGGGTGTTGTCCCAGAGCCAGGAGTTTCCTGGAGTTCCTTTGATCTTCCTGACCTTGTGGACACTATGAGGATTGTCTCTGAGATGTGCCCAACTTGTTGTAGTTTGGATCCGGGTCCCACTTCCTTGATTATAGGATGTAGTGAACTTATTGGCTCGGTCCTTGCTCGGATAATTCGGTGTTCTTTGGAGATGGGAGTTTTCCCCAGCTCTCTGAAAGAAGGGGTGGTGACTCCCCTCCTGAAGAAAGCTTCCTTAGACCCGAACGACCTTGCCAACTACCGTCTGATCTCTAACCTCCCTTTCGTGGGGAAGGTTATTGAAAAGGTTGTGGCGGCTCAACTTGATAACCATTTGACCATCCATAGTTTATACGAGCCTCTCCAGTCAGGTTTTCGTAAGAGGCATAGCACCGAGACTGCTCTGGTTTGGGTGCTCAATGATCTCCTGATGGTGAGAGATCGGAGACACCGCTCTATTTTGGTTCTCCTTGATCTATCATCAGCCTTTGATACTGTGGATCATGGGGTTTTGCTTGAACGTCTGAGGTCCATCTGTGGGCTTTCAGGTGTTGTCCTCAGATGGTTTTCATCTTACCTCCTGGGGTGAACTCAGAGAGTGGTTTCCAGTCTATATTCTTCTGGGGCTTTCTCTCTTTCTTGTGGGGTACCTCAGGGTTCGGTGCTTTCCCCCATGTTATTCGCAGTATATATGCTACCCCTCAGAGACATTGTAAGATGGTACAAGCTGAGATTTCATTGCTATGCCGATGATACCCAGCTGTACCTGTCTTATGCACCTGACCAGGTTAGTGCTATCTCGGTGCTGAATAATTGCCTCGCTGATATCCAAGACTGGATTAATACCAGTGGTTTAAAGTTGAACCCGGGAAAGACTGAGGTTATGGTGGTGGACCCTGGTCGCAGGGTTGAAGGTTTAGGGATAGGGTCCCCCTCTGGATTAGTTCTTGGGGTAGACCAGATCCCTACCTCTGAACGGGTGCGTAACCTGGATGTGGAGCTTGACACTGGCTTGACCCTTCGTTACCAGGTGTCTGCAGTAGTCAAGACTTCATTTTTCCATCTTAGAAACATCTCCAGGATTAGGCACCTGGTTCCACTAGGCGATTTGCCAGTTTTGGTCCACGCCTTTGTGACATCATGTCTTGATTACTGTAACTCCCTATACCTAGGGCTTGCCGGGGTTGATATCCGCCACTTGCAGCTAGTGCAGAATGCTGCAGTACGTTTGTTGACTGGGGTGTCTAGAAGGTCTCACATTACCCCTGTGCTGTGCACTCTGCATTGGCTGCCTATACAGTGGCGGATCACCTTCAAAGTGGGTCTTTTGACCTACAAAGCCCTACATGGGTTAGGTCCCGACTACCTGAAAGAGCTTCTGGTGCCTTACACCCCTCTGAGACAGCTCCGCTCAGCTGACGAGGGGTTGCTGGAGATTCCGAGGGTGAATTTGAAGTCTTCCGGAGCCCGTGCTTTTGGCTTTGCGGCTCCCACCCTTTGGAATTCTCTGCCCCGCTAGCTCAGAGAAAGTACAACTGTGGATAGGTTTAAGAAGGCCTTAAAGTCATTTTTATGGACTCAGGCATTCTCTGCTGTATTTTAAATTGTTTATTTTAAATATTTTATTGGTTGCAGTGTTATTGTTTGTATGGTTATGTTGAATGTAATGATGTTTTGTACAGCGCCTTGAAATACTTGAAAGGCGCTTAATCAAATACATTTTATTATTATTATTATTATTATAACAATCAGGAGGCATATTCTAGGAAAATACATTGTAAAAATATGTTAAAGGAAGACCACATTGAAACTACCTCTCAGCAGATCTGCGTTGTGCAAATTCATTAGAAATAATGGGAAAAAGCATCCCAAAAGTTCTCCACAGCCATATCAGCTCTGACCAGAGTTTGTTTAGAATAGGAGTAAGATTATGACAAAAATATATACTATAGAAATATACAAGGGGATGAACCATCCCTAGACTGCCTTCCTTAATTATTGTAATATCACTTTATAGGGTTTAACCTGCGGTCTCACAGTAATGTAAAACAGACACTATAAATTCTAGTTTGCACACTAGGATGGGGAAGAAAGAAGATATATGAGACAATGGGAAGAATAAATGTTTTTATCAGAAGTACTCTTTTCTTTTTTGTCATTGGCCATGGCTTCCATCTTTTGACATAATGTTCAGCTATTGTAAGTTTCTTATTCCCATTTTTCAGTGCCATGTCATCATGTCCAAAAGTAACTCCTAAAACTTTTAAATTATCTGTCATAGTCTTGCATTCCATCCAGTTTTGATTCATTAGGATCACCAAATATTAAAGCTATACTTTTCATTTTATTTATTCTCATCCCTGTTGCTGCTGACAGATAATTTATTTCCTTTATTTCTGTGTTCCTTGCTTCTCAGCTCTGTACCATCAACCGTACATTGTTTGCATATGTGGAGGTTTTAACCACCATTTGACCTGTAGTGGTTGTAATAGATGATATACTTTGCAAGGATTCAATGTGCCTGAGCACGGGATCTTTACTAAAGACATATAGAAGGACCAGCTGACCCAGTAGCATGGAGGGCTGAGGTGCTATGAGCCTTACTTCTCAATACGCTGGCAAGCTGGGTTGGCCTGGGGGGATGATTGAGCATCCGAGGGACTGCTCTCCTCCCCAGGTAGGGAGGGATGGAGTCTCATTCTTTGGCTGCCATCTGGTGGAGGCCATGTGGCAGTGCCTGAGTTGAGCAACACCGTAGGGAGGAGCCGTGGTTCTGTGGTGTGTGTGTGTGTGTATGCCTCCATGCACACATGCTTACATGCTGCCACAGCAAGTGGAAGACGGGGAGAAAAACAGAAAAAGGTTGCTACAGACAAAATGAAACTCTGTGCCTGCCCCCATTTGCACATCACTGCCTGACCACCACCCTGGTTCTGGATGAGAGTCACTGGGTAGGAGGAGGACAGCTCTCCCCCTCCTGGCCCCAACACGTGGGAAAATCCATGGGAGAATATTCGGGCATGGAGAGTCTGGGGATGGGCAGGTAGGGACAGGGCTGAACCAGCCTGCTGGCAAATGCCTGCAGAGAGAAAAAATCCTGACCAAAAAAAGACATAGAAGGGGGCTCAGGGGACACCCCTGCCATACTCCCCTCCATAATGGACATGCTGTCCCAATCTACCCATTTACCAAGGTAAAAGTATCACTTCTCCGTAAATCAGTTTGATTATTTTAACAAATTCTTTCAGTAAGACATATTTTTCAAGAACATGCCATAAATATTCATGAATCACCAAATTAAAGCCTTGGTGCTGGTCTAATGAAATCACACATCCTTTTCCCTTTAGACCACCAGGGAAATGTTCACTTTACTATACAGGGGATTAGTATAGGGGTTACACTGGACAATCGGTGGGGAGGAGTGGGATCCACTATCACCAGGGCAACTTACACTTTTTTAACCAGGTTTGCGATCAGCGATGGGGTGGGGAGGCACATGAGACTACATGGACACAGGGCTGCCTCTGGGGCAGGGACCAGGGGGAGTGCGCCAACCTCCATTGCAGCCCATTTAAATAGGCCCATACTGGGTGTGCAAAGGGCCACCCAGTGCTTTGCATGCCCAATGGGCTCATTTTCATAGCTGCTTTTGTTAATACCAAATAACACACCTGTGCTATTCATTGCGGGGCCATTCCCCGGGATGCAGGTTGGGGTGGCACTAGTGGGGTTAAATGTAGAGGTAATGGGGTTACAACTGGCCCTACTTAGCCCTTTTCACAGCTGGATAGTGCAGTATGTGATCCGTCTGTGAATAACATTTTTGAACACCTGGGCAATCGCAAAGTGCAATGCAAAATTTGTCATTGCCTTTGCAATTTTTTGTGAATCTAGCCCCTGATCTTTATTAAAGCAGCAGTGCAATAAAAAATGTTTTTCCCCAAAATTAGTTTCAGATACAGTTAATAAAAGTATTAGCATACCAGTCAAATCTACTTTTTTAGGTACCTCCTATGCAGTGCACCATGGGCCAGATACTCAATGCTTTGCGCTAGATGCAACATAGTTGCAGTTTGTGCTGCATTCTTATATTCAGATGTGTGCTTAGTGCATGCTAAATTTGCTTGCACATGCTCAGAGAAAGTGTATGCAGCATGAAAAAGGCAAGGGTGGAACCATGCATACTGGCGCAGCATGATATTAAACATGTTAGCACTGCATAATGTGGTTAGTATGGGCCACTTAGCACCGCACAATTACCACCTATAAAAAGGCCAACTTAAACTAGGGCAAACCCTAGGGACAGGTGGAGACACTGCAGGCTACAGTGCAAGATGTTGCTCAGGGGACCACTCATAGTGTGCATGCTGCAGCAGGCTATACAGGAGGAAGAGAGGGCCAGTGCCCACCCATATGCAGGCCGCGGTGGTGCTATGTTGCACATAGACAATACCTTCTGTGAGTCCCATATGAAGTCCTCATTAATGACCAGCTTGTGGGCTGGGACATGCTCAACAGGCCCAAGCTCAGGAAGCTGTGCAAGCTGCTACATGACCAGCTCTGGACAGACACCCAGTGCAGTCATGCATTGTCTGCATAGCTGAAGGTGGTGGCTGCCATGTGTTTCCTGGCCACAGGAACATTACAGACATCAGCTGGGGACACCACTGGTATCTTGCAATCTGCCACATTGCACCTGTTTGGACAGTTCTTAGGCACTCTGCTTGACCATGCTGGTGAGTTTATCACATTCCCCAGCACCCTGGTGGAGTGAACAGCAACCATGAAGCAGTTCCATTGAGCTGGACACCTGCCATCCATATTCGGCGCCATTGACTACACTCATGTTGTCATCCAGGCAACCGCCAGTGATGGAGGGGAGGTCTATCTCAATAAGAAGGAGTACCACTCCATCAATTGCCAGGTTGTGTGTGATGCAACAGGGTGCATCATCAATGTCATGACATGGTACCCAGGAAGTGCCCATGGTGCCTCCATATGGCACAGTTCCATCTTGTGCCAGAGGTTTGAACATGGGGACATCCCTAGTGGTCACGCTGACTGTGAGTATACCCCACATATTCACCCGCTGTCCCATATAGTACACCCTATATGGCCAATCGGTCCGAGTTTGTTAGGGTTATCGGCAGACTGCATAAATCAGTGGTCTGTTCCTTCCGTCAATGTCTACATGTCTATGTTCCTAAGTGACACTAATCTATAACCTTTACCTCCATCAGGGACAGTGCTTATCCCCTTCATCCCTGGTTCCTTATACTTGTCCCCTGCCCCACATTTGTTGCAGAGAACAAGTATAATGTGGCACACACTACATCACTGAGCCTGCATTTGGAATACTCAAGATGTGGTTCTGATGTCTTGACTATTCTGGTGGTGCCCTACAGTATACCCCTAAGATGGCCTGTGCCACATTCCTTGTTTGTTGTATACTACACAATATAGCACTCAACCATGGGATATGCATGCTGGCCACAGAGGAACACTATGCATTGGATATGGAGCCAAAGGACCAGGGGAATACCGGATCAGTGCGATAGGCATGATCCCAAAATGGCCAGGAGGGCCCAGGAGTAAAGAGACCAAATCATAAGAGACATCTATGGATATGGTGGGTGAGTACAGACTACAATGAGACTGTAATATGCTTAAGCAATGTATTATTAATGTTTAGCAAAAGTGCAAACAGTGCAGTATGCTAAGAGGAGGGTGGGTAGCAGGACGGGCTGAAAACAAATGCAATGCTACCAGGCAAGGGGAGGATTGCAAATAGGGCACACAGAAACATAAGTCAGTGTTTGCAGATGTCCCAAAGGGGGTCAAAAAAGATGCATGCCATCCAGGCAGGGGGGAGTGCATGACATAAGAGGCCCACCATGCGTGGGGATAGTACATGGGGTACACACAAACAGAGGCCATGGGGAGGAACAGGGATCTATGCAGGGATACCCACCAGCCAGGTGGGGTGGGGTCTGTATTACAGGCTTTCCATGATAGGGTTAGGACTGCTGGGGCTGTGTCACAAGGGCACATGGCAGTGCTGCAGGGGTACAACAGTGGTGGGGGGTGGCCATACACAGCCTATGTCTGTCCCCTACCACCACTCCGGGTATGAACAGTGTGCATGCAAGGTCCACTCTATTGTGGGGGGACCTCCACCACAGTATGGGGGATGAGCGTGGGGCAGTGTAACATGCCCCCAGCCATGGCTCCATGAGGTACTGCCCTTGGGGAGGGGCAGGTCATGACCTTTGTGTTCATGCTGCTCTCAGTGACCTTCCCTGTCACCATGACTGCAGCCTCCCACACAGTGGCACACAGGTCGCGTAGGACAGCCATGTGCTACAAGTGCTTCCACCTGCTGCTTGGCACACTGCATGTCCTCATGCAGCATTTGATGGAGGTGTCTCAGCTCCTGCTGCATAGCACTGTGTGCATCCATGGAGAACTGGAGCAGCTGTCAGTTCTTGACCGCATTCCACTGTTGCTGGGGACTGTCCATTGGAACATGGTCCGGCTGCACCTGTGGCTGTTGTATGGGCTGGGTCTGCATTGTGGCAGGTGTGGCAGCCTGTGATGGGCACTACAGGCTTGCTGTGGCTGGCCCAATGCAGTGGGCACAGGACAGTAGGGCCATGGTTGTGCTGGTGGATGCATCATGGAGAAGTGCAGTGGTGGCTGATCCTGTGGTATCGGCCAGGGGTTGTAGGGCGATAGCCATGCCACAGTTGCGGCCCTTATGTGGCACAAAGGAGGCTGTGCCAGGGACAGTGGTGAGCTGCACCCCTGAGACTGCTAAGCCATGTGGGAAAAGTGGCTAGGCCCCATTTGCACAGGGGCTGGTAGAGGGACAGCCTCTCCCAGACTGAGGTGGGCCCAACCTATTCCAATCTCTCAGTGTGTCTCATCACCATCCTCTTCCAGGTTCTTCTCACTGCTGTCCACTGGCTGGTGCAGACAAGTGAGCAGCAGGAACTACACATGACATGATGGTCCTGGAGCAGCCTCCTCTGTGTCTGATCCCATGTGCTGTGCTATAGAGACACTAGACAGTAGTTAAATATTATCAGACTGAATGGAGTGGTGTGCAGACCGAGGCATCATGCATGCCCTGGATATGGTGCCACATCACCCAAGCCATGTGTGCAGTGTGAGTATACCCCACAGGTAGCAGCACACCTCTAGACCAGTGAGCACACACACTGTCACCAGGGGGCACACAACACGGCATCAGTGTGCACATCATCCAGTACCAGTGTGCTGACACCTCCATACGTGTACATACAACCAGCACCAGCAAGTTCACACCCCACCACCAGTGGGCACTCACCTAGCACCAGTAGGCGCACAGCCCAGCACCAGGGAACACACACTCAGCACCAGTGACAACTCCCCAGCAGCAGCGTGCACACACACACACTCACTCCCTGGGGGGCATACATCCCAGCACTGGAGAACACATGGGCAACACAACATGAGGCACAGTCATGGACCTGCACACAGATGGCCACCCACTGGGCAACAGGAAAACAGTAGTGTGGCCTACACCCAAAGTGCTACTAAGCACTAGTGCATGTATGGCACCCATACCCTATAGACACCCTGACAACCACATTTGGTCTACAGGACATCACACTGGTAGTCACTCACATGGCTCGGCTGGTCCCACTTGGCTTTCATAGTTGCCACCCTGCACTCTGATCACCTCCATAGTACATAGAGTGGATGTTCTATGACCTCCTCTGCAGGATTCAGGGTATGTTTGGCCCGATGCCTGTGGGCCCGTACCTCTTACATGCAGTTTCCTGCACTCCATTGCCATTACCTCCTATTCATGTCCTTGAAGCACTGTCTCACTGCTTCCACAGGCCTGTCTCAACTGCCTATGGCATTGACCACCTCGGTGATCTTGTCCCAGGCCCACCATAGCCAGGCATCCATCCTCTTGCACCAGAACATGATCTCTTCCCTAGTCTTGTAGGCCTATGCCAAGGCATATAACTCCTCCACGGTGAAGCAGTGGGCCTGATGCCTGTTAGTGTCCTCCATTGTACCTGCTAAATAGGGGAGTGCAAAACAGGTGACTGGAGTGTGAACAGAGTGGCACACAGTGTTGTAGACCCCAACCTTGACCACATGGGAGTCCTTGCAATGTTCACCCTCCCATAGCCTTAGGCTGACTGACAGTGGGCTATCCATGCAAACAGCCAGCCATTGTGATTGACACAGACAGGCAAGAGTGGACCGGGGCATGCGCCCACAGACCCCTGGGCTGTCACCAAGGATGTACGTCTGTGAGGGGGCAACTCTGTCATCAGTGTGTACCATGGATCATGGGACGAAGATGCCCCATCCTAGGCATGGCAGCACTTCCACCACTAGATGTGGGTACCATTGGCCAGCACTGCTGTATGTTCATGGTATGACTGCACACAGCATACATACAGGGCTTACGTTGGGCAAGAGTCACATGACCTCAATCCATGCACGTCCCCAGCACATGTCTGATAGGCTCAACACCACTATCATCCAGTCCCACATAGACCTATTGACTACCATCACCCCCACAGTACACAAACTACCTAGAAATCAGGATGTGATGGGTCCCCCACCTAAGCAGTACCTATGTGGCAGGGCCCCTAGCTGTACAGGTTGTCCTGTATAGTACAGGGCAAGGGAGACATGTACATGGACACTGTGTCTATGATGGTACAGCGGGTACGCATGTAGACTGATGACAGTGTCCACCATAGTACAACCTGGAAGGTTCCAGAACACCCTGGATGCCAGCCTGGAAACACAGTGGCAGTGCTCCTGGTTCACTGTTGCAAGTTCCCTGTGGCTCCACAGCATGGTTCCTATGTTTCCCTTTAGTGTACATTGTGGCCTATGGAAGCATGCAGGCTCTGTTGTCACATAGAACCATTGCACAGCTATGGGGACAAGTGTCCTGTACATGGCTCCATTTCCTTGTACAGTAAATGATGCCCTGTAGATCTGGGAGCCTTGCCTATCACATGCAACATGCATCTGGGAGCCAACACATACACACTGTCCACTGCACACCCATCACTTTTTAGAACATTCCACAGGACACTTACCTCTGTTCACCTGCAGTTCCACTATGGTGTCTAGGTGGTGCAATGTGCTCCCTTTTATAGACCATGTGCAATCGGGTATGCTAATGCATGCAGACCTACCTGTAATTACATGCAAATGTTTTTGCTTGCCCACGAACTGCAGATTTACCTCATTTGCATTCCCTGGCTGAATACTGCAGTTTTGCCTGGCACACAAACCAGGTTTGCACTTGCGCACTGGTATTGCACCATGCTAGTGGTTGCATGTCCCATGGCCTCAACACAGGTATGATGACATGTGCCACTCGCAGCAGTGCACTACTTTTCACTGCACAGCATGGCGCATGCATGGGACAGGCATGTGCATCCTGTGCAGGCACCGCCCATGCTGGCCAAATGCCCCCTGACCTGCACCCACCCCCAGACATGCATGTTGTCCAATGCAATGCACCATAGCACTGTGAAACCTCCACAATGTGCTTCACAATAGCAACACATGCACTATACAGGAAGCAGTGTGTGGCTTCAGCCTATTGAACACACTGAGTGGCAAAATTGATGTTGGAGGGGCGTGGCTTGACGCTGACAATGGCGGACGCAGCCTAGCTGAGCTCCTTACTGCACTCAGCCTTTTTTATTAATCTGGTGGTATCAACCTTTGTTTGAACTTAGTCTGCTGTGGCATTTGATTGGGGGATTGATGGCAACTAGCAGGAGCAAAAATGAGCAGTTGAAGTTCTTATTTGGCGTGTCGGAACATTCCAAACAACAACCCCGAGGCCTAACAGAATCAGGTCGCCCCACAAATTTAGCAATGGCACAGGAGGGAATGTCAGACCTGGAAAGATCATTAGCAGCAGTACCTACTACCCTAGCACTCATGCAGCACAACATGAAGGCTGGCTTTGACAATATTACCTCCCAGATTTCACATTTGCAGTCAGTGATAACAGGTCTCTCCGAGACTTCATCTAGTCATTCTACCCACCTGGAAGAACTTGAAACCCAGGTTAGCAGCCTGGAGGATTCATTATCAGCAGCTATGGGTGATAAACAGAATCTTAGCAAGTTGGTGGAGGAACTTACCGATAGAATTGAGGACCAAGAAAATCGGTTCCATAGATTGAATCTCAGGACTATTGGTCTTCCCGAGGGGACGGAGGAGAATGACCCCGAAAAGATGCTACATGCCTGGCTGTTTGAACATCTGGAGCTCTCTCCTACACTAC
Organism: Neoceratodus forsteri; assembly: GCA_016271365.2. Classification (NCBI taxonomy): domain Eukaryota; kingdom Metazoa; phylum Chordata; order Ceratodontiformes; family Ceratodontidae; genus Neoceratodus; species Neoceratodus forsteri. The sequence continues at coordinate 420,899,845 of CM057458.1, forward strand.
AGCACTGTGAAGTGGAAAGAGCTCATTGTGTAGGCCCTAAGCTTTTGGATGACCGTCCTAGGCATTGCTTAATAACACATCTGTGCTATACAGATAAGGAGGCGATACTGTGGAGAGCCAAAGAGAAGGGGCCGATTGTGCTGGGTAACCATAAAGTCCATATCTTTCAAGACATTAGCAAGCAACTGCAGCTGAGAAGGCAAAAATTCAATGAGATCAAGGGTCATCTTTATAAGATGGGCTGGTCATTTGCTCTCATAGATCCGGCCAAATTGAAAATTGATCGACCGGGAGGTGCACCACAATTCTTCTCATGCCCTAGGGTGGCGATGAAATGGCTGGATTCTGTATCAAAAAAATGCAGAAAATGGCCAGTCACCACAAAGGCAGAAGGTGGAAGATCATTGAGAGGGGTTATGATCGCATATTGGCTAGTGGCCTCTCCGACACGTATGGCAGGTCTGATGGTCTTGCTAGGCACACAGGCCCTCTTAATTTTTTTAATATATCTCTGTTATGCCTGTGCGAATCTTCAGCCATTCATGTGGGTCTGGGTACCTATGCAGCAAGAATGAGATGGGACTGCCATTTTATGCTTTGCCCCTATTCACTTCGGTTAAGTCCTTCTCGTTTGTACTATTGTTATATTTTAATGTTGGATGCGACAATTAGGGCTTTGCAAATATGATTACGTTTATGTTTTATGCCCTGGACAAATTGCTCGCTATTTTGAACTTGTACAAGACTCTTGCTTTGAAATATGATTTTGCTCCTGCATGAGGATATATGTTTTGTCTCATGGACCTTATCCTGTGAGGACTATACACAGTTACATCATTTGGACTGTAACAAGGGGGCTTTTATTGTTGTTTCCTTTTTGACAAAATTATGTCTCGATGCCTCCGTGTGACTATTTTCTATTATTTGCAACTTTTTACAATTGCAGATGCCTAATGTTTAAGGCTTTGTTTAAGGAGTGCAGGGTAACTTTAACACCAATGTTCGTCAACTGTTTGCAGAGGTTATTAGGGTGGGCCTTTTTGTGTCCACTGGGGGGGTTAACAATTCTGTTTTTGGGGTTGTTTCTTGGGCTGTTTCGGGGGGAGGGGTTACCTGATTGTGGTGCTGATGGGGACTTGAATCAGCAGTCAACAATCATTGTTGTACTAGTTGGCTGCCCTTTGGGGACCCTTTGGTACTACTCCAGCTGGGTAGTATTAAGTTTGGTTGGATTTAATTCTAAACTGAGACATGGGAAGTTGTATGATCATTATGCTCTATATATGCAAGAAGTGGTTAATGATGGTTGTTTTATAGGGGATTATGGCTAGTCATATCTCTATTGCATCCTGGAATGTTAATGGATTACAGTCGCTCCCCAAGAGGAGAATAGTCTTGCTGGAGACCAGACGAGCCAAGTGGCAGGTTATGTTACTCCAGGAGACGCATATGTCTAGACTGGAGGTGCCTAAAACTGAGGCCTTTATGGAGGGGCTGTGGATTTCAGCAAATGTTTTCTCTAAAGCTTGAGACACATCTGTATGGCTACCCAAAGGCTCAAATTTTAAGGTATTAGATACTAAATTAGACCCCCATGGTAGATATGCCCTTGCTAGGGTTTTGCTCTCGGGAGCTGGTACTTATAATTTGGGATCAATTTATGCCCCCAATGTCGATGACCCTGAATTCTTTCAGAGATTCTCTTTAGGTCTGGTTGCCTGGCAGGGCTCTTGGATTTTGGGAGGTGACTTCAACTGCGTGTTGGATACTGTATTAGACAGGTCCAATACTACCCCTGTGTCTTTGACAAAAAATACTCAGGCGTTGGCACTGTTAATGAAAGAGTTTGGCCTGGTTGATGCCTGGAGGCACTTGTTCCCATCTGGCAGGGACTATAGCTTTTATTCTAATGTCCATAAGTCATATGCCCGTATTGATAAGGTGTTGGCCAGTACTGACCTGTTACCATCATTGACAGGGGCTGACTATTCCCCAGTTTTGATTTCAGACCATGCAGTGGCCTCCATGGTTCTTAAGGTGGGGGGACTGCCTCATGGGAGTAAAGCTTGGAGACTAGATCCTCTGTTGAAGGATTAGGCTTATATTGATACATCAAGGCTCATATTGCCGAATTCCTCACATTTAACAAGAAAGGGGATACTTCTAATTCAACCAGATGGGAGGCCTTGATGGCCTATATCAGAGGTCACACTATCTCTTATGCAATGCATGAGGCCCGGGCTAGATCTAAGGCCCTGGAGGAATTCAGATCCCAGGTAGATCTGATGGAATGAGCCCACAGACTAAAACCTGACCAAGCTTTATACAACCACTTGCAGAAGCTGAAATGGCAATTCAGTTTGGCATATGGGGCCCGGTTGGAGAGGGCAATACTACTATCCCAGGCTAGTCAATATTTTGATGGGGACCAGGCGGGGAAGTTTCTCTCCTGGCAGCTATGTAGAAAGGAGGGGGAGAGGATGGTGACCCATATATATTCTTCAAGGAGTGACTTGGTGGATAACCCACGGGAGGTAACTCAAGCTTTTGAGGATTTTATATAAACAGTTATATACATCTGAGATCTCCCCAACCCTGGTGCAAATTGATACATTTTTGGACAGGGCTGCCCTGAGATCCATTTCAGGACCCTAGTCTGAATTGCTGGAGTCCCCACCCTCACAGGAGGAGATCAGGGTCACTGTTAAGAAACCTAAGGGTGGCAAAGCTCCAGGGCCAGATGGTCTTCCTATAGACTTTTGTAAGTGTTGCCAGGATATACTTTTGGAGCCATTGGCTGATATGTTGGCTGAGGTCCACGAAGTGGGGATGTTGCCCCCCTCTACTTGGTTGGCAGTAATTACGGTACTCCCAAAACCCAGGAAAGACCCCAAGTGGTACTCCTCTTACAGGTCTATTTCCCTTTTGAATGCTGATTTCAAGATCTTGGCTAAGGTTCTGGCCTCTAGGTTGGATCCTTTATTGCCGGGTATTGTGCACCCTGACCAACCTGGGTTTGTAAGGGGTAGATATGGGAAGCATAATGTTAGGAAAACACTGAACGTTGCTCACCATTGGGAGAAAACTAAACATAAACATAGGGTGGCAATTCTGAATTTGGATGCAGAAAAGGACTTTGACCGAGTGAAGTGGGGGTATTTATTTGTCACTTTGGCTAAATTGGGGATTGGGCCGTACTTTATGTCTTGGATTAGGACCCTTTATAAGGACCCTGTTGCCCAAGTTCTGGTGAACGGGCACTTGACATCCAGTTTTTTTCTGGGCAGGAGAACCAGACAGGCGTGCCCTCTCTCCCCTTTGTTATATGTATTATCTTTGGAATCTTTGGCTGGGTACATTCGGTCTGATCAGATGATTTGGGGATTTAACTTAAAGACACTGAATATAAATTGGCCATGTATGCTGACGATCTTCTTCTGTACATGCAGTCCCCCCATGAAGACCTCCATGGGATACACCAGGCCCTATTAGAGTATGGCTTAATATGTGGCCATAAAATTAACTGGAACAAGAGTGAGGTCTTGCCTATTGCAAAATGCATAGACATATCATGTTTCAACATTTGAATGGCCTGCAGATTGTTCCCAGCCTCAAGTATCTAGGGATTCTCATATCTGGGAAAGCTTGCACCTTATATGGGTTAAATTATAGGCCATTTATGAAAACAATCACTTTGGACTGTGAAAGGTGGACGGCTCTTCCTATCTCTTTAATGGGTAGAGTACGAGTGATTACTATGACGGTACTACCCAGGTTGTTATATTTATACCAGTCTCTCCCGATAAAAATGCCATTTTCAGAAGCTAGATGCTGTTATATATAGGTTCCTCTGGCAGGGTAAAGCATCCAGGGTAAAGAGATCAATACTATGCCTCCCCCCTCATTTGGGGGGGGCTCAGTCTGCCTAATTTTAAACTCTATTATCAGGCGGTGCAGATAGCTGCTCTGCCGATTGGTTTGGAGGATCTGAATAGTAGCTGGTTGGAATTGGAGGGACTGGGCACAGAGGCACACCTCAAGGGGGGGGGGTATTGGCAGAGGTGTTGTGGTCTGGAGTGCAGCCTGAACACTCCGATCCATTCACTTCAGCAACCATTGAGGCTTGGTCAGGTGCCCATCGTCAGATAGGTAGGACACCTGCCCCTACAAAAATTACCCTTATTTCCGAGGCAGTTCATCTGAGGCTAGCTTCTACTGAGGCAATGTCCGATTGACTGAGGGATTGGGCCCTTAGGGGGTTAAGGTGGGTGCATCAGCTTTATGTGGGGAATAGTATGGTGGCCTTCTCCTACCTGAGGGACCACTGGAACATACAGAGAAGGGATTTCTTTATCTACTTTTGACTACGGCTCATTTTGGGAACTGAACTGAGCTCAGGAGCTGGTTGGGCCCCTCTTTCCCCTCTGCAGGAGGAATTGTACTTCCCACAGCCGGGAGCTGGTCCGTTGGCCACTTATTACTGCTGTATCAGTGGAGGCGACCTGCAGACCGTACAGAAAATTATTGGGAAATGGGAGGCTGATCTGGGCATCCCAATAAGTGACCAACTCTGGAGGCACGCGTCTAAACATATGATAACCTGTTCAAGGAGTAATAAGCTCTGACAGGTGCAGTATTACTTTTTACATCAGGCCTACTACACTCCAGTGAAGCTTAATGTGTTTGATCCCTCCAGGTCTGATGAGTGTCCCAAATGCCGGACATCCAAAGCATATTTTCTGCACATGGCCCTAATGTGCACTAAGAATATGCCTTTCTGGATAGGAATGCATGATATTATGTCTAAGGTGCTGGGAATCTCCCTTCCGAACACTCCTGTTGAGTTTATGTTGGGAGCTGACTTTGAACGCCCAAGCAGGTCAAGTCATGAGAACTTGTGGTCATTGGCTCTGGTGAATGCACATAAGACAATTGCACAAAATTGGCTGGCTCCTAGTCCCCCTAGTACACAACAATTGGCTAACATTCAGAAGCAATGCATGTCAATAGAGAGGGCTCACCTAGCTACTCTGGGTCAAATAGAGGTGTTTCACCAGCTTTGGGGGGCCACTGCTAGTGGCAGCTGAAGCAGATATCTTTCCAATATAGGATGCATAGAATTTTAATTGACTGTATGGAATCAAGAACTCTATATATGCCTGACTATTGCATGTGCCGTATACTATGTAATGCACCTCTTGTACTTGATATAATGGTAAGGAAGATGATGTAACTTTCCCTTTGTCTCAATAAAAATTATGTTGACAAAAAAAATTGATATTAGGGAGGTAATGTCAAGTGGACCTACAGCATGACCAAAGGTGGCCAACTGTGGAGCTGGCCAACCTGGTCGAGCTTGTCATTGCCAGAAAGGACCAACTGTTGGTGGAGGCAACAGGGGTGGACAGGCCCCATAGTGAGGTCTGGTCATCAGTGGGGCAGCACCTTATTTGCAAGACAGGGATCACCCACACCAGGGACCAATGCAAGCACAGGTACAATGACTTGCAATTGAGGGAGGCACTCCGACTGCGTGAACTGCAGCCCAATGTTAGTTAGTTAGTTAGTTTTTGTTGACCGGGTAAGTGCACTAGACAAATTCTGCCTATTTTCAGGCACGACCTGGGGGAGAGGGATACAGGTGAATGCTGACATTGAACCAGATTAAGCTGTTGGTGGTATTTTTAGTGAATGTGGATGGTGAAACCATCCCCAGGCAAGGGTGAGAACAGATGGTTGTATGGCTGGTGTGTGTTCTCGCCTGTGTGCTGGCCTGTGAAATGGTAGCGTGCATTAGGATAGACCCCTCCCATAGTACTGAGCACATCACCTCTGTGCCCTCAATGCTCCCCTGTGTAAAATGGGGCATGCACCTTGTCCTTGTGCCATGTGCATAACTGGGCCCACCATGGATGCCTGAGGCATGGAGCAGCCTTGGCTACCTGGTGGTGGGACAACACTGGGACATGGCAGCAGTGTAACAGGCATGAAAGGCCCATGTATAGTGGCATTGCATGGAAGGCAGGGATAGTTTGGCAGCTACAACAACCCTGACATGTCAATGACTGTCACCATATATGTCCAGAATGAGAGTCACATGTATCATGTATGTGGCTATCCTGGGAGCCATGCCTAGCAAGACATGGCAGTGGTCCCTGGCAATGTTGTGCACACTGTGCATACTAGGCTGCATGGCTACAGGTCTACATGTGCCAGGTTCAAAATGGGGTGCGATGTTACTGTGCAGCAGTTCAGCAATGTACTAGCCATTCTGTGGACACACACCTACTGTATCCAAGCCTCCTGGCTTTTGCGCCAGTATGCTGTGCCCACCCTTGTCATGTGTTACCTGGTGCACCATGCATACCCATGCATATGATTCCTGGACAGGGACTGGGGCCAGCATTTATCATCTGTTGTACAGGGTGGGGGGGGGTTGGCAGGTGGAAGGCACTACATGAGATGGCGTGCATTGTGGTAGGCCCTCCCCACAAAGGGGGAGGCACCATACTGTATGCACAAGTGTCAGAGCACCCGTGTGTCTGGTGCCACAGGTGGTGCTACAGGCACCTTGTAACTCTGCTCAGCCTGTCCTTCCATGGCATTCATATGTGGTGGCTGGTGCATGGTACAGGTATATGGGCAGTTATATCGGGTAGTGTGTACTGAACGGAGCACTATGTACAACTGCGGCAGACTGATCACACCTCCCCTTTCCTCCTTTACTATATCAACACCCAATCCAACCTTGACAGGGAACAGTGGCCTCGGGGGTTGCAGCACCAGAGAAAGGTATGGAATACTGTGCTAGGTTGTGATGGTGCCCATGGCAGTGCTGCAAAGGAGTGGCATGAATGTGAATACCCTGCATTGTGTGTAACACCCGGGATTACATGTGTACAAGTATAGGAGCTAGTACAGATGGCACAGCTGTGGCCACAGCTCTACCACTATCATTGCTGATGAGCCTGGCCCACTGCTTGTACTTATGACTGTTTCTGACACTGGTGGGGTGTGCTTTGACACTGCCACACATGCTGTTCAGGGGGTTATGTACACAGCACTGTCTGTGTGGCATGATGGGTGTCAGTGGCATAGGAGAAGGTGGCACCCCTGGGTTTGCAGCAGGGACAGACAGGGTCCTGTCCCACTGGAACATGGTACAGTGGGCAGACATTACTACTGTCAATGACATGCCAGGCCTGTGGGGGGAGGGTGCAAGGCACATGGTAACACTGTCGTGGGGGGAATACACCACTCTTGTTCAACTGCCCTAGCTGACTCTATGGTTGTTGGTGACACTGTGTGGGGTGGTATGTGCACCTTACATCCCTGGCATGACTGTGTGCTGACCTGTTCACCACTCTACTACACTATGCTGAATGTGTATGTGGCTGGGGACAAGTATCTCTGTGTGGGCCACCATACTGGATACATCTCTGTGGGACATCCTCTCAGGGACTCTGGTGGGGGGACACTAACCATGCATATGAGGGGTTAGTCCAACAGTGCCACCGCACTCTATCTTGGTCTGTGCAGTCTACCCCAGAGCACTTACGTTCCACTGACATGCTGTCCTCTGTCTGTCTACCATGCCATGCCATGTCCCCCACGATGCAGGCACAAGCACATTGTGCTGCTGGAGAGCTGCCATGGGGAATGGTGACAGTGCACACAGCTGCAGATGTGCCCCTCTCAGAGTTAACCAGGTCTGTACTTCCCTGTGGCTGGGACTGTGTATGCTGGCTGTCAGCAGGTGGCTGACATATGTCAGTGTGATGCCGGAACTCCATCATGACCAGTTATGTGCCTCAGATGGCTGCCATGGTAGTCCCCCTGTGCTGGTGGCATATCCAGTGCTGCATGCATTGAGTAACATGCCTCATTGACTCAACAGTGATCACAATTGTGATATGGGGTGGCGGACAGTGGGCCATTTGTGAGTGGTGCATGTAGGGGACTGTGTGTGAGTGCATCATGCCACAGCTGCGGTAGTGCATAACAGAGACAGTGCCAACTAGAATACATGAACTGGATGTGAAGAGGCCATGCAACCAATGATCTGCACAGGCCCTGTATTTGGGGGACATACCCAGGGTCTGACTGGAGAACAGCGGACCCATCTGGATAGTGGATGGGCAATCAATGGGAGGCAGGTCCCGGGTGACACAGTTATATCATTTCATAACAATGTGCTAAAGTGGTGCTGTGGTTGAACTGTAACAGTACCTACAGTGGCCCATAAGCTTCATTCAGGTAGGGTATGGATGATACACGCAGTGAGTGTCTGGGTATATAGGGAGGCCAGGTACCCAAATGGGGGCCATACTGGACATTTCTGGGTATCCTGGTGGCCCAGTCCAACTCAGGCCACACTCTACATACAGTGCACCTGCAACCACAGAGATGTCAGCCACCTCCAGGCCACAGTGCGTCACACACCAGTATTGTGGTGGGTGGGACACAGGATATACTGTGCCCTGCCATGTACACCACTACTGCAGTTGTGTGTACCATGGTTGCTGCCCACAGTGCAGCCTGTTAGTCCTAGCCATGTTCAGCTGTGTTGTGTGCACCATGGGTGTGTGCTTGTACCACATGTTGGCTATGACCCAGGGAGGCAATTGGATGTCTGTGTCCTGCATGCCAGGGTTGACAAGTGTGCCGAATGCCTGATCAGTGGCTGCAGGGTTTGTGGGTGCACCTCCTTACCACTCGGGACATGATACTGTTTATGAGACTGTGGCATGGTGCTGTTAATGCATGTGTCACAGGGATACCTCTGCCATGCCCCCCTATGGTGTATGTATATGCATACGTGTACATGTATAAAACAAAAAACAAAAAAAATATGCCATAGCCGAGCCTGCTCTGGTGCTGCATGGCATGATAATAGCATGTACACCCATCCACTGTACCAGTACACGGTGCTGTCACTGGTATGCCACATCTGGTCCATTGTGGATGTCAGATACCTGACATCCCTCTATTCAATGGTGCTGCATGTGCTGGCTGGTTATACCCTGGCTGTGTATGGTAGAAAACACCTGCATGCCTCATCCTGCGTAGACAACTGACTGAGTTCATTGTCTGTCTTTACGCAGGTGCCCGTAAGAGTCCTGGCTGTCACTGCTAACCTGAGACTAAGGAAGGGAGGGATGACCTGCTGTGTCATCTGGTGCAGAAGCAGCCCTTGCTACTATGATAGGTAGAGGCCATAGTGGAGGGCATTGAGGAGCTGGCGGTGGCCCATCAGCACCATCATGCACTACCTCCACCACTGACACTGGTGCTCTGAGTGTGTCTACAGAGCAGGTGCACATGATGTTTTCTCCCCTTCCCTCACCCCCACAATTCTAGACTGTTTTCTCACCCTTCTTCATCCCTACCTCCTGTTTACCTTTACTGTTACTTCTTCTGTTTTTATGGCCAGTTGACTCTTGTTTATATTAAAGTTTATTTCTGACACAGAAGCAGCTGTGTTATGTGCCCTCCTTGTCCACCCCCAGCCACCCCCAGCATGCAGCTTCATACCCGGTGCTCTGGTCAGGGCTGTGCCACTGCGTGACTCCTTTGTGGTCCATGCTATCCTTAGTGTTACATTCAGAGCTGCGCTGCTGCTGTGCACTGTGCACTCACCTGTCATTTGTGTAGTGTGCAATCTGCCCTATATTCAGAGGGCTTAGCACTGGCTCACTGCTTCTCATTGTAGCAGGCAATGGAACATGTGCTGCCACAAAAGGCGACACAGCGCAAACTTTGCATTTACTCACACTTTTAAATATCTGGCCTCATAAATTTTTAATTTTCTCATTCCTTACCCTTGCCAGGTTTGCAATGGCATTTCTAAGCCAAATGTGGCAGCCATCTTTTTTTCATGAGAAAAAAATATAAAACATTTATAAAATACTCACATGTTATTGAAATTGGAACATTTTAGCACCAAATAAAACTGGAAGACACCTGTAAACTTTTACAGTGAAAAAAGGTAGAGTCATGTTTTGTGCCCAGTTTTGTTGCACTGTTGCTTTAAGAAGTAAAGTAAATCAGATTTATTGCAGAATAAGAGAACAAACCATGTTAGAGGCTAAATATTGAAAACACAGTTGAGCTCAATCCCAACGTTGACTTTTCTATGTAGACCACATGGGTGCTGCCCTGCTTGTGACATCTTTTGGATAAGACTTTAAACCAAGGTCCGTTCTGCCCTTTTTATGGTGGTTATCCTAGTTTTTTTGGTAGTTATCCAAGTGAAAGTTAGAGATCAATGATAGGTCAAGAGAGCACAGCCAACCAGAGTGTTTCATACCTGTACAAGAGACAGTCTTATTCAGCAATGAGTGTCTTAAAGGGTACCTAAACAAGCAGTTTTTTAAAACTGCAAACTCCAAAATCTGGCTTCATAGCAAGATAAAGTAAAGACTGTTATTTGCATTTATGCTAAAACTGCATTTGTGTAAATAACATAAATGCAGTTTCATAGCGTTTAAAAAATGTAAACATCAGCCTTTCACTTTCCAAAAACAGCCTTCCTTGCTGTCCCCAAAATGTCTGCCAAGTTTGTTAAGTGATGATTCATGATGACATCATTGGAGCCAGAAGCAGAGAGCCACATAGCTCCCTATAGTGCTAACCAGTTCTTCTGTTGAATTGTTTCACCAGAATGATCAACACCATGTGTTAACACGTGGATTATTATTTTGATCAGTACACATGTTAGGCTATGGTTTTGTTCATTTTGTTTACTTTAACTTAGTGAAATTATTTTGTAATCTGGCTGACTTTCTCTTTGGCAAACCACAGACAGTATAACACTTCAAATATCTGGTGATCTAGTGGTTATATGATGCCCTGACATTTGTAGTGAAGTACTGGTCTGGTACAATTCCAAAGCTCATGCTTTCTTGGTAATCTACAAATAAGCTTCTCTTGTAGTCTTTTTTCTATGTGAAGCCCTGCACCTAGTCTGCCTTTGGTTGAACACTCTACCATCCATACTCTGTCCTTAGTACTACCTGGGCCGCATATAAGCCTGTGGTCTCATGAAGAGAATTATCACACCTCAGATTGTAATCTTGTACCTCAGTGAGGTGTGCACACCTATACCAATACGCATCATCAGCTGGCACTGTTAAAAAATGCCTCCCAAATCACTCTCCAGTCCACTTTCTCAGTGTTTCCACAATAAGTATTGAGTGGATCACCACCCTTCTGCAAAATGAAGGCAGTATGTAAAGTCTCCCTGTTGTGTTTTTTTCCCGCTTCATTAACCAACAACTGGGTCTTCCTGAAGGGCCAAGCAATAAGCATCAGGACTCAACAGAAAAAAAACTGCTGTTCATGCCCCCATAAGGGCTGCACTTACCATGGATAACAATATTATTAGCAGGAGAGGCATACTAATGCCTTGAGCAAATCCATCCAACTTCCAGTGTCGGTCTACTTCTTTACCTGTAATCTGCAGAACCCCGCAGGACAGTTCTTGGCAATTCTTCTCCAGTACTTTTCTTTTACCTACTTCACAATGTGAGTTGGTTGGATACCACCCTTCCGAATCTTAAATGAGCTGACAGCTTCCTCGATACTGTCCTAACAAACGTCAACATCCTCCCCACCCACCAGAGGGTAATCTCCCTACACTGAATTCAAGTAACAGTTTAGGTGCAGTCTTGCCACTCTGAGTATTTGTTGTTGCTGGCTGCTCTCATCCACAGTCAGGTAGTGATCATGGTGCTGGCAGCCCCACGTCTCAGATCTCACAATGATCTGCTCAACGTCCCCCTTTCTGTCTTCCCCTAACCTGAATATAGCTGTACCATGCTGGAATGACCTCTTCAGTCCCTCTCTGGCATTCATTCTTCTCTCCTGCTTCCCACACCAAAAACTGGTGCGTTAACTACCCTTCCACATCATGAATGCGGTTAGTACAGTCTCCCGTGTTATTTTTTCATATTATTTTATTTATTTACAGCATATAATCGGAATTACAATCATTTGAGTCACAGACTGTTTTGCAAAGGCTCCACATCGGTTACAGAGGGTGGAGGAAGAACAAAATACAAGAAAGCATACATAAACAAGCAGTATTCACAAACAGTACCGGCAGTGCAGTCCATACTTTAACTTAGTTTACCAGAGACAGTGGTAGGCAGCTTTCTGGATATCACTTGTTAGAGATGTGTAGGATGCTGATTCATGGGGTCTAGAGAGACCCTGTGTCAGTTATTAGAAGGGTTTGGGAGCACACAAGGTGGGCAGGGTTAGACACAGTCACAATTTACAGACTCAAGTAGGTGAGCTTTGAGGGCTGTTTTGAATAGGGAGATGCTATGGGTCTGAGAGAGCTGGGGAGGTAACGTATTGAGCCAAAAGAGGGGCACAGTAGTGGAAGGATCTTTGCCCAAGTGATGTTCTACAATAGGGGACCTGGAATGAGGAGTTTGCTGCAAGCCGTGTAGTACGCCTGAGGGGGGCTGGGCTGATTATGGGGAGAAGGCCAACAGGGGCTAGCTGGAGATGTATTTTTTTTTTTGCGAGGATGCAGGTGTGATAGTTTAGTCTTTGTTGGAAGTTTAGCCAACCAGCCAAAGTGTAAAGGTCACAGGTATGAGTTAGTCTGTCACTGCCGGTGACTAGGCGGCATGCTTTATTCAAGGCAGTGTTAATGCTATGTTGTGAGGTGGGTTCTGCTGAGCCATATATCGCTATCCCATAGTCAACTAGGGAGAGGATTGAGAAGGAGACTGCAAGATGCATGGCCTGTGTGGGTAAGCAGTGTTTAAGTCTGTAGAGGATGCCCACTCTAGCGCTGACAGCTGAGGAAAGATGTTGAATGTGACTATGGTAGGAGAGGGAGGTATCTAGTGTGATACCCAGGTATTTAAAATTTGTAACGTGTTCAAGGGGGGCACCTTGTGTGTTTTTGATTAGGAGTGCCGACTGACTGTGTGGGCTTTGGTGGTGCACAAAGATCATGGACTTATTTTTTTTATAGTTGATGATCAGGTGGTGTTCATTGAACCATGTCTCTAGCTCCTTGAAGAAACCCTGAAGGGCTAGTTGGAGGGTGCTTGGTTGTGGGTGTTTCCAAAACAGTACCGCATCATCAGCGTAGAGAAGTAGATGACTGCTGCATGCCTTGGGGAGTGAGTTTAAAAAGAGGGTGAATAGAAGCGGGCGGAGAATAGACCCCTGTGGGACCCCAGAGCACACTGTTTTGCAGGAGGAGATGGTAGTGTTTAACCTGACTTGTTGTGACTGGCCTGAGAGGTAATCCTTGAATCAGGCAGTTGCCTCTGGGGCCACATTCAGTTGTGGAAGGACACAAAGCAGTAGCTTGTGACTGACCGTGTCAAATGCCTTGGTTAGATCCACATAGATCGCACCTGCAATTGATCCTTGGTCTAGGGCCTCATGGATGAACGAGGTGAGCTCAGAAAGTGCAGTGACTGTGCTAGGGCCAGTCCAGAAACTGTGCTGTGCCTGGCAGAGAAGGTTGTGTTTAGTTAGGTGTTCTGTTATCTGGTCCAAGACTACTTTTTCCAGTGCTTTGGAGAGAGGTGGAAGTATTGAAATCGGTCTATAGTTGCTTGTGTTAGTGGGGTCGCCACTCTTCAGAATGGGAGTGATTATGGCTCTCTTCCAGGTTGAGGGGAACTGACCAAGGCAAAGAGAGAGGTTGAGAATTTTAGTAAGGTGGGGTAATATGACATCCAGGGTCAGCCGAATGAGTTTAAGATCTAGGGAATCATTGCTGTAACGGGAATTGGTGATAGCTATGGCAATGTACTGTTTTGCCTCGCAGCAGGAGATGACTCTCAGCCTGAAAGGTATCAAATCTACATTACACGGGGTGTTGGTGGGGGGACAGGGTGGAAGAAATTAGGAGGGAGGATATGGGAGAGGTCCAAGAAGGCGGAGTTAAGGGCTTCGGCTATAGTGGAAGGATCCTGGGTGACATCTCCATTTATAGTGAGTTGGGAAGGGATGGGGAAGCAGGATTTCCCGCTGAGTTCTTTTATGTTGCTCCAGATTTTTTTACTGTCTCCCCAAGAGGAGGTTAGGGTTTGTTGGTAGTAAGTAGCTTTCACCTGCCGTAAGGCCCATGTACATTTATTGCGGGCCTCCCAGTATAGCTGTCTATCCTGCGTGTGTTGGGAGTCAACAGCCTTATGCCAAAGGTTGTCCCTCTGTTGGAGCAGGTTAAGTAGTGAGGGTGTGATCCAGGGGGTGGTTCTGGTTTTCACTACTTGCTTGGTGAGGGGAGCGAAAATGTCACAGGCCTTGTTGAAAGTGGTTATAAAGTGGGCGAGTGCTAGGTCTACTGACTGCGTAGTGTAAATGGGGAGCCAATTGCTGGTAGTTAGATGGGCTTTGAGTTTCTGTAGGCCTCCTCTTTTTAGTCGTCTCTGCATGGAGATTTTTTGGGGGGCAAGGGTCAATTTACTCAACCACCAGCAGCTCACCGGGGAGTGGTCACTGATAGATTCAGGGAGCACCATGGCCTGGGAGAGGTTCCGTGGCCTGTTGGTGAAAATGAGGTCTAAAAGGGTGGAGGTCCCAGATCTATTGTCCCTTCTGGTTGGAGAGGTGACGAGTTGGGCAAGATCGTATGCCAGGGCAGTGTCTTTAAAGCTGGATGAGGCTGGAGATAGCCAGCTGACATTGAAGTTACCCATTATGATGATTTCACTAGTATTAGGTAGGTGGGAGATACCATGGAGGATAGAATCAAAGGCAAGTTTTTGGTTTCTCAGGGGGATATAGGCTGAAATGATGTGGAGCATTTTGGAACCCAGACTGAGTTTGACTGTAAGTGTCTGGGTGCCATATTGTGGTGCGGGGGTTTGTACTTCAGTGGCATGGAGTGAGGATTTAACATAAATTGCACAGCCACCACCTCTCTTGCTGGTCCTATTGGCCCAGAAGAAGGAATAATTACTGAGGGAGACAGCATCATTGGGTATTCTATCAGAGAGCCAGGTCTCTGAGAGGGCTAGGATGTCCGGTGTTTGCTGGGCAATCCAGCCTTGAAGAGGGGGGTGTTTTTTTGGTAGGCTTCATATATTTAGAGTAGCTAGCAGTAGACTCCCCCTAGGGTGGTTTGGAGAGGCCATAGCACAGGGTGGTCCTGGGTTGGGGTGGATATTGCCAGATATTAAGAGAAGTAGGAGGGTGTGCCGCTGGAGGGCCAACCTGCAGAGTTTGGATGAGTGACGTTGGGATTGGTAGGGTGTGGGGCTTTTATCGCTGGAGGTGGGAACTGGGAGACTGGGAATGACACTTGCTAGAAGGGCTAGGGAAGTGAGGGGACAGTTATGGGGTTAGCCAGGGTGGTGGGGGTTGTGGTCTGGGGAGGCTGAGGTACAATGTGTATCATGTGTGGGTGTGATGGTTAATGTGAGGAGGCGTGTGAGTATAAGCCAGCAGGATCAATTTGGCTTGTGTGGGAGATGTTGGAGGGACAGGGTCTGAGGTCATCATAGGTAAATAAGTGATTAGTGGAAAAGTTGTGGTAGTGTGGTTTGGGTGCCTCGGGGGGGGGTTGTTGAGCATGTTGTAAGATCCTGGAAGTCAGGAAAGCTGTTAATAGAAGGGATAACATTGTACATGTAGCTAGAGATAGCTATGTAGCAGTGGCCGCTAGTGTTAAGTTTGTATAACCTGCAGCTGGAAAAATGAGCTGATAGGTTATTTCGACTCGTCACCTGACCAACCTTGGCTATAAATTCGAGTGCCAACCAAGGGTGGTGGTGGGGGTGGTGGGGAGTCGAACATGTAGCGTTCGGCGGGACAAAGCCTGAGCACTAATTAACAGTGCGTTTTTGGCAGTGAGAAGGGGAGCGTGCAGCCATTGCTGGAAAAGGTGCCAAATGCAGT
This sequence comes from Neoceratodus forsteri, assembly GCA_016271365.2. NCBI lineage: Eukaryota > Metazoa > Chordata > Ceratodontiformes > Ceratodontidae > Neoceratodus > Neoceratodus forsteri. Next base: position 420,915,724 of record CM057458.1, read on the forward strand.
AGCCGAGCAGTCCTTTCACAACGGTTGCGACTGCTGACTGGAGAGAGGTACAATTACCTTTGTGCAGCTTCTGGCTTTCTTGCGGCAGGGAGGGCTTCAGGGACTGGCCCTCGTGACCTCCGGTCTCCTTGGGGGAAGGGGTGGTATCTGCGGGAGAGGGAGAGAAAGGGGGGATTAAGTAGGCGGTAGAGGGCTAACAGATTAACGATTGGGGACGGGCAGGTACAGGAGTGGGAAAAGAAGAGCAAATGAGGACAAGGCAAGCTGTTTGTTTGCAATTACAGAATTAAGTGACCAACTGTGGAAATACTGGCTATGCAGTGCTGAGAAGTCTGCACACAGGTTACACTTTTTCAAAACTTTTTACTTCGATCCCCTGATAGTTCATTCACAGGTACAATTAAATTATGCCCCGACCTCTGGTAGCAGAAACTCTGATATTTTACCCTTTAGAGAATTTCTCACACAATTACTTGTGCTGGATCACTTAGAATAGGGCAAAATAAGGCTCAACAATTAAAGTTCAGTCCCAGCCTGAGCACCAATTAACAGTGCGTTTCGGCAGTGAGAAGGGGAGCTTGCAGCCATTGCTGGAAAAGGCACCAAATGCAGTAGCCGAGCAGTCCTTTCACAACAGTCGCGACTGCTGACTGGAGAGAGGTACAATTACCTTTGTGCAGCTTCTGGCTTTCTTGCAACAGGCAGGGCTTCAGGGACTGGCCCTCACGACCTCCGGTCTCCTCGGGGGAGGGGGGTGGTACCAGGCTGATAGCAGCAGGGCACAATGGGGAAAAATAGGCTTTCCTACCTATATAAGATCTTAGCCACCTATGATTCGGCACTATTAAATGACTTGCATAATGATGCGTACACCTGTAATTTAATAGTGCCTAATCAAAGGTAGCCTAAATCTTTTAAGGATAGGAAAGCCCATCTTTCCCCTTGCTCCCTGCTGCTATCAGCCTTATTTACTGGAAAGATCTGTTTATTTTTGATATGTCTAAAAATCTCAGGGACTGTACTACCTGCATTCATAATGTAGAAGGGTGATGAGCTCAACAGTTTGTGGTATGGGGAGAAGGAGTGAAGAATGAATACCAGAGGGGGACTGAGAAGGCCACTTCTGCAAGGTGCTGCTATATTCATGGAGGTGGAAGACAGAAGGGGACAAATATGAGCAGATCACTGTGAGATATAAGATGTGGGGCTGCCAGCACCATGATGACTACCTGACTCCATTGTCCTGGGCAACATTCCCCTTCCCATAAAACCAGTTCATGCAACTGTCCAAGGCTACATGTGGTTATTAATGTGCGAAATGGCTGCCACTACACGTTCAGTCACTTCACTACCAGTCTAGCATTGCTTATAAAACACTTTGAGATACAGTGTCTATGTACAGCACTATATAAATGCTGATTCATCTTATTAATATTATTTCCCATGGAAAAAGAAGACGACAAGCATATTTTTGATTTCTGAGAAAGTATGAACTCTGGCATTGGACTACAAAAGAATTTTTCTATAAACAAGTGGTGGATCTAGAGAGTGCTGAAGGGTGTGGCTGCACCCTTCCCTTTTCATTGTAACTTACTTGCGTGCTGCTGCTGCTGCATTTCACTTTGTTGAAGAAGTCTGATTTTTTGATGGTACAAATGTTTACATTCAAAACTATGGATTACTTTTGCAGGTTCTGTCAAAAACATACTAAAAAAGAATAATAGCAGAAAATATAAAGGTTTAATAAAAATGTTAAAAAGTGCATATCAAGTATGCACACCACCCCAGCACCCCCATTGTAACATCCTGGATCCGCCATAACCACTAGACCACCAGGTTATTTAAGATTTGTACTGTACTGTGGTTTGCCAAAGAGAAATTCGGTTGGATTAAAACACAATTTCAACATGTTAAGTAAACAAAATGAACAGAACCATAGCGTAACATGTGTATTGTTCAAAATAATGCACATGGTTTTGACCATTTTGGTGCAACAATTCTATACAAAGGGAAAAAATAACTAGTTAGCACTATAGAGAGCCATATAGCTCTCTGACTCTGGCTCCAATGATGCCATCACTTAACACATTTGGTGGCCATTTTAGAAAGTGGGTAAGGCAGTTTTTTTGAGACTGGAAGGCTGATTTTACATTTTTTAAATGCTTTGGAACCACATTTAGGTCAATTATATAAATGTAGTTTTAGCATTAATGAACACAGGAACCTTTCCTTTAGTCCCCTATGAATTCAGATTTTTGAATAGTTTGTTGTCAAAATGTTGTTTAGGTATCCTTTAAGTGTAGCTGCTCTGTAAATAGGCAGATTCAGAGAGGTTTATTTTTATTGTTTATACTCATGTACCAACCCCCTCCTGTCACAGGGGGAGGCGGTTACCAGACTGCCATACCCAGAGCCTGTCTTCTTTTTTTCTATCAAAATGTTCTCCCCAGGAGCCAACATCCTCTAAGCACCAGCCCACACATCCCCCAACCAGCACCTGAGTCCCACAGGGTTTACCATCAGAATAAAATCCCCGACGGATTCCCCTACCCCCCCCGGCATAGCCATGAGAGGGAAGGCCATCCCCCCTGCCCTGAGTCACACATATCCAGATATGTCATATCTGAGCAGCAGTACAGCCCAGGGAGTGACCCAGGCATCACTCTCTGACTCCATTTTTTCCATTTTTTCCCCTTGGTTGACAATAAGCACTGACACAGTTGTGCATGCATGTTGAGGCACACATACACAATGTAACTACCTCTGCTTGCCCCCAACTGTATCACTCTTTTTGTCCTACCACCACACCTCCTCATGGTAGCAGCCTAGGATGGTCCAAACACCAAAAAGGCAATCACTCCAGGTATGTGGCAAAAGACAAGGTCATCAGTGACTGCAGAAAGGGCTCGTTTTATTCAGGATCTGGGGGCCCACTAATGAAATGTCATGCCTGGACATGAAGCACTGGGTTTTCTGCCACACATTCAACATGGAATTAACTTTTGTGAATTTGATCCTGAATGAAATGAACACTTCTTGCAGCTACTGATGACCTTCGTCTCTTTCCACATATACACAGTGCATGCTTTTTTGTGTTTGGAGTTACAGTAACTTTTCTGGCATTGCATGGGCCTTTTGTTCATGATCATGTAGCTCCTGTGTTCCTTGGTATAGGGGCTCTGCAGTATGTCTTCCTTCCGAAGGAGAGGAGAGGAGAGCAGTCCCTGGGACACTCCACTATTGCTGGAACAGGGGTCCGCTATGGCCATGGCCCTACCACTTTCATAAGTGGCCCTATCAGTTTTTGCAATCATTTTAATTTATTAATAGGGGAGAATTTACTCCTTGCATCCTTGGTCCTACCACTTTTCAGACCCTTCCGGCGCCAGTGGGACAATTAATCCCCCCCCCCAGTTGATTCTCCTGTCACCCAAATCTGCTCCCAAACCTGGAGGCGCCAGTTTAGCAGGTGGTAGGACTACTGCAGAGCCACTAGCCCCAGAGACTACTTTCTGGTAGTGATGCTGACTTAGCCTAGTGGGAGGAGCTTCATGATGCAATAACAGAGAGGAATGTGCATAACCAAAAGTTTGTACTGAAATTTAATTTGGTATTTACATGGTGATTGAACTACATGTGCTGCCTCAAATGTTGCTTAAAGGAGTACAAATGACCAAATTAGCATGCTCCACACTGGCAAACTATGAGCCCCTTATGGACCAGCACTCTGTTAAAAAAAAAAAAAGAAGCCAAGGAGTGCTTGTCACACGAGAGAGAGAGAGAGAGAGAGAGAGAGAGATAGATAAAGCAGTAGGATCACAACTTGTATCAAGATGTTAAAATAAAAAAGTAGTTACCTGACCTATAGAAAGATTACCCTGTCTTAGGTGTTCAAGCTCAGTCACAACTCAGATGATTTATGAAACCTAGATTCCCCTTCTAAAATAATAGAATGACGAAAATGTGAGTAAGAAAACAGAATAATTAAAATTATATGCAGGCTACTTTGATCAGGTTTCTTTGGGGGGGGGGTGGAGCACTGTTTGTTTCTGTTATTTGGTCAGATACTTACAGCAGCCCTGCAAAATTGCAGAAGAGTATAAGAAGTGTAATCAAAGCTCAATAGATGAGCCAGTGCTGAGCTTGCTCAGTCCTAATTGCATTACCAAACTGAACTATATCACTGTTTTGGAGAACAAGGACTCGTACAGCCCTCTTTTCAAAAGATTTTACAGTAGGCATAGAGCAAGCAAAATTACTTTAAAAAGAGAGCCCGTGGGTCTTTTATACATGTTAACAGTAGTAATGACAAATGAGCGGTAACGTGGCTAATGGCTTTCATCCCAGTTTGTAATCCAAGCAAGGCTGAGGGAGGAGTAGCAGTCCTTTCTTGCTGGCCTTCACTCCTGCAGTCTGAACAAAAGTATTGTGTCATTTTATGTTAAGTATTTTTAGGGTGGGTCTGCACAGCAGACCAGTTCCTACTGCGACCAAAGTCAGGAAGTGTTTGGCAACTGTTTCATTGAACTGCATTTGGAAACTAGGATACACCTTTTATGGCTGTAAATGAGTGAGTGAGTGTATGCCTTGTTACTGCTTGTTGCAGCTATCTGTAACCAATGTTAACTTTGTACTGGCTACAAGGAGGGCAGTGCGTGAGAGGTGAAGAACAGTACATGAGAACTGGAAAAAAGCAAGTGGCATACATCTTGGGAACAACCAGTTTATTCTACTGTCAAATTGCTGTTGCACCACCCCCTCCAAACAGGATAGAACACTGAGGTGCCTTCCCCACAGTGCCACCAAACAACAGCATAGTCCTCCTGCCTGATCCACAAATTACCACCACAACCTCACCCCATTCAAATAGGATGCAATACCAAGATGCCCACCCCTCTTACCACCAAACAACAGTATCTCCCTCCTGCCTGAGCCACAAATCACTGGCACTGCCCTCCTCCAAACAGTATGTGGCACTGAGGTGCCCACTCCCAGTGCCACCAAACAACAAGCTGACATTTGGGTGCCCAATCACCAGTGTCAGTATTTGAAATAACAGAAACCATCCATTGTAGTCTTTTTTTTCTGAAACCTGTAGCAAAAAGGTCCTTTGATGATTTCTGTACTCCCCAACACTCTGGTCCCCCCACCCCACCCTTTCAGCACCCACCCTACCCTACCCCAAATCCCCCACTTTTCTATCTGGTGAGTCCAGGGTTGCCTCTCCAATGTCCTGCTGCTTCTAATGCTGAACTGTGAAGTGACTGAATACAAGGTAATTTTGGTTAAAGGAGTACTATAGTCAAAATCTGCAAAATCATATGTTGCGCAGAGTGTTCTGAGTTGTGTGTGTAGTCCTATTGTGTCCTTCCCTTTGTTTGTTATTAGAAGTTTTTTCTAAATTTGCCTACTAGTTTTACGGCCCCTAGGGATCTCCATGTTAGCATGGTTTATTGTTCTTTTTTCCTGTGTCTGCTGTCTCATGTAACAGTGGTGTATCCAGGACCACTGATTCAGTGAGGGAAAGCTGCTGCAGCAGTAATTGACAGTTTGGAGTAGACATTCTAGCCTCAACTAAACAGCTCTGATACAATATTTTTGTTTTCTAGGTGTGCTTCCAGGTGTAGCCAGCAAAAGTAAATGTTAAAGCTTTTCACTTCATCAAACTACACACAGCTATAAAAAGCATACAAATCACCTCAATTCATCAATGCTATAATTAGTGAAGACTAGCTGTTTTTTTAAAGGGGAACTGTCAGCAACAAGAGGTTCATACCCAAGTGTGAGGCTGACCCCAATGTGCACTTTGTGTACAAAAACATTTTTTTACTTACTGTTTAGTGCAGTACAGTAGAATGTATTAGGCTAATTTTGCTGACTTCTAAGATGCCATTTCCTGTGACCAGAAATCTCAGAATACCTTGCAGCTGATGTCAGAGGTGGGCTGCAGAGCTGGGAGATTCAATAGCTTTCACTAGCTCACAGTATATATGTTAAATATTTTGTAAGCTTAAATCAGATGTTTGCCGGCCCTTCTGTGCTCACAGGGCTTAGTTCAGTCCTTTGTGACTGTGCCTAGCCCCAGGAGAACAACAGACCAGCAAACTACAGCTCTCCTCTGATGTCAGCTTCAGGGGAGTCTGGCATTTCTGATTACAGGAAATGTCAGCTTACAAGTCAGTGAAATTAGTATGATACAGTATATTACATTGCAGTAATCAATAAGTTAAAAAGTGTCTTTTTGCACACTAAGGACCTATTGGGATCAGCTTCACACTTGGGTTTGAGGCTGTTATTGCTGGCAGTTCCTCTTGAATAGATTAGCCCTCTCAGTTATCCCTCAAGTGTTTCCTGAACTCTGTATGTAGCCTTTAGTGCTAACTGAATAAGGAAAGTTACTTAAAATCACTGCTCTAAGCCAGTACTTGCTGGATCTATGGTCTCGGAAGCATCACTCTCACATAAGACAGGAAGTATTGTAGGATAAAGAAGAGCCATAAATAATGTGAACATGGTGCACACCAAGGACAGTAAAACTGGTAGGAAAATTTAGAAAAAAATCCTAATAGCAAACAAGGTGAAGGACACACTATCACTACAGACATAAATCAAAACCCTCACCACAACATATGTTTTTGCAAATTTGGACTGTAGTTAAGGGTGTGCAAAGTTTTTAAAAAATTCACTTCGACTGAACTTCTTTATGAAGTTCCTCAAAGATGTAAAGTTTAGCTTCACAGCCAACATACTTGTATGGGAAGTTGTGAGGTGTGAGACTTTACAAAGTTTGCTCCAGGAGAAGTTCTCAGACTAAATGAAGTACCATGTGAGAAGGTCACATGCTGTCTCTGCAACAGAAAACTGTCTGGGAGAGCTGTACTCTGTGCAGTCCTAGCAGTGTGTGTGAGGAGAGAGGATCTGTCTGTGAGTTCTCTGACAGAAACCTTACTTCTTGGTGTAAAAGCCTCAAAACATTTTTTTTCCAAAAAATAATAATAAACTTTATTTATAAAAAGCGTAATTCATGTGCATCAAAGTACTTGTACAGTACTAGAACATGTTAAAATTCATAAATATTTTAAAATACAGTAGCTACTCAACGATATTCAATAGTGATATTCTGAAAAAGCAAGCTGAAATAAGTGAGTTTTCAGTGTCAACCTAAAGCTCTCCACAGTCAGGCACTCCTGTACCTGATGAGGTAGAGAATTCCGCAGGATAGGGGCTGCAAAAGCAAATGCTCGAGCCCTCGAAGTCCTCAAGTGAACCCTAGGAATCTCTAGCAATCCCATGTTGGCAGAACAGAGTGGCTGAAAGGGGCAGTAGGGGCATAGAAGCTCTTGCAGGTAACTCGGTCCCAGTCCATGTAGGGCTTTAAAGGTCAGCAAGTCGACCTTGAAGGTGATCCACCACTGAACTGGCAGCCAGTGCAGACTACGCAGCACAGGAATGACATGGCTAGATTGAGAGAGCCCAGTCAACAGCCTGGCTGCAGCATTCCATACCAGCTGCAGGTAGCGGATATCAACCCCCGGTAGTCCTAGGTATAGGGCATTGCAGTACTCAAGGAGGGCAGTCACAAAGGCATGGACCATTGTCAATAGATCACATGGTGGAACCAGATGCTTAATCCATGTGATATTCCTCAGATGGTAAAAAGAGGTCTAGATGACGGATGACACCTGATATTTCAAAGTCTCTCCCTCATCAAAAATAATGCCCAGACTCTGCACCCATTCAGAGGCCATCAGCTAGCTACCTCTGAGCAAAAGCCCAGAGGCCTGCCCGGCCGAGGACCCCTCTATCCGACAACCTGGGTCCATTACCAATACCACATTCTTGTCAGGATTCAGTTTCAACCAGTTGGCACTCATCCAGTCCTGGATCTCGGAGAGACAGTTGTTAAACAATGAGACTGCACCACCTTGATCGGGTACAAAGGACATGTATAGCTGGAGTATCATCCGTAGAGCAGTGAAAACTCAGACCATACCACCTTACAATGTCTTCCAATGGCAGCATGCACACCACAAACAACATGGGCGACAGCACAGAGCCCTGCGGGACCCCACATGGCAGGGAGAAAGCATCAGAGGAATAAATCCCTGATGCTATTCTCTGAAACCTACCAGTGAGAAATTACTGAAACCGTCTGAGGACTGTCCTTAACAATCTACAGATCAAGACCATATATAGTTCAGCATCAGACTTTTTGGTGGTTCTGTATTATTTGTAGTAGAAGTTTTAGTGTGTGCTCTGTCTGTGTTGTTGTGTAGTCTGTTCTGACGCTGCAGCATAGAAGCTGCAGTGGGGGGAAGGGCAATCAACATTCTTTTTCTAATTCCTTTTGCCAGTTGACTGTACCTTTAAATCTTATCCCATTTTTATGTTGGCTCATGCTTGCACACCAGCCAGCATATTGCAGTAGTAGCAGATTTGGATGTGCGGTCACTGTAGATGAATGCAGGGCATGCATCAGTAGGTGCATCCCTCATTCCTCAATAAGCCAGCTGCAGGTGCTGACACCCACAATACGTAAAGTGGCCACCAGATCTAAGAATAATGCCACTGCAATGAGAGCCTAGCTTGTCACGCAGCAGCACAGTAACATGCCCCCCAACGTGCCTTCCTGGTGAAGCACTTCACTAAACATGATGGCACTGACTGCCGCCACCACTTCATTTGCTGATGGGGGATCCCACTCCCCATTGGCATGATGCCCCCCTTCCCATTCCAAGTGTGTGCCGAGGGGGTGCCCAATCCCCCTTGGCATCATGTACCCCCCAACAGTCTTTCCTTGCTGATAGGGGGCCCAATCCCCATCAGCTTCAGTCCCCCCTTCCTAATTTAGTTTGCCACTGAGGGACCCCACTCCACATTAGCATAATGTCCCCAGACCCCAATGTGTTCTGTGTGCCGATGGGTGCCCAATCCCCCCTCGGCATCATGCATGTCCTCCACCCATTTCTGTGCCAACAGGGTGCCCAATTCCCGATGGCTGTGGTCCCCATCCCCGTTATACAGGTGGTCACAGGGAGCCCACCCTAGTGTACCAAACAAACACCTGCAAAAAAAGAAAATGGACCCTCGTTGTCTTTTTTTTTTTACCTGTAAAAGAAGAAAATGGTCCATCATGGTCTCTCCTGCCCCCTCACCCAATCCGCGCCCATCCTCAGCGTACCCTGCCTCCCCACACCCCCTCACCCCATTCTTACCTACAGAGTATGGCACGATGATCTTCTGTGGACCTGGAATATGTCTGCACTCTTCAAACCGACCGAGAACTGAAGAAATGCCGGTAAGCTGTATAATGGCATAAATAGTTTTTTTTTTAACTTTGGTGCCTATCTCGGGAATTTTTGCACCAAATTTTCAACATAGGATTATTGTGACCTCTGCTCATGAATTCAGTCACTGTGATGGCGTTATTCCATCCCAAAAGGTGATTTCACAGTCACTGCGCAGAATCACCTTTCGGGACTGATTAACAACATGACAGTGCCACTGTTCACAGTGTGGGCTGTCAAAAACCCTATGTTGCAAATTTGGTGAAAACAATCCAAAAAAATGACTGTTTTACAAGCGTGCATTGCGCAGTTTCCACGCATGCTCGTAACTTCACGAATTTGTAATATTTTCACTCCAGATTTTCAACATTAGCATTTTACCACACCTCCTTATGAAAAGTACAGCTGTCATTTTACATATCCTGGCCAAAATATGTGTTTGCACTTCCAGTGCAGAATAGCACGGTCGCTGTGGGAGATCACTTTTAGGGACAGATTAAGAAAATTACAGTGGCACTGTTCATGAATAGAGGTCCTAAAATGCCTATGTTGAAAATCTGATGATGGAAGTCCATAAAACTACTGTGTTACAAGCATGCATTGTGCAGTTTCCACGCACCCTTATAACCTTGCAAATTTGCAATATTTTCTTGCCAGATTTTTAACACTGGCATTTTTTCACATCTCCTTATGAACAGTACAGCTGTCATTTTTCACATCTTGCCCAAAATGTGTTTTCTCACCTGTGGCACATAATGGCATGGTCACTGTGGGAAATCAACGTTTGGGACACATTAACAAAATCACAGTGCCACTGTTGATGACAGGAGGTCCCAACAAGCCTATGTTGAAAATGTGGCTAAATAAATCCCCAAAATATTTCGGTTACAGACATGTGTTGCGCAGTTTCTATGCCTGCTCATGACTTCACCAATTTTGCATATTTACACTCCAGATTTTCAACGTTGCTGTTTTTTGACACCTCCTCACGAACGATACAGTTGTCATTTTTCACACCCTGCCCAAAATGTGCTTGCATGCCTGTGTCACCAAATGGCATAGTCACTGTGCAAAACCACCTTTCGGCTAACAAACTGAGAGTGCCGCTCTTCATGAGGTGGGGTCATAAAAAGCCCATGTTGAAAATTTGGAGTGAAAATACCAACAAACGCCTACATCATTAGGGTTTCCAGCTTTAACACCCCACCCTGTAGAGACTGACAGGCATCAGGGGTGTGACTTGAGATCATTGGAGTAATACTCACGCCATTCCACCCCCACCCTGCAGTCAGTCACAGGCATTGAGGTGTGCCTTGGAGTCTTCGGCCCTAAAGTGCACCCCATTCTCCTATACTGCACCCATCTCACTGTATTTTCTTATAGAATGGGGTAAGTACAAGGCCCAAAGACCCCAAAGCCCACCACGACATTACAGGGTAGAGTGAGGTTAAAAGGCATGATCATTATAGCTGATGACCCAAAGGTACACCCCAATGCTTGTCAATCTCTGCAGGGTGGGAGGGGGGTTGGCTTCAGTTCAATACTTTACTGCCATTCCTATTATGCATCTCTAACTCCTGCACTGCCAATGCCAGCGAGACAACATTCGGCATTGACAAATGCTTGTTTGTACATTTTACAATCATCATCATCAGCAGCAGTAGCAGCTATATACTATAAGTTATTTAATGTGACTCATATTAGAACAAAGAGCTAATTTTTCTGGGGCCTGGGTTTAGATCCTACTGCCACCACTTTACTACTGTGTGAACCTGAGCAAGTTGCTTAAATTCCTTTCACTTTGTGTGCACTTTGAAACAAGCTTTTGCTCAATGTGCTTTTATCTGCCCCAGAAAATAAAATAAAATAATAATAAAAATAACTTTATTTGTTTGAAGCGCAGCTCAAGAAATACCAAAGCACTTTTACAGAACAGCTAAAACAATAAATAATTAGAAACCAATTAAAATGACAAAATCCATAAAAAAGTAATCAGGATAGGCAAAAGAGAATAAAAATGTTATCAGAGAGAGCAGATTTAAAGCTCCTAAATAAAATTAAATTGAGGTTTAATCCTTTCAGAAATAGGTAGGTGTTTAACATTGTGTAAGCTACGGCGATATTTTCTTATCACAGCAGTAGACTGTGTGGCACAGGTAAGGGCAAGGCTCAAGGTGGCAAGGCAGCAGTTGGAAAGGGACAAGCGGCTGGAAGGCAGCAGGCAGAGGCAGTCTGCGGTGGTAGAAAATAATTAGAGCTGAGGATGTAGCTAACATTCTTGTTGATAAGCAACTGGGATGGGAGGCCAGAGATAGGCAGATTGAGAGCCAAGAAATTGCATTGTACCCCAATTTGCCATTTACTATTTATTAAACAAATTAATAGCTGAAAATGATACAGCAAGTGAGCTCGGTTATTGGATTTTTATGGGTGACTTTTAGCAAGATTAGTTGGGATACTTACACTGCAGTTAATACTACTTGTAAAAATCTAGTAGCAGTTTGCTAACAAACAAACATGAAGCAACATGTCAATGAGCCCACTAGGAGAGAAAATATTTTGGACCTGGTGTTAGGAACAGAGAATGTCATGATAAATAAGTGCAAAACTGCCCACCCCTTTGTGAAATAGCAACCATAATATGGTGCATTTTGAGGTAAATATAGGCCACATTGCCAGGACTCTGATTACCATAATCTACCTGAACTATGCAGACCGGTCAACCAATGGATGTGTTCTGTGTACTGTATACTGTATGCGCTCCTATTCAGTTCAGTTGACAGCTGGCTGTGGCTGTGTGATTGGGCTGTGCCAGTCACCGGCTCTGGTTGGGGTGGGGAATGGGGTGGTGAGTCACTGCCTAATGGGGGGGGGGTCTCTTGACTACCAGCAACCAGGGACATTGTTATTATTATACGAATCAGGGCTCAGGGAAGGGGGAAACCACTAGACTACCAGGGAAATGGGGATTGAGGGTCAAATATATTTATAGCTGTGATCAGGGCTGGAGTGGGGGACCACTAGACTACCAGGGAGATGGGAACTGCAGTGGTATTTTATCATTATGCCAGGGAGATGGGAACTGCAGTGGTATTTTATTATTATAACAGCGATCAGGGCTGGGGATAGGGGGATCACAACACTACCAGGGATACGGGGATCAGGTGATGAATATATTTATAATTGTCATCGGGGCTGGGGTGGGGGGACCACTAGACCACCATGGAGATGGGTAACAAGAGGGGTTTGTTGTTATTATAACAACAGTTGGAGCAGGGGAAGGGGAGACTGCTACACTACCAGGGATACGGGGATCGAGGGTCAAATATATTTATAATTGTGATCGGGGCTGGGGTGTGGGGACCAGTGGACTACCAGGGAGATGGGGAACAGGAGAGGTATTTTATTAATATTACAGTGATCAGGGCAAGGGAGGGACTGCATCTCCACCATGGTACCTAGCCCTTAACAGTGGGCAGACAGGTCTGCGCACTGTTTAGGGCTGGGTTTCAGAAGTGTAAATCTGTGCTGCTGCTGAAGGCCATTTAGCACTTCTAAAGTGTTTCAATATTGTGGTGCACCACATATTTGCATAGGCGCTGCACAATATTGTGCACATTAGTGCTATCGGAGTGCGCTGTGCATCTGTGCCCTTTGAATATGGGCATGCCCCAATAGCCGGCACTTTTCCTGGTTTGCGTGGCACAACGTGGGTTGTGCCACCCAAACCTTTGAAAATGGGCCTATGCCCTCACAAATTTGGTATCCATTAAAAAAAAAGGTGACAAAGATACTCTTGAAAGAGTCCAGAGAAAATTCACCAAAGCATTTATGACATCAATGACAAGACGTAAGAGGACCACCTACAGTTGTAGCCAGAGACATGGTCTGATATTTCCAGATATTTGGCAACATTTCTAAAGAGATTTTCTCTGCTGCCCCTACAGTGGAACTGCAGAAAGCAAGAGCTTTCTCTAGAAAGATCACAAAAATTTCAGGAAATAGCTGACCATGTCTCTGTCTGTGACTGTACAGACTTTCAATCTTATGTCATTGAAAACTAGGCATATGAAAGGTTTTTGCTTAACTGAATTAGGTATTAACTTTAAAAATACTACTATAGATACCAGAGGTCACCCTCTTCAGATTGTGGTTAAAATATTTCATGTATTAAAAAGAAAATAGTCCTTTATCCAGTGAATTGCTAACCCCTGGAATGTCCTACCGATAGAGATCATAGTAAGTAATACAGAGAGTATACAATAAACTTGATAAGTACATATTAACAGGGGGAAAACTGCAGTAGTATGCACATTAAGCCATTTGGGAGAAGGTTTGGGCTAAAGCATCCCCACTCATTACCATCCTTGATATGAACTTTAGTATTAACCTTAGTATGTGAGAAATCTGAATCTGAGGAACCAGTGAATATAGCGGAAGGGGTTAAATCCTGAGGTGGAGAGTAACTGCAGCCTATGGAAGAAAAGCCTATGGAAAAAGATGCTGAGGAGCAGAAGGAAGACTGCTAAGAGGAGGGTGGAGTAGAAATGGAGGACAGTGAAGAGAAGAAGGCAGTTGAAGAAGAAGACAATGATGAAGCCTGGTATCTGATCCTTTCTGGGTGCCAGAAATTAAAAAAAAAATGAAAGTGGATAATGTTAAAGAAAAAACAAATCAGTGGGTGACCCCATCCCAGAAAAAAGGCTGTTATTAGAAGATGTCTGCCTGTCAAAACTATATCACTCACTATGCCCCTGGCATCACCTGCCACATCATTGTCATTGTCTTCACTTGTGTCTTTCCATAAAATGTCCCATCCCTCCAAATCTCTTGTTTGTGATTTTTTTTATAATTGAACCCCATGATGAGTCAGTTGCAGTTTGCCAGATATGTCAGGCAGGCAAGAGTAAGTCAAGGCAAAAAAATGGATCCTGTTTGGGCATTGGTGGGCAACACACCCATTTAAAAATAAAGCACCTGGGTAAGTGGCAACAGCATCAATGTTTGTACACCGAGTGGAGTGAGAGGTAGTACCACAAAACCTGCACATGGATAGGAGGGGGAGGAGGTTAATTTAAAGGAGGATGTTTCAGCTGGGGAGGATATTAACTATACCCCTACTAGCATCAATTCATCCATTAGTGGTACTTGCTGTAGCAGCAGCAGTATCACCCATTCCCTGCCAAAAACCCAATTCTCTGCTGAAAACCAGAACACCAAAAATCACTGGCTTTTTAACTCTTGGTGACCAGAAGATGACCACTGAGCAACACAGTGCCTGTTTGAAAAATTTCCACCATGCACCACCCAGAAAAGTACAGCCAGCCCACACCCCACATCATGCTGTGGTCAGGGAACTGAATGCAGCAACAGTAGAGATGCTTGTCATTGATCTCTTGCCATTCTCTTTAACTGAAAAAGAGGAATTCTGCTCGTTTATGGCAAAAGCATGTCCAAAATTGCAGGTTCCTTCCAGAACTTATTTTTCACAGAGGGCAGTCCTGAAACTGAGGAATGTTGCTGAAAATGCAGTAAAACATGCATTGCCGCATTCTTCAAATTGCTATATCCACATAACCACTGACATGTGGAGTAGTGGTCTAATGGCTTCCAGTTCATACATGTGTGTAACTGCACATTGGGTGGAACTTCCAGGGGTGAGCCATGATTTACTTACCAAATGCAACAAGAAACTGTGTGGGTGAAACTGTTACCAGAGTTGGCCATAGCAGCAGCCAATCTTTTGGGCTGTATAAACATGCCATGCTTCCCATAAAAAGCATGGCCGTGTCACACAGTGCAAGCAACATTTTGTCTTCACTTTTATAGGAGGTAGACATCTGGCTGCACCCACTCTTACTAAAGACAGGATTCATTGCAAGCAACAATAGGGCAAACATTGTTATGCCGTTATTTTTTTTTTCTTAGGTGTGCTTTGTTGGCACACTGTATCAACCTGGTGGCTACAAAGTTTGTGTCACAGGCAGACATTGAACAACTATTGATTGTGTGCAGGCAAACCTGTGCTCATGTTGCAAGATCCAGATAGGCCAGGGACCAGCCATGGGCACTGCAAATAAAATATAGCCCACCTCAGCACCAGATGAAACAAGAGGGTGTAACAAAGTGGAATTTAGCGTTATATATGCTGGAAATGACAATCAAGCAATATAAAGCCATGTCAGAGTATATGCTGCTGCATACAAGCTGGGACAGTTCAGGAGCTTCCATGTCATTAACCACTGATCAATGGAGGTTTATTGATGGCTTAATTGTAATGCTGTGCCCATTCAATCATGTGGCACAGGCACTGAGTGGGAACACTGCCTCGCTAAGCCAGGCCATACCTCTGCTCCATGTGCTGAGGCAAGCCATTATGCATATGTAGAGGCAGTTTGAGGTGATTGGTAACACATTCATCTGTTGAGCAATTGCTGGAGGTCCTAGACCACAGCAAATACTTGAACAGCATACTAGCATCAACTGCATTTTTATTTATTTGTATTTATTTATTTCAGTTTGGGATTAATACCTTTGAGTCAAGGACTCATTTTTAAAGGTTCCACGTCAGTGTTGAACAAACATTATAAAAATACAAGGTTTACAGAGAAAAGAAAAAGAGAAGAGAAAAACATTGAAGCATATGCACAGGCAGTAATAGTAAAATTTGAATGTACACACATCAGATTAGTAAATATTAACAGATAGACTGATTAGATAAGAGGGGTTGGGGGGGGATCAGCCGAAGGTGGCATTGTCTGAGGTGGGAGAGAGGAGGGGCTTTCAACCAAGTGAGGCCATTGTCAGGTAACTGGAGGTAGGGGAATAGGTTAAGAAAAAAAGTGATATATAGCAGAAAGATGTAGGGGGGGTAGGTAAATGGAAAAATGGGGGAGAGGTACCATCACATTAGAGCAGGCAGGTGGCATTGTCTGAGGTGGGAGAGAGGTGGAGCTTGCAACCAAGTGAGGCCATCATCAGGTAATTGGGGGTAGGGGAGTGGGTTAAGAAAAAAAGTGGTATATAGCTGAAAGATGTGGAGGGGGGTTAGTAAATGGAAAACTGGGGGCGAGGTATTATCACATTAGCGCAGGCAGGTACAATTCATTTTAGAGCCAAGGAGAGATTTGAGCCCAGCTTTGAAGGTACTAATCTTGACAGTATCAGTGAGGACAGCAGGTAGTTCATTGTACCATTTCAGACCTTGATACAGGATGTAGTTCTGGGCAAGTTTCATCCTTTTGAAGGGAATCACCATCTTGTCAGTGACTGCACTATGGGTAGATTTTGTTGAGATGGCCAGCTTAAAGTGTCTGCCCAGTCTGGGGGATGTCAGTCCAAGCAGTACATTTTTTTAGAAGTAGGCAGGTTTTGTATTGCCTTCTAAGATGGAGTGGGAGCCATCCAGTTTCAGTGTACAGCGAGCAGGTGTGGGTGTTGAGAGCAGCCCCCAAAGTAAGATGACAGGCCTTATTGAGGAGTGTGTTGATCCTGCTAAGAGCAGTTTTTGTGCCTGCCCCATATATAGGCAACCCATAGTCAATGATAGACAGTATTGAGCTACTGGTGGCTAGTTTGAATGCATCCAGTGTCACTGCATGTCTGTGATGATAAAGTACACCAAGTTTTAAATTTGCAGTCTTAATAACAGAGTCAATGTGGTTTGAAAAGGTGAGCATGTCATCAGAGGTAATGCCAAGATATTTGAAGTTAGATACTTGGTCTAGGATTTCACCCTTTTGGTTATGAATATGCAGGGGCAGACATTTCATTTTGCTTTAGGAGGTGGCGAAGAGCATACTCTTTGTTTTGACGTTTAGTAGTAGCTTGTTTTCCATAAACCAAGATTCAAGTTTATGGAAGCTGCTTTGGAGTTCAGTTGTGATGGAGTGTTGGTCTTTGCCATTGACTGAGATCACTGCATCATCAGCATAGGGAACTGTGCTTGCTGAGCAAGCCATTGGGGTGGAGTTGATGAAGAGGCTAAAGAGTAGAGGACCGAGGACTGACCCCTGCGGAACCCTGAGGTGCACATCCTTAGCAGCGGATAGGGTATCACTAATTTTGACTCACTGTGATATGTTAGAGAGGTAGCTGCCAAATCATAGTACCATATCTGGGGATAGACCTGTAGACAGAAGGCAACTTTGGAGGAGGTTGGGATTAACAGAGTCAAAAGCCTTCAAGAGGTCGATGAAGACTGATCCAACTGCCTGGCCACTATCCAAGGCATTATATAGTTGGGATGAATAATCAACTAGAGCGGTGAGTGTGGAATGCTTTTTATGGAAGCTGTGCTGTTGTGGGCAGAGTAGGTTATGGTTATCTAGGTACTCAATACATTGCTTCAAGACCATTCTTTAAAATACTTTTGAAAGGGGAAGAAGGATGGATAAAGGTCTGTATTTGGATGTTTGGATTTTATCCCCCGCTTTAAAGATAGGCGTTATGTTAGCTGACTTCCATGCATTTGGAAGTACTCCCAGTTTTAGAGTGGCATTAAACACCATGGTAAGAGGATCAGCAAGTTCGTGAAGGAGTAGACCAACCAGCTTCATGTCAAGCAGATCCACCTCCATCCTGGACTTGCTAAGTGCCCTTTTAATATACTTGATGGTTCTGGCTTTGGTGACATGTCTAAAGTAAAAGGGTGGTACACCTTTCCTTGGGGGATCTTGAGGAGCAGTTGGGCATTGCTGAACATGCGTATCTTTGAAGTAGGCACCAGGAGTACACTTGAAAGGTCAGTGAATGCATTGTTGAAATCATTGGCAATTTCGATGGGTTCCTTTAGGGTCCCCTTCACAGTCAACAGTAGATCTGGGGGGGTCTTGGGGGCTTTTTCCATTAAGGATTTAAGACAGCACCAAAAGTCTCTTCCAGAACCCCAGGTTTTGGTTAGTAGAGCCTTATAGTAGGAGGCTTTAGCCTGTTGGATGAGTCTGGTGCAGGCGTTTCTAGCTGCCTTGTAGGTATTAAATGCAGTAGGTGTACCAACTGCTTTTGCTATAAGCCAAAGATTGTCTCTGTTCTTTACAAGTCCAATAAGGGAGTTGGAGAGCAAGGGATTGGAGGATCCCTTAATTGTTTTAATTTTGTATGGTGCAAAAATTTCACAAGCATGGTTGAAAACCATTGTGAAGTAAAGTGCCTCATTACCATCTATATCCCCAGCCAGCGGGGACCAATCCAGTTGTGTCATGTACAGCTTGAAATGTTCAAGTAGTCCAGGCCTCAGGCAGTGGTTTTTGCACACCTTGGGTGAACTCTTGAGGAAATTGTTAGACCAGGTACACTTCATAGGGGAGTGGTCACTGAGGCTGTTAGGCAGAACAGTGACATCAGATATATGCTCAGGGTGTGTGGTCAGAAGCCAGTCTATGACAGTGCTGCTCCCTATTTTGTAGTTGAGCCAGGTGTCAGCAGTGGCCATCTGTTTTAGGAAAAGGCTAGTAATTAGATCCTTGACTTTTGTTTATTTCTGTGAATGCCAGTTTATGTTGAAGTCACCTACAATGATATTCTCCCAGTGGTTGCCTAGTTGCTCTTGGCTTATGATGACATGATTTAGCCAGCAGGTTGGTGCCCTGGAGGTATGCATACTGTGGAGACCAGCAGGACTTTATTCTGTGTCCCTATGTTTAATTTGAGGTTCAGAATTTGGGCCGCTTTTGTATTAAGACTGTTATCAAGGGCCTGCACCTTTATTCCAGACCTGACATATACTAGGCACCCACCCCCACGTTTAGCAATCCTATCTTGTTGGAATGTGTTGTAGCCATCAAGGGAGATAGATGCATCTGGTGTCTTGGGGGAAAGCCAGGTTTCTGTGAGTGCTATAATGTCTGGGTTGATACCTGAACCCATGTCTGGAACTGTGCAAACTTGGTGAGGAGACTGTTAATATTCAATGATACTATAGTAAGTTGACCTTTGAGCTTAGTCATTTTAGAGTGAGGGGGTCCAGGGTTTGGGTGAATATTCCCTGATAGTAGCAAGAGCAACATGATTAGAGAACAGAGAAAATGACAAAGTACATGTAAAGTTGATTTAAAAGGAAAATGCTGATGGTCAATTACATTCAGAGAAAATGATGAACTCTTGGGGCCCAGGGTCACATACTATGTTAAGATTCCTGAAAGGTGATAAACTGCGGCACTGTGACCTTGCTGGACACCAGATACAAATGTTGGTTGTCCTCAGTCATTCATGAGGGACATAACCAGGCCCTAAATCTACAAAAGCTTCTCACCAAAAAGGCATATAGGATGTATGTTTTAAAAGGCAGCATGCGCACCTTACTCAGAGGAAGGCAGATGGAGCATCCAGCTTTAGAAAAGCAATCAGAATGGAGGGCAAATATGGGTAAATACTGCAGCAGCACATCGGCAGGCAAAAGAAATGTACATACATCATCCAGTCCACTTTGGGTGGTGCTGTCGCAAGTCAGGGTTGCTAATCATGAGGAACAAGAGGAGGATACATGGACTGCTGATGATGGGGAGAAATACAGTGGTGAGAGCAGTTGAGAGATACATGGCTGATCAGGTACATCTAGCTGCTGATAAGGAGCCACATGATTACTTGAAGAATAAGATGAAAGATTGGCCATCACTGGCAGCAGTAGCCTTAATTGGGCTGACAACAGAATTAGAATTATAGAAATTCTGGACTGATATGCAGTATCAGTCCTTGGTACAGCAAGGATTAACATATCTGAGCTGTCTCCCATCTAGTGTGAGTGTTTAATGTGTTTTCAGCTCATCAGGGGTCAGTATTATAGACAGACACACCAACCTTTTCCCCACCAATGTCAGTATGTTGACATTTATTAAAATGAATCAGCATCATATTCCCCCCCCCAGTAAGAAAGCATCAGTTTGAGCACCACCCACACATGAGGACATGGAAGGTGAAGACAGGCATGGGGCATCATCCTCAGTGTAAACAGAGGCAGATATAACAGAAATAGAGAAGGATTTCCCTGGAAGAAAAAGTTCTTATTTTGAAGATCATGAAGTTAAATTCTTTGCATCACAGCAGGCAAAATTCCTTGCATCACAGCAAGACAACATTATTGGACATGAGTAAAAGAAACTTACACTTGTGTCATGTGAAAAATGTAATTTTTTATGGCTGCAGTTGGCGTAGCCCTGCAGACGTCTTACTATAACAGTAAAGAAAAGGAGCTCCCCAGATACCCAACAGACTAGATAATATTGGAGGTTTTGCAGAATCACTGCACTAATTGAATTGAGCTGAGTAGTCTTGAATGCACTATTAGCTCATAAACATGTCAACTTCATCAACCTTTCAACTGTAACTGAGATTGATATCTCACTCTCTTTCTAACTTATGCCTCTTGCCCGTGTTGCACTGAGATTCACAAAACAGGTGATTTTATAGCAGGCCTTCTTAAAAAAAACGGTTTCATTCTATACATGAATGCCAACGTTTTAGAGGAAAAATTAGCTGGGAAGCACAGTGCTAGAGATAAGATATGGCAGTCTGATGGTCAAAAGCCACAAAATGAATGCTATACAGATATACAAGCTCATAAAACATCCCAATGTTGAAGTCTGTAAAACTAGAGAAACTGAAAGACACACCTCAATTGCATTTTCAATGCTGACACTGTGTACACATTTCTGTCTGTTACTATGTGTTCATTTGTCAATATTATTTGTGAATATTCAAGTTTGCACTATTTAAGCATGCTCAGTCTATACTTTTGTGTTACACTGAAAACTTAATATCTGCTATATATTTTTTCTCTCTCCCATTAATGCCATATGACTGTAACTATGTTATGTATTTCTTTCATATTACTTACAACCTACACAAAACTTATTTTGTTATCACACCTGCACTGATCCTGCACTTCTTTGCATTGAATCCCAGCTGCCATTCTTCAGACTATTCTCCAGTTTTTTAAGGTCTTCCCTCATTCTTTCAACCCCCCTGGCATGTTCACTCTATTGCATACCTTTGTATCATCTACAAAGAGTCATACCTTTCCCTCCAGTCCCTCTGCATTGTCCCCAGTACAGACTAGATAGGCCACATTCACTGCACCTCCGTGGTCTTCTACCTTAGTCATGCCATAGATTAGTACAATGAGTTTGTGCAAAACACAGTGCTTATCCTAAATACAGTAAAAGGTAGGGTTATATGTATAAGTAAATAAATGCCATATAAGGCAGTGTGTGTATGTGTATATGTGTGTGTGTGTGTGTGTGTGTGTATGTGTGAATGCTCTGTGTGTGCAGACACTGCACCGCTATGCTATATTGGAATATATATGTATATATATGTATATGTATTAGTCAGTGTGTATGTATCACAACAATTAGAAAGTGCAGTTAGATAGCTCAGTAGTTAGTGCAAAAATTGTTAGTCTGCATTCCCCCACTATCTAGATCAGTTTCAGCCTTATGCACATCATTGCTGATTTAAATCTGATGTCTAGGGGCAACTCCCCACCCTCCGATGTCCATTGGAGCCTGAAAAGAAGAAAAAGGTCCCTCTATGTCTTTTTTTAATCTGTAAACATGTGCATAGACAGTGCACTGCTATGTTATTATGAAATATATATGCATATATGAGAATAATTATTATTAGTCAGTGTGTGTGTATATTATAACAATTAGAAAGTGCAGTTAGGTGGCTCAGTGGTTAGTGCAAAAATTGCTAGTCTATATTTCACCACTGTCTAGATCAGTTTCAGCCTTATGCATGTCATTGCTGATTTAAGTGAGGTGTCTAGTGGCAACCCCCAACCTCCAATGTCCCTTGGAGCCTGAAAAGAAGAGAACGGTCCCTTGGTGTCTTTTTTTAATCTGTAAAAATGTGTGTTGACAGTGCACTGCTATGTTACACTGGAATATATATATATATATATATTTATATATATGTGTATATGTATTAGTCAGTGTGTGTGTATCACAACAATTAGAAAGTGCAGTTAGGTGGCTCAGTGGTTAGTGCAAAAATTGCTAGCTTACACATTTATCACTCCCATATTGTCTCTTGCTAGAGTTTTTTTTAGTGTTGTTGTTGCTATGTGGCATGTGTGTGGGACAGATTTGGAAACCAATTGTTCTCATTTTTCTAATGTTTTCTAATCTGGAATAATATTTTTAATGCACATAAACCTATCCTGATTTTATTAAGTCTTGTTCCTGATTTGTGGTGCAGGAGGTTAAGAGGTATGCCAAACAAGTACCCAACTGTGATCTGCTGTTACAGCATACCTGCCACTTCATCTCCTCCTATCAGTGCTGATGCTTCTGCTCACCTGAAACAAGTACCCAGCTGTGCTACTCTGCTGCCGCCAAATGCCACCTCCTTCTCTGTGGTGAGTGATGATGCCATAATTTCTGAAAGTGGGGGTACAACACATGTGATCCTCCTTCTATTCTTCCCTGAAAGACAAATGCCAACCAGGCATAATTTCAGCAACTGGGGGTGCAACATGAGAGTTCCTCCTGTTATCTTTCCATGAAAGACAAATGCTAGCCAAGCATAATTTCTGGAAATGGGGGTGCTACACAGGTGCTCCACCTGCTTGCTCATCTGCTATGAACAACAATCTGAATGAAGGAGACACCAGCACAACTACAAAGTCAAAACTGAAATTGGAGGAGACAGTGGTAACAATTAATATGACTCAGCAGACACTATGAGTGTGTCACCACTACTGAATGACAGTCCTGTGCCTGCCCAACTGGCAGCCTTTCTGGCACCACCCACTGCATCCAAGCATGCACCATGTTCCCCACTTGGCCACACCTTTCTGGACTTTTATCCTAATGTAAATGCCAGAAACCAGACTAATGTGAAGTTGCTGCCATGTCTGGTACCACTGATTATGCTCTGCGCAACAGCTTTCTCCAGTCCTCCTCACCCAGCAATAATATGTGCTGCCTCCTCCTCTATCTCATGCCTCCAGATAAACCTGGACTCTTAGCCCAGTGTAAATGCCAGACATCAGACTAATGTGAACTTGCTGCCATGCCTGACACCACTGATAATGCTCCACACTATGGCCTGATCCAGTCCTCCTCACCTGGGAAAAGAATGCACCACTTCCTCCATCTCCTGCCTCCAAAAGAACCCAGACTCTAAGCCAGTGTAAATGCCATACACATTTACTACTGTGTGAACCTGCTTCTGTTGTTCTGCTGCCTCCTCCAGACAGCAAGATGACTCCTCCTCCTCTCATCCCAATGGACACCTTTATGGTATTACATCTTATGGCCATCACTAATGTGACAATAAGTAGTATTCCATTTTTTTGTTTGCTTTTTTACGTTTCTATTTTCATTTTTCCTTTACAGGTACACAAGACAGGAAGTGAGATATGTTCTAAATAATTTCATTCATGTGCTCATAGGTCTCCTCTCCTGCTGCCTCATCCTCTACAGCCAGCAAGCGCCTCCTCTTCTGGGGCACTATTGTGCAATTACACAGCCTGGCCATCATTAATGTGATGGTAAATATCATTCCATTATTTTGTGCTTTTTTTTCTTTTCAGTTTTCCTCTCTCAGAAACACCATAATATCATACCATGTGACACCAACTGAGGAGAGGAACAATAATTTAGGTCTTGTCTTTACAGGTGACAGTGGTGGGAGTAAGACTTTAAAGAACGACAATGGATATACCTTGTGGCTACCATAGTGGTCAACTGAGGAAAAACACTTTGTCTCTTGTCTCCACAAGTGACAGCTAGGAGTGGACACTGGATATACTGTGTGACCATAACCATGGTTACTTGACTAAAGTCTAAATACATTTCTCATGTTCTCACAGGTCTCCTGTCCCACTGTGTACTCCAACAAACAAGACTCCTCATTCTCCATCTCCTCTGTGTCTGGGGCCTCATCATGCCATTTCACATTAGCATGGCCATCACCAAAGTGATGGTAAGTAATGTTTCCTAAAGTTTTTTTTCTGTTTTTATTTCAGTTTCCTTTCACAGGTGCAACACAACATGAATTGGACTAGAATCTAAATAATTTCAGTATTGTCTTCACAGTGCAAATGTTATCTATTCCTCTTCCACAAAAGTGATAAGAAAACTCCAACAGTGGTTGTGAAGGGACTCTGTCCAAGAGGGTGACTGACACAGTGCAGCAGCAGCAGCAGACCTGATTCTGATTCTGGAGAAATTTTCAGGAAGTGAGAATTGCATATATTACATTTGTGCATTTATGTGCAGTAAAATGATTGAGAAGAAGGGCTGTGTAGGGATTAAGTCACACAGGGTGATTTACACAATACAACAGTAGCAGACTTGATATGCATCAAGATGTAATTTCTGGTTCAGGATACATTTTCACAAGTGGCAGCAACAGTGGCTATGGAGGGAGTTAGTCTGAGAGGGCAACTGATACAGTGCAGCAGCAGACCTGATTCTAGTTCTGGAGCATTTTTCAGGAAGTGAGAATGTATTGTGCTTGTGCACGTATGCATTTTATGGAAATAGGGGTGCCACACAGGTGCTCCACCTGCTCTTCTGCTTTGAACAACAAACTGAAAAAAGGAGACCCCAGTACAATTGTAAAGTCAAAATTAAAATTGGAGGAGACAGTGGTAATAATTAGTATGACTCAACAGACTGTGTGAGTCTGACACACATGGGTATCAGTGGGAGCAGACTAGCAGCATGTCAGTTCCTCACACAGAGACAAAAAGAGTCAAAAATCATCACAAATGTTCCTACTCTGAACGGTATTTGTGCCTGAAACAAGGATGGGATGCAGAAACCTTTTTTTTACCACAGAGGCTGGAAACATCAGTGACAGATCATAATATAGTTGATGGCTTGTCACAGTTCATAACATGGAGGATGTCTGAAAATGGTCACAAAAATTCCTACTTTGAAAGTTACTTGTGCCCAAAAAAGGGGTGGGGTAAGGAAACCTTTTTTACTACAGAGGGTGGAAACTTCAGTGACAGACCAGGATATGGCAATAAATTCCTCTCTTGAAAGTTATGTATGCCTGATACAAGTGTGGGATGTGGAGGCCATTTTTCCACAGAGGGTTGAAACTTCAATTGCTAGAATGAAGCAGGTACAAGGGGAGACCAAATGTGGCAGACAGCTGTATTAGGGTCAGGGGTAAGCAGCTAGTGATGGTAAGCTAGCCAAGAACATCTGCCAATTGACCAGCAACAAGTCCATTTTGTCCTCCATAACTGTCATTCAATGGCAAAGATCTTTGATGGTGGCAGTGACACCCCTTGTGAAGCCACCAGTGAATAACAGCCCTGTGACTGCCCCACCTGCATCCTCACCTGCATCACCTGCTACACACATGCCTGCACCAGGCCCCCCACTTGGCCTGTACCAC
Source organism: Neoceratodus forsteri (assembly GCA_016271365.2). Lineage (NCBI taxonomy): Eukaryota > Metazoa > Chordata > Ceratodontiformes > Ceratodontidae > Neoceratodus > Neoceratodus forsteri. Next base: position 420,941,370 of record CM057458.1, read on the forward strand.
ACCACACCTCCATGGGTACAGATGCAGCCTGTGTTCCCCTCACTCTCCTCCTGATGAACAAACTTTTAGCTGCACTTCCCACCTTTATGTACCCAAACACCTTTTTCAGGAGGAGCTGGAGGAGGACTGCCATCACCACCACCACCACCACTGGCTGCATCCCCTGCAGCTGAAGCCTAACAGTATGCTTCCTACTGAGAATTGTGGTGGACTTTTGGGTGGGTATGTTGGCCACCCATTCTAACACTGTTGCCCCTTTCCCCTGATGATGCTGGCATCGCACAATGTGCATGTGGCCATACTGATGTCAGCTTGGTTCAACTTAAAAAGCCCACATTTGGGATATTATCAGCCACAGATGTGCAGTGATGTATCATGAGGCCAGGGGGGCACAGGGGCATCATCTTCACTACCTCCTGGTGGTGCTGTCTGTATCAGTGATGCAGGTGCTGGAGGGACAACAGGGGGCCCTGCCTTCTATTGCATCTGTTGCTCCTATGATGGAGGGTACTTTGTCTGATAGCTGCCCTACCACCATTACCACCCTCTCCTGCACCACTCCCCTCTCTCGCTCCTCCAACAGCCAGCAGTGTATGACACAGTCATACCTGCTGGCCTGGATTGCCAGTACCAGACGGTGGCACATCAGCACTCTCACTGCCACTCATAATTTATTTTTTAAAAGAAAACCAGTTAAGAATAAGAAAGCAGCCAGTGGAGAAAGTCCAGAAGAGAAACATTCAGCTGAAAGAAACAGTGAGAACAACAGACAAAGTGTGTTTAAAAACAGAAGAAAATAAGGCTGGAACATATTTATCTAAATCATTTCTCTATCCTACTTCTACTAGAATAATAAAGATTTTATAACAATTTGAGTCTCTCACAATATGATTTTTCCACATTGATTCAAGAAACAAATCAAAAAACAGAGGGATGGTGGACATTAACTGACCACTACTGTAAAATTGAAACTGTCTTCACTTTTCATTTACAGGTGTGGCTGATCATGTGACTTGCAGTAGTCTGTTTTTAACAAACCTCTTTCTAAGATCCTACCCAATAACAGCCCTTTGCAAAGTTTCACAATGCACTCAGGCATCACAAAGTAATTTCACAAAGCTCAGGTGAAGTTGGCAAAAAAACAAAACTTCATGAAGTACTTCACAAAGTTGAAGTGTGGACTTCGCCAGAAGTTTGCAGGCACAGTAAAACTTTGCTTTATCTCTAACTGTAGTACTTCTTTAATGGCTGTTCAATTTGTTTTCAACTTTAAATTATAACTTTGTCATTTCTTTAATAGTTTTGCCCCAAATTTTCAATTTGTTTTACTCTATCTCATGAACCAGGTAGGTGAAATTTTTCAAATTCTCCTAGGTCAGTCATAGCTCAGTAGTGAGCAAGATTATGGAGACACTCCTTAAGAAAAGGATAGTGCAACACCTGGAATCCATAGGAGCACAGGATCCAAGACAGCATGGGTTTACAAAAGGAAGGTCCTGTCAAACTAATCTCATAGATTTCTTTGACTGAGTAGCCAGAGTGGTGGACCAAGGGGGAGCAGTTGATGTGGCCTACCCTGACTTCAGCAAAGCTTTTGATACTATTCCACATAGAAGATTGATTAATAAGCTGGGTAGGCTCGGGGTGGGTCAGACGTTGGTCAACTGGGTGGCAAACTGGTTGACAGGTGGAAAACAGAGTGTGGTGGTAAACGGTATACAGTCAGAAGAGATGCAAGTCACAAGTGGGGTACCTCAGGGATCAGTCCTGGGGCCAGTCTTCTTCAATATCTTCATCAGTGACATTGCAGATGGACTGGAGGGTAAGGTTTGTCTGTTTGCAGATGACACCAAGATCTGCAACAGAGTAGATGATCCAGATGGGGTGGGCAGAATAAGAGACATGGATAAATTAGCAAAATGGTCAGAAGAGTGGCAACTTGGGTTTAACGCAAAGAAGTGCAAGACCATGCACACAGGGAAGAGAAACCCTGAAGCCACCTTTAGGCTGGGAGGGGAGCTACTAGCAGTCACAAAGGAAGAAAGGGACTTAGGCGTCATCATCACTGATGACCTGAAATCGTCCAAGCAGACCACTAAAGCAGTAGGTAAGGCTAGAGGGATGTTGGGGTGTATTAGTAGGGGTAGCACAAGTCAGAAGAGGGAGGGAGGTAATAATCCCTCTTTATAAGACACTGGTTAGGCTCCATCTGAAGTACTGCATGCAGTACTGGAGGCCACACCTTCACAAGTACGGTACATTAACCAAATTGAGGCAGTCCAGAGAAGGGCAACCAAAATGGTGCAGGGACTGCATCAGAAAACATATGAGGACAGAGTAACTGAGCTCAGTATGTATACCCTAGAACAAAGGAAGGAGAGAGGTGATATGATTGAAACATTCAAACACCTTAAAGGTATTAACAAGGTGAAAGAGTCTAGCATGTTTCAATATAAGAAAATAGGACAAGAGGACACAGCATGAGATTAGAAGGAGTCTGATTAAGGGGAAATGTGAGGATGTTATTTTTCACAGAAAGGGTGATGGATACATGGAACGGCCTACCTCAGGAAGTGGTGGATATGAATACAGTGCAGGGCTTCAAACAGGCATGGGATAGGCATAAGGGAGCAATACAGATGAGTATGGATAGGCCACTGACAGAGCAAAGGCCAATGGCACATTCATAAGGTAGAAAAAGAAATGGGCAAACTGGATGGGCCTTGTGGTCCTTATCTGCCGTCAACTTCTATGTTTCTATGTGTTTTCACAGTCACTCTGTGAAATCACATTTCTGATGGGATATTAAACATGCCACCAGTCTTGATCATAAGGTGGCATCATAAAAAGGCTATGTTGAAAATTTGAGGTCAACATGTCAAAACACAACACAGTTATAAAGAAATATTGCATTTTTTCAACATTTACTCAGAACTTTGTGATTTTGGTGATTTTGGTCCCAGATTTTCCACTTAGCCTGTTTGTTACCCTGCCTTATGAACATGAGCAGTGCCACTTTTCAAGTCTCCTCAGAAACATGTTTTTGAAGTTGTTTCACGAAATCACCTTTTGGACAGAAATAAAAAAATTACACCTGTCTTGATCATAAAGTGGGATCATAACAACACTATGTTGGCAATTGAGGGGTCAAAATTTGAAAAAAACATCAAACAAAATTATATGAATTGTAAATGAAAGCAAACCGCACTCAGCAATCATTAAATGCAACTTGCTAAAAAGACTTTAATATGCAATAGTAAAGCACTTTTACATGCCATGTTCCCCCCACAGAAACTTCAATGTTTCACGCTTGCGCACTTTTACAAGAAGCTAAAGTGCTCACTAACACACGTCCCCTATTTATACACAGGTCAATCAGTGAATCAATCTATTAATCCATTCATCATGAAAAAACAAGTGTTAAAGCATACAAATCAGTGACACCCACCATAAACAAATTGTATGAAAAAACACACAATAGAAATGCATCCTTAATCACTTAATCTGACTTTTAGTCTATATCATAGTAAAAATGTATGATATATATGTGTGTGTGTGTGTATATGCTGTATATACAGGAGGGGCTGGATATTCAAAAGGGTTGCGCCATGCGCAATAGGGTTGTACCTGCGCAAGTGTGAAATTGTGCCATTCTGCCATATTCAGCAGGAGGCAATTGCGCCCCAAGTCTTGCTGAGCAACAGCATAATGCTAATGAAGGCATGCTCAACCGGAGGGGGAGGAACCATGCATAAACTGCACAGCCCAATATTCAGCCGGGCTGTGCAGAGTTGTGCAGGCACAACCCCCAACCTGCACCTGCACAACTTTGAGCAAAAAAAAAGGAGTAAGTCGAGGGCCACCCACAGGTGAGCTGCTGCATTGCAGGGTGCAACACAGCAGCTGCCACCTGTGGGTGGCCTTCCACTTCTTCCCTGTGCCCCCCACCGCAGCCCGATCAGGGAAATAATAGTAACCCCCCGACTGGCCTGATCGCGGGCAAACAGTAGTAATTCCCACCCCCACTAGCCCGATCGTGGGCAAAACAGTAGTAATTCCACCCCCACTAGCCCGACTGTGGCAAAACAGTAGTAATTCCCACCTCCACTAGCCTGATCGCGGCAAAACAGTAGTAATTCCACCCCCACTAGCCCACATCGTTGGCAGAACAGAGTTCAACCCCCCAAGAACAATATCCTGGTGGTCCAGTGGACCGCCAGGCCCGATCACGGGCATTAGAGTCACCCCCAGGTCCAAGTACCCTGGTGATCTAGTGGCCCCACCCCCACCCACCCATGGAGCCCCACCACCCCCCGCCCCTCATCAGCCAGTGGGCGGCAGCACCCCACCCGCCTGCCGCCCGCCCGCCTACTGACTGACTGTGTTGATGTTGTCATTTCTCCTGTTACTACGTTTACCCCATCTTGCTCTGGAGTGCTGATATCGTTACACATAGCTTGCAACCTGCTCCCCCTCCTACTCTTGATTACCTTCCTTACCCCCTGGATGTTCTAAGAGCAATCGTTGCAAATTTTGCACAGACATAATGGCTACTAAAACTTTCACTAATGGTGAAGAAATATTTAAAATAGTAAGGTATATTAACTGTGACACAACAAATGTTATTTATTTATCAACCTATATAGTACAGCCTAGAGGTTAGAGGAACAATGTGTGAATGAGCTTGATACATCCAGCAGACCAGATCTGAGTTTGATTCTCACAACCTCCACTTGCATACTGTGTGACTCTGAGCAAGTCACTTAACCCCCCAGTGCTCCCAGGCCGCCCCTGAAAACAGCCACTTGTGCCTAATGGGCCTTACCCAGTTACCAAAGACTAAATAAATAAAATAAATAAAAAGAAACCTGTATCTGTGGGCTTATACAGTATATGTTGGGAAAACAAAGAGAAAACTAAAAGAAAGGATTGGTGACCATGTGCATACAATTAGTAGTGGTAATGTGGTATATGCAACTGCAGCCAATATAAGTACATCTATAATTAAAAGCGAGCACAAATGGAGGTTTATAGGAATCGAACATGTATCATTGGGCCCCAGGGGAGGCAACAAACAAAATAAATTATCATATAGAGAAGAATATTGGATCTTTCATTTAGGTGCTATGCATAGGGAGTTAAATGATAAGTTTGAGTTAACACCCTATTTATAAAATATTATTCCTGTCAGTGAAATTGGTGAAAAATGTTTTTACATTATACTGCCTCGATTAGCTTTGTCTGTGTTTAAAATGTACAAGCCAGGTATATATATGTATATACATATACATGTATATATACACACACACACACACACACACACACACACACACACATATATATATCATGACTTTTTACTATGATATAGACTAAAAGTCAGATTAAGTGATTAATGATACATTTTTTATTGTGTGTTTTTTCATACACTTTATTTATGGTGGATGTCACCGATTTGTGTGGTTTAACACTTTTTTTTTGCGTGATGAATGGATTAATAGATTGATTCACAAATTGACTAGTATATAAATAGAACACATATGTCAGTGAGCACTTTAGCTTCTTGTAAAAGTGTGCAAGTGAGAAATGTTGAAGTTTTCATGGAGGGAGCACATCATGTAAATGGGTTTTACTATTGCATATTAAAGTCTTTTTAGCAAGTTGCATTTAATGACTTCTGAGTGTGGTTTACTTTCATTTACAGTAGTTATGGTAGTTGTAACTACCACCAGTTCTGCTTGAGCTACCCTTATTTCTTTGTCCTGTATTATATGAACTCATGTTGCATTTTCCCAATGTTTACTCATACCTTTGTCATTTGTGCAGATTTTGGCCCCAATTTTTCAACATAGCCCTCTGTGTTACCCTACCTCATGAACATGACAGTTGTTATTTTTCAAATCAACTCCAAAACATGTTTTCAATCATTCTGCAAAATTACATTTCAGATAAGATTTAAAAAAATTCACCTGTGTTGATCATAACATGAGGTTATAAACAGACTATGTTGGAAATTTGGAGTCAAACTGTCAAAGCCTACTGAAAATGAAATATGGTTGCTCAGCTGACCTATCCAGGGCATATACATTGTAAAATATGGATAAAAAACATGAGCCCCACTGAAAATAAGATATTGCATCTCTGGTTTGCTATACGAGGTATATACAGTCAAATAATGTGAAAAATCAGGACCACAGTACAGCAGAACCCCACTGAAATGTGCATCTATGTTGCTTTATCCTGGGAAAAATACTGTGCCGATCTGAAACTGAAAAATAGTCTCTCAGCTGGGCTATCCTGGGTAGATATATTATAAAAAGGGGTAAAAGCAGGGTCCCATCGAAAATGAGATATTGCATCTCCGCCAAGCTATCCTGAGTAAATACAGCGTAAAAAGGGTAAAAGCAGGAACTCACTGAACATGAGATATTGCATCTTAGCTGTGCTATCTTGTAAATAACAATGTAAGTGGGTAGGTGGAGGAAAGAGATTTTTAGTCAGTGTTTGGGGTACTTTGAGACTTGTCTTTACAGTAGATTTGTAACAGGTAGCATAGTTCAGGAAATTAAGCTTGAGGGTGAGTAAATTAAGAAAATCATGTGAATCAGGTAAGTGATTGTGGGGTAGACCTGCAAGAGGCTTAGCACCTTCTAACAAGAGCAGTATACAAGACTCCCTTGCCCAGTGTGTCCTAGCATGTTCATGTCCCAGAACATGAGTAGAACAGTGCAGGAGTGGGTCTTCTGCTTTAGGCATTTGCAGGTGTCTGCAGATAGTCAGCAGTCCAGAAGAGATTCTGCAGTAGGAACACCAGGCCAAGGTACAAGAGAGCACACTACTGTGTTCTGTATACTATAGCAGTCAGCTTCAGGGTAGGTAGCTGAAAGTAGTGGATAAACATCTGGTGGGAAAGGAGTAGCAGGAACCAGGATAAGGTAGGTACAGGTAAGGGAGTCAAAAAGGGAAAGTTGGAGATACCCTATCAGGAAAGGGTAACAAATAAGTTCAGGCAAGTGGGTAAGGAGTAGCAGACAGCCAGAGCAAGTTAAGCACATGTAGGTGGGTTACAAAAGAGAAAACAAGAGTTACTTACTGTATCTAGGGTTGGGTACCAAATACATTTCAGCTGAGCAAAGGGAGAAGTAGGAATTCAATGGGCACAGAAAAGAGGCAGTAAGGTACAAGGAAGTTTCAACAGGCACTAAGGTAAAAGAAGGAAAGAGCATTGGGAGGGGTGCAGTACAATGAGTGTGGGGCCAGTCTTCTGGGACACCTTCTGGAGATTGAGGTGGTACCCATTTGTACTCACCTCTCTAGGTTGAGGGCAGAGGTTGCTGGACTCTGAGCCAAACTGGTAAGGGTGAGGAGTCATGTGATGCAAATGACCTAATAGCAGCACTGACTCGGAGCTCCCACCCTAATCCTGCCATCCTTGGCTATTACATCAAAAATTCCCTCTTCCAGCTCTAAATAATTATTTGGAGACGTAGAGCCTGCCTACAGCACCTGATATCAGTGAAAATCTGCATCGTTATTGGAGTTTTATCCTTCGCAATGGAAGCTGAAATGAGTCAGGCCCAGCTGAAGCATACGGACTCCTCCCTCACCGGAGAAATTGACCAATAAACCAAAGGCCCAAAGCGGGCAAACAGGCAAGAGCACCACTGCGACCTCTCACTCGATCCCCCTTACAGAGGATTGTTTTCTGCAGGAGCTACTCCCATTTTGGGAAACACTTCCAGAGATCTCCTCTGAAATTAAATCTATCAGGAGTGATATGGCAGATCTCACCAAAAGGATGGGGGATGCAGAAGCTTGAACGTCCTCCATGGAGAAGTGGAAAGAGAGAGTTGACCCTGAATTAGTACATCTCAGACAGCAAGTTCAAAAACTACAGTTAAAAACTAAGAACTTAGAGGAGAGAAGCCGTCGGAACAATATCCTTATTCTGGGGATACCAGAAGCAGAAGAAGGTTCCAATATAGTGGCTTTCACTCAGAAGCTCCTACTGAAAATCATGGGCCCCTCTCCGCTCAGTGCCAGCTTCCACATTGAGAGGGCCCATAGGTCTCTTAGGCCTAGACTGCAACCAGGGGCTCCCCCTCACCCAATAATCCTCAAGTTCTTGAGCTATATAGAAAAGAAACATGTTATTGTGAAAGTCAGAGAGCTGCAGTCTATTACCTGGGAAGGCACCAAGTTAAGAATAACTCAAGACCTGCCATTTGAAATATGGCAAAAATGCATAGCCTTCCACCCTACAGTCAGCAAACTTATTGCAGCTGGCACACCTTTTAAGATGCTTTATCCAGCTAAACTGCAGGTTTCTCTTTCTGGCAACTGGATTTCCTTTGACTCGCCTACACAAGCGACAACCGATCTAACAAACAAGCTCACGGAATTGTTTAAAAATGGATGACATTACTTGCATAAAATGTTGGGTCATTATTAATGGAAGTATTACTACCTTTGCTTAGTGCTTGTTACATTGTCAAAATGTTTTTCTAAGAAATAATCTGTAGGTAAATAATTGGCACCTGAGGGTATTTTTTGGGTTATGGTCTGGGTAGACTGTGCAGCCTCTTCACCTAGCAATGCATGGTCTTGGCCACTGGGGTGTTTGTAGGTTTCAGGGACTTCTGCAAGAGGGCAACCTTTAATAAGGTTGCAGTTCCTAGAGACTGGATTTCTCGCTGGACCATCTCCTTGCCCTGGACTTTACTCTTCTCCCAGACATCTCTAAGGCCTTCCAAGCAACGCCAATTCTCCATGGACTGTTAATACCCTTGAACTGTAAATAATACTCTTTTTCTTTTTGGTTTATGTTAAATGCTGTCAATGGCACTAGCTAGACTGAACCTTTGGAGGGAGAGCTGCTGTCGGCTCCAATATTATGGTAGCTGTTTCATTTGGTGGTGGGGGGAGGGGGAAGGGGGAAGGTCATGTTTAATTGGTCTACAGACAGGCAGACTAGCCTTAAATATACAGATAGCCCAGTAGGTTGGAGGCCATGGTGTTTGTTCTGTGGTATTTTCAGCAGGTATTTCTTTCATCTGATTGTTACCATACTTTCAACCTAGGATGGTGGAAGTGTCAGAGCTCCAGTCCACGCAGGCTCCTGGAAGCTGCTCAGCATTCCAGTTAATGGGGACCAGCTCCTCAATGTGTCCTCAGAACCTTATGTTCTGAGTAGTGTTTTTTTTGGGTCAACTCCCAGGTATAAACCTAAGCTACATTCTGAGGGCTCTCATGTTTGCCTTCTCATTATAGACATGGTCATGTATGAGGAGCAGTCAGGAGCTGGTAGGGGCAGGACCCACACACCTCTTTGGGATCTTAAGCTCAAGACAAAGTCCTCTGTAAATAGTTGCTGGGGTGGGGGGGAGGATGATGGGATGATAGGCCCGGGATCATTTAATAGCTTAATTACCTTGCCAGAGGAGGATATCTCGGGGGTACTGATTTTGAACTGGATAGAGAGGGCAGGGATCTTTATTAGGAAGAAGTTTGTGTTTACGTACTATGGTCTCAGGGAAGAAATGAGACTCTGGAGGGGGGATGGGGGAGTGTGCATTATGGTTTCTATGCTTTTCCTAATTAGTACAAGAGTTTTCTATATATTAGATATTATAAATGACGAATGTAATGATTAAAATTATAACGTGGAATATCAGGGGAGTCAGAGATCCTGTTAAAAGAATTCAGATTCTAAAACACTGTGCTCTGCTTAATGCAGGAATTATTTTGTTACAAGAAATGCATTTGTTGGCGGATGAAGCCAAATGGTTGCACAGGCAAGGCATAGCACAAGCCTTTTCAGCAGGAGATTCTACTGCAAGTAGGGGGGTAGCTGTGTTAATTAAACATAATATTCATTTTCAAGCAGAATCTACTATTACAGACCCCAATGGCAGATTTATACTTGTGAAAGGCACTCTAATGGGTAAAGAGGTGACTCTGGGTTCAATATATGGAACAGCTGGAGAGGATCCTGCCTGTCTCATGACCCTAGCTAATACACTCGCTTCAAGTTTACCAGCCGCTCTGATTTTGGGAGAAGATTGCAATATTCCCCCAACCCAAGATCTGGACAAATCCTATTCCATTTTAAAACCCCCATCCCCATCTCAGAGGGTGTTGATGGATTTCATGGACCTCCTGGGACTCTGTGATCCATAGCGTATCCTTAACCCCTCCAGCAAGCTTTTCTCCTTCTACTCGACAAATACACTAAACCTGGTCCAGACTAGACTATATCCTAATTAGTCTCCCTCTCCTAAATGGCCTCAGTCAAGCAGACCTGGAACCTATAGTCTTATCAGACCATTCAACAGCATGGGTGCTTTTAACTTTGGACCCCCCAAATCAGAGAGACACAATCTGGAATTAAAATACCCAATTATTAAAAAATAAGCCCATAGTTTCCAAAATTCAATCCCTTATCCAATCCTTCCTGGAACACAACAGAGGTTTAGTCCAGAAGGACAATATGTTTTGGGGTACCCTAAAATGTTCTCTTTGAGGGGAGTTTATAAAGATTGCCTCATACCGGAAAAACAGTAGCGGGAAAGAGGCCACTTCTCTTTTGGCCAAAATCAGGACAGCAGAACTCTCCCTTTCTTTAACTACATCCCCTAACTCTCTTGCTGCCTTAATATCCCTCAGGAATAAATATGCAGACTTAATGTGGGAAAAATGGAATATGCTCTTTTAAAAACTAAATCCTGGTATGCTGACTAAGGTGAGAAAGCAGATAGGCTCTTAGCCTTAAGGCTGTGCAAGCTAGAATCTTCCAGGATCATCCCCTCCATTATGGCTCAGGATGGCACCACCAAAGTTACTCCCTCGGGAGATAACTGAAGTTTTCAAGAACTTCTATCATTCCTTATACTGTATGGTAAATGACTCAATACACTGACTTCCTCAAATACTTAAGTGAACCTAGATTCATTGGGTCTACCTTCTCTCTCAGAACATCAGAGTGCCTCTATCTTGTTCCCCTTGACTCTTTCCAAAGTGGAAGCAACAATTAAAGATCTAGTGTTGGACAAGGCCCCTGGACCAGATGGCTTCCCCTTCAATTTCTATAAAGTATTCTCTGCTGATCTGGCCCCTCTTCTACTTATGCTATACAGATATGTGTTATCAGAAGACTCTCTTATGAATGATGACATCAAGATACTAACCAAAATTATTTATTGGCACATTAAGTCAGTACAGACTGGATTGTTAAGCCCTGAACAGGTAGGTTTCGTATCTGGACGTTCCTCTGTGGACCACCTCAGGAAACTGAGTCACACTTTTCAGGCTGCTCAATCCTCTCATTCCCCCATGGCTTTAGTCTCATTAGATGCTGAAAAAGCATTAGACAGAGTGACTTAGAATTCCTCTGGTTAATCTTAAGAAAAATGGGCTTCCCTCCTATTTTCATCCCATGGCTCCAATCTATGTACTCTTCACCTTCAGCTAAAATATACTGTAATGCATTTTTTTCCTCCTGTTTTCCCCTTTTTAAGGGCACCAGACAAGGATGCCCACTTTCACCTTTTCTTTTTAATCTTTATTTGAAAAACCTCCTTCATAGTATTAAATCATCTCCTCAGATACAGGGCATCTCTGTACTTAATCACACTTTAACCTTATCAGTTTATGCAGATGATATTCTCCTTCACTTAGAGTCTCCAGGATCCTCTTTAGAGGGAACTCTACAGGCAATAGCACAATTCAATTGATTCTCCAATTACAGTCTTAACCAATCTAAAACTGAAATATTTCCCCTCAATCACTTCACCCACAGAGATAGCGTCAATAGGTTTGGCATGAAATGGTCCCCACAATCTATTAAATACTTAGGTATTCTTCTAACCACGGACTCCACAAAGGTTAAGAAATTAAACCTGGAGGACCTTGTGTCTACCATTCAACAAGATCTCCACAGATGGGAATCACTACCACTGTCCTTATGGAGCAGATAAACATTGTAAAAATGAACATCCTTCCTCAAATCTTTTATCCTTTGAATATGCTACATATTTGGCTTCCTCAATCATTCTTCCAACAGTTACACTCAATTATTTCCAGTTTTATCTGGTTAAACAAACATCCTAGGCATTCTTATCACAAGCTAAGTCTCCCTAAGGAACTCGGGGGTTTGCGTTTACTCAACTTCTTCCTGTATTACTGGGCCAGTCACTTGTCAAGAGGAGGTAGGTGGTTGGCCATAACAAACGATGATTATACTCCCAGCTGGCTTCAGATTGAAAACCAAATTTTATGCGCACACAACTGCCACTATTTTCTTCTCTGCAGGGAAATCCCTCCCACCTGGGATACGTAACATAGTGATAGGCACTTCATTAAAGATATTTTCCCAGTTCTGCTCCTTTCTCAGAATATCCCCACCCCAGGATGTGGCTCAACTGCTTATCTCTAACCCTAGTATTAGAATTGGGGCACATGTATCACACAGGACTGGCTACCTCAAATAAGAGATGCTAGAGTAGTAGATTTATACTCGCACAATTCCCTCCTCTCCTCCACCAATATTCTCATGAAATACAACATACCTAATACACAGATCTTCAAGATTTTTCAGCTGTGACACCTGGTAAATCAGCTATCTGGTACCACCCCTCAGTTACCCAAGCTAGACACCTTGTTAATGCAGTTGTGAACCCTCTCTTCCTTACCTCACTGTATCTCCCTGATTTACGCTAATCTCTTGGCTTCTAAGTGCCCAGACCCTCTGCCTGGGGCCAAGGTATAGACCTCTTTGTTACCAGATCTATCCATTAATTGGTCATGAATTTGGAAAGACCTACATATTTACAATACCCAGGATAAACTCAGGCTTATCCAATATACTATACTATACAATATACTAAATGATATGTACTATACCCCAGTTAAACTAGCCAAAAAAGGACATCTTTCCAGCCCTATTTGCTCTAGGTGTGGCAAACTGGAGGGAGACTTGGTACACATTTTCCGGCATTGTGAAAAAGTAGCTCCCCTATGGCAGGATCCCCACTCCAGACTGGACTCCTGTTGGGCCTTGAGGATCTGTTCACATTAGAGGTCTGTTTGTTAGGTATTTATCAGGATATAGAAGTCAAGGAGCGCAGATTCCATATGGCTTTAGTCTCCATGGTGGTCAAGAAACTCATACTTAAACATTGGATAGATCAGCGGAGTATATCTTATGCGGAATGGCTCAATGAGATCACAGTTTATCTTAGGATTGAACATTTGATTGCAAGTTCTGGTAACAAGCTTCATCTTATTGATAGAAAATGGAGTAAGTTATATACCCTATACTTACACTAGGTATTTGTTTGTATCGAGTCCCCAGTGTTTTTTCTCAAATCCCTAATATCCAGTTTCTTATCTGTGAGGGCACACTCTGGGTGGGGTAATAGGGTGTGGGGGTGGGAGGAGGGTGGAGAAATGGAAAAAAGGGTGAAGGGGGTGAGGGGGGTTTAAGGGTAGATGTTTTAGGTTATCCAAAACTGTATGATTGTTTATCTCAATGTCAATGGTTTTGTAATGTAATGATGAAATGTAATAAAGAACTTGTCTTTCAAAAAAAAACTGGTAAGGCTGCAGAGAACCTTCTGTCCCACCCAGGGGCCACCATGTCTGCCACTGTTCCCCCAGAGGATGCCTAGACAGAGGCAGAGTGGTTGAACTTTTGGTGCACTCTGAAGGAGGGGGAGGTGGGAAGGGTGCACACTCCACAGCCTGTACCACTGCATAATTCCTTCACCATACTTGTGGAAAGGGGCAGCCAGGAGGAGGCAGCCATAACAATGGGAAGGGAGGAAGTGGGGGTCCTCAGAAGAGCATGCCCCAAGAAGGGAGAAAGAAGCCCCCAGCAAAGGAGGACACTGTTGCTGGTGTGGGACTCTATTATTATGGGGCTAGACTTAGGAAAGGGGCAGAAAGAGATAGGGAGGTGATGTGCCTAAGAGGTGCTTTAGCTTGGAGGGATGGAGAAAAAATACAGAGAATCACTAAGGCAGCAGGAGATGAGAAAATCCAGATGTCATTGTCCATCTGAGGACAAAAGACCTTACAAGGGACAGGGTAGGGGTAGTGCATGGAAATTTCAGGGAGAAGGGGTGGGGCCTCAAGAATGTGACACATATGGTAGCTTTTGTGAAAGTGTTACCTGTATACATCCAGGGAGAGGACAGGACATGCCACACCATGACTTTTAACAGTTGGTTAAAGGCATGGTACATAGAATAGGGCTTTTGCTACATTGAAGACTCTGGGCCAACATGGGAGGATATGGGCATTTCTGGGAAAGATGACCTGCATCTTTCCAGGAAGGGGACCACAGTTCTTAGTGGGAGGTTTAAATGCTACCAGAATGAGCACTTAAACTAGCCAGGAAGGGGAGGCCGTAAAACTAGAGGAGGCAACAATTGCCTCCCCAGATGATGAAGCAGAAGGGAGGGAGAGCCCAAGGGGAGTGAGCTCCCCAGGACAGGAGTGCAGGAAGGCAGGGGTGAGGACAAGTCAAAGGACAAGAAGGGTATTCATCAGAAAAGGAAGGAGAAAGGAGTAAACAAAACTGGTAACAGAGGAGGTAACAAGGGAAGAGAGGGTCACGGGGATTTTCAGGGAACAGCACAGGCAGGAGGGGGAAGCAGGGCAGCATGCAGGGAGGGAGTAAGGTACAGAGTTCTATGTGTACCAATGCAAGGAGTCAGGGTAATAACATTCTGGACCTGGAGGCCATCTTAGCAGTAGGTAGCCTGGATTTGGTGGCTATAACGGACTCATGGTGCACTGACAGCCACAAGTGGGACATGGCCATATCAGGCTACTCCACATTCAGAAGAGGGTGGGGTTGTGCTATATATGAGGAAGGGAACCAAGGCCACAAAAGGTCAGGGGCACCAGAGGAAAAAGAAGGGGTGGAGGTTCTGTGAGTCATCTTGGAGACAGTTACTGTGGATTCTATCCATACAGGGAGTGGTATACAAACCTCCAGCACAGGAGAAGAGTTGGATAAGGCATGTGGAAAAGCTATCGGTAGGATGGCAAGTAAGGGGGGGGGGTGCTGCTAGTTGTGGACTTCAATCTGCCAGATGTGGATTGTAGCCTTTAAACTGCAGCTTCAGCAAGGAACAGGGTCCATTCTTGACTCCCTACAAGTGGCTTTTCTTAGGCAGCTAGTCAAGAAACCCACTTGGGACATGGCAGTGCAGAATCTAGTGCTTACAAATAGGGATGACATTGCAGACATCACAGTGGGCAGTCCCTTGGGTAGCAGTGATCAGCGTATAGTGTGGTTTAACATTAAGATGGGAACAGAGGCAAACCACACCGGGACAAGGGTCCCAGACTTTAGGAAGATGGATTTTAAAGAAACAGGAGACTGCCTCAGAAACCATCATGTAGCATTGGATTCTGTAGGGGATTACCGGGAGACGTAGAGGCACTGTGGATGAAAAATATGGGAGGGCATAATTAGGGCAATCAACCTCTACGTGAAGGAAGTGAGTAAAAGTAGAAGGAAAGAGAGCCTAATATGGGTCTCCAGGGAAGTGGTCAAGGTGGTGAGGGGAAAAAGGGTGGAATTTAGGAGTTATAAGGAAATGCTGGGGGAGAAAAACAAAGAGGTATACCAAGCAAAACAGTGGGTAGAAGGAAAGAGTGAGGGAAGCAAAGGTACAGACATAGGAAAGGATAGTTAAAGTGGTAGCTAAAGGGAATAAGACCTTCTTTGGGTACATAAGTGAGAAGAGAAAAGAAAGAGGCGAGATAGTGAGGATAATGAGGGTGACGGGGGTACACTACGCAGAAGAGGATCAAGAAAAAAGATATCTTACACATGTACTTCTGCTCAGTCTTTACAGTGTAGGGAGAAGGGGATGGACAATCAGGTGGCATCTGGAACAAATGATGTGTGGAGGTGGACACTTCACATTTTCAGAGGAAAGAGGCCTGAAGGGACTTGCAGCTCTGAAAGTGGACAAGGTTATGGGACCAGACAAGATACATCCAAGGATACTAAAGGAATTCAAGAAGGTGCAAGTTGCCTCACCGATGGCCTTACTGAACAGTTTACTGGAAATAGGTATGGTTCTGGAGGACTGCAAAAAAGCAGATGGGATCTCATTATATAAGAGTAGTAGCAGGAAGGAGGCTAGTAACTATAGGTAAGTCAGTCTCACATCAGTGGTGGGGAAATTATTAGAAATCCTGTTAATGGGAAGGTTTGTTGGAGTACCTTGAATTCAATGGGCTACAAGACAAAAGGTAACATGCATTCACTGGGGGTTGGGGGAGGTAATACCAGATGAATCTGATTTATTTCTTCAACTGGTTGACCAGGGAAATTGATCAAGGTAGGGCAAGGGACATGGCCTATCTGGACATAACGAGGCCTTTGACAATGTGCCACACAGAATACTGATTAAAGAAACTGAATTGCCTAAGGGTGGGATCCAAAGTGGTGAACTGGGTAAGGAACTGGTTAATAGGTATGCAACAGAGGATTGTGCTTAACAGCACTCAGTTTAATGGTGGGAGACTGACCAGTGGATTGCCACATGACTCAGTACTGAGACTGGTCCTCCTCAATGTTTTCATAAGTGGCATAGCAGAAGAACTGGAAGGGAAGTCATTCTTTTTTTGCAGACAATACCAAAATCTGCAAGTGAGTGGACACTCGGGGGAGGTGGAGAGAATATGTAGGGAGCTTGGGAAATTTGAGGAGTGGTCAAGAGCATGGAAGTTGGTGTTCAATCCCAAAAAGTGCAAACTCATGAACTGAGTATACGATAGGGGATACTGACAGTCAAAAAGTAGGAAAAGGACCTTTAGATTATCATATCTGATGCCTTCAAAGTGGCAAAAACAGTGTGACAAAGCAATGGGTAGAGCCAGTTGGATGCTGGCATGCATACAGAGAGAGGTTTCTCCAGCAGGAGGAGGGAGGTAGTATTGCCACTGTATAACTCACTGGTGAAACCCCACCTGGAGTATTGTATCCAGTTCTGGAGGCTGCACCTCAGAGAGGACATAGACAGGGTGGAGACAGTCCAGAAGAGGGCAACTAAAATGCTGCAGGGGTTGCATCAAAAGCCATACAAGGAGAGACTAAGTGATCTCAGCATCTACACCTTGGAAGTGAGGAGAGTGAAAGCAGACATGATTGATACCTACAAGTACCTCATGGGGGTGAACATGGTGCAAGAGGGGAGTCTCTTTCAAATGATACAACATCAGGACCAGAGGGCATGGGATAAAGCTGGAGGGGGAAGTTTAAGAGGGATGTTAGGTAGTACTACTTCACTGAAAGAGTGGTGGACACCTGGAATAGACTGCCAGTGGAAGTGGTGGAGGTGATACAGTAGGGGACTTGAAGCATGCATGGGATAGACATAAGGGAATATTACTAATTATAAAATGGGAAGGAAAAATCCTCCATTGTGATTGGTTGTTAGCTATGCATTTGAAGTGTTGCATGCACAGCTAAAAACTAATACCTTATGCCAGGACTCAATGGAATAGAAATAAATGTGTCACATAGAATGCTCACACTCTTAAAATCTGCCATTTTTGCCTCCTCCTTAGTGAGGAAAAACACTTACTCAGAAGCAGAAAAATGGACCATCCCACCACAAAACACCATAAACACTTTAGAAAACTAACAAAACCCCTGCATTATCTTACAGGAAAATACTGTTTGTTTGTGGTTTCTAACATGAATTGATTGGTCCTGTGCCTGCCGGTATGCTTAACAGCCACTCACTTCTTCATTTAGCACTGACTCTGATTCAAATCCTCCTGCACCCATCCATACTCTCATGAACCATCCTCACATGCTGATATTCAACTAAGCAAGCAGGGCAGCTCTTCACTGTAGAACATAAGCAGCTGCTAAGCACATTAACTTACATTTGCAGCACTAACAAATTGTGTCTAATTTGAAGCACTCCTGACTTTCATCCCAACCGCCCGCTCAACCGCTCAGCTTTTCTTTCACGATCACCTGCTAGCACCACACATATTATTTTTAACTGGGCAATTACATAAAATAAGCATTTAAAAAGCTTAATTGCAACATTTTAAACAGCAGCTGCCTTCGTGGGTGTGTGGGGGGTGGCATGGTGGCCATGGCAACCAGGTACAACCACAACTACAGTGGCCCTAATAGATCAAAACAGTTAAGGACAAAAATAAATATGGTAAGCTAATGCAGACAGAGGAACTATTGTATATAAAATCACATTAAAGATTTCATTTGTTTACTATTTAAACACATAATTTTACATTTTTTAACCCATGTAAACTACAAAGACCCTTTTGTAAGTGCATTAGGCATTTCTAACACATGGCCAGTGGCTGATTTGGCCTGTGGCCTCGTGCCTTACTACGCCCCTGGTTATGTGTTAGAAATGTTTAATGCACACTCCATCGTGTCTTATTGCTTACATAATCAGTGAGAAAGGAGGGTCTCCACAGACCAGGTAGGGTCTATGGAAACAGATGAGGAAGGGACCACCTAGGCAGACCAGGTGGGCCAAGCAGTCTTTTTCTGCTAACACATACTATAGTTCCAATTTGTGCCAGCAGTGGCTAACCACCCTTAGTATTTTGAAGATATACCAATGCAACCCATTTACACCAGAAACAGCCTGTTACTTGGTGCCAAAGCCATGAGAAGGCACATTGACTGATTTGCTGTATTTCTTTGGAGTAGACAAAGAATTATGGACATATATAGTGTGCCACATATGTAAGGGCAAGCTTAGTTGAGCTAAGAAAAGCACAAGTCTGGGAATATCTACCACAACAAGGCATATGCTTTAGTTGCATATAGTAGGTTTCAGTATGATAATGAGTGTAAATGTATGGTATCAGCACTAGTAGGTGATGATGATGATTGTGATGAGCAGAGACAGGATATTGATCAGGGTAGGGAGGAGAAGGAGGCAGGATTAAGAAATTCTAGGTAGGAAAAATGGGGCAGACTTAATGGACTTTTAGTCTTTTTCTGTCCTATGCCATCTATTAAGCTATAAAAATCATCCCAGTTCAAGTGGCAGCACTGCCCCATCATCCTCTATTCATAGCCTCTTTAGCTCATGGACTCCCAAATCTCAGAGGGGCTGCAAATCTTCATCCACCTACACCTCCAGAGATGGTAAATGTATGAATCGGCCACCTGGTGGACCCCAAAACATTAGTCATCTGCCTCATAAAACATTAGTCATCTGCCTCTGGTCCAGTCTCTGGAATGCACCAGAAATATAAAGCCAACAACCCCAGGCCAAAAAGGTTAACAAAAGCATATGAGGAAATAGAGTCAATTCCACTTGTATGCACAAACTCAGGACCAACAGAATTTGGGCATACAAATGGAATGGCATACAAGTGGGAGTAGCATCTGAGTACTGAAAAATAAGCCACATGTAATCGCAAACACCATATACGTACAGAATTGCAGGCTCAATAAGAAATTACTGTATTTATTAAACAGATTTTTAAAATAAGTACTGAAAAACGTAAAAATGTTTAAAAAACATTTGGTTTATATTGAATGCACATTAAAACACTTCATTTATAAAATTATAAAGTACAGTATAGTACTGTGCTGATTAGTCTTGGAACGTACCATAGCAAGTACGCATGGCGCTTGGCACTTTAAAGCAAACAGCAAACAACACATTAACAGTAAGAAGATCTGCATAGCACACAAAACACAATTCTTTTTAGCTTACGGTAGCACAAGCAAAGTTAAAAGTTCTGTGAAGCAGTCAGCAATTCTGTATAGAGTTCAGTGTGCAAATTGCAAGATTGTTCTGCTTCGGCTTCTAAACTTCAATTACAGTTCAGCAATAAAATCATCAGGCTCTTCTGATTCTGTCAAGTCAAGTCAATTTTGTTTTTAAAAAGCACTTTTCAAAATACCAAAGTGCTTGTACATAAATAGTAAAAACAGTTCATCAGTATCTAATAATTAAAATAACAATAATATTAATAATAACAGGGCAGCAAAATTTAAAAGGCACTCTCTAACTCAAAGAGGTATAGAGTTCTACAGAGCTGGGACCACAAATGCAAATGCTCTGGTCCCTGAGGTCTTTATACAGACCCTGGGAACCTCTAGCAATCTCTCGTAAATGGAACGGAGTGGACAGAGGGGGCGGTAGGGATGAAGGAGATCTTGCAAATAATAGGGTCCTTGTCCACGTAGGGCCTTGTTGGTCAGCAAACCAACCTTGAAAGTGATCCACCATTGCACTGGCAGCCAGTGAAGTCCACAGAGCACAGGTGAGGTCTCTGGTAAGAGTTAGGTTTTGATAGACATCTGCTTTGTGCCCCTGCTAGTCAGACTGTCAATGCATTTTTCAAAGCAGTAAAACCAATTAAAGTCTGTCTGCTCTTTCATTTCCACAAACTGCCTGATTTTCCTAATCATCCCCCATACCTACTGCTTGGCTGCTTGGTTGACACACCTATAGTGAAGATCAGAGCTGGGGCTTTTCAACTGGTATCACAGGTAATTGATCATAATTGACGTTAATTACCCTCATTAGTGTGACCAGGAGGTGCAACATTAAGGCACGGCACAGAACAATAGTGTTTTTATCATCAAGTTAGCACTTTAAAATAGGTATACAACTGAAAACTGGGAGGCATATAAACACACTTTTTAAACTTAAATGTATACAAAATTAATCAGGACCAAGCAAAAAATGGCATACAAATGAGAAAGGCATACATCTGAATGCATATAAGTGGAATTGATTGTTTCAGCCATTGACCTGCTGCCGTTCTCCTTTTTGAGCAATTAAGGTTTTCTATCACTAGTGCAAGTTGAAATGCCAAGGAATCAAATGCCCAGCCTCGCATAGTTCTCCACAGTGGTATTTCCAGATTTGTATCACTGTCTGCCTGTCACATGTCCAGAGATCATCCATTCTGCCAGCATTTTACATCACCACTTTCATGTGGATGAGTGGTCAGAACACAAATGACATAGCAGTGGCTTCCCCTTCTCTTTCTTCTCCCCTGGTTGAAGTAGCAGCAGCAATAGCAGCAAGCCGATGGGGCCCTCTTATTTCTGCAAACAGGCAGCTTTATGAAATAAAACAAAGATCATGTATCCATGACCCTGAAAATGCTGCCAATCGACCACACAGCAGTGAAACATAAAATTATAAAAAGAATAGCACACACAAGACTGCACCTGTGAAGTGTTAGAAATGTATTCTTCCATAAAATTATCTACCAGCACCAACACAAAAACTCCAACATTTCACCTCCACAGAGGCTTTTTCCTGTAGAAGCCTGTGTAAAGGTGAAATGTTGGGGTGTAAGTGTTGGTGGCTAAGGGTAATATTTAAGAGCAACTCTCTGTTATAATAAAAAGCTCAAAGACACTAGATTTATACCAGTTGTGTTTTAACTTTATTGTTTTCTAATTTTGGCTCTCGTCAGATACTAAACCCTATAAAATGCTACCGCAGCTATTGATTTCATACAGGTTGTAACTACCCCAACCAGATTCAACTACATGTCCAGAACAGGTACAGAGGTCCTCCTGAAATCCCTCAGCAACCACTCCCCTGTCATTTGTTACTGGTTCAAAAGGACCCCCAAGCAACCCTGCAAGTGGTCATACCAATGTGTCCTCAGACAGGGACAACTTAAGCAACTACAAGCACACGTCCAAAACTGTGACTGGGCACCCTTAGATGCTGCACCCAGCATTGATCAGGCAGTTGAATACTTTATTTCCTAATTCAACACCGCTTGTGACATCTATACCCCCTACACAAAACTGAATTTAAAAAATGCTAACAACCCCTGGATCACCTCCACACTGCTAAATCAAATGTCTAATAGAGATCACCTGTGGCACAAAGCCCAGGCCACTGGAAAACCAGCTGACTGGCAACAGTACAAGGCAGCTAGAAACACCTGTACCCGAGCCACCTGCCTAGCCAAAGCTACATACTACAAGGACGCCCTAATCAATTCCTGGGGAAACAGCAGGAAATTCTGGGACAATCTCAGGGAACTGTCAGGAAAGCCCAGCAAATCTCCCCCCTCCATGCTTAACTTAGATGGCACAACCATTTTGGATCCAAAACACATACAAGACACCTTCAGCTCTGCATTCACCAACCTAAGTGGTGTACTCCCCTCTTACTTTTTTGACACTCATTCTAACCTGTATGGCTCCAAGATCTCTACTCCACCGTCGTTTAACCCACTCTTCCACTTCAACAAAATCACACTTACAGAGTCCAAAAAATACCACCTTATGGTACTTGGCAAGGTCTGCTTTAGTAGCGATTCACTTAACCTAAAGCTCCTGCTCCTGACACTAGATGCTGTGCTCCTGCCTCTCACAAAAATTCTAAACCTATCACTGTGTCTTAGTTAGTTTCCCATGTTATGGAAAACAGCATTAGAGAACCCAATTCTTAAGCCTGGGGACAGAGCAGTTCCCTCAAACTGTCACCCAATTTCCATTCTCCGCCCACTCTCCAAAGTCTTGTGACATATAGTCACAGACTAGCTCACTGACTACCTTACCAAGTACAACATCCAATGTCCGGAACAGCATGGCTTCAGGAGGGGCCATAGTACCACATCTACCCTCCTTCAGTACACAGATTTCAAACACCAGGCAATTGATCGTGGGCACCTAGTGGGGTCAATTTACATTGACCTCATTAAGGCGTTTAATACTGTTAATAACCCCCTCCTGCTCAAATCCCTTCTTGACATTGATTTATCGACAGATGCAGCAGCCTGGTTTAAAAGCTATCTGGCTGGCAGGTCCCAGCAGGTCAAAACTGGTGTCACCCTGTCCAACAGCAGGCCAGTCCTGTCTGGTGTTCCCCAAGGTTCCATACTGGGGCCGTTGCTTTCAGCCTCTTTCTAAACTCCCTTCTCCTTGCCTGCACCAATAATCTCCTACTATATGCAGATGATGCAGTAGTATATACCAGCCACTCAGATCCACTCCCATTAGATGTTAGCCTACAACACGACTTCACAGCAGTGAAGACCTGGTTCTCCCAGCACAAGCTGGTTATGAACCACAAAAAAACCAAATCAATGCTTTTCGCCAGCCCTCATAATGAATAAAAATCTAC
Source organism: Neoceratodus forsteri (assembly GCA_016271365.2). Lineage (NCBI taxonomy): Eukaryota > Metazoa > Chordata > Ceratodontiformes > Ceratodontidae > Neoceratodus > Neoceratodus forsteri. Next base: position 420,964,502 of record CM057458.1, read on the forward strand.
CCCCTTTATGATACATAACAACCAAGATGTCCCCATTGAGCAGGTTTTTACCTTTAAGTACTTAGGTATAACCCTTGACAGTACCTTATCCTTTTGTCAGCATTTTAGCAATGTCTCCAAGATGGTCAACTCTAGGTTAGGGATCCTCTACAGACACAGGCAGAGCATGACCCCAGATGCCCTTCGACTCACTGTCACTAGCTCTGTGCTCTCCATAGCAGATTATAGCCTAGTTATCTATGGCTCAGTTACTGAGTCATCCCTTAAAAGCATACACACAGCCCTTAACAATTCCTATCGTCTAGTCTCAGGTGCACCCAGACACATGCATATGTACACCCTCTACACACTTACCAACTGGCTGAACCTCAGTGGTAGGATTACTTATCACACCTGCCTACTCACAAAGAAAACCTCCCTGGGGCTGACCCCCCAACCTCCCAGCAGTTTCTCACTCACGTTCCCAATTGGTGCTGCACTCGGAGTGCCTCCAGGCATGCATACCTGACCCTTCTCTCTGTCAGACCACAAAAGCCCAATGGTCCTTCAGATTCCATGCTCCAAGCTGGTTAAATAAACTTCCCATGGACACTCTAGGAGAACCTAAACTGGGCCCTTTCAAACAGAAACTCAGACAACACCTTACTGCTATTAACAGCTGTGATTGCCATACCTAGGCCCCTATTTCAGCCTCACACGCTGTCTACAGCCGCACTCTCCCCCTAACTTGACCATCATCCCCTGTCCTATGTCTCACCCCCTTTTTTCCTTCCCTGTCTCTCCTTTCCCTTTCCCTCCCTGACTCTCCTTCCCCTTCCTTCCCTTTCCTCACTCTCCTTCTTCCTCCCCTCACTCTCCCACGCCTAACACTGCCCATAGATACCCTGCCAGCCCCTTTCTCCCCATTTCCCCTTTGTCCTCCCTCTCACTCATCAATTTCCCCTCCCATCTCCCACTACACTCCCTCTCACCCCTCAGTTTTCCCTCTTATCTCCCATTACACTCCCTGACAATGTCAAATTTCTTGACAGCATCACTCCCTGCTCTTTCCACCTAGGGCACCTCCCTAATCCTCAAAACCTACTGCACTCCTTACTGTAACCTGAATGTAAAATTTAACCTGACTGAAATTTTTTGCTGTAACTTGAATGTTAACACTTTTCACCTGATTGTAACTTTTATTTTTGGATTGTAACTCCAACTCCATGTATCATGTATTCCACTTGCTATGTATTTATTTCTCTGTTGTGTTTGTCTTCATTCTGATGTGGAACCTCTGTAAAAGAGTCATTGACTCAATGGTACTGTAATCCAAGATGTGAATGAATAAATAAATAAATAGCTATTTACTATTTTCTTTACTTTTCTCTTCTGTTGGTCTACTAAATACTGTATATAATGCAGCAATAATTTCACTGAGTCTTTAAAAATGTATCTGACTCTCCCCTGCAAACCACACAATTGCTGTTTGTCACATCACAGTCCATTGTCATGGTGAGCACTACGATGTCATAAAACAAGGCACTGTGGCCCAGATATTCAAACTGCGCCCAAAAAGTGCGCAATAGCAGGAGCAAGCGCAAGTCCATTGTGCCCATGCACAAGAGGCGTGATATTCAAACACTGAGCTGGCCAAGATGCGCCTACAGCCAACGACTGAATATCACACCACCTGCACCATAGCACAGCTAGGGAGGGGAAGCTGAGCATATCTGATGTGCCATAGCGCAACAAGGGATGTTCAGCTGAGCAGTCCAGAGGTGCCATAGCTCCACCAGGGATGCCCCCCAGCAGCAGGGCAGCAATGCAACTGCACAACCAGGGATGCAGGAGCCCACCACCCATGCCACAGATGGGCAGAGGAACACACAGCAGAACAGACATTGTCCCCCCCCCACACCCCATGCACTGCACAACTGGGGGAGGGCTGGAATAACCATTGGCCCATGGAGACAAGCAACCAATCTACAGCTGGGCCATGGTGCCCCATCACACCCCCTGGCAAGCTGTGACTGGCACACAAGGAGGGCCGACCACCCTGTGCCACACCATCCCCCCAATGCAGAGCACACCCTGCACCATGACCCCCAGACACCCTGCCCAGGAGCAGCGTCCACCACTGCAGGATACCCCATGCATGCCACCATCCCCACTGTGACAATGCAACCCTGAACACCACAGAACCATGCAAGGCAGCCCCACCATGAGCACCCATCAGTGGGTGGCAGCACACAGTGATGCAACAATGGCATACACAGTGCCACCATGCACAGCCCCCCCAAGGTACAGCTGAGAGACCGACCATGCGTTGGCACACGAGGTACCCCACACGTGACAGGGCATGCCCCGGACCCCACCACCAGTGGTACAGCACCTTGTACACCCTCCCAAGTATACACCCTGACCCAGCACTGGCCACAACAGCCAGCGCAGACACCCACAGTGGTGCGTGGAAGTGTGCACTACACCGAATGCAACACAGTGCATGGACAAACACCCACCCATACCCAAGGGTCAACAACACAGGGACGCAGTAGCGGGGCAACCAAGCCCCCAGCATGGGCCCATGGAAACCGTGTACACAAGGCTAGCAGTCCTCCATGGCACAGGAGTGCCAGCCACCCTGCGCAGGCACTGTGAACCTGTACGCCACCATCATTTGCCCGGAGCACAAGTCACAGACAGTGGTGCACATCCCCTGCAACACACACAAGTCACAGCATGGAGGTGAGACAACAACCACGGAGGCCACAGTGTCACCCGAGGCAGACATACACCACACCAGTGACAGGAGGCAACCCAGCATTGTGACAGGTACAGTGGCTGCCCTGCATGGACAGCCACCACTGACATGCCAGCAGACTGTGCAGGTCACAGACATGCAAGGGTGTCAACTGCACAGGCCATGGCTGTGCTGACAGGTGCGCCATGGACACAGAGCATGCACCAAGGACCACTACACACAGTCATCCAGTGCACAGGGAACAACACACACACCACAGATACTGACTGATAGCTACTCCCACACCATAGTCACTTCCCCAGTGACACACACATACCCATGACTACACCACTCCTGATGCCATGCACACCACTGCAGCTGAGCACCTATAGCCTGCTGCAAATCAGAGACCACGACAGTATTCATATCAAAAAAATTGTAATCAAAAACATCAAACAAAACTATTTACAACTATGAACAAATGTGTGGGGGGAGGGCCACAAACAAGGTGAAGGTGGGTAAGGGGCAGGGGTGAACAAATGGGACAGGAAAGGAGGGGTGTGAGGGTGGGTCCAAGGGAGTAGGGGAAATCGGGGCATATAGATGGTCAGTGGGAGCCCTGCTCCCCGCTCCGGCTGCTCTGCCTCCCATGTCTCCACCGGACACCTAGCCGCTCAATCCTTCGCAGGATGTCCAGTGATGCCTTGGCCATGGTGAGTATTTCCTGCAGTGCCTCCTAGATTGCCTGCAGCTGGCAGACACCTAGGACAAGGGAACACAGTCAATAGGTGTGAATGCACAGCCCCATACAGCCCACTCACTGTGCATGGCATACAGCCATGGGACATGCCTCTGTGATGATGTGTGACCACCCACAGTGATCACATCCACAATACCTGCCCACCCAGGTGCATATAGCCATGCGGACCGCTGCATACACCCACCGGCCAAGTCCTGCACAGCACCATCATGGCTGTTTAGTGACATGGCTATGTGGTGCAAAGGCAGTGGCACAGCCATGTACCCGGTGCACGCATGGACCATCATTGACGCACTCCCAGACATGCAGTGCCACTGTACAGTGCTAACTGTAACAAGCGTGCATGGCAGTGGTGTCAATGGATGGTGGCCATGCCCCGCTGCCCACCCTGTTACACAGCATGCAATAGTAATCATGGAGGTATGGCACTCACCATAATCAGGCCGGTCCCTCTGGCGCTGTGGACCTTTGCCCCTCCTAGTGGTCCTGTCTTCCTGCTGGTGCCTCTGCTCCCTCACCAGCCATCTCTCTACTGGCCCTAAGGTGCAAACATGGAGAGAGGAACATCAGTACAATCCTGTAGCAAAGTTCCCCTGCCCCCATGTGTGTGCAATCCCACCCAGCCAGACCTACCCACCCCACACCCTGATAACACCACCAGAGCCAACACCAGATGGTCCCCCCCCCATGTTTTGGACACATGCAACGGTGATACCCATATGGAAGATAAAAGTGTGTGGATGTTATACCTACCTGGCCTTGGCACTGTGCCCCTCCTGGCACATGCCCGCAAGCGGGCAAGCAGGTCCGGGTCCTACCGCCTCAGGTCCCCATACCTGTGGTGGCACTGTTCCACCATTTGCCCCATTCCTGTGGCTTCCTCCAGGGTGTTGGCCACCTCCTGCCACACCTGGCTCCTAGACCTGTCCAGGGGTGCCTCCCCAAACAGTGGGCCAAAAAGTGGCTTAACAACAGCAACCAGGTTTGCCATTCCAACTTGGCTCCACTGAGCAGCTCTCCTCCGCACCATCTCTCTTGCTCAGTTGGTTCAAAATGGTGCTCTGCAGCGCAGTTCCACCACGTGCAGATGCTGCGCGGTACAGCGCTGCCATTCCCTATTGTGCTGTCACTGAACAGTGCGATAGTGGTGCACCCATGCCTGAAGCATGGTGCCTAGGGGGAAAAGGTCGGGCACAGGGACAAGGGTCTCTGGTGCACGGACAGGCACAGTGCCATTGGAACTCAATGCGTGTAGTGCGATTGGGTGCCTGTGTGCTACCTCCAGGAGTGGCCTACCATGCTGTTGCCCCAGTGCACCTATGATGCCCCAGAGCCACAGCGCCATATAGTTGAACATCGCTGTAGCACCACTGGCACAATGGTGGCCATGCTCTGCATTGCCTCTCGCACACAGCACATCAGCAGCATGGCAGGCACCTCCGTCAGCAATCTGGGCATGCGCAGTGAGGTGTGTACTGCACATGTCACAGAACTGCGCCCTTGGCTCAGCACGTTCAGCACAATTGCGCAAAGCGCAACAGCATGATATTTAGCCGTCATAAGCAAATCAGCTAATCATCCATTCAATGGCACAGCACTGCAATTTGCATCCACTTAAAGTTGCGCCTCGCCTCATTTGCATGGGTTGTGCTATAAAAGTACGACATTGGGCTGCACTGGCCATAGTCGGTTACTGCAGTCTATTGGTGAGTTGCATGCTGTTTGGGAGTGTGGACTGTGGATTTTGGGACATGCATGGGACTGCACAGTCACAGGTAACAACTTTCATTCTCACAGCCTACATCATGACCGAGCAAGTTGTGGGAGAGGAGGAACAGAGTGGTGGGAGGAGGAGGAGGAGGCCCAATTTCACCAAGGCCGAGATGGATACCCTGTTTGAGGCCTACCTTGACCAGGAGCCACTTCTCAGTGGACGGTAGGGAACACCACAGGCCCGTGCTGCTGCATGGGAGGAAGTGGCACGTGCAGTAAACCTGCATGGCAGCCACCAGCATTCCGTGCAGGAGTCCAAGAAGAAGATGGGCACAGACAGGAGGAGGATAGAGGAGAAGGGGGCTGCCAGCAGGGCAGCATGAGCTGCAACAGGTGGGGGACAGCTGGAGGTGCTACGCCTCACCCCACAGGAGGAGAGGGTTGCTGGCAGCATGCAGCGTTGTGCCATTGAGGGTGTTCTGGGTGGTGGCTTCCAGATGGGTGGTAGCCCGTCACTGCATGGTAGGTCATGGTCTGTCTATTGGGGGGACAGGGTAGGTCACATGCAGTAACGTGACTTTGTTTTCCCTTACACATCCTGAGCATCTGCATGGGTCAGCGGTGGTGGGCCTGTCCACTGAGGCCAGTCAGATGGAGATGGAGGAGGGCCAATCCACCTCCACAGGTATACGCGGCTCAGTGCGACAGTGGGCCCGCCTAGCTGTCCTGACTGATATTGTTGGAACAGGTGTGGAGGAGGCCCTGCCCATGTCCCAGCATGCCAGCGTCCACAGACACCAGCATGCTGTGACTCAGGCTGGTGCTGGGTCCATCACCAATGATGATGTCACTAACGCCATGGGCAGTGACACATGTGTGCCATGGGATGGCCACACAGCAGGTAACATCGTGGTTATGGCTGTGGGTGGTGCCACCGTGGAGGCCTGTGTGTCATTACAGTCCCAGTCTGTGCCTGTCAGCACCAGTGGAGCAGCACTGGTGTGTGTACAGGACAGTGGGATTGTTGCGGCCACTGTGGTGGCACCAGTGAGCACTGGGGAACAGCAGCCAGAGGGGCAGCATCAGCAGTCGGTCAATGGGCTTGTGGGTACAGTGTCAGGGGGCAGCATCAGTGCACTGCCTGTGGACATGCCCAGACCTGGTCCTGGTGTGCAGCGCCCACCCTCAAGGGGTGCTGAGCATCAGGGCCGCGCACACCCTGAGGGACAGGATGCTGAGGAGGTAGATCACCTCTTGGATGAGCACACCCACATACTGCAAGCATCAGTCAACCAGCAGATGCGGCTTGCGACATCGCTGGATGCACTGCGTGCAGCTCTGGAGTGGGCAGAGGAGCGTTGCAGCAGAGACACCGTTCTGATCCTGGCAGGGATGGACCAGTTGCGGGAGGATGTGACCACTGCCATTGACAGACAGACACAGGCATTCACTACTGTCATGGCCACAATGGACACACAGTTATTTGCCCATGCATCGCAGACACCACGCAGTGTACTGTCCACCCTCCATTCGTGGCATCGTGCGACACCATCCTTGTCGACACTGGGTTCAGCTGTGGGCATCCCGAGCATGCCTGGCGCAGGCATGTTTGGTGTGCTGCAGACCCCTTTCATGCAGTGAAACCCCTGGGGGACCATTGGTGCCACCCCATGAGGCTAGTGGTCAGCCTGTCAGTGCTGGCGGGTCTTGGCAGGGCTGCCCATGCATCTGTAGCAGCTGGGGCACTGTTGCACATGACTGACCTGTCTCCCAACATGGCTACTGTCTGGTGCTGCCCTGTGTGCATTGTGTCATTCAGCGAGCAATGCACGGGTAGGTACCCGGCCCTGCACACGGACACACAGTCCATCTGCACACCCTCCCAGCTGCTGTCCGCAGTTGTGTGTGCATGATGATGCCTGCATTGTGCTGTACACCAATGTGCAATGGTACTCAGCATCTGACACATGCACAATGACAGGCAGTGGGCATTGTGGTCTGCGGACATGTGTGTGGCTAGGGGTGGTGTTCTGGGTTGATGTGCCTCCTACCCATTGTGCATGTCTGGTGCATTTTATGTGTGTGTGTCCGCGTGGCATGTTAGACCTCACCCATCCCTGGTGGTGTGTGTGGTTCCATGCCTGGCCAGTTCCATTGATGGCATGCACCCCTGGTGTGTGTCCATGCATGTTTGTAGGTTGTGCCTTAGCCACTGGTGGTTACACATGGCCCCATGAATTACCTGGGTTGGCTGAAGTGCTACTTCGTGATGGTGTCCCGGTGCAGCTGTGCCAGCTGGAGCAGTCACGGGTCCCGTCACCCAAGGGGGGGCTGCCCATCACCATTGTCACTGGCATGCTCATCATCCCCATCGTTGTCCCCCTCTTCGACCTGTATGGCTATCCCACATTCGTTGGCCATGTTGTGCAGGATGCAACAGGACAGGAATAGTCCACAGGCCTTTGAGGGGCTGTACTGTAGGGCACCACCAGAGGTGTCCACGCAATGGAAACATGCCTTCAGCATCCTGAACACCCGCTCGATGACATTACATGTGGTGGCATGTGCCTCATTGTAGCATTGCTGCAATGGGTTCGTGGGACACCAGTAGGGTGTGAGCAGCCAGGGACGGAGTGGGTATCCACTGTCACCTGTGTGTAGAGGGTGGATGTTAGTTTGGTGAACAGCATCGCCCTACCCCGGGCCATGTAGGCCACTACCTATGTCACCTCTGACCATGCCCCCCAAGGCCCTATGATTGTCCATGTGGTTTGCATACTCACCCACTAGGTGGCCAGTGGGGATATCCCCACTCTCGAATCTGGCACAGTGCTGACTGGTGCCAGATGAAGGCATCATGTGCTCCCCCAGGGTGCGTGGCACAGACATTGATTATGCACCCCCTGGCATCGCACACCACCTGGCAGTTGATTCTGGCATAGCCCTTGTGATTTATATATGTGGCCTCCTCAGGGCCAGGTGGTGTGCGGATGGCCACATGGGTGCAGTCTATTGCCCCTAGCACACCAGGCATATGTGCTACCCTGTGGAACTCCTGTATGTTTGCTGTGCGCTCCACCGGTGTTCTGGGGAAATGGATGTACTCAGTAGCATGTGGCAGCAGTGCGCTGAGGAATTGGGTGAGGTGGCATGACGTGGCCGACTGGGTTATGCCTGTGGTGTCCCCAGTTGGTCTCTGGAAGGTACCCATGGTGAGCAAGCACATGCAAGCTGTCACTTTCATCTCCACTGACAGAGCATGGCTCCGTCATGTGGGTGCCTGCATCACATCACTGCACAGCTCACAGAGCCACCTCAGAACTGCCCAATTCAGGCGGTACCGGCCCACGATCTCCGTATCACTATACAGCTCAAAGCTGGTGCGGGCTCGGTAGTGCCTGTTGGGGGCATACCGCTGATGGGCCCTTCTATGGACATGCCTCCCTGCTGCCCGCCTTCTCATCCCCCTCATTACTGCCTCCATCTGGATGATGGCACTGGCCATGTCCCTGTCTTGTGTTCACCCGCCCGGTAGCTGTTTCTGTATTCCCCCCGCTGTCCTGGCTGCTACTTCCCCTGCACCGGGAACACCTGACTGTGCTGGCCTCACTGCTGTGTGGCAAGTACTTCTCCCTTCTGCTCTGTGGCTCCCCTCACCTTTCTCTGAGCCTGTGGGTTCCAGGTGCCCTTTCCCTGGCCTGCCCTGTGTGTCCCTGCTACCCAGTTTCACTTGCTAGAGTTCAGCCTCATGTGTCTTCCCTGTAGCATTCTTGCACCTCTCCCTTGCTCCCTTTTATTTTGGCTCATTTCCACTATGGTGCAACTTCCACTGGCTCCTCTATTGCGCATGGCGCATGTTGTTGAATATCGCACTGCACCATTTATGCATGGTTCCTTCCCCTTCAGTTGCGCATACATTTATTATCATTGCACTGTAGCTCAGCATGATTTGGGGGCTACAACTGCCTCCTGCTGAATATCGCAGAATGGCTCATTTTCAGACTTGCGCAGGCACAACCCTATTGTGCATGGCTCAACTCTTTTGAATATCTGGCCCTGTGAGGTTAACCTGTGAAAGGCAACATTTTTCTATACAGACTTCTTACATGGACTACAAAGAGGTGCTGTTAATCTTGGAAAGGAACATTGAAAATTAAAAGAAAATGTATTCTCTTGTAAATTGTAATAGGTGAAATATCTTATTTAATGAAGCACATGCCGAAGTGCAAAGCTGCTCTTTAATGGAAGAATACATTTCTTTCACTTCACAAGTGCAGCCTAGTGTGCAGCATTTTTTGTTTTAGGCAGCTTTCTGCATCTAAGAGGTAAAGAATGATCATCATCTGGAAAGCCTTAGAGAGCCTTGAGCAGAAATTTGAGTTAACTGTTAGTCTGTACTGGGGCTTGTTATAGGACTGGGACTAAGGTTACCACCTACTCAGTTTTTGACCGAATGATTCAGTTTTCTAGGTCCAGATTCAGTCCTCCTGTTTTCACCATTGCAAATTCGGTTTTTATGGTGGGTCAAGCAGCACCTGTTAGATTCCCCACTAACTGTTTCATTTTCTTCTCATCTGACTGTAAGCAAGTGTCTGACATTTTAGTGTGATTGCTTGCTTGCAGTGCATGCTAATCAGGAAGTGCCTTCAAGAGCAGGGCACTTAAAGAGCCAAATGTGTCCATGTCTGCTCAGTTGTCACCTCTAACTTCACACCAGCAAATTGGAAGTTTATTCATGGGAAGGGTAAACAATACCACCTTAATTAACACCTTCATTTTTCTGAAACCAGACAGGTACCACATTAGGGTAGCTTCCTGTCCCAGTATGGACTGTACAATGTGTTTCAGAAACTTTACCTGCTAATCCAGTTTTATTCAGAGGTAGTACTTTTTCAGTCATTTTGAATGATCACATGCTTGTAAAACAGATTCTGTTAAATCCTTCACCATTTTACTTGCATGGTCAGATTACAAACAAATTCTGATGTCATGAAGATCTTTGTTTGTATACCAGTCAGTCTGAGAGGTGTAAAGTAGGGCTATTAAGACCATTAGCAACAAATCGACCTAATCCTTTCCTGGCTGCATTGTGAGTATGGTCTTTGACTGCTGTGATAAGGAATACTTTTATACCTTTAAATGTTCACCATTTTTGCTTTTAGGGTCTGTCCTATATTTTAATATTTGTTACCTCTTTTGTTGTTAAATTAATAATCTAATATTTTATTTCATTTCTAGCAATACTATGCCTCTCTCTCCTCAGTAGTTATTGTTGTCAATTTTCATACTACTTGGGAATTCCAGAAAGACCAATCCAGGCCTTTCAGATGAACAGCACATAATAATGTGGCTAATGTCATGCTAAGCTACAGAAATGAGAAAAGGAAGAGAGAGAGCAGTAGCTGTTGAAATGACAGGAACACAGTCTAGATTTGATAGCACTGCAAATTTGGGCAATTTATCAAAAATTTTTCAAAACATTATTTTTTTTTTTTCACCAGAAGAGACACACTAAACTAAAGCTTGTTTACAGGTGCAACCTGAGAGCACAAGGGAATTAAGTGATTTGTGTAGGGTCACAAAGTATGCAAGTTTGGGCTGTAGGATTCAAACCCTGGTCTCCAGAATTGCAGCTCGGAGCTTTAAACCACTGCGCTATACTGCCTCCACACTACAGGTCACATATGCTATCTGCTATGTATGACTGACATGGAAAGCAAAATAGGGTATTTAACAGCATAGAATAGTTCCTACCACTTTTAAAAACTTCTCTGACATTACAAATAACTTTACAGTAGGAGCAATGGAAGGGACAGTAGCACATCTTAAAATGGCAGATGATATTTGTAATTATATCTCGTCCACCATTACTGGTGTAGTTTATTTATTTTTGAAAGAGTTTTACCAGAAAAGGCCACCTGATCCAAACTAGCTAGTTGTCAGAGGTGTCCCTGTAGTCACTCTATTTGTCAGCTAAGCTGTGCACACAGGATGGAAAGTCACCTGAATCACCCTCTCTAATCCCACCAAATGTTAACACACACTGAAATTTAAAATATTTAAATCTAAATCAAATAAACCAAAAATAATAAGCATGATGTAATTTAAAGAAGTTGTACACAATGTTATATCAGCAGCAATTCTGAATAAATCAAGTGAATCAGAGTCCAAGCAATGCCCTCATTAGTCATAAAAGGGGCGGAGTTAGGGTGGAGTTTGGGGGTGTGGTTTAGTATTCGGTTTTCATCTTATCCAAAGGTGGCAACCCTAACTGGGACACGTACATCACAAACTGTAGCTATTAATAACACCATCCATAGGAATAAGCTATACACACTCCCATTGCTGCTCCCCAGTTTTGACAACAGGTAGCTGGCTAACTATGGTGTTGGATACTGTGCTAATCTTGCTTTGAATTTCGTTACATGTGATAATGTTGTATTGCTGCACTTGCTTCTGTAAATAGGACATTATTTATATGGTTGATGTGTATCTATTCCTCTATGCTATCTACTCCTCTACATGTATCCACTTATACATTGTAAGGAGTCATGTATTGCATTCCTAGTGTTGTACTCTCCTGGGTTGTACCTGAAAACAGGCAGTGTCTGTCTAGTGTACCTACCCATTTAACAAAAAGCTAAATAAATGTCAGCCACGGGAGCTTCTGGGATGTGCTGCTAGAGGTACTTTACTTAAAATGTGACAGGCGAGAAGGTAGGATCAACCAGATCAAATATAAAATACTACGAAGTATGTAAGGGACAAAACTTAAACTTACTGCAAAATAGGTGAGGTGTGGGGCATTTATGAAAGGATGTTTCTCTTTAAAACTCTCAGTAGAAAAGCATAATTTTGCTCTCTTTCCCCAGAAGGTATGGCATCGCCATTTTTTCATCGAATATGTTTTATCAGGTCCTGTAATACTGTATGGCAATTTTCCCAACACAAGGGCCCAGTTTTCAAATATCTAAGTTTGCACCATGCAAAGTCCCTATCCTGAGCACCAGTGTTGCATTGCCCTAAATTTGTTATATTCAAACATGTATGGAGACCAGTGTGAGCTCCCAAACTTGCTTGAATGTAGTCTCCCAGAGCAAAGCACTAATTGAGACACAAAATGGTCCACTTGGCACTAAGCAGTTCCTCCTTTTTGCCACACAGAGGTATGTGCCTACATATACCATAGGCAGACTAGGAGCAAATGCAGTTAGAGTGCCCCAGGCCTATAAGTGCATTTGTATTAACTTGCTATATTCAGAGATCCCCATGAAAATGACTCTTTAACCCATACAAGGTACTAAGAGGTCATTTTTATTATATTATGGCCTAATTAATGTGTGATATACTAACTTATACTTCATGGATTGCATGGAGCATATCCCCCATCTATGGTGTTGTGTATGCCAAATGCAAATAAATGACAGACACGGGTCTCCCTCCTGCCCTGATCCCCATTGGTACCTGTAATGTCTCCTATCCTTGGTAGTCTAGTCGACCCCCTCCCTCATCTGATCCCCATCATGGAATTCTTCTAATCTCTGGTTGGCTATTGGACCGCCTCCCCATCTGATCCCCATCATTACATGCACTCTCTCATATCCCTGGTAGTCTATTGGACTCCCCCTCTCATTTCATGTATTGCATGCTCAATTGTCCATCCTTTCTTGCCCCAGCAAGAGCAATGGTGACCAGCACAGACCCATGTCTCACCTTTCTGGCTGTCCACCTTCTGTCACACACAAGTGCTGCATTGCTACATAATTCTGTATAGCAACACAGTACTTGTGTGATTTCTAAAAGTCTTGACAAAAAAGTAAGTCCAATGAAAAGTGAATGGTGCATGTATTTATGCAGAGTTAGTTTTTTTACAAGACTTTTTAACATCCCGTAAATACTGAGGATTGGGTCAGAAAGAGGGTAACCCTAGACTACTATGGACAATATGCTTAATTTACACTAGTGGCACAGGATTATGAGTGGAGCGATGAACATGCATCACGAGCTTGCTTGTAAGAGTAGGTTTATGGCAGTGTTAACTAGCACAGCACTGCAAACTGGTTAGTGCTGCCAGAAATATTGAAATATGCCGGTATGATGCTATACAGTACTCTGGCATTCAGTGGCACCAGCTGGTGTTCATGAACAAACAGGTTACACCTGTACTAATGTGTGCTTTTGAATATAGCAGCCACCATACCAAGAGGCAGTGGGCAGTGCTATTCACATTTAGTGCAATGCTAATCCTGTAAGATAGAGCTAACCACTGAATAGGAGGCCCCAGGTGTCTCAAGTCTGTTATATTCCAAAGGAGTTTTCATGTATCTGTAGCATGCAGTAGCTTAAGTGGGGTTTATGGTTTAATTGCCACCTGACTGGATAAGAATGAATTCTGCTTATCAGAATCTGGCCAACATTTTTACATAGCATACTTATTCATACCAGCTTATGAAGCAGGAGGCACACTAACGGATCCAGCTATGTAGTGAAGTAACACCTGCTAGCCCTTAAGCCAGTAAGCAGTGGCTCTTTTAGCCTCATCTGAGCTTTAGAAGGGAACATTTTACATTTTTGGGAGTACGGGCTACCAGCTTGACAAGATTGCTACCACCCTGAAAAATGTTTAGATCCACCCCTGAGGGGTGGATACAAGGGGACTATAATGTATTTGTTTATTTATTAATTTATTTTTTGTTGACCAGGAAAGGAGAGCTAGGCAATTCTGCCTATTTTCAGCATCATCCCAGGGGGCTAATGATGCAAACTGAAATATTGAATCAGGTTGAGCTGTTGGAGGATATCTTTAGTAAATGGGGGAAATTCAGCCAGGGCACTGAAGCAATTCCCCTACTCACCACCAGGGGGAACTACTGGCCATCCGGTGCAATGGCCACTCTCAGTGAGATGCCGGAGAGGATGGATGTGCAAGAGGCTGGGGAGTGTGTCTCGTCCCCTGCCTCGGTAGTATTAAAGACCAACCGCAGCAATGTACCTCAAAATAGTGAAGCTGCTCCTGCAGAAATGGAAATTGACAATGCTAATGGAACTGAACTAGATGTACCTACTGTATATCTTTTGAAAATGACCCAGAATATCACCAACTGAAAGAAGAGGAAAAATGAGCTGAGGAACATCAACAGGAACTCAAAGAGAAACAAGCTTAATTGCCATCCGCAGCTGCTACAACCAGAGCTTTGCATGGTAATTTGCTTCCAACACTCCTGTCAGATGACCAGTTGGATATTACAGTAACTGACATAGGAGCATCAAAGGAAGGAGCCATTGACAGTGCAGTAAAGCCCAATACCATGGAAAGCTCAGACTCTAGCATGGAACATATAGAATAGTGGATGGGCAACCATCCACAACAAGGCTGTGTTTTCCTCGAGGGAGTTGATGACATCAGAGACCTCGAGAGTGAAGCTCGAGAGGTCTCGCTGATGTCATCAACATCCCGAGAGGGAAACACAGCTTTAGTTGTGGATGGTCGTCCATCCACTGTTTGATATAGTATATGGGTTTTTGTTTAGCTTCACATAATTTTATTGATATAATTACTTGTGGGTGCTGCTCCTTTCCCACTGGTGCTCCTGCTCACTCCCGTTCCTGCTGCTGCCACTTATGATCGGTCCCGCTTCTTCTTACTTTCATTTTTCTGCACCACTTATTTTTAAAAATAACAAAAAAAATGTTTTTCCGAAAGGGAACCATGTATGGCTCTAGTCCATGTCCTGACTCTGAACTTAAAAGTCGGTGACTGTGCTGCCCGGGTGCTCGCTAAATCGCGCCACCATGTTTGTCTCTGTTTTGTACATCGAGCCTAGCTTGAGCCAATCAGGTGGCAGGTCAAAGTTAAAAGTTGTTGTACTATCGATGTGACATCAGAATGATAGTACAACTTTTGACCTTTGAACTGTCCTACAACAAGATTTCAGCAGTTGCTGAAATCCATGCACAATTGAAAGCTATATATATACTATATATATATACTATAATCTACTTCTGAAACTGCATCTATTGCTAGAAAACAAGTAGGAGCCTTGCTGGGAATGGCACAAACAGACTTGAATTATTCTGGCCTAAGATGTGCTTCTGACTGCACTGCAACACCTGGATGGTCGGTCTAGTCTGTGCTCCTTGGCACTGATTGGGAATGGACATTGGACAACACTGGGTGGACCCCGAGGAACACACCGATGCAGATGCCTCTGCAAAAAGATTTTGAAGACAAAGGTAACTCTTTAAATCATCTTAATCAAGCAAACCCTTCTACAATGAATGGTGTACCTGAACAGCAGAACCCTATGCAGACCTCTCCTTTGCATTTAACCCCTCAACTCAATATGACTCAAAACCCTGTTTTAAATTTGCCAGTCACCCCACAATATCTTTGATGGTGCCTTCTCGGTCTATTTTCTGTGCAGTGTACAGGACAGGGCAGCTTATGTTGAGGGCCCATGAATGACTGCTTATTGCACTTTTATTCATGGATCTCACTGACTGCCCTGAGAATGACCCTGTTCCATTTTAAAGCAATGTGCTCTGGGAAGAAGAGGGTGGTGGATTTATAGAAGTTGGTGGTTAAGCCGAGATATAGTTGTAGTGTGTTGTATTGTATTTACTGTTTATTGTCTTATGTATTTGATCATTGTTTGTTGTTTCCTGAAATAATTGAAAACACAATAAAACATATTCAATAATAATAAAAAAAAATTGTCAAACACCACAGCCTTAGTGCAACAGCAAGAGCAAACTATATGCATGGTGGGTTTGCATGAGTATAAACTGTCTGCTTATGCAGATGATGTTCTTCTGCACCTACGACAACCCAGTCAGTCGATACCGGTTGTACCATCTGTAATAAAGGGGTTTAGTGCGATGTCTAATTATAAAATAAACCCGAATAAAACCATGGTTTTCCCCTTGAACAGCAGGCTGTCAAAGGGGGATATTGAAAATCTGGGGTTACAATGGTGTCCTAAAAAAATCAAATATTTAGGTCTCTTCTTAACTGGGGGGGGGGGCAGAGATGAGATCCCAGAATTTGGATTAATTGTTGATAACAATTCAACAAGACCTGGGGAGGTGGTAACCCCTACCTATTTCATTATGGGGGAACATTAATTTTATAAAAATGAATGTACTCCAGAGGTTGTTCTACCCTCTAAGTATGTTGAACATCTGGTTACCCCTGATCTGGTTTAAAAAAGTGCATTCCATAATATCAGCCTTCATCTGGAAGGGGAAATCTCCCCAGAGGGCCTATAATAACCTGGCTGCTCCTAAACACTTTGGTGGGTTGAGATTACCACATTTTGGACTTTATTACTGGGCAAGCCACTTGAATAAATATCTGAGGTGGGTTGAGCCTAGGTAAGGACGGACCCGGACTAAAATATTCCAGATAGAGATGCAGCGAATTGAAAATCTGCTGGCAAAGTGAACGTGAAGTGGCCACTTTGCATTGACACTTCGCTACGCGGAGTGCCCCATAGGAAAGGCTTACTTCGCCTTGGTATTATTACTTCACATTGCCATTCCACCTTAAACGTGAAGTAAGGCGGAGTGACAACAACATTGTCAGCATCCCACCCACACAGTCACCAGAATTAATGTGCATCCCCAAAGTGTTACTGTCTTGTGTCAGGAAAACTCCCCAGTGCTGATGTAGTGAAATGAGAGTGTAATAAGAAATGCAAAGTCTCCCAGAATTAATGGTGTACTCAGTCATGTGTGCAGTGGTCAGTTCACACACAGAGTCACCAGAGTCAATGTGCATCCCCAAAATGCTACTGTCTTGTGTCCAGAAAATTCCCCAGTGCGGCGGATGAAGTGAAATGAGAGTGTAACAAGAAATGCAGTCTCCCAGAATGAATGGTGCCATGCAAAAGCACAGACAGATTAAGACTGCACTGCACACTCAAGGGATGCATACAAAAAGGCACAACAACACCTAACCATTGCTCACAAGTCATAAATCCAATTCAGGAAAGGAATATATTTTGCCAGTTGGGGGATTAGTGCATGGCAGTAACAATCCACTACCAGTAAAGATACCACAAAGCAGTATAAAAAATGCATGCAGGTGCAGTGGATGGCAGGTTCACACTGCTGCAATTACTCTGTAACACAATAAAAGGTGTCTGATTTAATGGCATGCATCACACACACACTCACACGCACACTCAAGTAATACATAGCAAATTGAAAACCTTTAGTAATATAACCAAATGTTTTAAACAGACAAATTGTACACTGCTGCACCACAACAATCAGCAAAAAAATGTCAAGAATTACTGAAAATATTACTGTGTGTACATTAACACAGTTACACAAGAAAAATATAACCAAAACAGAAAGACTGCTTTTTTTTCCAAGTTAATCTACCTACACCACAAATACACCCCACCTCCAAAGCACACTTCACGGTACACAGGCTGACTGTTCTAAATTAACATTCAAAATCCACACACAATAAGCACTTGGTGATATGAGCACAGAAGGGTTTCCTAAAATTGATGTACTAAATTTTGAGCAAAAAATATTACTCAAAAAAGCATTTTAAACAGCTTTTACAGTAGAGGTTTTGAATCGCAGAGCTCTGAGACCAAACTGTCTCCAGCTACCACTGCTCACACACTACCCAGGCCAGAACTGAGGCTGTGCCGAACAATCTAGAGCCCATGTGACCTGCAATCCCATGAATAACTGCAGAATTTTATTTGGAGCTCAAGTACAGGGCTTCAGCTATCTGCAGCTCCTTCTGTGCCTTTGCTAGCCTGACTTTCTTACTTGCCTCACTAGCCAAGCTTATGTAATTTTCCCTTGCCACCTCTCTCTCTTGGTCTTCCTGAATTTTCTATAGGCCAACCTCTTTTCTCTTACTGCCTGGGCAACCTCAGAACTGAACCAGCTGGGTGCTTTGGCCCTTGTGGTCTTCCTCCTGAGCCTAACGCACTCATCTGTGGCAACCAGTATTCCTTCCTTAATGATGGACCACCTTTGTTCCACCCCCATATCTGCCCTGATGCCTGCCAGATGGCTTCTTAGCACTTCACTCATTTTCCTGAAGTCCGTTCACCTGAAATCCAAGATTTTGGTCTTAGTCGAGATGCCTTCCCTGCCCATATCCAACTGGAACCACACTGTGCAATGGTCACTTCCACCCAGTGGCTCCCTTACTACCATTTCCTGTACATACCTCCCATTTGTGAGCACCAGATCAAGAATTGCTTCAGCTCTTGTTGGTTCAGTGATGCCCTGAATCAGGAACTCACTCTGCAGTCCTTCCTGGATCACCTGACTCCTAGCAAGTCATGGATGGTATGCTCCAGTCCACCTTGGGCAGGTTGAAGTCCCCCACAATTATCACCTCTCCTTTCCTCACAGCTTCTGATATTTGTGAGTTCAGTTCCATGTCCCTCTCCTCATCCTGATTTGGTGGTCTGTAAACCACCCCCAACTGCACTTTTCTCCCTCTAGTGGGCCTTAATTGATCAAAGCAACAGAACTAAAGAGTAAACAGGGAGCAGATGAGGCACTTTGGGTCACCCTGGAGACAGGAAATGGCACCACAATCTGGATATCTGATATCTAGGTTGTATACAGACCCCCATGTCAGGGGGAAGGAATGGACAAGGAAATGATAGAAGGCTTTCTTAGAATGGCAGAAAAAGGGGAGATATTGTTGATGGGGGACCTGAATATGCCAGATGTTAACTGGAGCACTTTTGCTGCAGGCACAACCAAGAGCAGGGTCATTCTTGATGCCCTACAGGGGTCATGCCTCAGACAGCTAGTATTGGAACCCACTCAGGAGGGAGCAGTCTTAGACCTGGTACTCTCAAATGGGGACGGAGAAAGAATCTCAGATTTAGAAGTGGGTAGCCATCTGGGAACAAGCGACCACCAAACAGTGTGGTTCACGATAAACATAGCTATACAATCAAGCCATACAAAAACAAGGGTACTGGACATTCGGAGGGCTGACTTTGGGAAAATAAGAGAGTGCCTCAGAAAAGCACTAGCAATCAGGCAAGAAGGAGGGGTGGAGGAACAATGGGGAGTGATCAAAACAGCCATCACAGAGGCAACAAGCCTTTGTGTAAAGCAAATCAATAAAACACAACGAAGGAAAAAAACGCTATGGTTCTCAAAAGAGGTGGCAGGGAAGGTTAAGGAGAAAGGACAGCATTCAGGAAATATAAGAAAACACAGAAGGAGCAGGACAGAGAACTTTATCAGTTAAAGCAGAAAGAGGCTGGGAAGGCAGTCAGAATAGCAAAGGCCCAAACCGAGGAAAGGATAGCCAATTCTGTTAAGAAGGGGGATAAGACCTTTTATAGGTACATTAGAGAGTGAAGAAAGACCAAAGGAGGGATACTGAAGCTTAATAAAGGGTAGGGAATGTGGGTAGAGGGTGACAGTGAAAAAGCAGGGATACTGAATGAATATTTCTGCTCAGTATTCACAAAGGAAGAGGAGGGGGAGTTACATAAACCAAATAAGAGAAACACTCTGAAGACAGGGGTCGATACAAGTCCATTTACAGAAGAAAGGGTTCTGAAAGAACTAATAAAATTGAAGGTGGACAAAGCAATGGGGCCTGATGGGATTCACCCAAGAATTCTAAAAGAACTAAGGGTAGAACTAGTGACACCGCTGACTACTCTCTTTAACAAATCATGGGAGGATGGAGTGGTACCCGAGGACTGGAGGAGGGCAGATGTGATTCCTCTTCACAAAAGTGGGAGCAGGACAGAGGCAGGAAACTACAGACCAGTTAGTTTGACCTCAGTGGTAGGGAAAATGATGGAATCACTTCTGAAGTAAAGAATTGTTGAGTACCTAGAGGCCAGTAGGGCACAGGACCCAAGGCAGCATGGGTTCATGATGGGAAGGTCGTGTCAGATGAATCTAATAGATTTCTTTGACTGGGTGACTAAAGTAGTAGACCAGGGAGGGGCTGTGGACATGGCCTACCTAGATTTTAGCAAGGCATTTGATACAGTCCCACACAAAAGATTAATACACAACATAGCCAGCCTTGGAGTGGGTCCCAAGGTGGTAGCCTGGATAAAACATTGGCTAGACAACAGGATGCAAAGGGTAGTAGTAAATGGAGTACACAGTGAAGAAAGGAGGGTTGCTAGCGGGGTACTGCAGGGTTCAGTACTGGGACCGGTCCTTTTTAATGTCTTTATAAGTGACATTGCAGAGGAACTGGAAGGAAAAGTATGTCTCTTTGCAGATGACACAAAGATCTGCAACAGGGTTGATACACAAGATGGAGTGGAAAGGATGAGAAGGGATTTGGCAAGGTTGGAGGAATGGTCAAATGTTGGCAGCTCAGATTCAATGCAAAAAGTGCAAGGTAATGCACCTGGCAAACAAAAACCCAGGAAGCATGCACAATGAGGGTGAGATACTGACAACAGTAAAATAGAAAGGGACCTGGGGTAATCATATCAGATGACCTAAAGGTGGGCAAGCAATGTGAGAAGGCAGTAAGGAAGGCTGAGGATACTGGGATGCATAGGAAGAGGCATCAATAGTAGAAAACAGGAAGTTGTTATCCCTCTGTACAGACAGTTGGTGAGACCCCATCTGGAGTACTGTGTGCAGTTCTGGAGACCCCATCTCCACAAAGACATAGACAGAGTGGAGGCTGTCCAGAGGAGGGCAAGCAAAAATGGTGCAGGGTCTGCACCAGAAGACATAAAGAAAGACTAAAGGAGCTTAATATGTATACCCTTGAGGAAAGAAGGGAGAGAGGGACATAATAGAAACTTTCAAGTACCTCAAGGGAATCAACAAAGTCCAAGAGGGTAGCATCTTCCAGAAAAGAGATGTGCAAGAAGAAGGGCACAATTTAAAGATAGAGGAATGACTCAAGGTAATGTGGGAAGTATTTTTCACGGAGAGGGTTGTGGATGATAGAACAGCCTCCTGAGGAGGTCGTGGAGTCAAGAACAGTGGGGAATTCAAGAATGCATGGGACAGGCATAAGGGCAGTCCTAGTGGGGGTAGGAGAAGTAAGCTGTTGGTTAACTAGGATCTGCAGCTTATCTGTTAGGTAGGAAAATGGGCAGACTAGGTGGGCCAAGCGGTCCTTATCTGCCATCAAATTCTATGTTTCTATGTTTCTATGTTAACTGAACCCATAATGCCTTCACCTCCCCTTCCTCTGACTCCTCTCTTGTGCAAGTTATTCCCTCCCTGATATAAACTGCCACCCCTCCCCCCTTACCAACTACCCTGTACCTCCTGTATAGTTTATATCCAGGGATCGCAAGATCCCAGTCATGGAGTGATGTTGCCCAAGTCTCGGTTACTGCAGCTATGTCCACCCTCCTGTCCACTAATAGTACCTGCAAGTCTTCCATCTTGTTAACAAGACTCCCCGCATTCAGAGATACCACCCTCCACCTAGAATCTGACCTTCCTTCTCTTTTCTCTATTCACTTTTATGGGTTCACACATCAGTTCTGGATCTTTACTCTTACGTGTTGCAATGGTGGGACCATACTAAATCCACCATGAGTGAACTAGCGAAGAGATGTTCCTGAATGGTAAGCAGGTCTACCTACCATGCTTACCTCAACAACCACCATACCCTCTTTACCTTGATTTCATTACAGGCTGAGTAGGGTTTATCCTTGCAAGCCCAGATTCAGTCTGTCACAGACTGCATAAAAGCCTTTCAGTAAGACAGGGTTAAGTTACTGTTATCTGAATGTTCTTGGGTCCCAAAGTAAAAATGTGTCTAGGGATGTTTTCCAGAGTTGTTTTCATAGGATTAAGGTGTGTCACAAGGTTTCTTTATTTGATGCAGCAGGATTGGAAATTTTTTTCTGTACCGGTATGCCACAGGTAGTCAATGACTTCCTGCAACATGCAGTGGGTTCCTGTTTTCCTCTTGGGGATTTGACTGCTGTTTTTTTAGACTCCTTACACTGACCAAAGGTGTCTCTCACTGATAATACTTTTCTTACCTGACCAATTACTGAAGTGGAAGCTCTCTCAGCAATACAGTCACTATGTAAATGAATCTCACCTAGGACTGATGATCTGACGTCAGAGTTGTACCAGTTGGTACCATCCCTTTTTGCCCCAATACTTGTTTTGGTTTTTAACACCATCCTGGGCTGTATGTCCCTCTCTGGATCTACTACTGAAGCACTTCAAATGTTTTTATTTAAATCAGGTGATAAATGGCACCTTACTAACTGGAGACCATTTTGCCTCCTTAATAAAGATGTGAAGCTTCTTATTTTTTTTTGTTACTATAATTTTTATTCATGTTTTCACAAGTAACAGGAGGATGGGGGTACAGGTAATTCAGTCACAAGTTCATTTATACAAATGTTGAAAAATCATAAGTTACAATTGGAGCCATACAGCAGGGCAGTCCATATCAGTATACCTTGGTAGCATAGTCACATTAGCAGTTAATTTACTGTATTTCATATTATAATCTCTTAAGAGACACAGAGTAAACTCCCACTCCCAGGCCCACAGACCAATCCTGCACTCCCAATCCACCATGCAGGGTTAGCCTCCCACATACATACCAGAATAATAGTTAAGGAGCAAAGATTACATCCTTTAAACTAATGTAAAAAATCCATCTCGAACATTTCATAGTACATTGCTCTGACTTATCATTTAAGTGATAGGAAATCTTTTCTGACCTATAAATTAGGGTCATTATTTCCCTCCATTCTATTAATGTGGTGACTCTAGGAGTTAGCCAGCAGCGAGTCAAGGCTTTTTTGGCTGCAATTAGGGCTACTCCCAACAAGCCACTTGTGTGAGTTTCTCTGAAACCCCAGGGATAGTTATGTTGTAGAAATATATCTGCGGTAAGAGTAATCGGGACACCAAATAGTTCACTTAGTTCGGATTGTAGGGAATCTTTAAAAGATTGCAACTTTGGGCATAGCCAAAATAGATGTGTGTGATGTGCCATGGATTCACCACATTGACGCCAGCAGTCAGCTAGTCTTGCTGTTGTAAAGTGGGCTGTTATAGCTGGGGTTCAAAAAAATCTAGTCAACACTTGCCAGGAGAACAGTCTCCAGCTATGGGAGTAAGTAAGTTTAGATATTGACAGGCAACTCCTATCCCACTGTTGTGAAGGGATATCAAAGCCAAATTCCTGAGTCCATTTTAGAAGTATCCCCTCCATGGTTAACCCCTGTGTTTATCCCATAGCCCTATATAGGACTGAGATAATATGTGGGGCCCTGCCACTGGTAATACTCTGCTGAAGGCAGGCAATCGGGGGGGGTATTCTCGGTACTACGTACCTCTGGTGGAAGGGAGTAGAAAAAGTGTCTCAGCTGTAGAAATCAGTAGAAATCCCTTTGTCTTAGGCCATGAGATTGGCACACCTCATGGAAAGATTTGAATTCTCCACTGGAAAGGAATTGTGTGAGACTGTGAAGCTGCAAGTGTTCCCAGATGCTAAATGTGTGATCATAAGTGGCTGAGGGAAAATTCTGAAGGAGGGCTATAGAAGTTAGAAACAATAAATATGGGTTGAAAGAGAAATGTCTATGTATCGCTTTCCAGGTTTTCAACTGGTGTAGAATCAATGGGCTGCAGGGTTCCAACTCCTGTGGATAGGGAGCGGAGCAATACACTGTAGTCCTTATCAAGTTTCAAAAGGGCATAAGGCCCTCCTTGATTTCTCTCCAAAGGCTGGGGCTGGACCTCATTATTCGGCAGAGCAAGAATGATAAATGAGATGCCCAGTTATAATATTTAAGGTTGGGGAGGGCCAAGCTTCCCACTTTTCTTGGTAAATACAAGGTTGAAATTTTTATTTGAGGGTGCCTCCCCGCCCAAATAAATCTGCTAATGGCTTTATTCCACAACAGGAATGTTTTAGCCCGAATAAAAATAGGGATATTCTGAAATATGTATAGGGCTCGGAGTAAGACCACCATCCTAATGACCTCAACTCTCTGGAGGAGGTTTAATGTGAGTATATTCCATCGTGCTAAATCTGACTGAAGTTGAATGAAAAAGGGGGCATAGTTATCTCTTTCTGCATCATTTGCCCGATGTGAGAGATAGATGCCCAGGTATTTCAATTTGGTCAAATCCCAGTGGAAGGGGTACTTTTGTGCCATTGATAGGGAGGGAGTAAAGTTAAAAGTCAATGCTTCCATTTTAGTGGTATTTAATTTATTCCCTGAGCATCTACCATATTGGTCTAATATATTAAAGACAGCTGGGATTGACTGGGAGGGATTAGATAGAAAAAGGAGGACATCATCCACATAAAGAGCTATACAGTGTTCCATCCCTTCAGTTTGTACTCCTTCTATTAAGGGTGAGCCCCTGATGGCTTGTGCTAATGGTTCAATAAAAATAGCGAAATGGCCTGGAGAAAGAGGGGCAGCCCTGGCGAGTTCCTCTAAGCAAAGGAAAATATAGGGCATGACATCCAGAAACGTTAACACATGCTTGGGGAGAGGAATAAAGTGTTTTAATCAGGGTGATAAAGGGCAGGGGGAACCCATCCATGACATGGTGGAAAACAGGAAGGACCAAGAGACTTTATCGAAGGCCTTCTCAGCATCTAGGCTGAGAAAGACTGAGGGAGCCATATACGTCTGCATCTGGTGCACCAAGTGTAGTGCTCTTCTTGTATTGTCCATGGTGGATCTTGCACTGACAAATCCAGTCTGGTATAAATTAATTATAGAAGGTAACATTGTATCTAATTGTTTAGCCAAAATGGACATAAAAAATTTATAGTCCACATTTAAGACTGAAATTGTTCGGTATGATGTACAACTTTGGGGATCTTTGTTTGGTTTATGAATGAGGGATATCACTGCGTAGGACCAACTGGGGGTTGGGGGTCACCTGCCCCTGCAGTACTTCATTATATACTTGTAGAAGGAGTGGAGCAACCCACTGCAATGAGCTTTTGTAAAATTCTGTGCCACACCTATCGGGTCCAGGGGCCTTCATGGTTTTAGATCAGGAAATTGCAGTTAATAATTCAGTATGTAGTATTGGGGAGACCAGTAAGGTCTGCTGGTCCCTAGTTAGCCTTGGGAGTCCCAGAGGGGTGAGGAAAGCATTAATATCTACATGTTCAGAGCGGTGATCTGGGGTGTATAATTTTTTATAATATTCACAAAAGGCTTGGGAAATATGGCTCACCCTTGTATATGGGATTCCAGAGTCAGGGTCCCTAATAACTGCTATAGCTGAGAGGCATCTCTGCTTGCACAGCTGAAAGGCCAGCAGGCGTAAGGCCCTAGGGACTATTTCCCCATATCTTTGTCTAAGAAATGTTAAGGCCATTTCTGTATTTTGCAGGACTAGTGCATCCAGGTCCTGCTTAGTTTGTTTAAGCTGATCTAATACAGATCTATCCCCCTGCTGGTGTGCCATCTGGAGAAAATTGAGGGTCTGTTCCAGATGGGATTGTTTTTCCATACGTTGTTTTGGCAGCATGGATGAGTGTTTTATTAAGTGGCCAAGAAGTAACACTTTTAATGTGTCCCAATTAATTGAAGGAGTAACTTCAGAGTTTGAGTCATCCTGCTGGATTTCCTGTATTTTCTCTTCCAGAAACTCCACAAAGAGGG
Source organism: Neoceratodus forsteri (assembly GCA_016271365.2). Lineage (NCBI taxonomy): Eukaryota > Metazoa > Chordata > Ceratodontiformes > Ceratodontidae > Neoceratodus > Neoceratodus forsteri. Next base: position 420,990,312 of record CM057458.1, read on the forward strand.
AACTTTTAAGGTGGATGGGGTTAAATCTCCAAATTGTATTTTGTTTTTCAAGAGCCAAGTCCCATTTTGTGACCACTTGGGCATGATCTGAATGTGCAATGTCCCCTATTGATACTTCCTTAAGGATGTCTAAGCTTTCCTTTTGCATATAGCAGTAGTCTATTCTGGAGTAGGAACCATGAACAGCAGAATAAAAAGTATATCTTCTATTCCTAGGGTGAAGAGTATGCCATACATCAACCCAGCCCACCTCTTGCACAAGACATTTAAAAAATTTATGTGGTGCAGGTTGTTTATCTCTACCAGCTCTAGTACTATCTAGGCTGGGGTTAGGTGTGATATTAAAATCACGAGCTAATATAAGGGTGCCCTTGGTCAATTGAACTATTTTATTCAAAAGAAATCAGAGTGTGTGAACAATTGACCCCTGTGGGAAATGCACATTAGCAAGGGTTACTTCTTTATCCTGTAGGAGGCCTTGGACAATCACCAGGCTTCCCTCTGAATCAGCCCATTCCTCTGTGGCCTGAAAGGGAGTATGGCTGGATATCAGTATGGCGATCCCCCTTCTTCATCCATTTGCAAAAGAGGATGAAAAAACTTAGGTAAACTCCCCTCTGATCATTTTTCTGTGCTTGTTAGCATTCATATGTGTCCCCTGTACATGCACTATTCCTGCATGGGTCTTTTCAAACATTGAAATCATTCTAGATCTTTTAACAGGACTGCCTAGTCCATTAACATTCAGAGGAAAAAATCTGGAGAGGTGTATTAGCTATTTAGAACGTATTAGTAATGTTCTAATTTAGATGGAGCAAAAGCTCCAGGTTTACCTCCAAAATATAAGATTCGTAGTGCTCCAATTCTATTCATAGAAAGTGTGACTGCCTGTATGGGGGAAAAGTGAGGGAAAACTTCCTCAAACTGTGGACAGCTAAATTTAAACATGAACTGAGGGAACTTTCTGAAACAGGTACCTACCAACTGGGCAGGTAGTGCTGAACTTCTATGGGCTTCCATGAGGCTGGTGGTTACAGAACCACCAGTCTCCAGGGGATGCCAAACATTTTGGCAGAGTCTATCCAAATGGTAGATTAGGCATGTTATGTCTCTGTGGCGGAGGAGGAGGGTAGGGAGAGGGTGTTCATGCCTCATTCTCCACCAAGGCAGAGGGAAGTATTATTTAGACCTTATTGTAACTCTTGATAGTTACAAAGGGTAAATCGGTTGTAGCAGAGGGTTACATTTTTAATAATATTTGTAGGCGGCTTTTTGCCTGTTCACAAAATATTCCCTTGGGCTTACACTATTTGACTCAGAGGAGCCACATCCCACCTCTGCACCACCAGCCCCCCCCCCCCCATCGAAACAGCAAGTGGCAGGGGTTGAACCAGGGATACCAGAGCGAGAACACAGCACCACTTCCCAAATCATCCAGTCACAACCAGTAACCTGGTGATATCCCAGGCATATGATATTATTTCAGGGGAGGTGGGGTAATGCAGAGCTACATTTATCCATGCAGCAGTCTGTGGTGTCCTTGGGTTAGCCTAGAATTCTTCAGTGATCTTGGCCTAGGGACCCTTAGGAACAAATGTCCCACTTGTCCATCCCCGCTCCCCGGTAACCCCTCTTGCTCCAATCCTCGACCCAAGTCTCACACTCCACTCCGAGGCCCTCTAACATGTTAACTCAAATATAGGAGGGTACCTGAGTAATCATATGCTCTGAATTTCCATTTAAGTTCTCAGGTTATGCAGCTTGAAGAGCTGGAAGAACCCCCCCCCCAAAATCAAGGAAGGGGGAAACTCCCAGCCAGCTGCCTCCCATCTTGTGAAGGCCAACAGAAAAGAGAGGAAACTCTGAGGAGAATGGGCAGTAGGGTAGTCACATCAGGGAGTATTAGGGATAGTCAAGACAGCCTACCTGAGCAAAGGAGGCAAAAACTGTAATGAAAAGTTCCTGGTGCTTCTTCATTTCACTTCTTGGTTGGCTAGGGAAGCCCCAGTCATGGCCATGGCCTGTAGTCTCAGTCCATCTATTATTTGCTGAATTGCCAAGGCTCCCTCCTTGTGATGCTGATCCCTAGGGGGTACCCTGGTCAAAGCTCTCTGGGCCAACTACACTGCCAAGGAAGTGCCATTCGGTCGGTGAGCTATAGGGACATCGATACCAATTTTGGAAAGCTCCCAGGCTGCCTCATCTGCTGTTTCAAAAGTTCTAGTATCTTCCTCCAGCTGGACTACCAGCTTTGCCGGGTAGGGGGTCCTGAATTTAAGCTTTGCCTCTTTTAGCTTTTTGAGTGTAGGAGCGTAGGCTCTGCGTTTAATTGCAATTACCGGCTGGTAGTCATTTTCCACATAAATTCTGTGTTCTAGGTAGGTTAGGTACCCCTGCTGCCATAACTTATGTAGGACTAACTCCTTCTCCTGGTAGTAAAGAAAGTGTATCAGGATGGCACAAGGTCTATTGCCTGTTTGTGGGCCCAGAGTATGATGTACTCTATCCATTTCTAATGAACAGTTGTCTGGTAAGTCCAGCTTTGATTTGAAAAAGTGCTGCATAAATTGAACTGGATTGTTGCCTTCGGAGCCTTCTGGAAAGCTGTTAACCCTTAAGTTATTCCTTCTACTCCTTGCCTCTGTGTCATCAGCCTTTTCTTGTAGGTCTTGCAGTACTTGGTGTATTTGCACTATGGCACGCTTGGTGCAATCGACTCGGGAGTCAGTGATCGTGGCCTGTTCTTCTATGCCATCTAGTAGTTTTAATTTCTCCATTTTCCCCAAGTCTGTGAGTAGAGCAGTAAAGGTAGAGCAGGTATCTTTTCTAAAATCCCATATTTCTTGTAAGACTATGTCCATTTACCTATTAACATTAGGTGTTTTTGAGCCATCTTCTCTTGAGGGCTCGCTCTTATCAGAGATCTGCGAGCCATCACTGTCTGAGCAGCCTCCGTCTAATTCAACGGTTTCTATGGCTGGTTTTTGGAATTTGGGTCTTCTTTTAGGCATGCTTGCAAGATAGCATGGTTGGTTCGTGCAGAGTTGAGGTCTAGTTTTTATTTTTGAGTGGATTAAGGCCTTGGTGGAGACAGAGCTGAGGAATCGAGCTGCTTCCCAGGGCATGACGTCACCGGACGTCATCTTAAAGCTTCTTATTAGATCTTTTGTACCCGTCTAGCACATATTTTTGCTTCCATTATTCACCCCCTTCAGTCCTGCTCTATTCCAGTTAAAAGGTCCAAGATAATCTACTGCTGATTAGAGATTTGATTGCCTTTTGTTATTGCCACCAGAAAGGTCACCTCCTTTTTGTGTTGGATCAGGCTAAGGCCTTCGATATGGTTTCTCATGACTGTCTCTTTCTGGTATTCCAGAAATACAGTTTCTCTTGTACTGTACTTTCTTTAATTGGATTCATTTGTTGCATTCCTGTTCCTTGCTAATCCCCACCATTAATGTTTGGCTTGGACGCCATGTGTACCCTCACCGGGATGTCTGTCAAGGATGTCTATTGAGTTCTCTCCTTTATATTCTTACCTTGGATCCGTTATTGTGGGCAGTGACTGAGGCCCCCCATATTTTGGGTATGCCCCATCCTCTCACTTCCATTCCTGTTAGGTTGTCTGCTTATGATGTCTGTTTATTCATTAAAGATGTCACCTCTGGTGAGCATGCCATAAAGTTGCTTACTAACATTGGCATGATTACTGGATCCAGCTTTAATTATTCTAAATGTTGAGTCATTTCAATTGGGGTACATGGATTCATTTCCATCAGCTATTGGAGAAATTACCATAACCCAAGAGCCAGTCAAGATTCTAGGCATTTGTTTTGGGAGCTCCAATTTGCCAGGCTTAAATTGGACTAAGACCAGGGCTGCCAATGTGGCTATATGGAAATCTTGGCAACTGTCAAAGAAAGAGGTTGGGGTGGTTAAAACCTTTCTGCTCACCATCTTCCTTCATGTCAGTGCTTTTTTTCTCCATTCCTCTTTGTTTGGAACCTACACTATATGGTATATTTTTTTTACTATGATTTGCTGGACCCAGTTAAGAGAGATATTCTTTATCTCCCTTATGAAAAGGGCAGTTTGAACATGGTGAATCATGTTTATTTTTTATAGTGTGTTTTTTCAGTATAATATTTTATCCTGGATCATGAGCCCTCCTTCCCAATGAAATGGAATAAACCAAACCCCCTTTTCCATCTGACAAGCCATTTTCCTGAGTTTTTAGCACATTTGTTGACTTTTTTAAAATGGCACCATTTGTCATGGGATTTGATCTGTGCCCAGCATAAGAAAGCCTTTTATAAGGCATTGCTGCCTGCAGAAGTGGCTATCATGCTGGGTGTCCCACCTGTCATTCGACAAAAGGCTTTGCTTTATTTAACTGATTCTTTGTTTTCCTCCTCAATACTGGGATATAACGTGGCTGTGTTGCCATGGAAAGCTTAATGTAAAAGGCAATAATAAACATAAGAGTATCATAGAAAGATTTTGGCCCAGAGACTATTGCCAAGATATGAATGAATCGATTCTCCATTTGTACTTTGACTGCCCATTTATTCTTAATTTTTGGTCATTCTTAAGAACTTCTTGGGATGACCCTTTTTGGCATTCCCTTACTTATGACACCCTCTTTTATGGTTTTGTACCAGGCACATGCTCCAAGCATGATCTTCCGTGTTATTCATGATTTTTTCCTGCCCCAAAGTGGTGGTCTGGAGGGTTTGCTGTAAATTTGTATTGCAACAGCAGCTCTTGGACCATGCCACTATTTTTTGGATGGTGAAATCTGACTTACGAAGATAATGTGCAGAAGAATGTACCAGGCTCCGCCAGTAGGTCTATATTTGCCACTGGAAACACTGCCCCGGGCTATTTTCTGCCTTTGTTACTGTAATTGCTTTTGTTCCTTCATGACTGTAGGTTACAGCTTTAGTTTTTGTGCATTGGTTTTCTTGTTTTGTTTCCTCTTTTCTTTTTCCTTATTTGATGATGTTCATTTGTTTTCCCTGTATACACATGCTGCTATTCTATGCCATTTTTGTCTCCTTTGTCCCCCTTAGTATCATTTTATTTTTTTCATTCATTACCAATTCCCCTACTCTTGGATCTTGGATTATGACTACAAATGAGGTAATGCTACCATTTCGTTTTCTTCATTTTCTCCTGTGTTTCTTTGTGACTTGTATGTGGTATACTACGACTTGATTTTGTTTCAATAAACAATTCCTCTACTCACTGGTAGATTCAAGATGGCAGACAACATGGACATTGAAGCAGTAGCTACTCCACTTTAGGAGACTGGGGACTTTGCCTCATTCCCAGTCATTGCTTCTTCCAAGGTTTCAGTGTGTTTGGTGTCCAATGTGGAGTCTCCTTCTGTCCCATATGGCTTGGGAGCACTGGCGATTGTCAGAGGAATAAGTGTGTACAAAGTTCAGGAGGCTGAACAGAAGCTGCATCTGCAGCTCACCAACCGGAAAGAGACCTTGTTGGTTCAGCATCATATGGAGGAGCTCCACTGTGCACAGGAGGTAAACTCTTTGGTTGTTGCTTCAGCTTCACTTGTTATGCCAATTTCCCAGTTGGCAGAGTTACCGGTGCTGTTTTCAGCAGCAGCAGTTACTGCTGCTTCTTGCTTTTTCTTGCTGCTGCTTCTGGAACTGTCAAGGATGCACTTTGTGATCTGGGTGCTCGTGCATCCTGGCAATCTTCCACAAGTGTAGATACTGAAGATGGGGAGCCCTGGACTCCAGAGAGAGCCATCGTGGATGTTGGCTGGCAGCTGACTGATACTGGGACATGGGTCCCAGATGCCTCTGACCCGGTAGTGCAGCAGTATCATGACACTGTAGCTGGCTTGTCTGCAGCTTCTCATCATGCGAACTTGCCTGCCAGCCTGACTGTTACATAGAAACATAAAATCATAGACTTTGATGGCAGATAAGGACCACTTGGCCCACCCAGTCTGCCCATTTACCTACCTATTGGATAAGTTGCAGATCCTAGTTAACCAACCGCTTACTTCCTCCTACCCCCCACTAGAATTGCATTATGTCTGTCCCATGCATTCTTGAATTCCCCCACTGCGTTTGACCCCACAACCTCCTCAGGAAGGCTATTGTATACATCCACCACCCTCTCTGTGAAAAAACACTTCCTCACAGTGCCCCTGAGGCATTCCCCCTCTATCTTCAATTGTGCTCCCTTGTTCTTGCACATCTCTTTTTCTGAAAAATGCTACCATCTTGGACTTTGTTGATTCCCTTGAGGTACCTGAATGTTTCTATCATGTCCCCCGTCTCCCTCCTTTCCTCAAGGGTATACATATTAAGCTTCTTTAGTCTCTCTTCATATGGTTTCTGGTGCAGACCCTACACCATTTTGGTTGCTCTCCTCAGGACTGCCTCCATCCTGTCTATCTCCTTGTGGAGATGGGGTCTCCAGAACTGCATGCAGCACTCCAGATGAGGTCTCTCCAACTGTCTGTACAGAGGGATAGCAACTTCTTGTTTTCTACTGTGATGCCTCTCCCTATGCATCCCAGTATCCCCCAGCTCTCCTTACTGCCTTGTCACATTGCTTGCTTACCTTTAAGTCATCTGACATGATTACCCCCAGGTCCCTTTCCATTTTTGTTGTTGTTAGTACCTCCCCCCACATTGTGTACTTTTCCCCTGGGTTTTGTTTCCCAGGTGCATTACTTTGGACTTCTTTGTATTGAATCTAAGCTGCCATACTTTTGACCATTCCTTCAACCTTACCAAGTCCCTTCTCATCCTTTCCACCCCCCTTTGTGTATCAACCCTGATGCAGATCTTTGTGTCATCTGCAAAGCTGCAAAGCTTTCCTTTCCAGTCCCTCTGCAATGTCACCTATAAAGACATTAAAGAGGACTGGTCCCAGTACTGAACCCTGCAGCACCCCACTAGCAACCCCTCCTTTCTTTGGAGTGGACTCCATTTACTATTACCCTCTGCGTCCTGTTGCCCAGCCAATGTTTTACCCAGGGTACCACCCTGTGACCCACTCCAAGGCTAGTTAACTCGTTTATTAATCAGTTGTGTGGGACTGTGTCAAATGCCTTGATAAAGTCTAGGTAGGCCATGTCCACAGCCCCTCCCTGGTCTACTACTTTGGTCACCCAATCAAAGAAATTGATTAGATTCATCTAACAGGACCTTCCCACTGTGACTCCATGCTGCTTTGGGTCCTGTGCCCCACTGGCCTTGAGGTACTCAACAGTTCTTTCCTTCAGAAGTGATTCCATCATTTTCCTTACCACTGAGGTCAAACTAGCAGGTCTGTGGTTTCCTGCCTCTGTCTTCCTCCCACTTTTGTGAAGGGAAATTACATCCACCCTCCTCCAGTCCTCAGGTACCACACCATCCTCTCATGATTTGTTAAAAAGGGTAGTCAGCGGTGTCACTACTTCTCCCCTTAGTTCGTTTAGAATTCTGGGGTGAATCCCATCAGGCCCCATTGCTTTGTCCACCTTCACCTCAGAGGGTGTCAGTAATGGGTGATATGTCTCCAAGTAGAGACATAAAACAAGGAGTACTTCAGGGCTCCATCTTGGGACCCCTGTTGTTCTTGATATTTAATAACAGTTTGTCCCAAGTAGTGCGGTTCTCTCAGGTAAGACTGAATGCAGATGATACTGCCTTAATAACAACTGGCAGTAGCATCCAAGAACTCCAAATGGGAATGCAGACTGATTTTGATAACCTGAGGTCAGAGCTTATTTTGAATGTAAAAAAAAAAAAAATGTATTTTGCTTCTAAACTAAAGACTCCCACGATGATGAATATTCACATGGGGGAGATAGAATATTAGAACAGGTTGATCAGTATTGTTATTTGGAAGTTATATTTGATACCTATATGTCACTTGGCGAGCATATAAGAGCCCTTATTGAAAGAGTAAATAAAAGAATAGGAGCCCTCTGTAGAACCACTGGATGCTTAGGAAGGAGGAACCGAAAGAAAGTAACTGAACAACTAATACTACCCATGTTGACTTATGGGGATTTAATATATCATACTGCCAACAAACAATTAAACTTGATCAGGTACGCTAAACTTGATCAGGTACGGTATCGATAAGCCAGGCATGTACTACAATGTAACATTCAGACTCATCATTGTACTTTGTTAATTTCACTACATTGGCAGTCCTTAGAAATAAATCGTATAAGATCTTGGCAAAAGCTAATCTATCGATACCATGTGTTTTACCTTAGCCACTACATTAATAAAGCATTGTTCAATGAGAATGTTTGAGCTAAAGAGGACAGCAAAAGAACGGTCCATATAAATAAAATACACCTTCCTTATATTAAAAATAAACATGGAGAAATATCTTTACAATTCCGAGAAGTTAGATACTGGAATATCTTACCCTTCTCTGCTAGAACATCTACATCCCTGGCTTTATTTATACAGGATATAACTATTTTAAAATATTTTGGTTGTTCATCTAACTAATATGTATATAGTAACACTGCCAATGGCTAAGTATGTTTAGGGAATTTATATTACTATATGTTTATCCTAATTTAGTAAACATTGTTCCTGATGCACTGCATTATATTGGAAATAGTATAATATTGCACTCCTAGACATTCACTTGATTTTCATTGAATATTATAGAAGTATTTTAAAGTGGATTATAATTTGACTATGTGGATTTGTCTTGTCTTGACTATATGTTGCTGTATGATCTGATGTACTAAGTAATGAAAGAATGTAATGTATTTTAATATTTTTGATAGTCTATGTATTTATAATGTGTAGTTTAAAGTATATGTTTAGGTAACAATAATTTTAACAGGGCTGTCTTGAAAACTGGGTTGTACAACCTAAATGTCATGTCTTCCTGTATAAAAAAAAATTGCTACTACTTTTAACTCTCCAGAGTACTTCTATTCTTTGATTTAGGTACCTACTCCTCCTTTTCTTTTGTGAGTACTGAGCAGAAGTATTCATTTAGCATCCCTGTTTTTTTACTGTCACCCTTTGCCCACCCCCCTTCACTTTATTAAGTTTCACTATCTCTCCCTTGGTCTTTCTTCACTCCCTAATGTGCCTATAAAAGGTTTTATCCCCCTTCTCAACTGAGTTGGCTATCTTTTCCTCAGTTTGGGCCTTTGCTATTCTGACTCTCTTCCCTGCTTCCTTCTGCTTTAACTGGTACAGTTCTCTATCCTGTTCCTTCTATTTTTCCTTATACTTCCTGAATGCTAACTTTTTCTCCCTAATCTTCCCCAGCAACTCTTTTGAGAACCATAGTGTTTTTTGTTCCTTTGTTTTGTTTTGTTGATTTGCTTCACTCAAAGGCTTGTTGCCTCTGTGATGGCTGGTTTGGTTTTTCCCCATTGTTCTACTACCCCTCATTCTTGCCAGTTTGCTAGTGCTTCTCCCATTTTCCCAAAGTCAGTCCAATACTCTTGCTTTTGTATGGCTTGACTCTATGGCTGTGTTTATCATAAACCACACTGTTTGGTGGTTGCTTGTTCCCAGATGGTGACCCACTTCTAAATTTGAGATCTTCTCTCCATCCCCATTTGACAGTACCAGATCTAAGATTGCTCCCTCCTGAGTGGGTTCCAACACTAGCTGTCTGGAGGCATGCCCCCATGTACGGCATCAAGAATGACCCTGCTCTTGGATATGGCTGCAGTAAAGGTGCTCCAGTTAACACTTGGCATATTCAGGTCCCCCATCATCAATGTCTCCCCTCCTTCTGTCAGTCTAAGGATGCCTTCTATCATTTTCTTGTCCGTTGCCTCCCCCTGAGATGTGGGTCTGTATACAACCCCCGTGTGGATTGTGATGCCATTTCCTGTCTTCACGGTGACCCACAGTTCCTCCTCTTCTCCCTGTTTACCGTTTAGTTCAGTTGTTTTGATCCCTTCCCTTACATAAAGAGCTACTCCTCCTCTTTTACCCTCCCTGTCCCTCCTGTAGATTGTGTACCCTGGTATGTTGACATCCCAGTCATGGTTCTCTGTGTACCATGTTTCTGTGACTTCCACTATATCCAGGCATCCCTCTTCCATCATGACCACTAGTTCAGGGAGCTTGGTACCCAGACTATGGGCACTGGTACTCAGCACCCTCCATTTTTTGGTGGCCTTACCCCTTTTAGCCCCATAGCTATCCTTACTGCCTTTGTCTTTTTCTCCATTTACCCCCATCCTGCTCCCTGTGCTTCCTTCTAGGTGGCAGTCAAACTCTCCCTTGCCTAGTTCAGCCTCTGGTTCTGGACTTGTGTGTCAGTCCTTGACTTGTTCACAGCCTACCTTGTCCCTCTTGTTTCTGGAGCCTCTTATCCAGAAGTCTGCTGCCCCCTCCATGTTTTCCTGAAGGCCGATAACACTGTGGCCCCTGCTTTACTGGATGGCACTGTTGCTGAGGTTTCTGATTCTGCCACTCTGGCACCACACACCATTGCCCATTGCTTGGAGCCTGCTATACCCCCCATTGCTGACTGTATAGCCCCCTGCCCGGCCATGGCAATTTGCTGATCTAGTCTAGGCTCATGGGGAACTGGCTGTGCATCACAATGCAGTCCATCTGGTCTATAAATGGGGCTTGGACCTCCCCGGACTGGGTTTATGTGGCCAAGAAGTTACTGAAACACTCTTGCTTGTTTAAAGCATCTGACATATATGCTTTGATTAATGTGGGGAAGTACAGCTACAATGTCAGCTTCAAACTTATTACAGGGCTGGATACATTTTAGGCCCATTACAACATGCATAAAGCTTCACCTTTGTGGACCCCCTTCCTGGCAGTTCCTTTAATTCTACCTAGTATTAGGACAATTATTGTGTTTTTTTGCAATGAGGGGGTGAACATTGCAAACATTTTGAGCTGGTTGAGCAGTCAGTGTGAAGTTCTGGATTGCCTGGAGCCATTGATTGATTCAGAACAGATTTGGACTGGGGGTGGCAGATCTGAGTTACAATGCTGCAATCATATCTTGGGGTTTTGCATTTACCTTACACCTTTTACTTAGGTAGAGACAGGGGTACATTACTCTACCAAGGCCAGCTGAAAACTTGCTTTAAATGTGGATCTCACACCCATTTCAGTAATGCCTGTGACAGTGTTTGGTGTAGTCATTGTCTTGTCTTTGATCATCTGGCTAAGGATTGCCCAAATGACTTTTGTTGTAATTTATGTAACAGGCAGGGAAATTTTCATACTAAATGCCCCAGGGCATCCCATACCAATGGGTCCCCTCTCTCTCTCTCTCTCTCACAGGATGACATTGTCTGTTGAGCTCAGCAGCAGCACTAAACCCCAGACCTGGCTATTGACCAGGATTTGGCACATCCTCTTACCTTGGAGGCTTCTCTTGTGAATCCCCTCCTTATCTCCTCCTTCTCTGGTACAGGTTAAAAGTCCCCCATCCCCCCATGGACACCAGCCTTGGTATGTCCACTGAGAACCCTGGAACTGCTATACCTGCACTTCATCTGGTGGAATATATGCCTGTTTTGGGTCCTTCATCCTCTCCTGTGCCTATGCCAACCATGCCCCCCTCCCCAGATGATTTTGTCCTGGTCTCCCTCAAAGGGGAAATGCAGAGATCCAGATGTGTTACCACCCCCCCATTATAGGAGAAAAAGGGTGCAGATGATTTAATCCAGAAGAACAGGTTTGGGGTCCTGGCCAAACCAGCTGCATGGGGAGACATGAATCTTGAGGATGGGGACTCAGAGGCTTACTCCTTTCCCTCCTCCCAAATGGATTATTCCTCAGATGTGGACCACTCTCAGATTGAACAAACCCCTCATATGGAGGATAGGAGGAGAACTAGATCACAGGCTGTACTTAAATAATTTGTGTTATGTGCTTCCATTTTTCTTATTGTTCTTGATGGAAAGTGAGTTGCCAGATCATTCAGACTTTTTCAATTACTCATCTCCATGGGATTATATTTCCTGTTATATTAGACTAGATAAACTTCGACTTATGCACTATAAAATTCTGCGTAATGTTTATATTACCCCTCAGAGTCTACATGAAATGGGTCAGTTACCTCACCCTAAATGTCTGAGATGTAAATATGATATAGGTATATTAAAGCACCTCCTTTGGGATTGTCCTCAAATCCACTCCTTTTGGCTACAGATTCAATCTTGGATGGACCCACTACTAGGTTTACAAGAGGTCTTCATCCCTGAAATTTATTTGTTGGGCTAAGGTATTGAACTACTGGTGGGGATTCAGAGATTTCACATACTGTATCATTAATAGCTGTGGTAGCTAAATTGATTATTCTGAGCCACTGGGTGGATAATGAAATTCTGACATATCGGGAATAGCACAACAAAATTTTAGCAACATTGCATATGGAAAAGTTGGTAGCTAGTATGAGACATACCCTCCATTCTTTCAGAAATAGATGGGAGAAATTACATACTTCACTTTTGCTTGAATGACTGGCATATCATATATTCTTGTATTTATTTTAGGTATTAGTTGTATTCATTTATTTGATTGCCAGGACAACTATATATGGATAGTATCTATGTACTTTTAATATCCCTCTTGTGTCTTTCTTTTTACATAATTCTCTTACCATATATTGGGTTAGAGTAGTATGACATTTGGTCAATATACAGTATTTGTTGCTTAATTTCATGAACTTCAAAACAAATGGAAATAGTGACTCTCCCTTTTATCTCACCCTATGGCTTTTAATTTTTATGTTTTGCTGGTACTGATATAGCTTCTGTTTTCTGTTCATTTTTCTTTGTTCTTGTTATGGTTGTAGTAGCTGTTCTTGTTAATTTGTTGTATTGTATTCTACTGAAAAATTTCTCAAATAAAGTGCACTTAGTTAAAAAGTTTGGGAGGAGCATTGCATCTCTTGTGGCAGGGATTGTGCACGATCATATTGCAACTTCTTCATATCCACCTGAAGGGAGCACATTTGGGAACTTAGGTCCTGTCTCAAGAGCGCAGCTGCAGAAAATATGTTCTGCAGCTGATCCCATAGAGAAAGGTACTGAAGATACCCACCAGTTGCCTTGTGACCAGAATAGTGTTTGAACAGAGCCCGGAAATCAGTCTTACTGGCAATCTACAAATCAGCCAGATTATTGTACAGACACTGTATGGAGATACAGGCTAACCACAGGGAGGTCCACTTAGCTAACAAAAGGGGGTTCATGCAAAATAGCAGTATGGTATATGGTGGAACGTAATTGTGTATGGATTTCCATACACTCAAATAAGTTATTCTGCTGTAGTAGTGATGTACCTACTAATGCAGAATGACTGTTCATTCTGCATTAGTATGTACATAACAATCCAACCACCCCTAAACAGTGCTGCTGATTGGACAGGGGGTGGTTGGTAAGTCAGGAGTGCAAGTTGGCCGTCAGCCTACAGCAACAAAGAGTGCAGTCTCTGGCAGCAGACACTTACTTTAAAATGTAAGTGATTCAGTTTTTTCAGAATCATACACTATAAAGAACAGTGTATGGCATCCCAAACAACTCGGCCTTTACCATGTGTCAGGGCACCAGACCAGACAGGGGTACAAGACCACAGCATATGATCAGAGAATTCCATCCCACTGGTGCATGCAGTCACAACTGTCATAATCTATTCAAGTAGGCAATGAACCATGAAAGTATGTCCACCCCCAGTAGAGTGTTGAGCCCTATATGCACATTTAAAGGATGCATTCAGGAGAATCAAGTTCATGTAGTTAGTTTTTTTTATATTCCTCTGATTTTTTGCACCTACTGCAGTGCTCCCAATGGGGGGCATCCAGTCACTTGGCTCTACCAACCCAGAGGACAGCAGGCTCATTCAATACATGACGGTCCAGCATGTTAGCCCTATCAGGAGATGTATGTCCTAAATCCTATGCTAAAAAGTCAATAGTAGCTATTAATATTAAAGCCCACACTGCTATAACATGATCTTTCTACAATACTGTTTCAAATGCCAAGTGTTAGTGCACAATTAAAAATCAAACCTAACAAAGACTCCCTAGTAAATGAGATCCTGCATCCTGATACGTTCATTGTTTTATAATATGTCAGTATATAGTCAATCTGTTATATATACAGTAACAGTCCTAGAAATCTGAAACAAAACCTAAGGGAATCCACCCCCAAAAAAATCAATGAACTCTCATTATATTACCATTAATTGTCCTGAAATTGGCGAAAGTTTAAGTTATGCAATGTGACATAAAACCCAAATCAATGTTCATACCATCTCCCACTATATTGAGAAGTAAATGAGCTTGACCTCAAAAGCCTGTCTCTGTTATGTATTTTTGAAATGTCCTTTCAAAACCAATACCAACATATCTGAGATGGAGTGATCAGACTGAGAAAAGTGATGTCCCACTGGTTTTTCAGTCATCTTCATTTTAATAGTACGTCTGTGTGAGTTCATTCAGGTGTGGAGAGGTTGTCCTGTCTCTCCCACGTACCTTGTTTGTGGACATCTCTTGCAATAAATGGAATAAAAAACATTACAAGATGCACATGTATAATTCCCTTGTACCCTGTATTCAGTATCCTGAATTGTCTGTTTTGTAGAGTATTGATACAATCGGAAGTGGAAATGTGCTCACAAGTCTTACATCTAGTGAGATTGCAGGGTCAACTTAGTAACCCTTATCTGCCCCCCTTTGTCTGGGATTTGGCTTGGCTGAGCAGTCATAATATGTTGAGAGTTCACAATTCTCATAAGCATAAGCCTTTAGAGGACTGTCATTGCCTTAGGAATAGTTGTGTCCCTACATTGGAAACCCAGGAACACCTTTTTTTTTTCTGTCCTTATGCTCAACACTTTTGGTCTCATGCTGCAGCTTGATGGAGCGACCCTTGTTTCCTTTCCCTTACATATCAAGAATTCGTATTGGGCATTTTTCCCTGATGTGGACTTTGTGTACTTCCTCCACATTGCAAATTTTGATGGCCTTATGTAAATATTATCTATGGCAAGCACTGTGCTCTTGGGTCCTCCAACAGAAGCTGGTTTCCCATCTAGAACTGTTTGTGAATATTCAGTTGGAATTCTACAAGGTCTTTGAAAGAATTAAGCAGTCTTGGCTGCCCGGGGAGTTCCATAGGTTTTGGGACACTTGTATTTCATTTCTTTGACTTTAATTTCACATGGTCTGCTAACCTCTGCTGTGTTCATTTTTTGTATTTTATTTCAGTTTAACTTTTTCTTTTACTTGTATTTTGGTACTATGCTGTAATAGTTCTTTTTTGTTTTCTTTCTTGCTTTTCTTACGTAGATGTATTTTTGTACAATTGTTTGTATTTGCTTGCTTGTTTTTTTTCAATAAAAATTCCCTTACTCTTGCCAGTAGGAAGAACTGCTGGCCATCAGCCAAGATGGCCGACCTGGGAGGAGGTGAGAATGGTGTGGCAGCTTTGCTTGCTGCATCACAAATAAATGTAGAAATACCTATGCAGTCGTTTGCGATTGAAATTACTTTGGCTTTACCCCTGAATGCTGCTGAACCAGTTGTGCTGCCTGAGGTGGCCCCTATAGTCATTCAGTCTGGTAGTGTTTCAGTTGGAATGGATTTACTTGCCTCTCCCCTGTCTGGACATGGACACGCTTCTAATGTTACTGAATTGCTGCAAACAGAATCCTCCTGCAGGAATGACTAAAGGAGAAAGGGTGGCATCTGTTGGAAGGCTCAGCAGGAACTTTGTGTGTGAGGTACAGATTCTTCATTGATTTTTAACCCCCACTGTTTTTTTTACTGCAACTTACTGGATTTTCTCCTTCTCCTGCTGTGTCCGGTATTTTGCCCATGGACTCAAGGTCAGATCAGCTCTTCTCCACTCTGCAGCTCCAACAGGGATGCCAGTCCCTGAAGACACTTGGTACAGCTACAAATCCAAATATTCCAAGGCTCCCTCCGGACAATATTCCTTCCAGAATTGATGCTTTACAGATTGCAGGACTTCATTCAGTAATTGGCATAGACTTGACTTCCGCTTCAGCTCTGTGAGTTTTGTTGCCTAGCAACCTGCCCATGGCTTCAGTTATATAGATGAGACATTTTCTGATTATGCCAGGTAATCCTGCTGCAGATTTGGTGTCTGTTTCCATGGTGGTTTCCCAGCCAGCACGCTCTTGGCCTTTAACTGGTTTGTCTTGTCAACTTTCACTGGCTTTGACAACTTGCTCTAGTGGGATTGTTGCACTCACTACTGCTGTTACTGAGGCTTCACAGGTGGCCATACAGCTTGTTACCTCTGCAGCATCCACTTCTGCTCCTATCTTTCCTATTGTATCTGTTCAGACATCTGTTGGAGCTCAGGAGCCCGGTTCTACTATTCTTTTTGTTTTTGTTCCAGTTCCCCATTTTTTTGAGCTCAGACCCTTCCTGTCTACCACCCCCATGCCCAGGCTTGCCCCCCTGGGTGGGGCCACCAGGGAGGCTCCCCTTAATGGACACTGTAGGCAAATTCCCAGCTTACCCCCGGGTAAGGGCCATGGCAGCGGGACCCTCCCAGTGGACTTTGGAGGCAGTGGACAGTGGAGTGGGTCATCATGCTGGTGGGGCCAGCTTTTTCCAAAGGCTTTATCCCTGAGGTGGGGACATTCAATGACATCCATCATCTGCCCTGCAAACATGCTGGCACTGGTCATGGCAGTACCCCAGCCTCCGCTAGGGGTCCTGGATGCACTGGACACTCTTCCCCTTCCTCCCTACCCCTGAAGAAGGAGACCAGTCCCTAGGATGCTCGATCCTTCTCCCATGGCTGGCCCCCTGACTCCTGGGTCCATTTCTGAACCCAGGTCATCAGCAATACAAGCTGAAATCCAACTGCTGCGCTGGTGGGTCAGCTCAGTTCTACTATTCTTCATATGCTTCAACCTGTTATACCTGCTGTGGACCCTGCTGTACTGGTCACATCTCTGCCTGAAAGCAGGACTCTTGTTCGGGGCTCACTCTCTAACTTTCTTCTATAGGGACAGATTATGTGTCTCTAACCTTTAGCAGTCCTTGTCCCTGTATCCCTACCATGCCCCAGCAGCAGATTACCAAGCTCAGCTGCTCTGCTGTCTAAAGCTGCACTGGCTGGCCCATCTGCCAGGGCTGGAGTCCATTACAGGTGCTACAGAAAGTCGGCTGGATTATTGGACCTGATAGTCCTAACTGGATATCAGATCCATCATTATTGCCTAAATATGTTATTGACCCTTGTGACCAGTCTTTGCACCTTAATCATAGAGGGAGCTCTCTTCTACCAACAGTTACCATGCAAGACTCTTCCAAATCCTTGGCTTCTTCCTTATCTGAGGGGTCTGGGTCCCTCTTGCACACCACAGCACAACCACTGCATATTTTTGATGAAGGGGCTGTTGCCCCACACACAGCTGCTGGCTCTGCCTCTGACCCTGTTTCCTCAGCACACCTCAAGGTATTGCTCTCACTTTTTCTAATGCTGATTCCTCTCCCTGGGGGCCACTACTGCTTCAACAGATGCTCCTTTAAAACTTTCCAATCTCTTTGCTGCTCAACCTGCCCCTGCAGCATGGTGCAATGCAGTTTGCCTCAAATACACTGGGGGAGTGGAACTTCCTGCTGACTGTTCCTTCTTGGTCAAGAAACATCTGATGGAATCCTTGGGGTTCATGCTGGCTAATATCTATGTCATTATTTATGTCTCTGGTACTATTCTATATGATATCAGTTTCCAACTACATTCCTCACTAGACTGCTTTTTGAGAAAATATAATTCTTTGAAGTACTCAGAACTATGGCTGCCATTCCAGGCTATTCTCTTTAAAAGACCAACCACCCACACAGTGATGGAGATGTTCTGATGGGAGCATGTAGATGTCAATAATGTGACCTATTGGCTTAAACAGCAATGTGAGATGCTCGGGCGACAGGATCCAATTTTGGATAAATATTGGATTTGGACTGGAGGATGGAAATACAAGGTACAACTTAGGGCAACAGATTCTGGACTTGCTCATCTCCTGAACAACTTCTTCCTTGGTCATGACAGAGGGGTTTGTTTTTATCTGGGACAGACCAAGGTTTGTTTTAAGTGCAGCTCCCTCTCCCAGCTGAACAACATTTGTGACCAACGACTTTGTGGCCTTTGCCTGGAACATGTCACCATATTGCAGCTCACTGTCCAAAAAAAGTGAAATGTAATCTTGTCACTTTGAGGGACATTTGTTTCGCACTTGTCCATGGGCAACTCACAACAGACAGGATGGGCCTCCTACAGGACAACCTGTTGAATGAAGAATAACATCTAGGTGACAGTCTGGACATGGCTGTTTTGCTTACAGATCCTTCAGCTACCATGGACTCTATAATGCCATCAACTGAGATGTCTTTGCCTGACATTTCTGCTCCTGATATTTCCGTAAACCCTCCAGTGGTTGTGGATTGCAGCAACAGTCCTTTAGGCACCCTCTCTGCACTCAGTTCTGCAGACCCTGTTCCAGTAATGGTCTTGAACCCTTCTGAATTTACTTCTATGCCTCCTCCTAATTCCTTCAGTGAGGTACCACGTAGACATTTTCTGCATAATAAATCCTTCCAAGATCCTCAGCAAGTTTCTGAAGGTTCCCTTCCTCTCAGTAATTGATTTGACCCCATTGCCTCATCAAAGAATTGGGATGATACTGATGATGATA
The DNA here is from genome assembly GCA_016271365.2 of Neoceratodus forsteri. Classification (NCBI taxonomy): domain Eukaryota; kingdom Metazoa; phylum Chordata; order Ceratodontiformes; family Ceratodontidae; genus Neoceratodus; species Neoceratodus forsteri. The sequence goes on from CM057458.1 coordinate 421,008,992, forward strand.
TGGACTCTGAAGCTTCCTCCATGCCATTCCTCCAATACGTTTGTTGGATGCTCAGGAAGATACTACAAAGCTTGTGAAACCTTGGAAATGAAAAGATGATCCCAGTCCAGGTGCAAAAGTTAAACATAAGAAGAAATGCACCCAGCCGCCTTAGGCCATCGCTCAGGCATTTTTTTCTGAAGTGGACTATCCTTACTCTTTCATTTTGGCATGAGGGTTGCTTCATTAAATGTAAACAGCATAAAAAAAACCTACTTCATAAGAAAGTTACATTACAGGTCCTACGAGATTACCATGCTGTCATTCTTTTTACTACAGGACACTAGATTAATGACATTATCAGATATCACTACTACTCAACTGCTTTGGACATCTGACATCTCCTATTTTTCCATTGGTACAGATGTATGTTCAGGAGTTGCCATATTGTTTAACCATATTCAATCTACAGTATTTAGGGTACTAGATTTGCAACCAGGGAGGGCTTTCTTACTTGCTTGTAGAATTGAACCGACTACCTGTCGCCTGATCGTTATTTATGCCCCCAATCTAAATTAAGGAGGGTCTTTCTTTTTAAGTTAATAAAACCCTACTTATGCACGTCAAGAGTAGTTCTATTTGGTAGGGACTTTATTTGTCCTCTATAGCTCTGAGATAGAGGGGCCAAAAGATAAAAGTTATTTTGCAACTCCTTCTGTTTTCAAAAACTCTTCAAGGAGTCCCAACTGGTCGATGCATTTCAAACCTTATTTTTTTATTTTTATTTTTTTTTATTTTATTTATTTATTTAGTTTTTGTTGACTGGGTAAATGCACTAGACAAATTTTGCCTATTTTAAGGCACGACCCGGGAGAGGGATATACAGATGAATGCCAACTGACCTAGAACCAGACTAAGCTGTTGGTGGTATTTTTTAGTGAATGGGGGAATTTGGCCAGGGCACTGAGGAAACTCCCCTACTCTTTTTGAAAAGTGCCATGGGATCTTTAACATCCACCTGAACAGGCAGATGGGACCTCGGTTTAACGTGTCATCTGAAAGACAGCACCTCAGGAGTACAGCACTCCCCTCATGCTGCACTACAGTATCAGTATTGAGATAATAACCCAAGTGCCTGGTGTGGGGATAGAACCCACAGCCTTCTGATCTCCCAGACTCAGAGGCAAGTGTGCTACCTGCTGAACCACTGACACTGGTTAGCCTTATATCGCACAGGTGGGTACACCTGCTTTTGAGCTCATTTCACTACCCACTAAGATTATTTCTTTTTCTCATGAACCAACTCAATTTCTGTGGCTACTACCTGTCCAGTGGAAACCAGTGATTATCTTTTACTCTTGCACTGTTACGGAACAATTGATCGGGAAGCCTAGCTGAAGATTGAACAACAGCATCCTGTTAGATTCTTCCTTTCATGGTGCCATAGGAAACCTCTTGTGGGTTCCCATTTCCATCCATATTCTCTATACTGATTCATCCCTCTGGTGGGATCATACCAAAATAGCCATTGGTGACATAGTTGAATGATATTCCAGATCAGTTAGCAGAACTGCTTATCACACCTATCTTGACTTACGATATAATCTTTACAAATTAATTTCAATCTAGGCAGAGAGGGGACTCTATCTTCAGGCTCTGATTCAGACTCTAAAAGATTGTAAGATGACCCTGCAATATGATAGGGTAAAAACACTTCTATTTGAACAAAACTACAGTACCCAGAGTCAACATCTGACGGGAGCTATTTTTTCAGAGTTGCTTCACTAGAGTTCCAACAGAGAAGAATTAATTCTTTGGTCGATTCAGAAGGTGAAGTACATGTGTCTCAGTCAGGGATGCTGAAGGGGTGTAAGAATTCTTACAGGCCATGGTGGGTACCCGATTCCTTCTTGGAGTTCCAGCTACTCAGTTTTTGGACTCTTTGTGTCTACCACAAATGTCTGCTCTCGACAATGATCTCCTAATACATCCAATCACTGAGGAGGAAGTTCTTTCAGCAATTACTTCTTTACATAAATGTATTTCTCCCAGTACAGATGGCTTAACATCAGAATTTTATCAATCATTTTCTTCAGTTTTTGGCCCTATCCTAGCCTTTGTTTTGAATTCCATTTTGGCATGTATGTCCACCTCTGGTTCTATTACTAAAGCACTAGAAATCTTTTTAATTAAACCTGGTGACCAGAAGTACTTATCAAATTGGAGGCTGATTTGTCTACTCAATACAGATGCAAAGGTCTTGACCAAAATCTTCTGTAAACAATTGGCTCTGATTTTTTCTAAAATTATTTATCTTCTACAACCATGTTCTATTCCAGGCTGTACTGTAGAATCCAAGACAATTTAGTGCTAATCTGGAAATTGATTGAATATTGTCATCATAACTGTGCTGGGCACTTGCTATTTGTCTAGGACCAGGAAAAATCCTTTGATAAGATTCTCCATGATTACATTTTTTTAGTGTTACAAAGTTATGGGTTCTTCTACACTTTTATTCAATGGTGGTTTAAACTTCAGTTCAACCATTATACCCTCTATTACTAGCACACGCATTTCTTTACTTTGAGGGGTTCAACAAGGGTGTCCACTAAGCCTGATCCTGTACATATTCACCTTAGACACTCTATCACATGTGATTAGTATAGCCCCCCCAAGTCTTAGGTATCCCACACCCTTTATCTTCTACCACAGTAAAAGTATTGACTTATGCAGATGAAGTTTTTTCATTTCTTAAAGATGCTTCCTCTGGTGAGAGCGTTATACAACTGATTTACAAGATTACATCATTGACAGGGTCTAGTATTAATTATTCAAAATGTCAAGTACTACCCAATGGCCCTCACAAAGCTGTTCCTAATGCAATTGGTAACATCACAGTGATGACGGATCCAGCCAAAATCATAGGAATCTATTTTGTTCACTCTGATTTGCCAGAATAGAATTGGGGCCAGGCACTGGAGGTAGAGGCTTTACGAGTGGCAAAATGGAAATCCTGGCAACTATCAAAAAAGAAACAGATTGACATTATTAAGACATTCTTGATTCCTACCTTTCTATATGTTGATGCTATTTATCCCTTCCCTCAAAATTTGGAAACTTGATCGTATAGTTTTTTCTTTTTTTTTTTACGATGGTCTGGGGGTCTTGGCTAAATTTGATTAAAAGAGAAATTCTTTATCCCCCATTTAATAAGAGAGGCATGAATATGGTGCGTCCCATTATTTTCTTATGTAGCGTCTTTTTAATGTAACATTATTCCTTGGATTTCAGGACCTCCTTCCACTTGCAAAGATTGGATTGCTGTTTGGCTATTTGTTTGAAAACACTGTTTTCCTTTAAATGTACAGCTACTGTTCTTGACATTCAATCAGAGTAGAAAAAACAAAAATCACTTTTATTTTTCCTTTTATTTTAAATAAATAAATATTATCCTCACTCAGCACAGGAATGCCTTTGATGGGGCATTGACAGAATGATTTACAGTTTTTTAATGATGCTCATTTTCCGGCCCAATATCGGGATGTGGCCTAGCTTTGCTGCCGATTTGTAGCTAAATGTTAAGAACAATAATACGAATAAAAGCATCACAGGGTGGTTTTGTCCCTGGGACTGTTGCCAAGATACATTTGAAACCATCCACTATTTGTACTTTTTCCTTTTATCCAGTAATTCTGGATTTTATTGGGTGGCTCTTGGGCAGACCTCCCTTGGATGCCTCTTTCCTATGATACCCTCATTTATGGGGATATCCATAGTTGGACCTGTAGGTATGATCATTCTGTGCTGCTTTTTATTCTTTCTTGCATAAAAGTGAGGTAGAAGACTTGGTTTGCTGGTCAAGGCACCTAGCTTCACCTGAGCTCTTTCCTTCTAAGACTGCTTGAAAGGCAGAGTAGAGAAACTTACCAGAGCAAGGGAAAAGGATTAAGACTTAGTTTGGCTAAGCAGATTTACTGTGTGGTGGTGTTTTTATTTTTTACTCACAGGGATTGCTACTGTTTGTTGTTAACATTTCATTGCTTTATTTTTCTCTGATTCAAATTGTTGTTGCTGGTATACCTTCTTCTGCATTATTACAAGGTGTGCCTACAGGTGTGTGCTAACAGATTACTCCTGTAATCTTCTGATTCAAATTGTCTTTTGCAAGGTATATCTTCTGTTACTGCTTTATTTTTCTCTGGAGCAAAGTGTTTCTTACAGGGTATATCTTCTCTGAAATTACTGTATTACAGGTGGAGCTTACATTTTTGTGACTTTTTTATCATTGGGCTAAGCAAAATTACTGTTTGACACTGTGTTTTATTTTATTCTTGTTTGTTAAAAAGGTTTGTTGTCTCAGAGGTGTTTCAGTCTCCTTCTCACATTGAAGGAGCTAATTGCTTTTCCTCCCACAGCTCTTCCAAAGGATTAGGTGTGTATGTGGGGGTGGAGCTGGCAAACTGTCAGTAATTTCCAACAGAAAGAAGGGTTAAAAGTCAGGTTAGTTGATATCTTGGAGGTAGAAGACTTGGTTTGCTGGCCAAGGCACCTAGCTTCACCTGAGCTCTTTCCTTCTAAGACTGCTTGAAAGGCAGAGTAGAGAAACTTACCAGAGCAAGGAAAAGGATTAAGACTTAGTTTGGCTAAGAGATTTACTGTGTGGTGGTGTTTTTATTTTTTACTCACAGGGATTGCTACTGTTTGTTGCTAACATTTCATTGCTTTATTTTTTCTCTGATTCAAATTGTTGTTTGCTGGTATACCTTCTTCTGCATTATTACAAGGTGTGCCTACAGGTGTGTGCTAACAGATTACTCCTGTAATCTTCTGATTCAAATTGTCTTTTGCAAGGTATATCTTCTGTTACTGCTTTATTTTTCTCTGGAGCAAAGTGTTTCTTACAGGGTATATCTTCTCTGAAATTACTGTATTACAGGTGGAGCTTACATTTTTGTGACTTTTTTATCATTGGGCTAAGCAAAATTACTGTTCGACACTGTGTTTTATTTTATTCTTGTTTATTGAAAAGGTTTGTTGTCTCAGAGGTGTTTCAGTCTCCTTCTCACATTGAAGGAGCTAATTGCTTTTCCTCCCACAGCTCTTCCAAAGGATTAGGTGTGTATGTGGGGGTGGAGCTGGCAAACTGTCAGTAATTTCCAACAGAAAGAAGGGTTAAAAAGTCAGGTTAGTTGATATCTTGAGGTAGAAGACTTGGTTTGCTGGCCAAGGCACCTAGCTTCACCTGAGCTCTTTCCTTCTAAGACTGCTTGAAAGGCAGAGTAGAGAAACTTACCAGAGCAAGGAAAAGGATTAAGACTTAGTTTGGCTAAGCAGATTTACTGTGTGGTGGTGTTTTATTTTTTACTCACAGGGATTGCTACTGTTTGTTGCTAACATTTCATTGCTTTATTTTTCTCTGATTCAAATTGTTGTTGCTGGTATACCTTCTTCTGCATTATTACAAGTGTGCCTACAGGTGTGTGCTAACAGAATACTCCTGTAATCTTCTGATTCAAATTGTCTTTTGCAAGGTATATCTTCTGTTACTGCCTTATTTTCTCTGGAGCAAAGTGTTTCTTACAGTATATCTTCTCTGAAATTATTACAGGTGGTGCTTTACAGGTTTTACAGTTTTATCTAACATTGGATAAGCTTTCAGGGTTACTGCATTTGTAGTTGACTGATTGTTTCTGCTCTTACCTCCTTGTTCTTTTCGTCAGTGGTTCTTCTTTTAGGCAGGGAAGGGCCCAGCCACCACCCCATCCCCAACCACCCCACTACACTCCTTTTATAGGGTACCACAGTTGTAACATTTCCTGTGGCAGAGCAGGAAGGGGCGGATCAGTGGGGCCTCACAAGGTGATCTCATTTACAGGGCACTAGTAATTTAACTTGCTATAACAAGTTAAACAAAGCACAATTAAACCATTACTTGCATTTTTTTTTCCTTTTTTTTTCTCCTTCTAATTACTCTGACTAGGTTACAAACCCAGCAACTTATTTGGAATGGATTTCATTAACAGCAGGTACTGTGGAACAATTTTCAGAAGGACAGTCTAACAGGATTTAGGACACTGTCCTACATGCTGGGCCTTTGGAGATCTTAGGGCTCAGCTCCGGGCAGCATGGGCAGAGATTGCACACCTCAAATTTCATATTGAAGAGGAAATACATTATAAGAACCACCCGCCATTTCCCCAGCATCCAACAGAAAAACCTGGACTGCAGAGGGTAGTTGGTCCAGGAGGTTGGCAGGTGGTTAGAGGGAGCAATCAGTGCCCCATCACTCTCTGCTTTCCAACACATTACCTCCAAAACCATATAAACACTACAAACAGGTATCTGCCTCTATCTCTGAAATCAAATAAAGAGGCAGAAGACACTGCAGAGCAGGACACTGTGGCACAGGAGCTAGCACAACAAAACTCACCCAAATCAGGAACCAAAACAAAACAAGCACAAAGAAAATCCAAAAAACTTCTGATCATAGGGGACTCCATGATTCAGGGAGTTGATACCCATCTCCAGCCAAGGGTGATGGCTAGATGTCTCCTAGGTACATCAGCATGGAGAGACACTGACTGCATTGCTAAAATTGTTCACAAAGCAGGAGAAAACATTGATGTCCTAGTTCACATAGGGACTAATGATCTCGCCAGCCAGTCAGTTGTGGAGACCAAGGAACACCTGACTAGGCTGGGTGACATACTATCATCTATTTCATCCGGCATCTCCTTCTCTGAGATCCTGCCAGTCTGGGAGAGGAGCAGATGGATGGAAGGTCAGAGAAGGAGATAGGGGACCTAAACACGTGGCTCAAGGGCTGGTGCCAGGAAAAGGACACAGATTTGTAGGGAACTGGTAACAGTTCTGGGAGTAAAGTTCTTTAAATTTGATGGACTGCATCTGACTAAAGAGGGAGTCAGTGCATTGGGGCAGAAGTTTGACGTCTTTGCAGAATATTTAAACTAGCAAATGGGAGAGGGGCAGCACCCTTAACGCTGCAAATGGGAAGAACACCCTCCCCTCAGCTAGTGGTCAAACAGGAATTCAGCATGTTTGCCGCTCATTTGCATCACCAGGTAAAAAAAGGTTTGTCTCCCATACAATGCACAGGGTAATGCCAAACTTCACCCAACAACTAACACACCAAAATCTGGCCAATGGAAAATCATGTACACAGATGCTCACAGCCTGGGAAATAAGATACCAGACCTGCAGGCAATAATGTCAGAGGCTAAACTGGACATAGTAGCAATTAGTGAGACGTGGTTTACCAGTAACCACACTTGGAGACTTCAGTACCTGGCTATGTATTGTTCAGAAGAGACCGAGGTGCAAAAAGGGGAGGAGTGGCCCTGTATGTTAATGAAAATATCAAAGCTACAGAAATTCAGAATATACATAAGGAGCCAGAAGAACTGTGGGTCACCCTGGAAACAGGAAATGGGACAGCCATAAGAACTGGGGTTGTCTACAGGCCCCAGACCAGGGGGAGGACATAGACACATTACTGTTAGAAGATATACAAAACATGACAGCTAAAGGGGAGGTTCTGATAATGGGAGACTTCAACATGCCGGATACAGATTGGTCAATACCAGCAGGAACATCTGCCAGAACTAGACTCATAGTGGATTCCCTGCAGGGGGAGGTCCTCAAACAACTGATACAGCAACCCACAAGAGACAGGGCTATCCTAGATCTAGTACTGACTAACAAAGAAGGGATCACAGATCTCCAGGTAGAAGGTCACCTGGGAGCCAGTGACCATCACATGGTATGGTTCAATTTGGCTACTACATCTAAATGATCCCATTCCAAGGCAAAAATATGGGACTTCAGAGGAGCTGACTTTGATAAGATGGCCAACAGAGTTAAGCTAGCCCTGGAAAAAAGAAACACAGGTGAGGGGGTACAGGCAAAGTGGGCAAGCATTAAGGATGCAATACTTGAAGCAACATCCCATTGTGTTAGACAGAAAAGGAAGTGCAAAGAAGAAGGACCACTTTGGTTCTCAAATACAGTAGCAGAAAAGGTCAGAGCCAAAAGGCTGGCCTTCAGGAAATATAAGGGAACACAGCAGGATGAAGATAGGGAGGCATACCAAACTGCCCTAAGGGAAGCAGGTAAGGCAGTAAGGCAGGCAAAGTCCCAAACTGAGGAAACACTAGCACGAACAGTAAAAGAAGGTGACAAGACTTTCTATAGATACATTAGTGAAAGGAAAAAGTCCAGAGGGGGTATTGCTAAGCTTAATGGAGAAAAGGGAGCATGTGAGGAGGAGGACCCTGTAAAGGCATCTATCCTAAATAGATACTTTTGCTCAGTATTTACTGAAGAGAAGGTAGGGCAGGGCCCACAGCTCAGCATCATGGACACAGGGGAGGAGGAGTGGCACTACTCCTTCACAAGAAAGGGTCCTACAAGGCTTGCTAAGCTCAGGGTGGATAAGGCAATGGGACCTGATGGCATACATCCCAGGGTACTTAAGGAGCTAAAGGAGGAACTAGCAGAGCCATTAGCAGAATTGTTTAGTGAGTCTCTGAGCACAGGAGAGGTCCCAGAAGACTGGAGAAGGGCTCATGTGATCCCGCTCCACAAGAGTGGTAGCAGGGAGGAGGCAGGGAACTACAGACCAGTCAGTCTTACCTCAGTAGTGGGCAAGATTATGAGGCACTCCTTAAGGAAAGGATAGTGCAACACCTGGAATCCATAGGGCACAGGATCCAAGACAGCATGGGTTTACAAAAGGAAGGTCCTGTCAAACTAATCTCATAGATTTCTTTGACTGGGTAACCAGAGTGGTGGACCAAGGGGGAGCAGTTGATGTCGCCTACCTTGACTTCAGCAAAGCTTTTGACACTGTTCCACATAGAAGATTGATAAATAAGCTGGGTAGGCTTGGTGTGGGTCAGAAGTTGGTCAACTGGCTGGCAAACTGGTTGACGGGCAGAAAACAGAGAGTGGTGGTAAATGGTATACAGTCAGAAGAGATGCAAGTCACAAGTGGGGTACCTCAGGGATCAGTCCTGGGGCCAGTCCTCTTCAACATCTTCATTAGTGACCTTGCAGATGGACTAGAGGGTAAGGCTTGTCTGTTTGCAGATGACACCAAGATCTGCAACAGAGTAGATGATCCAGATGGGGTGGGCAGAATGAGAAGAGATCTGGATAAACTAGCAGAATGGTCAGAAGAGTGGCAACTGAGATTTAATGCAAAAGTGCAAATCATGCACATAGGAAGAAAAACCTGAAGCCACCTATAGGCTGGGAGGGAGTTCTAGCAGTCACAAAGGAAGAAAGAGACTTGGGCATCATCATCACTGATGACCTAAAATCATCAAGCAGACCTCTAAAGCAGTAGGTAAGGCTAGGGGGTGTTAGGGTGTATTAGTAGGGGTATCACAAGTCGTAAGAGGGAGGTAATAATCCCTCTGTACAAGACACTAGTTAAGCCCCATCTGGAGTACTGCGTGCAGTATTGGAGTCCACACCTTCACAAGGACATTAACCAAATTGAGGCAGTCCAGAGAAGGGCAACCAAAATGGTGCAGGGACTGCATCAGAAGACATATGAGGACAGATTAAAGGAGCTCAATATGTATACCCTTGAGCAAAGGAGGGAGAGAGGTGATATGATCGAGGCATTCCAACACCTTAAGGGCATAAACAAGGTGAAAGAGTCTAACATGTTTAAATATAAAAAATAGCAGGACAAGAGGACACATCATGAGATTAGAGGGAGGCCGATTAAGGGGGAATGTGAGGAAATTCTTTTGCACAGAAAGGGTGGTGGATGCATGGAATGGCTTACCACAAGAAGTGGTGGCTATGAATACAGTGCAGGGCTTCAAACAGGCATGGGATAGGCATAAGGGAGCAATACAAATGACTATGAATAGATAGGCCACTGACAGAGCAAAGGCTGATGGCACATTTATAAGGTAGAAAAAGAAATGGGCAGACTGGATGGGCCTTGCGGTCCTTATCTGCCATCAACTTCTATGTTTCTATGTTTCTAAAGTGACAATTTGGAGAGTTTGATGTAAAATCGGGTTACAACAACTGTATTTGGATCATACTATACTTTAAAAAATGATAGAATCCAACCTATTAAAGCAGTGTGCTTTAGAGCATGAGAGATTCACAGAAAACAAGTGGATACAACTCTGGAAACACTGCTGCTGAGCACTTTATTGAGTTGCTTATCAGGAATCGAAAGGCCTGTTAGATTTTTGGACATTTTTTTTCTTCTCTCCTTTCTCTTTTCTCCATTTTGCATTTCCTTTCTTAACAATTTTTTTCTTATTGCTGTTGTGGTTTTGTATGATGTAATCCCACAAGTTTGTTTATCTTGATATTTTGTCTGTATACTTGAGATTTGATGCATTGCACCATTATTATTTCTTTTTCAATAAACATTTCCCCTATTCTTTTTAAAAAGTGCCATAGGACCTGAACATTTACCAAAACAGGCACATGAGACCTTAGTTAGTGTCTCATCTGAAAGACAGCTCCTCAGGATTGCAGCACCCCCTCATGCTACAGTACAGTGTCAGTACTTAGATTTAGCCCAAGTTTTAAGTCTGAGGCTAGAACCTACAACCTTCTGCTCGTATTATGGTGCAATGACAATGCAAATTTCTCTTATAATAATGTTTTGACCTGGCTGGCAAAAATGCTTAATATTTTTGTCACAATTTCATTTCTGGGGATACTATTTTGGTGTGGGTGATGAGCTATGCTGTGCAAAATGTTATACCTGTGAAATCACACAAAATAGATGATTGTGCATTCATGAAATGTTCATATTGTATCAGTCTCCAATCCAGTTTTGCTTTCTTTTTTCCCCTCAAACTGGGCATTTGTTTCCCTGATTACATATTTTTTAAAATATGTTTTCTTAAAATGCTGAATTTCAGCAAATATCACCATGTATTCATAAACCGTGCTTTCTTAAAAAAAATGTGAGTTCTTAAAAATACAGTATATAATTTCAGCAAATAAGGCCACTGGTTGATCACAAAAACAATGTTTTCCTTTAAACATACAGCTGCTCCTGCAAGTTCATTGTACAATGTATGCTGGTGCTACTGTCATAAAGAGATTTTCTGTGCTGATACCTGGAATGACAGCAACACAGATGTACTAAGCTGCTGTGCATGATGCAGGACCTCCATATGGAAGAGGTAATAGTAAGGCTACTGGCTGATCATAAAATACAAAATTTATGTCTTTTTTTAATATTTAGCTGCTAGCACCATTTCAGCTGGGACTATTGCTAGATGATGAATTTATGTGCTGATACCTAAGAATTACAGCACTGCCTGTATACCACAGCACTACACATCATACTGGCTCCTGCTTGAATGTTGGACATTTATTGCTACTGGCTGAGCAACGAAAGAAAAAAATCTGTTTTCCTTTTGATAAACAACTGCTAACACAATTTCCCTATAGTAATGTTGCTGTCATTTGTGCTATGTGGCAATGTTTAGTGCTGACACCTGGGAATGACAGTCCTGCCTGTGCACTGCATGCTGCACATGATCCAGGATCTTCTTATGTATGGGGCATTTGTAATGCTACAATTTCCCTGTAAATTTCCAGCTGGCGCTACTGCTACACAGTGAGTTTCAGTGCAGACACTTGGGAGTTACAGCACTGCATGTATACTATGCTGCAATGCATGACACAGGACTCCCATTAGAATTCAGCAGTTATGCTGCCACAGGCTGATTAAAAAAAACAATGTTTTCCTTTAAATGTACAGCTACTGTTTTTGACATCTTCCTGTATTGCTCATTCCCATATGTATGCTTTGTAAGATGTGTCATGATGTATTATGAAAATTGAATCAACTTTGAATTTAAAAAAAATGTACAGCTACTAGCATAATTTCCTTGTATAATCCCATATGGCACTATTGCTGCACAGCAATTTTTAGTGCTGACACTTGGGAATTACAGCACTGCATGCATACCATGCTGTTGTGCCTGACACAGGACTCCCACTTGAAAAGGAAACTTGTACTGCTACTGGTTAATCACAACCCCTCAAATGAAAAAAAAACTGTTTTCCTTAAAATGCACAGCTACTAGCTTAAGTTCCCTGTACAATTCCAGCTGGCACTACCGCTGCACAGTGACTTTCAGTACTACCACTTTGAAATTACTGCATGAATGCCATGCTGCTTCACATGACACATGATTTCCACTTGAATAGGGCTCTTGTATTGCTATGGGATCAGTGGCATCATGCCAATAGGACCTGAAAGGGAATGTGCACCCCCCAATATCATTGCACAAGCTAGTAAAAAAATAAACATATTTTTTAATTTACAATAAATACCAAGGTCCAAAACAATATATGCTTTTTTTGAAGTCATTGGTGGTGGGGGTGGGTCGTGGGAGTAGATCCTGGAGCTGCTATCGGTCATTGGAATTTTGGACCACAATTCAAGACAGTTGAAAATGGTAGCATGTTGGAACAATGACACCCTCACAGCAAAATACCACTACAGTGACAAATCTCACTGGGTGAAGATATTTCACTGTAGTGCTCCACTGTGACCCAACATTGCAACTCCTGGTGTTGTGCCCCCAACCCAAACCAACTCTGTCTCAGAGTTGGTTATTTAAAGATGGAGGGTGCGGGTGGCAAAGCCCCCCACAGAAAAACACTTTCCCCAGTTGGGTATAATGCTGACTGTTGGTATTGTGCACATCAATGTCAGAGCCGTCAACATTGATGGTGTTGGTGTATAGTGGTGGAACCATTGCAATTAGTTGCAGTTGCTTTGAATTGCAGCCCTAATTCAGGGGATTCATATTTATCTAAAGCCAGCTACTCTGTTCTCCAACTGGCTTGCTTGTCTGACAGTTTCCAGCCCCTCAAACTCATCTCGGAGACAGATAGTACTCCACAGCATGGCAGCAGCACAATTGTCTATTGGTGATAGGAGATCACCATGGCACAGTTCATTCATGGGCAGCAAGGAGGAAGGAGTAGGATGAAGTCTGGAGTTGAGGAGTGGGATACTTAAAAATCACCTTTGCGGTGGGCATTAGGATTTAGTTGTGAAGTCGACTCAGGGGAGACTCAGAGGACAGCAGCAGCCAAAAGGTGCAAGTGAGTGGCCTGAGGAGGAGGGAAAGAGAGATAGATACTGAGGGCAGGCAAGGCTCCAGGGGAGGGACTGTCTGGGCCCAGCAAGCCAAGGGAGAAAGCAGTCTGTAGCAGGGATAAACTGACTGGATGGTCCGTGTCATGGGCGGGACTCTCCAATGGCTGGGCATGGAGAGAGAAAACAACAAGTGGTGTGGTCATCAGTGCACACTGAAGTCAGGAGGCAGACAGGGAAAGATAATCTCATCTTGTCTCAACTCTCTCAGACTCTCTCAGACTAAGCCCATTGAAAAGACTTGCCTGCTTCTGTTGGAAGCTGGGAAACTTGTTATACTGCAGAGAAGAAACTAGAATGCATTTTGAGGAACTGGGAACCTGGTAAAACATAATGTTGTTGGGGACTTGTTAGGAAGGTAAGCTACACTTTCTACAGAAAGTTTCATTATTTTCTTATTGGCATTAAGAAGAGAATTGCAGGATTCCATTAAAGTGTAGTCATTTTATAACCAGGGGGTGAAATACAACTGAAGTTGCTTGATTCCTGTGATTCCTAGAATTTGGAAGGATATTTGTGCAACATTTTAGAAGTGTCCTGCTGGCTGGGCAGTGAGTTCATTTTTACCCCTGGACTCAGTAGAGTGGTTTGTGTAGGAGCAGTGGTCTAGTAAATTGTGGTGTTGGTTGACTTACTATAAAGGGCAGTACTCACCAGGGTGGTAGAACAGTGGTGTATTTGATTGTTTCTAATAGTCACCAGTGGTTGTGGCCTACCCACCCACCCACCCTTCCCCTAACCCTGCCCACCCCAGGTGTGGCATTTCCTTTATAGCCAAGGTTCTGACATCACTTCCTCAACAGGTCTTGGGGCAGAGCTGTCATATTCTTAATTAACAAAATTATCCAGGAAATCAACCTGGGAGACCACAGGAAATGTAAATATATATAAAAAAACGTAAAGTCCTTAATTCTGCTGCCTCTTCAGATGTGTCCTCTGACCAAATTCTGCAAGCCACATATGTACCTGGGGGGGGAAGAAGGGCGCAAACCAGAAAAATTCACACACGTAGACAGTTCTTCTGTATTTCAGGTATCTGATTCTTTTATTGTAAATATTGGCCCAAATCCTCTACATTTCACCAATAAATTATTGGCTTCCTCAGGAGGTGCTTTTAAAAAACATCCTTTCATTAATGTGAGTGAATGTTACCCACTTTAATTTGACCAAAATCAGTATAATTTCTTGTTCAAACTCTTGTTTTTCAGCATAACAATATTTGGAATACTGTTAAATAGCCCCTTTTATTGGCAATTCTGTAACTCCTCATGTCCATCCATGCTGCAGCTTGGATTTTACTAAAAGAATCAGATACCTGAAATACAGAAGAACTGTCTATGTGTGTGAATTTTTCTGGTTTGCGCCTTTCTTCCCCCCCCAGGTACATGTGGGGCTTGCAGAATATTCTTAATTACCCCGCACAGTGCATAAAGGGTAAGTACACACACACAAAAAAAATGATACATTACTCATTGAATACTATAAGGAAGAGGGACATGTGGGGAGTGGTGCAATGCACTGGCTGTGGGGCAGCAATTCTCCAGGAAACATTCTGGAACTTGTATTGCTGCCCAATTTGCAGACAACTGTCAGCTCTGAGGGAGGAGGTTGCCCACCTCCAGGCTGAATTGACAAGGACTAAGGAGGCCTCCCCCACCCAAAGAGCACCAGTTCCACAACCACTACCTCAGAGGTTGCCATGTGTGAAGAGCAGATGGACCACAGTAGGCTCTGGGAGGGTGAGGGTGGTGGAACAGAGGTGTAGCCCAGTTGTACCTCTACACAAATCATATGTCAGTCTGGCAAATCAAGGTTCCTCTATGATGACACCCTCAATAGAGACCAAGAAGAATTCTGGGGACATCCACAAGGAGACCCACAAAAGAGTGGCAAGGGACACCACAGGGGAAAGAAACAGCTTCTGATAAGGGACTCAATTGTTAGGGGTGTAAACCTGGGGAAGGGAGAGGAGAGAGAAGTAAGGTACCTTCCTGGTGCCATGGCTTGGAGGGACAGGAAGCAAATCCTCAGGATTGCAGAAGCAGCATCACAGGAGAGGAAACTAGATATCATTGTCTACCTCGGGACAAATGACCTAGCTAGGCATGAGATCAGTGCAGTGCAGGATGAATTTGTGGAGTTGGGAAGAGGTCTCAGACAGGTAGCAAGCATGGTAACCTTCTCAGAGGTGCTGCCTGTCTATGGCAGGGGTGAGTCTAGGGTACTGCACACCATGCAGTTTAATGAATGGTTGCAAAACTGGTGCAGAGCACAGGGCTTTGGCTTCATTGGGGAGTGGGGGTCCACCTGGAGAGATGAAGGTCTATACTGGCATGATGGTCTGCATCTGTCCAGGAAAGGAAACACTCTCCTAGGTGACAGGTTTAAAGGCTTCCTTGGCAAGCTTTTAAACTAGCCAAGGGGGGAGGTGCTGATAGGAAACAGGAAAGTTCAAGTCTCCCCCCACAAAACATGGCAGGTAGTAGGGTAAACACTGAGATACAGAGCTTGACAGAGGACAGGACAGGGGTAAATGGAAAAATGGACAAGGGCAATAAGAGTAGGGATGGGGTAAAAAAGGATAAAGCCAACATTAAATGGAGTACAATGAGTACCAATGCCCATAGTCTGGGAAGCAAGCTTCCAGAGCTAGTAGCCCTGATGGAAGAGGAACAATTGGATATTGTGGCAGTCACAGAAACATGGTACACAGATAACCATGACTGGGATGTCAACATACCAGGGTACACAATCTACAGAAGGGACAGGGAGGGTAAAAGAGGAGATGGAGTAGCTCTCTACATTAAGGGAAGGGATCAAAGCTACAGAACTAAAAAGTAAAGGGGGGACAAGAGGCACTCTGGGTCACCTTGGGGACAGGGAATGGCATCACAATCTGCACAGGGGTTGAATACAGACCCCCATCTCAAGAGGAGGAAATGGACAAGAAAATGGTTGATGGCATTATCAAAATGGCTGAAAAAGGGGGAGATACTGTTGATGGGGGACCTGACTATGCCAGATGTTAACTGGATGACATGGACCGCAGCCACATCCAAGAGCAGGGTCATTCTCAATGCCCTGCAGGGGGCATGCCTTAGACAGCTAGTGGTGGAACCCACTTGGGAGGGAGCAATATTAGACCTGGTACTCTCAAATGGAGAGAGGATCACAAATTTAGAAGTCAGTAGACATCTGGGAACAAGTGACCACTGCACAGTGTGCTTCACAATAAACACAACCATGGAGACAAGCCATACAAAGACAAGGATACTGGACTTTAGAAGGGCTGACTTTGGCATAATGGGTGAATACCTGAGGAATGCATTAGCAAATGGCAAGAAAGGAGGGGTGGAAGAACAATGGAGAAAAATCAAAACTGCCATCATGGAGGCAACAAGCCTTCATGTGAAACAAATAAAGAAAACAAAGAGGAATAAAAAAACACTATGGTTCTCAAAAGAGGTGTCAGGAAAGGTTAAGGAGAAAAAGGCTGCATTCAAAAAGTATAAAGAATCACAGAAGGAGCATGACAGGGAACTGTATCAATTAATGCAGAAAGAAGTGGGAAAAGCAGTCAGAAAAGCAAAGGCCCAAACTGAGGAAAAGATAGCCAACTCAGTTAAGAAGGGGGATAAAACCTTTTATAGGTACATTAGGGAGCATAGAAAGGTTAAGGGAGGGATAGTGAAGATTAATAAAGGAGAGAGGAGGTGGGCAGAGGGAGACAGTGAAAAGGCAGAGATACTGAATGAATACTTTTGCTCAGTATTCACAAAAGAAGAAGAGGAGGAGTTACTTAAACCAAACAGTAGAAGCACTCTGGGTAGTGGGATTGACACCAGTCCATTTACAGAAGAAAGAGTCCTGAAAGAACTCCTAAAACTCAAGGTGGACAAAGCAATGGGGTCTGACGGGATTCACCCTAGAATCCTAAAAGAGCTAAGGGAGGACCTAGTGACACCACTAACCACACTTTTTAACAAATCTTGGGAAAATAGGGTGGTACCTGAGGACTGGAGGAGGGCAGATGTGATTTCCCTTCACAAAAGTGGGAGCAAGGCAGAAGCAGGAAACTACAGACTTATCAGTACCTAGAGGCCAGCAGGGCACAGGACCCAAGCAGCATGGATTCACAGCAGGAAGGTCATGTCAGATGAACCTAATCAATTTCTTTGACTGGGTGACCAAAGTAATAGACCAGGGAGCTGCTGTGGATATGGCCTACCTAGATTTTAGCAAGGCATTTGATACAGTCCCACACAAAAGATTAGTAATCAAGTTAGCCAGCCTGGGAGTGGGTTTCAGGGTGGTAGCCTGGGTAGCAAACTGGCTCCACAACAGGACACAGAAGGTAATAGTGAATGGAACACATTCTGAAGAAATGGGGGTTACTAGTGGAGTACCTCAGGGCTCAGTACTGGGTCCAGTCCTCTTTAACGTCTTTATAGGTGACATTGCAGAGGGTCTGGAAGGAAAGGCATGCCTCTTTGCAGATGACACAAAGATCTGTAACAGAGTTGATACGCAAGGGGGTAGAAAGGATGAGAAGGGACTTGGCAAGGTTGGAGGAATGGTCAGACATATGGCAACATAGATTCAATGCAAAGAAGTGCAAAGTAATGCACCTGGTAAATAAAAATCCAGGAGAAGAGTACACAATAGCAGGGGGAGGTACTAACGACAACAATAATGGAAAGGGATCTGAGTGTAGTCATATCAGATGACCTAAAGGTGGGTAAGCAATGTGAGAAGTCAGTTAGGAGAGCCAGGGTGATACTGGGATGCATAGGGAGGGGCATCAAAAGTAGAAAAAGGGAAGTGGTTATCCCTCTGTACAGACAGTTGGTGAGACCCCATCTGGAGTACTGCATGCAGTTTTGGGAGACCTCATCTATGCAAGGACATAGACAGGATGGAAGCAGTCCAGAGGACGGCAACTAAAATGGTGCAGGGTCTACATCAGAAACCATATGAAGAGAGACTGAGAGAGCTTAATATGTATACCCTTGATGAAAGGAGGGACAGGGAGGACATGATAGAAACTTTTAAGTACCTCATGGGAATCAACAAAGTCTAGGAGGGTAGCATCTTTCAGAAAAAGAGATGTGTAAGAACAAGGGTGCACAATTTAAAGTTAGAGGAAGGATGGCTTAGGGGTAATGTGAGGAAATTATTTTTCATGGAGAGAGTGGTGGATGCATGGAACCGCCTTCCTGAAGAGATTGTGGGGTCTAAAACAGTGGGGGAATTCAAACACGCATGGGACAGACATAAGGCAATTATAGTGGGAGGTTGCAGGAAGTAGGCTGTTGGTTAGCTAGAATCTGCAGCTTATCCAATAGGTAGGGAAATTGGCAGACTGAGTGGGCCAAGTGGTCCTTATCTGCCATCAAAGTCTATGTTTCTATGATGACCAGTGACCCCCTGGGTCATAGGCCTGACCAGGCAGCACAGTGGTCTGCAGCATTCAGACGAGAGTCAGATTGGGACCAGGCCAAATTAACAACGATACAACCACATCTACCACCACCCCAGTCAGGCAGCAGAGAAAAAGAATAAGTCTGTGACTTGGGTCTTATGGAGTCAGTGGCCGGGGAGTCACGGTGGTGGGGAAGGAGTGTGACCTGCCTGGGACTAAAATAAAAATTAGTGAGAGGAGGAGTGCCACTGGCTGGAACTACTGAAGCCAGGAGCAGGGCTCAAGAGCAGAGGAGGAGTCTGGAGTGGCCAGCATGCCTGCCATAGTGTGAATCAAGCATGAAATTGAGTGAGGGAGTCAGTTTGACAGTGTTATATACTAGGCCTGGTGTAGGCCAGGAACACTGGAGCAGCAGCTGGGCAGTCAGTGGTGGCAAAAACAACAAGTCAGTGTCTTGTGGACTTCTGGTTGCACACACAACTATTGTGGCCCAGGTGGGTGGACCACATGGGGTGGGCAGCAGGCCAGAGGCAGAGTAACTGGAGGCAGTGGACTGAGCTTCAGGCTGGGGTAGGGACAGCACTCATGGGCACAGTTGACCACAGGCTGCAGCAGTAGGGAAAATGATAGAATCACTTCTGAAAGAAAGAATTGTTGAGTACCTAGAGTCCAGCAGGGCACAGAACCCAAAGCAGCATGGATTTACAGCAGGAAGGACATGTCAGATGAATCTAATTGATTTCTTTGACTGGATGACCAAAGTAATAGACCAGGGGAAGGGCTGTGGATATGGCCTACCTAGACTTTAGCAAGGCATTTGACCTAGTCCCACACAAAAGACTAATAATCAAGTTAGCCAGCCTGGGAGTGAGTTCCAGGGTGGTAGTCTGGGTAGCAAACTGGTTGCACAACAGGACACAGAAGGTAATAGTGAATGGAACACATTCCGAAGAAAGGGGGGGTTACTAGTGGAGTACCTCAGGGCTCAGTACTGGGTCCAGTCCTCTTTAACATCTTTATAGGTGATATTGCAGAGGGTTTGGAGGGAAAGGTGTGCCTCTTTGCAGATGATACAAAGATCTGTAACAGAGTTGATACACAAGGGTGGGTAGAAAGGATGAGAAGGGACTTGGCAAGGTTGGAGGAATGGTCAGACATATGGCAACATAGATTCAATGCAAAGAAGTGCAAAGTAATGCACCTGGGAAACAAAAACCAAGGAGAAGAGTACACAACAGCAGGGGAGGTACTAACAACAACAATAATTGAAAGGGACTTATGGGTAGTCATATCAGATGACCCAAAGGTGGGTAAGCAATGTGAGAAGTCAGTAAGGAGAGCCAGGGGGATACTGGGATGCATAGGAAGGGGCATCACAAGTAGAAAAAGGGAAGTGGTTATCCCTCTGTGCAGACAGTTGGTGAGACCCCCACCTGGAATACTGTGTGCAGTTTTGGAGACACCATCTACTCAAGGACATAGAGAGGATGGAAGCAGTCTAGAGGAGGGCAACTAAAATGGTGCAGGGTCTGCATCAGAAACCATATGAAGAGAGACTGAGAGAGCTTAATATATATACCCTTGATGAAAGGAGGGACGGGGGGACATGATAGAAACTTTCAAGTACCTCAAGGGAATCAACAAAGTCCAGGAGGGCAGCATCTTTCAGAAAAAGAGATGTGTAAGAACAAGGGGGCACAATTTAAAGACAGAGGGGAGATGGCTCAGGGGTAATGTGAGGACATTTTTTTTCATTGAGAGAATGGTGGATGCATGGAGCCACCTTCCTGGAGAGGTTGTTTTGTCTAAAACAGTGTGGGAATTCAAACATGCACGGGACAGACATAAGGTAATTGTAGTGGGGAGTTGCAGGAAGGAGGCTGTTGGTTAACTAGAATCTGCAGCTTATCCAGTAGAAAGGGAAATGGGCAGACTGGGTGGACCAAGTGGTCCTTATCTGCCATCAAAGTTTATGTTTCTATTCTGTTTCTGTTCCCTCCTGAGTCACGGTAGACCCTGGTGGTATAACTGGTTCATTGTGATTGTCTCCTGCTGGTAGCCTAATGGGGAAATGTGACTGGAAAGATAAATGCCCTCAGAAAATAGAAAACAGGTTTGGGAGTGACTTGGCATCACTTTAGAGTACATATATAGCTTGCCCTTATTTCCCCTTACTTCTCCAGAGCCCATTAACTTTGTTTTTGTCTTTTTTAGATAATTCCCTCCTGAAGAGAACCTGGCCTGTGCATGGGAATGATGCTTTCAAGCTCTTGTTTTATATTTTCAGTGTGCATTTATTATTACCATTTTGTTTTCTTTTCCACTCACACATGATGATGTAGCACCTTGTTTTAACTGAACAAAAATGGTTCTGGAGTACATTAAATTAATCAAAGTTGAAAGTTCTGGTAATTAATTATTAAATAGCAATCAAACCTTTCTGTGGTTCATCAGAACAGAACCATATAGTCTTCTGTGGTTAATGGTTCAGTCATCTCTGACAGATACTGCACAAAAACACAGGCAGACAGATGATATAAAGTATCAGATTGTACTGTATTTTACATGGACAACAGTTTAAATGGTGACAGGAGCTGGCATTTTAAGATAACTTGCTGGAATGATGGAGAAGCAGCATGTCGGCATGCCATGCATGGCAGTCTCTTAGATAAACTGGTTTAGAAGTGAACTACTAGGATGCTGGGCAGCTGGGCTGGGGTCAGAAGTATAAAAGCTACCTGACACACAAGTAAACCCCTGCTGACAACACAAGGAATAACTTAATTTGTTGCAGTGGTAGCAACTCAGCCATTTTACATTGTTTGTTTCACAATTACAGCAGTTTGGGGTAATCCTCTCGAGGCAGGTGACTGACGAAAGATAGAAAAAGGAATTTATATTTACTATAAAAAATGCATGCAGGTCTCTAGCTAACTGAGTGACATAGAGATGGGCTGCTATATGTGACAAAGAGAATCTGTCATAAATCACAGTAAAAAAAAAAAACAGAGGGAAATGTCCTCCACTCTGCTTTAAATCACTATCAGATTGTTATATATTAATAACAGGCTTTGCTGGATGAAATGTTGGTACTGGGTAATTTTTCTGATTCTGAACAAATTGTGGCATGAGTGTGCTGGTGGTGGCTTTAAAGTTGGCTTTGCAAGTTTGGGTTATGCGCTAAAATAAAAACTTTATTATTGTGCATTTGTGCAAATTTACACTCTTCATAGTACAGTTCTAGTACTTATTTGTGTCCAGCGGAGCAGTGGAGACAAATGTGTGATTGGAAGGGAATGTGACTTGTGATGCAGGTGTGGACTATAACTAGCTAGCTAATTCACTACATGGTAAAAGCCACCAAAATGTACCATTTCAGTTAAATATTTACAACATTTACAAAATTTCTTTGAAAATACAGTACAAAAGGTCACTGTCTACAGACTGAACAAAGACAGAAACAGTTGCTCAATCATTATGATGACATTTAGCATGTTGGAGAACAGTTTCCTGGCCTGCTAAAAGTCACCAAAATGTGCTATTTGATTTCAATTTTTAAACATTTGCCTGGGAGAGCATGCCCCTGGACCCCCCGCCAGAGAAATTTGGATTTTATGGCCCTTCAAAATTTCTGGTTGCATGACACTTCTGTACAGGATGATCACAAAAAAAAAAAAAAGAAAGCACTATTTAAGTTTTAATGTATAGCTGCGAGCCCAATTTCCATGTTGGCTGAGGCTACTACTATATGGTGAATTTCAATGCTGCTGTCACAGAACAGGGAGTTGTAGTAGTTAAGGCAAGATGAGATAAAACCATAAATATATAGTGGAAGAGACATCACTTAAAGACTGATTTCTGAAACATACATTACATCAGGCTAATAGTAATTTCCATATCGTTGGATTATAATAGTAACATATTACATACCAATTTTTATGTACTTGTGATTTTAATAATACTGTGAATCTACTGTATGTATTATTATGCTGCAATAACTGAGGGATGTTTTTTCTCAAAGGAGAAGCTGGTTATAATTTGCCATTATAACCTGCAGGTTATAACAGCAGACATGCCCCAACTTCTCCGCAGCCCCGCTCATGCTGACTGACTCAGTTACTGCTTGTCAACAACTGCCATCAAATGGCACAGGAACAATTCAGCATAACTTCACACTCACTAAAAACAAGAAGGCAAAGTGAAAGCCAACAAAATGAAAATGAGACCCTGACTAACCTATGAGAGCAGTATCAGGCTGCAGACAATTTAGGATCTCACACACAGAGGTTTTGCTCTGCCCCGCTCACACTCAGCCTCAGTAAGCCACGCTGGTCTTACAAAAAAAGCAAAACAAAATGGTTATATTAAATGCACGCTGAAAATAGAAAATAGAGTTAAAAATCTACATTTCGACCTTAGGTCTTCTTCAGGAAATATCTAAAAGAGAAAAAAAAACAAGTTAGTGTAGAGGAGAGGTAAAATGAGAGAGAGATATATGTGGAGAAAGAAGAAGGGGGAGGCAAAGGGAGAAGAAGTGATAAATGATAAGATTAAGAGAGAATCTGTGAAACAAAAAGGTGATGATGGGACAAAAAAAGCAGTCCATAAGCTGCATTTCCTACTCTTGGAGAACATAAAATTAAACCTCAAGAAAACACAGCTCTGAAGTGTCTTTACATTACATTTCTCAAGATTTTTCCCAGGTCCAGTTCCTCATTGTCACGATGATATGCAGCTGAGCTACAGCATTAAGCCTTATTTGCATATCATTGTGACAATGACCACCAAAACCTGAACAAATTCTTCAACATATAAATTAAAAACAGTTCACAGGATAGTTTTAAAACTTCTATCAATATTTTAAACCTTCCATGACAACAACTACTGTAAGTATTTTCTGCTTTTGCATAAATAAAAGAAAGCAAAAAAGCAGACACAAGATTTTACTAGAAAACAGCATTTATTTCAATAAATTTAGCTGGTGAAAAAAAAGTCCCCCAGCAATTATATGAAACAATGCATGGAGGAGAGTGTATAAATGAGAATTTAGTGCCCACCTTTGGTGTGGGATGCTTTAATAAACCCCTCTGGCTTCACTCTCGGGGTTTATGTAGCATCGCACACCTAGAATGGGCATTACATTTTTGTTATACACTGACCCCCAAACATTATTTTGTATTTAATAATAACTGGTTAAGTGTTTTTACAATCTAAAAACTGTGCTGTAATTCTTTGTTATACAGTACAATATAGATATCATAGGTGATATGAACAAAAGGAGACGTAACTTTTAAAAGGTGAAAAGAAATCATTCATGAACAAACATTGTCACAAATTTCAGACATTAAATTGACTATTACCATTTAAATTTTGTAGTACACTAGTTCACAGCTGATACAGATATGGTAAAATGTCTCCTGTTTCGTAAGTTCAAGTTTGGCAATTTCATGTCCAGAGTTTTAAAAGAGACTGTTTTCTGAGACTGAATTGTGAGAACCAGATTGCAATCTTTCATTAAAATCAGTGTCCTTGGCAGCATGACCAAATCTCTGAATTAAATGATCAAGCAACTTGACAGCATTTACCATATTTCTGTCTTTTAACAATTTCTCTAACCTTGCCAATCTAAGAATGAGTCCCCTCACATTATAAATTATTCTCACAAATAGTTTCATCCCTGTTTGATGAACTGCCACCATGTGCATGTGATGAAGAATGCTGTGACACACACCAAGAGCCAAACAAGCCAAACTATGATCCAAGTCAAAGTCAAGTCAAAGTTTATTGGCAGGAAAAATAATACCATTGAGCAGGCTAATTTACAAGGAGGTCCTGAGACAAGTAATATGCAATATACATACAATATAAGAAAAGACAATATATATGCAAGGAAATGTACCCCAGGGGGTTCTCAAAATGAGGGGAAAAATATTTACATAAAATAACAAATTAAAAACTTAGGACATTGTGGCTCATCATATTGGGACTTACATAAAAACATTTGAAAAAATGCTGGCAGACAGGTGTCACAGCTTGCAATAGGTAGGATTATAACATCAGGTGGCAAATAGAAGAGATGAGAAACATGGGATGTGGGGCATAAAAAATCAAGAAGAACTGAAAAAGGGAGAAGTCAGCCATGAATGGTGGGGAAGGAAGTGAAGAAGGTAGGTAGATAAGGTCAACATAGTTAGCAGTATAAAGGTAAAAAATGGTGGTCAGGGAGGTTTGGGGTGGGTGAGGCAAGGACACTAGTGGTCAGGCTCATTGAGAGTAAACGCATAGAATTGCTCATTCAGGGTAAGCTGGGAGGGGTGGGGGAGATGGAGGAAGGTAGCTGAGAAAGAGTGAGTGTAAAGGTAGGGGACCTTGAGAAGAGTGAGGTCACACATACAGGGACAAGAAAGCAGTGTTTGACAATTTGTCAGTGGCAAGCTTAGAGGTCAGAGGCATGTACAACGTAGTGTGAACACAAATGCTCAGTAATTTTCATTCTTTACAAATGTGACCCAGTCACAAACTGGCTGACAAATAAATGAATGCTATCCAATGACTCTTGCCTGACAATGCAGTTTTCATCACATGACCATGTTAACCCTTTTCTGACTGGATGTGTATCAGTTTGGGTATGCATAACCTCCTCTGTTGCAGAATCTTGAACATCTGCAAGATGCAAGAGCAAGAATATTATGGATAACGCCTACAGTGTCCACTAATATTGGCTTTTTGATATTAAATGTGAAATTCTTATCTGAAAAGAATTCTTCACAATGTACACTGTGTAACCATTTGCCACCAAACATAAATTTCAAGTTGGCTCAAGTAAGCCAAGGAAAGTTCTGCATCTTCATTCTCAATGTATAGATTCCTTGCCTCAGTTTATTCATTTGAAATTTTGTTTTGTTCAGCTGTTGACTTTTTACAGCAAAGACCATCAGAACGAAGAGTCACTCTGACAGCTCCATTCTCATCTGAGCAGACTTACATTTCAGATGTCCTTCCTTTTTACACATTATTGTACTTACAATGTTATTAATTCAAGCTCGATAAGCAATATTTTTAAAATACTGCAATTACCTTTCTTGAATGTTTGTGTGTGTAGTGTCTGTTGTACTAATTTTTGATGATCCACATCACCTGACAGATTCTCTAATTGTCCTCACAGTTACTCCTAAATGTTTAAAAGTGACTGACTTTCTGGACTGCTTTGCTTTATTCACACCTACAGTTTTAGTGCTCTTCACAACAGGCGATACATTACACTGTTTCTTCTGCACTAAACTTTTCTTTTTAGTGCTGCTCCTTTGTAGTCTGCCTTTTTCACTTAGCCAAAGTAGGCATGGTCATTTATATTTTATTTTACCAATAACTGAAACAAACAAACTCTGGTCAGAGCTGATATACAGTAGCTGTGGAAAGCTTTTGGGATGCTTTTATCCATTATTTCTAATGAATTTGCACAATGCAGATCTGCTGAGAGTCAGTTTCAACGTGGTCTTCCTTTTACACATTTTAACAATGTGTTTTCCTAGAATATGCCTGATTATTGCTATATGTTTAGTCTTGATAGTTCACAGAAGACATGGCATCTTATTTTCAGTGAGGCTCTATATCTATACAATATTATGGTACATTGTGTAAAATCAGAACACACTGAAAACAATATTTTACATCTGGACTAGGCTATCCTGAATAAATACATTATAAAAAATGGTAAAATCATGACTCCACTGAAAACAAGTTATTGCATCTAATCTGGGACACCATGAGTCAATACAGTGCAAAAATGTGTAAAATGAAGATCACAGTGACAATGAGATGTAGCATCTCCCCAATGCTATACAGGATACAAAAATACAGGGTAAGAAATATTTAAGAGCTAGTGGACCAAAACAGGCAGACAGTAAAATAATGCAAATTTTAAGTAGTAGTCAGTTGTAATTTTTTTATTTCTAAGTATTTTTCCTTTTCCTTTTGCTCATCAGAAAGTATTCTATGTAATAATATTGTGCTGAATGTGTGGAACAGTTCTTAGCCTGGCAGCTGCCATAGCTTTCTCTACCGCTTCACACTACATCATCAGCACTGTGATCTCACTGACTGCGACATCACAGGTGAATGACCCGGCAGTCACTTGCTTGATGTTACAGTCATTGAGGTCACAATGCTGATGATATAGTGTGGGGCAGTAGAGTAAGATATGCCAGCTGCCAGGCTAAGAGCTGTTCCACACATAACACCTACTGACATCAGGTAAACAATCTTATAATTAAACAAAAGGAAAAGAAAAAGTACCTCAGATATAAAAGGTAAGGGTTGGCTGCTTTTAAAATCTAATATTAGTTTTAGGCAGCACACTAGCTCCTTAAAGGCAATGTACTATAAATTGACCTTCACTGTGTTCACTGACATAAACAGTTTCTTTATTGTTTTATAATATATTCGATTGCAGTATTTATTTTGAATGTGTTGGCCATGAGGATGGTGTGTACAGTGTGTGTGTGTGTGTGTGTTTGCTGTAGCTCAGTATCCTTTTTTCCCCAAAAAGCATAGTGTGAAATGCCTGCTGACTGCTATATAATTAGCCTGAATAGTTCACAGAAGACCTGGCATAAATCTGAGACAGTGCTTATCAGATAATGTCTTAAGCAGTTAAAAAAAGTATAAATCTTTGTTCCTGGGAAAGGGTGACATTTATGAGGTATGAATCTTTCTTGAAAGACAATACTTGCCCAGCTGAAGCTACTAGCAAGAAAATGTTTAAATGCTAAGTATTTAAATGTGAAAGTTGTTGCATTTCGAAGGGGGTAAATAAATGTCCAGTTTAATAGGCAACCAATATTTAACAAGCTGTTTCAGTTTCCTAATGGTTATCTGATAAGCAGCTTTAGTGCTGTCTGCAACATTCTAAACAGAAAGAAGTGAGTATTTTATTTCATTTGGCATAGTGATTTATAGTTGTGGAAAGATACATTGAAATGTCCAAAAATGTGTTCCAAGGTTCTTCGTTTTTCCAGCTACAGACAGTAAGATAGCTGTAGGCTCTGCCCACAGCTATAAAAAGAGACAGAATTAATAAAAACATGTGTTAACAAATCACATATCAAAAATATCACAAAACATTAACCATTAATAAACAACATAACTAACTAATAAATGGTAATATAAATTAAAAAGAAATATGTTGTTTTAAAAATTGCACTTGGTTATCAATAACTTTGAATTTCTAAAAATATAACTACCATAAATAAAATATGTATAACTGTAGTTTACTACTGTAGATACACATGCATTTTTAAAAATATGAATATTTCTAAATACACATTTTTAGATATGCTGCATCTAAAACATTTTAATAATAGCCACTCAAAATCAAGACATATACTGTACAATTTGACTATTAAATATTCAAAAAACACATTTCACAAAGTTCAATAAATCAAATAAAAAATCTACATATCAATAAAAATTCCCCCAGAGCTCTATTATTTAAAAAAATCTGTAAAACATCGCTTTTTGCAAGTATTTCATAATACAAAAATATTACAAAAATATTCACAAAACTTCCCATATTACAATAAAAGATATGAAAAATCATAAAAATCATATATATATATATATATATATATATATATATAGAGAGAGAGAGAGAGAGAGAGAGAGAGAGAGAGATATTATACTGGCATGGTAGTGTCAGTATAGTTAGGGTGA
This sequence comes from Neoceratodus forsteri, assembly GCA_016271365.2. Taxonomy (NCBI): domain Eukaryota; kingdom Metazoa; phylum Chordata; order Ceratodontiformes; family Ceratodontidae; genus Neoceratodus; species Neoceratodus forsteri. Next base: position 421,037,290 of record CM057458.1, read on the forward strand.
AAGGTAACTTCTATGTTAAATCTGAATGTTTGAACATTAATAACTTTGGAACCAATCAATGGATTTGCACTACATTTGGCACACATAATGTCTACAGGCAGGTCTCATGACCTGCCACATTTTGTGTGACTTCATCTTGTGGTTCCTGAGATACAGAGTGTTGAAAAAACAGAAAAATCTGTGTTTTGTGACATATCTTTGTCCACCTGAATCTCAGAAACAGCTTTAGGCTGTGGTCTGAAATGTTCAGGGTAGAAAGCCTTTTCCTCACAGAAGTACCTTTTGAAGGTTTGATGAAAAAAATATGAATCCTTTCAAAAGTTATTAAACTTTAAAGTTTCCCATTATAACCTGTGGGGAAAAAGTTTATGATCTGAAAGTGAAAGCAGGTAAACAGCCCCAAAAAACAGTTTCTTTGCCACTTCATAGCAAGAACATGGTTAGGATTTGGGGGCTGAAATTTGCAGGGAGGCAAGTCCTTGCTGCACAGATGTGCCCTTTGCTGGTTTGGTGAAGACATGGACACTGGTTCCATAGTTACAGCTCTCAAAGTTACACATTTTCCCATAGGATAACATTGTGGCGGTCATGGCACCTTTCAGTGGCTATATCTTGAAAACAGTTTGAGATATGGATTTTTTGCTAAGTGCTGCTTAGTACACCTTTAGATGTACTAAACTTATATGAAGGTGGCCAGGCCATGAATACAACTGCAAAGGAATTTTTTCCAAAGTTCCTACGGTTTCTGAAATATTGCAATTTTTGCAGAACAAGGGTTACCTGGAATGGCTGTAGGTGTGCACTATGTCTCTATACTTATGGGTATCCCATTATGCAATAATGGGAGCCCAGGGCCCTAAATTATGCAGTAGTGTGAGTGCAGGGCCATGGAGATGTGATATCATTAAAATATCAGTACACTTATGTATAGATTGGGACAATTACAAAATGTATGCATGATGGGAGTGCTGGACCCAGAGGGACCTGCACTCCAACAACCACATATGAGTGTCATTGCACTTTCTCAAAAAGAAGGGAAATTCATTGCAAAAAACCTCATTAATGCATCAGTTAGGGTTGTTATTACAGCAACAAAAGTTTGGAAATTCAATGTTAGGGTTCCCAAGCCTACCCCCCACCCACACCCTGACTCTCCACACACCAACAGGCATTGGGGTGTGCTTTGGGGTTGTCAGGCCTAACTCACACCCCATTGCCCTACACTGTACCACTCAGCTTCCTTACAAATGGAATGGGGTGAGAGTTAGGGCCGACCACCCCAAGGCACACCCGATGCCCGTTGGTGTGTAGAGAGTGGGGGTGGAGGTGGAGGGTAGGGCTGGTAACCCTAACATCAAATTTCCAAACTTTTGTTGCTGTAATGACAACCCTAACTGATGCATTAACAGAGAGTGTGTATATATATATATATATATATATATATATATATGAAAAAACTCTGTTTAATGCATCAGTTAGGTTGTTCACAGTGACAAAAGTGAGGAAATTCGGTGTTGGGTTGAAAGCCCCTATGCCCCCAGCCCCACCCCCAGCCGGCATCAGGGTGCACATTGGGGTCATCGGTCTAACTCTTACCCCATCACATTGTAAAGAATCAGAGGTATAGGAGAATGGGGTGAGAGTTAAGACCGATGATCCCAATGCACACCCCGATGCCAGTTGGGGGGTGGGCTGGGAGGTCCAAGGGGGGGCTTTCAACCCTAACACCGAATTTCCTCGCTTTTGTCACTGTGGAACAACCCTAACTGCTGCTTTAAATGGAGTTTTTTGCCTCTAATTTCCCTTCTTTTTGAGAATGATAATGAGAAATAGTGAATGTAATGCAGTGCGGGAGCGCGGGGCCCAAAGGACCCCGTGGTCTAGCCACGTGATGTCTTGTCACATAGTAACATGGTGGCCGCAAATGCAAATGGTAATGCGCATGGTGACACAAAGCAAAACAGAAAGAGAAACAGTACTGTAGACACAAATGGTAAAAATAACACAAACACAAGCTCAAATGAAAACACAAAGGGTAATGCACATGGTGGCGTAGACGGAAACAGTAAGTGAAAAGGGTACGGAACCGCAAGTGGAAGTGGTAATGGTAACAGTAATGTAAGCACACAGACTGGTTTTCTCCAAAAGCTGCATAGAGAAAGACAGTGAGTACAAAGAATGTATGCATAATTATGGTTCTCGGAGCAGAAAATGAGGAGCTGGAATACTAAATTGCTTATATCTCAGGAACCGTACAACGTAGAAAAAAATGCAAAAGTCATATGATTTATGACTTTCCTGGCTAGTTTTGTATTTCCCCCTATTAGGGGGCTAAAAAATTTTCAGATGAAAAGTCCTTATCTTGCACCCTTTCTGAGATACGGGCCCCTAAAAGCACGGCAAACGCCGTAATGTTATCCTATGGGAAAAAAAGAGAAGTTCGAGTGCCATAACTTTGCCACCCTGTAATATTTTTTCACCAAACCACAAAAAGGCACATCTGTAGGATGTTGGCTTTCTTCTCTCCAAATTTCAGTGCAAAAGAGCAAACTGTTATTTTGCAGCAGGGTGGCAAAGAATTCCTGTCATGCAGTGGATGCCGCAGTGTTAGTTTATGAGAAAATGTCAACTTTGGAGTACCATAACTTTGTATCCATGCAATATTTTGTCACCAAACCACCAAAAGGCACATCTGTGATATGTTGACTGCCTTCCTTCCAAATTTCAGCCCAAAAGACCAAACTGTTCATTTGCAGCAGGGTGGCAAAGAACTACTGTCATTTTGGCCATAGTCTTGAAAAGTAGTGTCGTGATTTGTGACAGCTTTCGCAAGCATTTGTGACACTTTTGTGAGTGCAACACTACTTTGCAACACTACTTTTTCCAGAAATTGAAAAAATATTTTTCTATGGTGTTTAACCACAAAATAAAGACATGCATAGCATCCTCAGGGTCTGACTAGGTAAACACAAAAATAATTGTGTTGCTAGAGGGTCCCAAATTTAAATGCCAAGCATTTTGCTGATCACTATTTGAAAACAAAATGGCAGATTTCTGACACTACTAGGGCCTTTTGCGACACTAAAAAGTGCATTTGCAACACTGTCAAACTTTTTGTTAACTTTTACCATTGACTTATAATGGAAAATTGTTTTTTGAATAACTTTTGAACCGTTTAATATTTTTTTCATGAAATCTTCAAAAGACACATCAGGGACCACGGCTGCACGTTCCCTGAAGTTTTCAGACTGGTCACGCAAACCGTGCGACCTGTAGGGATGAGCAAAGAATTCCAAAAAAGCGTAAATGCGTGCGCAGATCATGCTTAATAACTCTGCAGTTGTATATCTGGACAGTATGAACGTTGGCAGACCCCAAGGCATATGATTCTTGATCATGTATTCTGAATTTCAGGCAAATCCATTGAATGGTTGCAAAGTTAATAAGGTGCAAAATTTTAGGTTTAACATGTAAATGGCTCCTCAACCCTAACTATGGTAGCACTACCATGCTACCATAATATATATATATATATGCACATATATATAGATAGATATAGATATATAGATATATATATAGAGAGAGAGATAAAACTGAATCCTTAAAATGGACTGGTCTCTAGAAAATATAATTTAAGCCCATCGATAGACACATGAACATCAAATATCTTTTCTATATAAGTAAACTAATTGCTATAGCTACTGACCAAAAATCCCAAAATATAAAACATGCCTATTATATCACAAGCAATGAAATAAGTTCAGAATCCAAAAGAAGAGAGTTATCATAAACGTCACACCAATCTGTAAAAATGTAAGTCATAGCACCACTATATACCACATCCACAGCTGAGACCTACTTACCTTGAGCAGTACCACACAATACTTACACAATAGCTCAGAAGTAGACTGCATGAATTGTGGAAACCTCCCATATAAGAAGGGAAGAGGCTTTTCTTAAATTAGAACTGCACTGAACCTGAAAGTCATTTTCCCAGCAGAATCAGTTTCTTTTTTTAAAGATCAACTGCAACGGTTTATACGTATTTTTTATCAAATCTTGAAAAGCTGAAATTCAAGTCCTTATGTCATGATTAGTGTTTCCTGAGAATTTCATGCTGTTTAGTTTTGTGGTTTTCTTTAAATCAGTATTTGTTAACTCGTTCTACAGTGGCTGAAAACAGTGGAGTTATTTCTGTCCTCTCGGTCAAACGTAGAGTGCAATGACATCATTTTGGAGTAGCTTGCTTTTTAAGATTCCCAATCAGAGCAGTTTTTTGTAGAGTTAATGGTTTGCTGAGCTTTCCAAGTTTCTTACAAACCCAGTCTCTGGCTTGTGTTTAGATAGATCAGCTTAAAATATAACATTATCTTCTCATAAAAAGCTGATCATTTTAATTTCAATGCTGAATTGAAGTAGTGGAAATATTTCTCTGTGAGAAATTTGCTTGTTTGTATCACAGCTCTCAGTTCTTTCTAATCAAAGCTCAGATTGTTTTTCTAACTCTATAACACAGGGCTATTAAATGCATATAAAATAAATCTAAATTTTGTTCACTCACAGAAACAGTTTGTCTTTGATGTAGCCTCCATAAATAGATTTTATGACAGAACATGTTCTTTTCATGTCAGATTGACAAACAGTACATGTGCTTGAAATACTGTAGCAGAGTGTGACAGGCACCTGTCAGAACTCACAAAGTTCAGTTCTTTTGTGGTTTCTGTGTGAAAATACATTGTTAGGTGTAACTGGAAACATTATGTGGCATTCTGATGCACTAGGTCTCTGCCTCAAAGCTGAGGCAGCTGCAGCCTACTGCCACCTGTCCCTGCTCCTCAAGCCTCCTTCCTTCTGCTCCACATTTGAAGCTACTACATCCTGCTTTCCACCATCTTCTCCCACACAGTCAAGGACTGTGCACCCTGCTGCCTCCATCCCCTGCCTAAAGAATCAGGGCTGCTGTATCCTGCCTCCCCCTGCCCAAACAATTGGGTTTGCTGTATCCTGCTGCTCTCTCTCCCCCCCACCCTCACAGTTAGGGAAGCTGAACTTGTTGCCCCCTGTTCCTGTCTCCACAGTCAGGGCTGCTGTGCTGTGCTGTGCTAAGCCCTACAGTGCCAGGTTCCCTGCCTCCACAGCTGGGGCTGCTGTACCATGCTGCCCTAGCCACCAAAGGTGGGGCTTTTGCTACACCCTGCTATTCACTTCCATTCTCCCAAATGGTCAGTGCTGCTGCACCACATGTACCACATCGTACAGTCAGGGCTGCTGTACCCTGATAGCCCCTGTGTTTTGCACCATAGGCAAGGCTTCTGCACCATGCTGTTCTCTATCCTCTGTTACCAGAGACAGGGCTGCTGCACCCTGATCCTTTCTACACTGTTGGGGTTGCTGTGGCCTGCTGTGCTCTAGCACCCCATGCCTCTGCAGTTAGGGCTACTGCACCATGCTGCCACTTGCCACATAATTCAGGGCATTTGCTGCACCCTGTTGTATGCCTCCACAGTTGAGGCAGTTGCACCCTGCTGTCCCCCCTGCCAACAGAGTCAAATCTTTTGCTACACCCTGCTCCCCACATCTCTTGTCCCAAACAGACATGACTGCTGCACCCTGTCCCATGGTTTGGGCTGCTGTATCCTGTTGCCACCCATATCTCCTGCCTGAACATTCAGGGCCACTGCACCCTGCTGCCCTCTAACCCCACACCCACAGTCAAGGCCATGGCTCCCTGTTGCCCCCCTGTTCCTATCTCCACAGTCAGGGCTGCTGTGCTGTGCTACACCCTAGAGTCTCATGCTGCCTGCATCCACAGTTGGGGCTGCTGAACCCTGTTAGGCACTTCCATGGCCCCAAATGGTCTGGGCTGCTGCACAATGTGTACCCTGTGCTATTGTCAGGGCTGCTGTACCCTGATGCCCACCTGTGTCCTGCCCCACAGTCAGGGCTTCTGCACCATGCTGTCCTTTGTCCCCTGCCACCATTGTGCCCTGCTGCACCACAGAGCCCCTTGCCTCCACAGGTAGGGGACAGGGTGCTGCAAATGCCCTTACTCTTGTGCTGCACCCTTCCCGAACAGCTGGGGTTGCTGCACCCTGCTACCTCTCTCTCTCTCACCCACACAGTCAGGGACACTGCACATGTTTCCCCCTGTTCCTGTCTCAGCAGGGTGTAGCAAAGGATCTGACTCTGGTGGCAGGGAGACAGTAGGGTGCAACTGCCTCAACTGTGGAGACATGCAACAGGGTGCAGCAAATGCCCTGAATCTTATGGCAAGTGGCAGCATGGTGCAGCAGCCCTAGCTGCAGAGGCATGGGGCTCTGTGACATGGCATGCTACAGCAACGCCAACTGTGTAGAAAGCAGCAGTGTGCAGCAGCCCTGTCAGTGGTGACAGGGGATAGAAGACAGCATGGTGCAAAAGCCTCAACTGTGGGGCAGGACACATAGAGAATCAGGGTACAACAGCCTTGACTGTGAGATGGGGTACATGTGGTGCAGCAGCCCTGGCCATTTGGGGCAGTGGAAGTGGGTAGCAGGGTGCAGCAAAAGCCCCACCTCTGGTGTTAGGGCAGCATGGTGCAATAGCACCAGCTGTGGAGGCAAGGAATCTGACACTGTAGGGCTTAGCACAGTGCAGCAGCCCTGACTGTGGAGACAGGAATGGGGCAACACATGTAGCATCCCTAACTGTGAGGGTGGGGGAGACAGGGCAGCAGGGTGCAGCAACCCCAATTGTTTGAGCAGGGGGAGGCAGTGTGCAGTGGTCTTGATTCTTTAGGCAGGGGATGGAGGCAGCAGGGTGCACAATCCCTGACTGTGTAGGAGAAGACAGTGGGCAGCAGAGTGCAGCAGGCGTGAATGTGGAGCAGAAGGCAAGGGGCTTGTGGGGCAGGGGACTGGTGGCAGTAGACTGCAGCTGCCTCAACTGTGGGGCAGACAGAGACATGGTGCATTGGGAAGACACACAGTGTTTTTAGTTATACACATACATGATGTATTTTCACACAGAAACCACCAAAGGACTGACATTTGTGAGTTCTGACAGTACATGTGCTTGAACTACTATAGCAGAATGTGACAAGCGCCTGTTTGTTAATCTGACATGAAAAAATGTTCTTACATGATTATATTTACGAAGGCTATGTCAAAAACAAACTTTCTGTGAATAAACAAAATTTAGATTTATTTTATATTCATTAAATAGCCCTGTGTTGTATAGTTAGGAAAAAAGTGAGGTTTGATTAGAAAGAACAGAGCTGTGATACAGACATGCTGATTTCTCACAGAAAAAGATTTCCACTACTTCAATTCACCATTGAAACTGAAATGAACAGCTTTTTAAAGCAAAAGAATTATATATTTTAAGCTGATCTATCTAAACACAAATCAGAGACTGGGTTTGTAAGAAACCTGGAGAGCTCAGAAGACCATAAATTCTAGAGTGCTGCTCTGGATTAGGAACCTGAAACAGCAAGCTACTCCAAAATGATATAATTGCATTATAAGTTTGACTGAGAGGACAGAAATAACTCCACTGTTTCAGCCACTACAGAGCAAGTTAACAAATGCTGATTTAAAGAAAACCACAAAACCAAACAGCATGAAATTTCCAGGAAACACTAATCATGGCACAATGACTTGAACTGCAACTTGTTAAGCTTTTATTAAAAATATGTAAAAACCATTGCACATGATCTTTAAATACTGGTTCTAATTCTGTTATTGTTTCACATTTACTGGCCTATTAGTGACCTATGTTGGTGTGTCTGATTTACACTCTGATGTTAAGTACCCCTTTAGAACTGTATGATATAATTTATGTCCTTCTGAACCATAGGGTTTTACAGTACAACAATGATGCATTGTGCAACAATAGAAGAGCTAAGCAAGGTATGTAAACTATGTCATGCAGCTCTATAATGTTACTTACTAGCAGTGTATTAATCAGCAACACCTACTGGGTTAATTACAAAGCCTGTAGAGATGGAACGATAACAGAGTTGGCACCAATATATAAAAATCTGCATCTACTGGAGAAAATGATATGCAAGGTCAGTGCTGTTCTCCTTAAAGGAGATGAATCGTTGCATCAGTCAGGATCCACCAGAATATAGTATTGTTTAGATGGATAGAGGTGGCATGTGCTGGCATCAACTGATACCTACAGTATGCTCAAGCAAGCACTCCAGTGAGCAAGCACTCCAGAGACATACAGCTCATCAGGTTCTGATAGTACTCCTCAGTGGCAATGACATGGGACATATTTCTTGATGTCAGCTGATTTTAAAGGGCAAAGCAGATTTCAGTTGGATTTGCCGTAGGAGGCCTCCTACTAATATTCTGTTCTCTGCTATTCCTCACAGACAGATTTGGTCAGGGCACCATGGCATGGTGTGTATTGAGAATGCTCATTGCAAGGCTTCCTTTCCTGTGCGATTATTGAATAAAGGAAATTAGATACCAAAATAAAATAATTTTATATTTAAATGATGTTGTACATCTGACTCACCCCATGGAAAGTATAGCAGTATAGCCTAGAGGTTAGAGGAATGAGTAGCTGGTAGTATAGCCTAAAGGTTAGAGTAACAAGCTATGAATGGGCTTGGTACATCCTTCAGACCTGGGTTTGATTCCCACAACCTCCACATGCATACTGTGTGACTCTGAGCAAGTATCTTAACCCGCAAGTGCTCCCAGGTCACCCCTGAAAACAGGCACTTGTGCCTAGTGGGCCTTACCCAGTTACCAAAGACTAAAATAAACTTTTCTTGTGAGTCTCATGATGACCCTTAATCAGCTGAACTAAAAAAATATGTTTCTTTACATATCAGGACCTCCAATGACTCTTTTCTGAGTCATCTAATGTGTTAAAAATAGATCTAAACCTACTAAGATATTACATTATTAAGATTTGCATGTAGCTAATGGAAGAAATACTTAATATATTTTCATAGTTTTTCAAAATACACAAAAAACATGATAAAGTCATGTGTTTTTAAGACATCTTCATAAAATGAACAAATAAATATTTTGCAAAATGACAAACTCCACTATTACAGTTCAAAAGAACACATTTTGTTAAAAAATTCAAAACTGTAGACAAAACATAAACATGACATACATACAATCAAATAAACTACATAAATCCTGTGATTATATGTATTTATCCAAAGAAATTGCAAAGTGAGTGATAGTTTCATAGACATTTCAAAAGTACTGCAACCAAAAAATACGTCTGTTAAAAAGCACGTAAAGTACAAAACATGATACAAATATCATCCTCAAAATGAAAATCATGGCACTTTATGTGAGTTTATTTAGAAAATAACAAGTTCATGAACACTTAAAATGTTCAATACGAACCGTGCTGAAAGCAGTTGGAAACTTACAACTGGAAAAACAACTCCATATCTGGGTAATAATCAGACAACAGATAGGGCGAAGGAGACAATAGACACAGCTGTGGTTCTGACAAACAATTAATTGACTAATATCATACTTAACCTGTAATATTAGAAAAGAAAAGTAAAAATGCAAATAAAATGAATTAAAAAATGTGAATTACATGGATATTAAAATAAACAGAGGAATTAAATTATAAAATATTTGCAAATTAAACAAAGTATAACTGTGATTTAAGTTAACAAAAACTATACAATTTACACCTTGAAATGACACATTTAATTCACTGACATTAAAGAAGCTGCTTTAACACTGAAATTAACTACTTTTTCAACCCCGATAAATGCCAGACATAACTACACCATTAACTGCCAGTCTGAACATTTTTACAGCCAGAAGAGCAACTCAGAGAGAGAGACAGAGAGAGGGACAATGTGTGTTTGAGAAAGGGGGGAGAGAGAGAGAGAGAAAGAGAGAAAGAGAGAGAGAGAGGAAAAATAATCTAGCATTGTTCCCATTTAAAATATGTTTTTCTGATTTTAAAAAAGCAATTTTCCAATTTAATTTTTTCCTACTAACTTCATTTTTCTTAAAAAAAAAATTTTTGATGTCTTTAATTTCTTTGCACCCTTTACACTGTGAAAAATGCATCACCATATGAAGATGCTGAAATCCTGGACACTGGAGGAGGTCATGGAACTGGTAAAGTGGGTGCAGAAATTTGATAATCATTACCTAGTCATGCAGGCTTCAAATCTGGCCTTGCAGGATATGTGGCACAATGTGTCTGAATCTGTAAGTAAGGCTCAGACACAACATGTTGCAGAATCCTACAAGGACAAGAGGAAGATAACCAGGAAATTGCTTTATCAAATTATTTCATTCCACAGAGCTTCTTCCACCAAGTTAAGAGGGCAGGATAGAAATTATGAAAACAATGTGGGAGACAGCTTGGAAACTTGTGAAAGGAGAATACATCAAGCTGAGTAAGTTATTCTTCAGTAGATGTCTTACTAATGAAAATACACAAAATACCTTTGAATCAATAAACATTAACAACAGAATATGTATTTCAAGAAAAGTAATATATGCCTTATGTAAATAGAAATGCACAACCTAAAGGCTAAGTGACTTTTAACATACCCATAAAACATATTAATTCTTAAAAATTGTATACTCTTGAACAAATTACTGTGATTTTAAAATTGTAAATATTTCTTTATGATAAAATATTAAATTTCCCTTTAGTTAGGTTGTTACAGACCCATTTTAACCATTGAACCTGGAAGTCACATCCCTCTTCCCATCAAAGCATTGCTTTTTAAGTAAAAGGCTATACAATTGTTATGTACTGTGCTTGTTTAATTTAATTTTCACTGTTTTCAGCCTCCCTCCATTTTCAAGGCAGGACACCACTGGCAATTATTTTTTTTTTTTTCATTTTTATGGAAAGAAGTAATGGTTTTATTTAATTAGCTGTTTGCAGAGTAAATTACAACACATTACTTACAAATTGTGCATTTTTTACAAGTAATGTACACTCACATGCATGGCAATAAAAATAACTGAAGAACCTTAATTATTATTAAGGCCTAAGGCACAGCAGAGGTCCTGCAACTACCCAGAACATGACATTATAACAGTACTGATACCAGAAAGAGAGTGTTAGCTACTTCCACCTTTGATTATAACCTGATAAAATGATGTTGTCACTTTTGATAAAACAGGCACATAAGAAAAATGATGCAATACTTTTTTATTCTCCTTTCAGAAGAACTTGGTGTTAAAGGTTCCTAGTTGGTGAAGCTGGAAACTGGCCCTGGTCCCACAACCTCCTCCACTGTTGAGAAATCCAGTTCCTCCTCCTTCAAAGATGAGGAATAAGCACAGAGGAATTGCAATGATGCTGAAGAACATCAGGAAGTGGAGCCCCTTCCCCTCCATGTGGAGACAGATTCAGGAGGTAAATATAAATGTTATGTATTCATTTGTAAGTTTCAAACAGTCAAGTAATACCAAACTATGACACAATATTTCATGTGCATCTTTGTGGGTGGGTTATAGGAATCTGAGGAACTGATGATAAAAAGTTGTTCATAATCCCAGAAAAAGAAATCAATTACTCATTATCAATAGCTGCCATGAAATCTTTTAATTCCACCTGTACAGTAACCAGAGATAGAGAGAATGCACCTCAACAGTCCAGTAGCCACCTTGTACTGCAGTACACTGTCAGTTATAAATATTATCCTAAGTACCTATAGTGGGGCTAGAACTCAGGACATTGCAGACTTTTCACCCCTCAAGCAAGCATGCATCCTACCTCCCAAGCCACTAAAACTGCAGTCAAAGTAAATACTGCATTCATATGTGCAAGTAAAATATTAATGAAATAATGTAAACTAAATATAATTTAATTTGAACAAATAAGTTTAAATAACTTCAATAGTAATATATAATGTACTACAAATACATAATCAAAGTGAAACTGGACTTGCATACTGTGTGACCCTGAGCAAGTCACTTAACTTCCTTGTGCTCCCAGGTCACACCTGTAAACAAGTTTCAGCTTAGTGTGTCTCTCCTGGTTAAAAAAAATAACATAATAAATGATTATCCCCTTTATCATTCTCTTTCAGCTGGACAAGGATTTTGGCACCCAACAGAACCCCTGGACCAAGCCATACCTCTTCCTTCTTCTGGTCAGTATATTTATTTTAAATACATGCAAATCATGGTATTTCTATCAGTTTTCACCACCTAAGGCCTCATCACATCTGTGTAGTTCAATGTTAACTCAATTATTTGGCAGGTAGGTGGGAGAGTAACTGGATTATGGTTTGCAGAGATGAATTGGGCAAGGAATATCTGGGTAGACTGGTTGGGCTAAGCAGTCCTTTTGTGCAGACCAGTTCTACATGTATATGTTTTGTGCTGTTTGCATTAAGTCATACTTTATTTGATATAGCTATAGAGAAGACTGAAATGACCAATGATTTTTTTATACCAACATTGTCATGACCATAAATTAAATATTATTGTAATTCAATTAGACTGTTCCTATAGAAGTTATGAAGCAAATACATCTGTGACTAGGCAGATTATACAAGTGTTACTAGATAAACTATAGTAGGTTATTGACAAACTGTAAATATATTACAAATGACATGCAAACATTCATTAAATCTAACTCCTTGTTTCTCACATTTTACAGAACCCACCAAAGCAAGCCACAGCCACTGCTAACCCAACCAACTGAAGCTCAGAAACTGGCAGAACTCTAACCAAGTAAGTATATGCCATATGAAAAAAAAATTCATTAGCTCAATACACAACCCTACAAAATGTGTTATTGTTATACAATAAAGCAAAAATTATACAAATTACCAATACAGTTAGTTAATAGGCAGACAATACTCATCAATGAAACCACTCGCCCAGTAGTCACAGCCATCAAACAATTTTTATTACTGTGTAATGAAAATGTTCCTATAAAAATGTCATGGTAAAACAGTTTGTGAAAAGATGGAATATAGAGGTGTTAAAAAAATGTAATAGGTTGCTGCCAAAGTGTAAGTATAATACAAGCAACAATCGGTCATTTATTAAACTGCTCTCTTTTTTCTTCCTATTGAACAGAATCCACCAATCCACCAGCCAAAGCCCAGCCTACCCCTAATCCACTCTGTGAATCCTGCGGAATTCTATCCTAGTAAGTATATTTTATGAACATAATACTCTTACTCCATAACCCAGGTTATGTACATTGTTAACAATATCAGTAGCAGGGTTCCTTCACAGCAAACCTATCAAAAGTTTCATTCTTTCACAATAATACTTAAATTAAGTTTGACTGTTGTGCAACTTTGTATTATTTTTTACAGTTAATCATTTTTATTGATTTTTTCAATTAAAATTGTTCCATAAGTACAGATATTGGGCATTACATCTTATAATACATTACAGGTTTGACATGACAAGTGTATAATATAAAGATTAAACAACATCATACATAAACACAGACATTCATCTTGGTTCTGAGTCAATACTGTACCAGATAAGCCATTTCAGTTGATACTGCATAGTATCAAATTTAGGTTAGACCAGAGGAAAGAGCCTACATTCTGTGAGGAAGAATAAGTATTCAGTCTGGCAGAGGGAGATCGAAGGAATCCTTATCACCTTGTCTATTGTGCGGCAGAGCAGACTTCCGTAAGTAACTTTAAAAGTTTGTAAGGAGTATAAGGAGTGTAAAAAACCTAGGATAGTTGCCTCCTAATATATAAAAAAAAGGCACTACCTCAGAGAAAGGTACTTCCATGAGAGCTGAGAGAATATTCATGGAGGGGGAGGGCATAGTAAGTCTTTACCAAAAGGACTCCTAAGATTTCCTGGACGGGTACTTAGGGCTAAATAGGGACCCCCATAAATAGCTGCATATCTCTTTATGATGTTTTGAAAGTAATGAGACATCTGAGAATATGTGGCATGGATTTCTAGGCAGGAAAGCCATTCAGAGAAGGTGGGTATATTAACAGTCCACCACCAGTAAATGAGCAACCTTTTTACCTCAATACTAGCTACTATCAGCCATTGCCTTTCAGGGTCTTTCAGCTGGAGTCCAGCTATAGAGAGACCCAGTAGTGGCAATGCTGGAGAGGGCGATAGGAATTTTTAAGATTTTGGAGCAGTGCTGAATCACCTGTTTCCAAAAGTTACTTATATTGCTACAGCTCCATATATTATGGTGGAGGGCTGCTCCAGGAGACTTGCATCTCCAACAGTTATCCTTTATAAGGAGATCCATTCTTTTTAATTGAACTGTGGTACGATACCATTGATGTAGTATCTTATTTTGTACTGAAGGACTGCAAGGTTCTACACAGGCCTTATGTGCTAAATGCCAGCATTGGGTCCAAGTAACTTCAGTACTTTGTTAATTTAATTAAGTTTGCCATTTTTGTTTGGGGATAATAGAAGGATCAGGGGCATCATCTCAGAGAATTCTATAGATGGTACCAGTTAAACCTTGTGTTTTTTTTTCCAAACCTCGATGTGGAGTCTAATACATTTAATTAGAGGTACTTACTACAAATAGAAATATAGAAACATAAAGTTGTCAGCAGATAATGGCCTCTTGGCCCACCTAGTCTGCTCTATATTCTCAACCTACTGTGCCACTGCAGACCCTACTCGATCTCTGGTCTCCCCCCACCTTACTTTTAAGGTCCCCTTGTGTTTATCCCATTTCCCTTTCCTGTTTTGTAGTTGCTAATACCTCCCCACTCAATTGGTACATTGCCTTTGGGTTTGTGTGCCCCAAGTGTATGATTTTGCACTTTTTTACATTGAAATCCAGCTGCCATTCCCTTGATCAATCTTTCAGCTTTTTCAGATCATCTTCATCCCCACCCCGGTATATCCACTCTGTTGCAGAGTTTTGTGTCATTCACAAACAGGCATACTTTCCCCTTCAGCTCTTCTGCAATGTCACTAATAAAGATACTGAAGAAGACCGGGCCTAGTGCTGACCCCCTGTGGCACCCCACTGATCACCTTGCCTTCTCCAGAGTGGACCCCATTTACCACCACCTTCTGACTGCTATTGCTTGGTCAACTTCTTACCCATTTTACTACTTTTGGACCTACTCCTAGGTTGCCTAGCTTGCTCACCAGTCTTCTACATGGAACAGTGTCGAAGGCCTTATTGAAATCCAGGTAGGCCACATTTACCACTCCTCCCTGATTCACTTCCCTGATCACCCAGTCACAGAACTCAATTAGGTTTGTCTGGCATGACCTCCCCCTGTGAACCCATGTGCCCTCAGATCCTGTAATCCACTGGCTACAAGATATTCCCCAATCCTTTCCTTCAGTAGTGATTCCATTACTTTACCTGCTACTGAAGTAAAGCTGGCAGGTCTGTAATTTCCTGCCTCCTCCCTATTTCCACTTTTGTATATTGGGACCGCATGTACCCTCCTCCACTCCTCTGGAATCTCCCCTGTCTCTACTAAACCCTGGGACAAACTACCTTTGAATATTGCATTAAGTAAAACCAAATCTGAGTTTAAAAAAATGGTTGGATACCTTTTTGACTTCTGGTCAGTCCCTCTCGTATTATTCTGTTTAATATGAACTGACATTGTATAGGAGCATTTATGGGCTGCATAAGCATTTTCAATCCTCAGTTTCCTTAGTATGATAGTGATAGGTTGAACAGAGCTGTCAGAGGTGCAGCCACACCTCCTTGAGCTCCCTCAGTATCCTAGGATGCACACCATCCAGTCCCATTGCCCTGTCTACTTTTAATTGTGTTAGTTCCTTGAGAACGCTCTCCTCTGTGAAAGGACTAGTGTCCACCTCCCTTCCTTTATACCATTGTCCCTTATCTTTGATCCATCACCTACCCCTTCCTCTGTAAATATTGAAAAAAAGTAATTGTTCAATATGCCTTTTTTTTATCCTCTTCCTCTCAAACCCCCCTTCCCCTTTTAGCCTTACTAGCCCTCCTTTGGTCTTTCTTTCTTCGCTTATATATCTAAAGAATGTTTATCCCCCTTTTTTTCACTGATTGGGCAATATCTCCCAGCCACTCTTTGTTTCTCCTGGTAACTATCCCTACCATCCTCCATTTGTGTCCTCTTGTACCTTCTAAATGCTAGTTTTTTTGCCTTTACTTTCTCCACGACTTCTTTAGAGAAACAGTCATTTCTTTTTTCCCTTGTCCTTGTTAACCTGCCTGACACAGACATTTGTTACCTTTTCATGTCCCTCTTTATTTTTGTCCATTGTTCTTTGACTCCCCCCAGTTTCCCTATCTCTGCTGGGGTGTCCCTGATGCAGTCTCTTGTTTTCTTAAAATTGACCCTTCCTGAAGTACAGGACCTTCATCTTAGTGCAGCTGAATTCTGATAAGTTCTTATATTGAGCCACACCATATGGTGGTTACTGTTCCCCAGGTGGCCACCCACTGTGACGTTAGCAACACTGTCCCTGTTTGCCAGTACCAGCTCCAGTATTGCCCCCCCCATGAGTGGGTTCCTTAACTAGTTGCCTGAAGAACATCCCTTGCAGATAGTCCAGGATGTTCCTACTTCTGACTTGCAACAGCTGGTAGGCTCCAATTCACATCCGGTAGATTGAAGTCCCCTACCAACAACACCTCCCCTTTGTGTGCTGTTCTTTGGACTGCTTTCATCATATCTTTATTTACCTCCCCCCACCCCAGGCTGGAGGTCTGTAGATCACTCCTGTGTGAATAGTGGCCCACCTCAATGTCTTCAGGATGATCCACAGTACCTTAGCTCCTCCCTTCTCTCCCCATAGTTCTGTAGTTTTTATGTTGTCCCTGACATAAAGAGCCACTCCACCCCTTTTTCTGTCTACCATGTCTTTTCTGTAAGGTATACCCTTGTATAGCTACATCTCAGTCCTGGTTTTCATTGCACCAGGACTTGGTAATTGCTACTATGTCCAAGTCCACATCTGCCATGGTGGCCTCTAGGTTTAGGAATCACCAATGAAAACAACTTTTGCCATATAACAAAATAATACTTATATAAATTGTTATTATTTGTCTGGCTAAGGAAGCTGAGTGAAGTGGTGGAATTACCCAAAGACACTGTAGCATTCCTCAGATTAGAGGTAGCGGAATTCTCAGAGGTAGTAGCAACACTGAGGAGGTCTGATGAGATGTCTGCTTCATATAAAGCTGAATGGGGTGCTCAGTTCAAAACATGGAACTTTACTTTATTGTATAATATAGTATACACCCCCCACAGTGACATTTCGACTGCAGGGTCCCCTACAGTGAATACAGTGCCATGTCACTGTAGGAAACCCACTGGAACCTGGCACTGTCTGTCAGGGGTCCTGCACCCCCCAAATTAGCTCAGGCTCAGAGTTGAAAATCCTAAGTGGGGGGGAGTGAGGGGGCACAGCCCCCCATAGGGGGTTCAGGAGGCAAAGCCCCCCCAAAGAAAACACTTGATGTTCTCCAAAACTGGCAGCCAACTGCAAAATGTGGTTGAGCTGCCTGTTTCACTGTCAGGTCATTTGACAAAAATGCTGTCAATGACCCGTCATAGAGCCATATAATACTGGGCAGGCCAGAGACTGATAAAGCTCAATTTTGGCCATGGCCAGTGACCTGAGACAGACAATGCGCTAATTGTATTAGTTAGGTTACTTAAACCATTGCCCTCCTGATGTGATAACCCTATAGAAAAGTTTCATGTTAGTTATGTTATTTAGCAAGTAAAAAAATCTGTATGATGCACACTATCACAAAGAAGTAGTCAGAAAAGATAAGAAAATAAATAGTGGGGGAGGGAGGGAATGAGGAAAAGAGGCTTACTAAGGTACTCTCCCTTAAATTGCTATGGCCGTTTGTATTAAATATGTTCTAATATTTGTTCAAAACCCTAAACAAGGCACAAATGGGGAGCCTTTTCCAACTGAACATGCAGTCCAGGGCTACAATACATATACTAAAGCTGAAAGTAGAAAAGGTAAATAGGGATGTTTAAAAATATATCTGCACTGACAGGCTAGTAGACGTATATACATTTGTGCCATCCACAGTAATGGACAGTAGAATGCAGGCAAACATCAACAATGTGTAGAATAAAGTCAAGGATATATTAAAATATAGCCAAGAAGCTGGGAATGACACCAGAGACCAGTTATAGTGTACAAATGAATAATTAGTAGGGAACACTTGGGCAGACAAGCTGAGCCAAGTGATCCTTTTCTGCAGACAGATTATGTTGTTCAATGTTTGCATAGGTATAAAGATATATTACCAATAAACCATAACTCATCTGATAAATCTATATCTCATCTTTTACTTTTCTCAGAACCTACAAAAACCACACGACCCCAACAACCAATCCTTCCCACTGAACTGAAGAAATCTGCCAAACCCTACCCCAGTAGGTATTTTCATATATTAAGAACTATATCATATGACAAATATACAGCCCAGCTGACCCAGTGATAAATCAACAACACTGTCACCTACCAGATTTACAATTAAAATGTAGAAGAAAAGTTCAACAATGTGTTTGGCAAAGATAGGAATTTATTAAAATATAGGCCAGGAGAAGAGAAATATGCCAGAAACCTGTTATATTGTATAAAGGCAGAATAGGTAGGGAACCCTTAGGCAGACTAGCCAGGCCAAATGGTCCTTTTCCACTTACAAACTGTACCATTCAAAGTATGCATAGCTGTATACATATATTAGAAACAAATCACAACTCATCTGATAACTCTATCTTGTCTTTTTTCTTTTCTTTTCTCAGAACATATCAAAACCTCACCTCCCCAATAACTACTTAAAAAATCTGCTGAATCCCAACCTAGAACATATATTCAAGGCCCCTGGAATTCTGCAATTCTGTGGTTGTGCAATTTTCTGCAGAATTTGCAGAATTCGCATCATGCCACAGAATTCATATAGTGCAGCAGAATTCATTGTTTTTGGTGAATTTTCATTCAAATATACAGTTTTTCTAAAGTGCCAGGTTCCCATACCCATCTTGCTTATCCTGAAGCCCCTCCTCTACGTTTGGCATGTGATGTCATCAATGACATCACATCATATTTTAGCCAATGGCAGGATTGCATTCTGCCACAGAAATGAATAAATCATGCCACATAAATCAGAAAATGCTGCCAAAGAATCCTGGGGGTCTTGCTGCAGAAATCAGAAAGTGCTACTGCAGAGCACTAGGGGCCCTGCATATATTTCATATATTAAGAACTATATCACATAACATATATACAACCCAGATTACCAAATGATAAATCAACACATTATCACCTAACACACTTACAATTAAAATGTAGAAGAATGTTTCAGCAATGTGTTGTACAAAGACAAAGATATATTAAAACATAGCCAAGGAGGAGAGAAAAACACCAGAGACCAGTTTTTCTTTTATAAAGGCAGAATAGGCAGGGAATACTTGGACAGACTGGCTGGACCAAATGATCCTTTTCCATTGATAGATTATATTGTTCAGTGTATGCATAGATATATAAATAGATTAGAAACACATCATAGCTCATTTCATAAATCTACATCGTCTTCTACTTTTCTCGGCACCTGCCAAACTCATACCACACCACACCACACCAGCAACCAATCCTTCCCACCAAACCTGAGACATCTGCTGAACCCAAACACAGTAAGTATTTTTCATTTATTGAAAACTAAATCATGTTCCAAATGTATAACCCAGATGAAGGACCACAAGGTTTAGGCACACACCTATCCTATAAGAGGAATGCCAGACATCAAAAATCAAATAAAATTCATTTGATTGAAATAGCAAAAACAGCTACACATCCTGCATGTAGGATAATCCAGATGTACCAGTGATAAATCAACAACATTATCACCTACCAGAATTTCAATAAAAATGTAGACTTATTATGATATTAAATTATTAGCTATTTGAACAACTGTTTTATATAGTACACTCCTCTCACCCAAAAATGAAATCTTGCTTACTTAGATGTAACATGTAATACTGTGTTACAGTAGATGAGATTACTACAATTTAAAAAAAATTATTACTGTCATGCAGTAAAATTTTATCTCAGATAACTTAAAGTACAGTTAGATAGCTTTACAAAGTATTCTTACCTATAATATGTATTTATTTTTTAATTCTTATAGTATAAATAGATTTTGTCTTTTAAGAAATTAAGAACATTTATGAAAGTCTGTGTCAAGGCTTGGAATATAACTATTAGAAAAAATTATGTACTTAAACACATTAGTTAATAATAACATAACATACATTATTTTTTTTCTGGCCTCCAAGAAACCCAAGGAAATTCCAGAACTTGAACCTGCAACCAAAAACTTAAGTAATAAATGTACTATATAAGTAATACATGTTATATATACATACAATAATATAATGGCACTACTGTGCCACTAGAATATAATGACAGTCCACTGAAAATAATATCCTTCTCACCTTTATTGATAATACTATGTTGCTATAGATAGCTTTAAAGTCAACATTAGCATAAGAGATATGTTTATTCACAGAGTTAAAGTTTTCATGTATTCTTAATTCTTATTCTTAATTCTTTTTTTATATGTACCTTATAATCCTGGTCTCCCAGTGACCCCCCATCTGATTGACCCCCACCCAGCCCCACTCACATGGCTCCTCCAGGACTTACCTTCACCATTGTCCTCTGCCACAGGACCATGGCTGTGCCTGGCCACTAGTGATGAGTCTGCAGGGGGTCAGTCTTCATCCCACTGCTGAGAGTGTTTTCCACTTGTTTTTCTCTGTTTCCTCCCTATTGCTGGGGTGCAACATGTCAGTGTACATACGTGGAGGAGTACACATGCAGCAGAGTACTGCAACACCTTCCCTTCCTTGGCATCACCAACCCATTCTGCCCTCAGGCCTCCACCTGGGGGAAGTCATTCAGTGGGACTGCCAAATCACCATCCCCAGGAGAAGCAGGCTGTTCTCTGGACACTTGATCCTCTCCTTCCCCAGCTGACTCCCAGCAACCCACTTGCACTGTGGACAAGGGTCACCAGCATGGAAGGAGGTAAGGCACCAATGCCTCATGCCTCCACGCAACTGGGCCAGCTATGTATTCTTAATTTTAACAGATTTCTCTTTCTATACCCAAGTATGTTTGGTATGTGTAACAACTGCATAATTATTTTAAAGGGACACTGTCGCTGTTCTCTACCATTTCTTATCATGTTAACACAAAAGTGACTGCACTCCCTGCTGCCTTCGTATTGGCACTGTACTGTATATAACTACAAAATAAGCCTGAAAATTACCTATTTTCTTTTGTTTAAAGCCCCGATGTTTATGTGTGCTCCCATATGTAAATGACACCAAAGCACTAGCAGGCTTGTTCATGGATGTTTTTCTCCATTTGAACACCAATGAGACAGACACTGAACTTTGTAATACAAAGTGACCAGAACTTACTATTATACTTCATTTTTCAAACCTAGGGGTGTACCAAGGGTAAATCTGTGTTCAAAAGTCAAGTTGTGACACTGGGAATGCACCTAATAAAGTATATTAATAAAATAATATTCTGTTGTAGTAGTAATTTTTTAACACTATTTTAACAGTATAAAAATGTGAAGTGAAGCAGTTATACCAAACTGATAAGTTTTGGTATATGAGGTAGAATAAATTAAACTTTTCAACAGATAAAAAATAAGATTTTTCTGAAAGTAATTGCAAAACACAAAAACATCCTCAAATGTATCACCCCAAACAAGGACATATTCAAATTTATTATGTAAAGTGAATACACTTAGCAATAAATACTAAACACAAACATATATAACATGTATACTGAGACCAATGAAACTTTACAATATAATTCCAAAACCATATGTACTTTAAAAAAATACACAATAACTAATTGTAAATAAAAAACTTTGTTATATCTCTATTGCTAACCATCTCTCACAGACATAAGGAATAATGTATGGGGGCCCATACACAACAAGCCTCTATTTTCATTGCAGGACTGAGATACCAGCATATGGTCCTCAAGAGCAAAGCTTGAGAGTTCTATGCTTGTATTTCAACCCTGAGATGGAAACCCATGGGCAGTTTGTATGGGAACCCATATTTTATTTGTTATAGTGTATGGTTTTTTTTTAAAGAAACAGTGCTGACAATTTTTTTTTTTAAACCACAGTTACAATAACTCTGAAGTACAGTGCGCAAACAAGTGAAAACCAGGCAGCGGAAGTCAGCACAAGGGAATTGCAGCTGCAGTTGATGATAGAACATGCACAATCAGGTTTTTAGAACATGCACAGCAACTTTAGAATGAGCACAACAAGGTTTTAGAGCTGCTTGAATTGCATGTACAATAAACCCTAACCATACACTATACTAAAGTATCACAAAAAGTACTACCAAATTGAAGTTATTTAAGATTAAACTATTATGTTTGTGTCAAACATTAAACCTGGAAAAAAAGTGTTTGTGTACTTTTAACTATTTTACTGTGATTTTTTTAAACAAACATGCCTGACTGATTCATTGCATTTCAATTAAAAAGTAATTACTTACGTTTCAATTAAAAAGTAATTACTTATATTAAAAAAATAACCTATCCTATGTAATGTTTTATATCCCAGCTCTGAGAAGTTTTTTACACTAGATGACAGCAAAAATGTAGGTAGCCAGTCTGGCAAAAAATACATAATTTCAGTCCATAAAAACTCTAAAAGTACAAATTGTATCCTTGAGACATTTGTGGGTTAATAGACCCTAGAACTTAAAAAGTGCATACCAAATTTCACAGTCCTAGGATCTAAAACAGCCAGAACAAAAGGTTTTGAAAAAGGACATGTTTAATGAAACCTCAACACAACCCTAATATACTGACACTGCCATGACAGAATAATATATTTATTGGTGCACAGCATTAGAACGAGCATAAAAACTGGGCAAGAGAAAAAGAAACTAGGTGTAGGAGCAGACGGGTAGTGTTGTCATGGAACAGAGCCTCCAGACCAGTGATAGAGGAGGCTGTGCCAATGAAGGAAGGGACACAAGACCAAAGCCAGCTTGGCCAATAAAATATGACAGGATGCCCTGCAGTGGACTTGGCATGCAGCAAGCGGAGTCAGGAAATGGAGGGAGTAAAAAATACAAGCATGCACTGAGGTAACAGGGGAGGGAACCAAAGCAGAACTTTGGGATGAGAGGCAAAAATGTGAGAGTCATCAGCCCTTGAAAGAGAGGGGGAGAAAGAGAAGGAACTTAAGGAGCAATGGTGGGTACAGGTTGGACAACCAAGGGCAAAATGGCAGGATGAGTGGAAAAGAGGGTCCAGTAACTTGTCCAGTTAGAACAGATTTAGAAGTGGTGCCAGAATGTCCTCATAGTCAAAGGCAGGGAGGGTCATTTTCACAATGATTTCCTACCAGACAGGTGGGGGAATGAGAGCTGTATATCTGTTCAGAACTTACTGAAGACCGTTGTTTTATTTGAAGGAGAATAAGTTTTATAGTGCTTCTAAATGACAACACTAGTTAGTTGCCACACATAATGGACAACAGAAAAAGAGTCTATTGTAAAACATCTTTGAAAATAAACTTCAATCAGAGTTCCAATGAAGTGACTTGGCATGATTGAACACTAACATTATCAAACAAGATTCATAAAGAAATTAGCCATTTCTGTTACCAAACACAATTCTTATGTCCTCCATCTGGCACTAGAAATGTCTCTATGATATAGCTTGTTCTGTCAGTTTATTTACCTATAACCAACTGAGATGGCTCATAAACTTTAATGAGCTTCGACATAATTTTACAGACCATCCCAGGGAGGTCATGTGACCAGCTCAAGGTCACGCAGTGAGTACAATGGATTCTTTTGAGATTTTAGCAAGTCCTCCTGGTCCCTAAGCCTCCGCTCTAAGGGCCTGACCACATTTCCTTTTGAATAGTATTTACAAACCAGTTGTGACCAATCTCCAGGCAAGTAAACTCGTTTAATTATTTCAGAAATCCATGATATGAATATGAATTCCTGAACTGCTGTTACAGTACTTTAAATTATATTATGGTCCATCAATATTCTGTAATGTCATAGGTCAAAGCACCTCAAATGACTGTTGATCATTTTCCACATCTGCACACCTCATTTGAGTTGCATATGTTTTTTAACACATAAAAGTCAATTTTATAAGTGAGATAACATCATCCAGGGTGTGTGGTCATAATGGACTAATGCACTTCTTCAGTGGTTGTGGCCCTTAAAACCACCTGAGGCATGCATTATTTCCTTATAACTGTTGACCCTCTCATGTCTTATCCTTTTTACAGTATACAAATGTATAACTGCTGAGCCTGTCCTGTCTAATCCCTTTTATAATGTACACTAACTTAAACGTTTTCAATTGTGTGTGGTTGCTATCTCTTATAATGTACTTATTATTTTAATGAAATGTATGAACTTTAACATTAAGGTTCCCCTGTTGCAGTAAAATACTAGGTGTCAGCATGGCTCAGTTGGTAGCACATCCACCTCTGGGCCAGAAGGTCCTTGGGTTCTAGTTTCAAACTAGGATGGAGCTTGTACTCAAAGCTGGTGCTGAGTGTAGTATTAGGGGGTGCAGTGCTGTTGGAGTGTGCCATAGATGGGATTAGACCTTAAACTGAGGTCCCCTCTCCCTTTTGCTCACTCATACCTTCTCTTAATCTCCTTCCCTTCTGCCCCACATCCATTTAGGTAGTTTATAGGCTGCTTTGTATAGATGTGTTGCAAGATTGATCTTTTATTATATTATTTTATGTTTTGAAAGCCTTTTTACTGCAGTTTACTGCTGTGTATGCCTTATGACTATGTATATTACCTTACCACTACCTCTTTGCATGTATTTGTATCCTTGTTATGTATTCTTTATGCCTTGTACATATATATGCTCTGTTACATGCTCTCAGGACCTCCTTGTGAATGAGCCTGCTTAATGGAGCTATTCCTGCAATAAACTTG
Source organism: Neoceratodus forsteri (assembly GCA_016271365.2). NCBI lineage: Eukaryota > Metazoa > Chordata > Ceratodontiformes > Ceratodontidae > Neoceratodus > Neoceratodus forsteri. The sequence continues at coordinate 421,062,227 of CM057458.1, forward strand.
ATCTTGAACTTAAATTGTCCTGGTGAGTGTCCACGTGGAAGGGAAAGAACCCAAGGCACTTTTCCCAAGAGTATGGGAATTGTTGATTTGTAAAAAAGCAAATAATAATGACCTTCCCAAGTGTACTGGCCAGCATTTCCCTTCAGCATAACACCAGTTCATGCAATTGTCCAAGGCTGTGTGTGGGTGTAGATGTGAGAAATGGCTGCCACCACATTTTCAGTCAATTCACTACCAGCCTAGCATTGCTTGTAAATCGTTTTGGTTACAATGTGTATGAAAAGCACCATATAAATGCTGATTCTTCTTTTTCTACTACTACATTACTATTAAATCAAATTAGTCACATTAGTAAAGTAAGTGTGTGTGTGTGTGTGTGTGTGTGTGTGTGTGTGTGGCCCTGCGCTTAAGTGGAGAGAGAAAAAGAACTGAGCATTAGAGACATTTTTAAAACTGTTTTGCAAGTGTGTAGAGAGACAGAGCAGTGCACATTAGACACATTTTAAAACTGTTTTGCTAGTTCAAATGTTAAAGCCAATATATTACTCTACCTTGTCCTTGCACTGCCAATTTATTTTATATGATTTGACAAAACACAGCAGTCTCTCGTGTCATAGCACCTCAAAGTATTTTTAAATGATCTGGGAAGTTCTTTTTAAAGCATTTTAGTGTCATTTTAGCTTTTGTTCTCTCAATGACATTAGCAATAAACATGCTGTAATTTCACCATCGGTCTTCATTTCTTAGACACTTTTAACGAAAATGGTTCTATTTCTGTTGAATTAGTCCAAGAGACTAAGTCGTGGATTTCCAGAAAAAAAAACGCTCTGGGTATAATTTGATATGGGTCATTTTTTATTGTGCTTGTTAAAGGGAATGAATCAGGAGGTTGACCAAATTTCTAAAAGTTTGCCGCTATTATATTGCTAAACACCTGATGAATCTGATAAAAGCGACTCTTTCTGGCACTGATTATGACGGATGATGTGCTGGAAAAGTATAATGTATTCATCCATACCCTTGATCTAATTGGGTCACAATTGTAGCGTTTTTTTAACCAAAGGCGTTCTTAGTTAAATGCTATTACTCATAGATCTTGAAAATGTAAACACGACGAAGCAGAATATTTAAATTACAAGCACCAGTCGGTCACTTCGGTTTGGGGAATTTTACTCACGGGTTGTTTTAATCACAGCATTTATTTTAAGGGTGGCTGTTACTTACTTTTGAGTACTGTAAAACCTGGAAACAGGGAAGTTGTCTCTTTGGGAAATTGTAACCTGAAAAGTGCGCATGATAAAACTGATAGAAGATCCGTATTCCACATGTATATAAATATAAAGCAGTAGTTTTAGCTTTTTTAGTGATCTTTATACCAACATTTAAAAAGGCTGCAGCCGATACCTCTCAGTCCCCTTCGGCCTCACTTGGACAAGGTGTTGTCTCGCTCTGGTAAATTTTGACTAAAGCAGAAATTCATAATAATAAATGAAGCTGAATGTAAACTAAACTTTGCACAGATAGCATAATTTGGAAATAAAGTTCTCAGCTAGCAATATCTCCTGTTTGGTGACGAGTCACAGATTTTTGAGGAGGGCCAGTGTCCGCATTCTGCATCATTTTCTCCACATTCCAGTGACAGAAGTTACAGAGGTACCTTGGGGCACACTATTATTTATAAGCAAATTCCTAGACAAAATAAATCTCGTTGAGCAGCAGTGAGAATGGAGACAGAACAGAACTAAATGCCCATATATCATGTACACTATTTACCAACAAAAATACTTTGATTTTCAGATGAGCATCTTTTTACAATAATTTCCACAGAATAGCCCAACTGAGATACAGTACAGCTCCTTTGGAGGGGCCTGCACTTACTCTTTTCAATAGCTGGGTGGACTGTATCACTTAGCAGTTACATGTCTTGCCCAGTGTCACGCAGTGAGCATTTGGGCTGTAAGGTCAGAATTTCGGAACTCCGGGTTCACAAGCCGGTGCTCTAACCACTAGACCACACTGCCTCTCTATATCCCTTTATGTGACTGATTTCATTTCACTTACAGAACATACTTTTCATTCATACCCCAATGCATCAGGCTATTTTATTTAAATGAAGGTGTTAAAACAGCTGCACAATTATCATGCCTTGTAAAGGTAAATGCAATTAAAAAAAGTTCCTGTAGTAATAGCTTAGTTTCACAAAAGCAAACAAATCTCTTGGATTCACACATCACAGCTGAGTTCTGAGAGCAATGCTCAAAACTGCCCTTCCTAGTAATACTACTTTTCAGCCTCTCACATTTACAGATATTGAAGAAAGATACGGTTGTGTCCCAAGCACATGAACCAACAAATGGTTCTAATTCCTCCACAACTCACTCCCGCTGTATTTGGCCTCCCAATACTATATTGTCCTTCTAGCAGCTACACATTGCACATCTCAGCTGAGGGTTATGCTGTGTTATAAACTTTAAAATAAAAGCTTTCAGAAACGGATATGCACTAGGAATGAATGTGGTTGTCCGATTTAGCCAGCCATGTATCATCGAACATCAAAGGCTTCAGATATCCACTTGAGGTGTGTACTACCTGTTACCTGTGTCCTTTGTTGGATAGTCCCATCACAATATTCACCACAAGGGTAATTAAGCAAACTGATCCACTCGATATGAAGAACTCATCAGTTAGTTAGTTAGTTGGTCAGTCAGTCGGTTAGTTAGTTAGTTAGCTAGTATTTCTTACAACGGGATATCCACGTAAAACGACTGTTTTTCAATTAATCTTTGTAATCATCTGTAATTGAGTTAATTTGACAGTGTTAGATGGGTGCTCTCCTGTACAATATTTAACTTGCAGGAAACGAAAATTATCTTGAAACAGGAGAGCACATGTCAGCGTTCAAGGAAACGGGTAAGGAACCCATACCACCTGGATCAACTATGGTAAAGATGGTCTGAAACAATATGTATTCTCATGCCTGTGGTCCACACAGAAACAAGGAACATAATACCAAAAGTATGATAGTAACTCGAGAAGTTGTTAGAATCAGGGAGTTGAAGTAAGCATTTTCTGATGCATAGCTGGCCTATGACGTTAATGTTGGACACTGTTGTATGCCTTTAAATCCCTTGTACTCTTCGGTGACAAAAGCACCTGCTTTTGGGGGGTCAGAAGAAATGTGAGGGTTAAACCAGGGGCGTTCAAGAAAATCGGGGGCAGCTGAGAGGTAAGCGGAGCAAAGTGTCTTTCTTTTTTTATTGTGAGGTGTATGTATGCATTTATTTGACACTGCATCAAATAGATGGTGTTGCTACAATCTCTCATTACGCCATAAAACTTCAAGCGAACAAAAATGTTGAATATTTGGATGTTTTCTAACTGAGACCATGGGTTATATTGGGCAGGAGCCCACAGGAACATAGTTCCACCACCTCTTTAAAAACTATATGACAGTTCCACCACGTCAGTCTTCGTTCTCCATTGAATACTATAGGAGAGTTCCACCACTTAGAAATGACAGCTCCACCACCTAGAAATCTAAATATGAGTTCCACACCTAAACATTTCTAATTTAACCACTGCCCAGAGCTTATGTATGCGTGTACTTGTTTCCAATTCGAGGAACCCCATTTCAAGAAGAACCCGTCGGGGTTTTCTAAAGCGTGGGTTCTGTGTTGCTGTAGACTGTTAAAATTAGGATGGAAAATGAATGTAATTTCATAAGAAATGCTGCCTGTCGACCAGACAAAACCAGACAACAATGTTAACGTTACACAATAGATTCGCAGAAAATGATTGACATACTGTAATTTTGACAGCTAAATGTTTCCAAGTGTCCTATGCAAGCAGATGAGGTTGGTGTAAACTGATATTACCGTCATAGAATGTAACACGCATGATATATATATATATATATATATATATATATATGTCACCTGGTGCAAACCTTGGCATTTTTATTTCAGTGTATCGGCTCCTTCAGTAGAAATGAGCTCTCTGAAACAGACAGTGCAAAGTTGGGATTATTTGATGAGCTTCTAGTGGAAATTGGCCACATCTTGATGTCTTTAAACTGAACCCAACCAATTTTTAGTAAATTACAAGAGTCGCATTAATTAGGGTTAGTTTTTTTTTTTGGGGGGGGGGGGCTCTTAACCATGAACCCTGCTCCTGTCCTCTATCCACCCACTCCTGTACTGGTTCCTCCTAATTGTCTACTGTCTCCAACCTCTACTACTCCTCTCAAACCTGCCTGCAAATCCTGTCATTTTCTCTCTTCTAGCACTTACTCACTAGTTGAATGACTTATGACTGTTAGTTATTTGCACCTACATTTCTGTTTTGTTACTACATATAGATCCCTGCAAATGTACTGTCATTTGCAGAAAATTTTGTATAAGTGTACTATGTCTGACTTCTTCTTGTCCCATGATGTTTTCTTGTATCTACTATTGTCTATGTACTCTTTGTTGTAATCTCCCGGGTAGTACCTGAAAATAAGCAGCTATGCTGTCTAGTGTACCTACCCGGTTAACAAAAAATAAATAAAAAAAATTAATTTCAGCACTGATTACAGACCAGCTCTGAAAGATACATTGACAGCTATAGGAGATGCAGGGTAGCACCAATAAACACAGGTTATCTAAAGTGATATATTTGCTATATAGTTGTTATATAATAGTTATTCTATAATTGCACTAAGATTTAGGCATTGTGTTGTAATTATCTTTATCAGCCTGGTTTTTATTTCTTTGTACTTGTGTTTTGCCTTTCCCTTTCCCCGGGATCGCTCTTAGAAAGGAGCATTGGCTCAGTGTGCCTCTCCCGGTTACCAATGTTCAAATAAATTATATACATATGTATACATGTTTTGCTAGCTAACATCGATTAGCAAGTTAATCCCGGCTGCATAATTGCCCAGTGAGTTGTTACAGATATAAAACGAGTGTATTGGAGTACTATTTCAAAGCTTTCTGAAATGCAAATGGCAATTACATTTATTTTGATTTGAAGGTACTAAGTAAATGGATGGAAAGTGAAGCCTGAACAGATATTTAAATCTCTCTGAATATATCTGAACAAATTGTGTGAAAGATTCAAAGTAAAAAATAAAAGGAGGCAAGATGAAATCCATAAGAAAAGATTGTATTTTAAATAAATAAATAAATATCTTCAAGAATACATACAACAATACGATTTCACGACTTTTAAAGAGAACAATAGTAAAAATATATATTTTTATATTTTATATATATCTTACCACAATTTACTTGTCAGTACTGCATAGACCACTACAGTGATCTTTCATCTCCAATACTGGAGGGGTTGAGAATAATTATACTAAGACTGGGCAGTTTTCACAATTGATACAAAATACTTAACATTCTTTTGGAAAAAAATATATTGCTGAACAGAGACAAAATTTATATACAGCATAATTACAGAAAACCCTCAGAGTATCTCTGATTTCCTTGTCAGGTTATCCCTGAGCAAGCAACATACAGAAGTAACATTTCAAAGGACATATATACACCTTCATTATTACGTTTAATATGCGTCTTTTAAATGTAGAGTTTAATTGTAGGATTGCTTTCAGTTTGCATTATCTTGTCCCTTTAAATTCTTATAGAATTGTCATAGAAATTGAAATCCTCTGTATATTACACACTATTTACAAAAAAAAACAAAACGCAACAAGTTTTACACAGTATTTTGGTTTCCGATAAGGTCTATAAATGGTCCCTCCTAAACTATTTTGGAGGGTTGGTAAGTCCAATGTGAGAAGATGGGCTGGGTGTGCTTCATGGACTGACTACCAAGTCCCCGTCGTCCTTTCCAGATGAGGATGGTGACATGGGTAAATCTTCCTCCTCAGAACACCTGGCTGACGACACAGAGGAGCATTTACAGAGGTGGGAGCTTCCCCTGTGAGAACTACTTTTGCCTTCTTTCTTGTGCTTGACTCGCCGGTTCTGGAACCAGATCTTCACCTGCTTCTCCGACAGGTTCAGGTACGTGGCGATTTCGATGCGGCGCAACCGGGATAGGTACATATTGGAGGCAAACTCCCTCTCGAGCTCGAGGAGCTGGGTGCTGGTGAAGGCTGTGCGCATCCGCTTACTACTGTGTAACTGACTGGAGTTACTGTCTGAAGAAAGAGAGGTAGAGGGAAAGAAACATTAGAAATGCAACGCTTTAAATCTACTCGTTAATGGCATTCCAGCCAAAGTTGCTTTCCATTTTCAAGGAAAGTTACTCTTTTAGCAAATGTCAGCAACAAAGTCTGATTAGATACTATACTCGGAATGGCATGCTACTAATATAAATCATTAAAGCTAAAAACCGAAGTATAAAAGTAGATAGTTCGCACTGACTTTGAGCATCGCTTACAATTTAATGTAACAGTAAAAATATCTACTTTATCGCTTACAATGTAATGTGACAGTAAAACTATCTATCTACTGATGGGGTCCTTTAAGACACAAAACTGCCAATTCATGAAAATGAAGAGGTCACAGCAACACCTTCGTACTGTAAGACCTGTCGAAGAAAATTCGTACTAGGTTCCAAATCCCCAATACATTTCAAGAATCAGTATTTATTCTGGATAAGGTAAAAGCTTAGTTGTAAAATTAAACCTGAAACTCTTCTACTAAACTCATGACTCCAATGTTTATATAATGTTCTCAAGTTATGTGCCAATAGCAAAATCTTGAGAAAATAGGGTCAGATAAACGCAAAGTCAGATTCATACCACAAAACTGTTAACAATGTAACCTTCACCTGAGCACTTGTAACATTCTAGCACTGTACATCATGGTGTTCTTTTGCATACGATACCCCTTACATTATGGGTACTCACCAACAGATATGCAGTGGAACTGCCTTGGGTCCGGAAGTGGATAAGCTGTCTGGTAGATAGTCGGCCCATGGCTCACATTGACCCCTGTAGACGCTGAGTGCTGCCTGCCTATGGGGGAATGGCAATATTGGGAGCCGAACGCTGGGAAGGAAGCTTTCAGCAGAGGGATGGCAGGAGGAGAGGGGTTCAGCTGCGAAGCAGTGACACACAGGGGGCAAACGCACAGGAGCCCCGACTTGCGAGAGTGGCACGAATTGGCAGACAGGCTGTGCAGAGGGTGAGAAGGGTGTACTGCATACGGGAACAGGGGCGAGGTATTTTCGCTCTTCTTCTCGTTGTTTTCCCTCAGAATCAAAGAATCCACAAAGAAGGATCGAGGCATCCTCTGTCTCAAAGTTTCACGTCTTATGCTGAACTGAACAATAATATTCTCAGGAAGTGCGGTCTGGGACAAAACACGAAAGGTGCTGGCCAGCCGAGTGGTGCTGAAACTGGAGTCTGGTTGCTGCTTAAATAGGGTGTCGGCCATGTGATACAGCTACGCCAGGAGCGACTGAAGGCTTTCAATAGGCTTTTTGTGTCATTTCTCTTGGCATTCACTCTGCACGCTTCCCCATTATTTCACTTGTTAACTAAATGAACTGCATAATGTACTCTATTCTTGCCAACCCCACCCACGCCGTAACAGGCGTGCTCTCTCCCTCCTCTCCCCTTTCTCTGGTTTATTTTCTCATTCCCAGTTTATTTAACAGTTTTTTGTCTTTTACTTTATGCCGCTATATTTTTTCGACGCAGCTGTACATTTTAAACTTCACTTTTCATTGTCCTGCAGACTTGTCTGTTAACCTCTTTCTCGTTTGCACTCTTCTGTCTGGCTATCCTCCCCCTTCTCTGGTCTCTCATTTGGGTTTGTTTTGTTTGCTATATTTTACCCATTAACGTATATGATCACTTTACTATCTCTTATTTGTACTTTATCACCACGCATTTGAATTTAATAAACACGTTATTGTCATTTAAATGTATGCTCCTTTTCCTTTTAGTTTCTTTTTATCTAACTCTATTCTCGTGACGTTTATTATTATTCTTACGCAGTAATGTGTTTTTCTTTTTTGTGCCTATACCGCTGTTTTTGATCGTATAAACAGATATTTTACAAGAATTCACAACTGTTTTTAAAACTATGTCCAGCATTAACCCACCAACAGTGTCCCCAACCCCACTGTGGAATTTTAAGGGAGGAGGAGGATGCAATATTTCATGACTGTCTTCACTATCGACAAACCTCAGTGAGTTGGAAAATCTGATGCTGTTTGCGAACTGCAGCAATGACTTCCTGTTCTCCAAGTACGAATACGTTAAACAACTTCTATAGTGGCAATGGCTACAGTTTAAACCTATTCTTGTTAGATCATTACCTTGGATCAACTGAAACATGGACGATGTTTGAAATTAACTTTCTGTATAGCATCATCTTTTTTGTCACTCCTGACTTGTGTGGTTTATTTTATGTTCGCGCAGTGATGTACATACAGTTGACATGGACTGCAAATACTGTCAACAAAGAAATTATGTTGCTAAAATGAAACTGGTTGATGTTATATCTTTCTGGATGACAGTATACTTTCTTTTGCATGGATATGTATTGCAGAAGAATGAAACATATTTGCAAGGAAAAAAAACTGTGAAATAATGGGAAAGCATTTATGTCACATTGAGTAAACCTTCAAAATCTGCCCCACATACAAACGTAATCAGATTATCAGCCACGGTCTTGTTCAACTGGTACCCACTGGCCACATTTAAAATCCAAGCCGTTGCATTTAGATCTGAAGAAATACCCGAGTCCTCTAATTTATTTCACCACCGCTTTCTTATTTAGAAGCTGGTTCTCTTCTGTAAAATGGCAACAACTAAAACGCCTAAAGCAAAGGGTTAACGTCTAGTGAATAAACACCAAGCTAAAGCCCCCGGGGTACTGTGAAAGAATATATAAAAAATAACCAGGTTTTCAGCCGCTGGACCTTATTGAATGTCATTGAAGAAAGTTTTGAATGCCAGATAAAGAGAGGCGAATTAAAGTGTGTGACAGCAGAGGATAAGCAAACACAAAGAGAACTCTGTCACACTTTGGGCAAAATCCGTGGGCTTTTTACCAAGCCTCTTCGCTATGATTGAATTAAGTAATAGGAAAACATTTTCTTTCAGTTTAGAGCCATTAGACACAAACTTCAAAGCGAATAACACTTTTTAATGTGCAGGCAAACGATGTTTTTGTACTGAAATGACGAACTGAGCTGTTTGCAACTATAGGCTGAAATGGAACAAATTAATGCAACACTGTTTTAGCTGTATACATTGAATATTTGAAATAAAATTCAAGATTTAAAATAATTCGTACTATATAGCATCTATTTCTGAACCTCTTCTTGATTTTGCATACAGAGCCAGGTGACGCACTATTCATTAATCAGTTTAAATCGTGGAAATAAATATGTATGCAGATGTTATGATTATTGTTAATCGAAGCACAACGAATAGTTCTTGCCTATGAATAACTTTCTGGTCTTTATTTTTTTTAACATTCATCAGTATGTAGCTTCCCAGCACTGTGGCGCATATATATTAAGTATGTTGTAATGGTTTCGAAAGTGATCAGAAGACTGGTAGACTGACTGACAGACAGAACTTCAGTCGAGCCTATCAGTGAGGCAGCTGCTTCAGCGTCCGCTGAAGAAATATTATATTTGGGGTTACCATTATGTACATTAATTTTAAAGGGTGTTTGTTGACATTTAATGCCCCCAAATAGATTGAGTAGTTGCTATTTGGGACACAGCTTCTAGAGTCTACGTGATAGGGAAACTAATGTTAGCATAAATATTAATGTGTTTTAAAGTATTTGCACACAACTGTTATGCGAGTATACTGAAATGTTAATCCGCACATAAAATCAGTGTTAAATGAAGGGGGTTATATTTTTAAAGACGCACCCAAAAGTTAATAATGTTACTTCTCTTGAGCAGCAGTGCTACTGAGCAAAGCAAGCAAAGTGATGGAGTTGGAATACATCTAGAGAAAAACACGTTATCATTCTGAAATAAGGAAACTGGGTAATTATGCAATTAAGCATCAAGGTAGCCCTCAGTCTGAAAAAAACATTAGAAAAAAAAAACTCAACAGTGTTAAGCAGCAGGCATATTTTTATAAATAATCCTAATTTTTCTTGATTTAAGATCTTATTCTCACTAGAAATTGTCGTGTTATTGTGGCGTATTTCTTCGGAACTTAATAAATGTCCCTAAAGTTCAGGTCAGTCACCCACACCTGCGTCTCACAGGGGAAGGAATTTCAACCATCATATTGGTATCTTTTCTTTATCAGCCAACAATGTTAAATTAAGCACTACATAGTGTATCCAGGTTAAATTAATAGGGAATACAGCATGGGCCTCATAAAAAGAAAACATACCTGATAGATTCGGAACAGTTTGTGACCCCATGATAGCAGGAACGGTGAAGCCTAGGGTAATGTACAAGGGTAAGGAATCACAAGTAAAACAGCCATATTTATGATTAGGCCCACCCCATACTAGATTTGTGCAATTACATAGGTTTGTGTGGTGAAACTGTTGACCATGCTGAGCTAGTATTTGAATTGCTGGCATTAAAATCCATGAGCATGGGACACCTGTGTTATGTGATCTGCACTGTCTTCTAGTTCAGCTGCACACCACTTTCAAGTTTGCATTGTTGATGTACAAAGTGTTATACAGACTGGGTCCAGGTTATTTAAAGGATCTCATAGACTTATACGCTCAGGGCTGCTCTCTCTGCTTCACCAAGGCTAATTGGTTGGTTATTCCCAGTTCTTGTTTTTCAATGGGCTTACACAATTTAGTGCAGTGTTACAGTTGTGCAACTTCTTGATAAACCTTTGTGGCCCTTCACCTCTCTGTTCCATGGGGAATATCACCCTGTAGGGATATTAAAGGCAAGGAACCCTTGAGGAGGGTTCCACCACTAGAGATATCATGGGAAGGATTCCCTTAGGCTAAAGGTGCCATAAGGAAGAGACCCAAAGAGACAGGGAGCCACTGCAGTAGGAGGGGAAGATGGTGTTGCAAAGAAAAAAAATGCTTCTGGGTGAAGCTGGAAGAAGTGCCTTATATAGCTCAAGCAGGGGGTGTGTCTGGTTGCTCAGCCCATAGAACCACAGGCTAAGCCTTTCAAAAAGTAATCTAAGGATATGATTTTATTTTCAGTGGTAGCATCACTTGGAATGCATTTCCCATCAATCTGTATAGTTCCTCCTCAGTGGAGGTCTTCAAAAAGGGGACAAAGTGCCATAATTTTGAATAGGCTTTCAATGAAAGCTAAAGGTCAAGGGACCTTCCAGGAGTCAGTTTCTTGAAGTTATAACAGTGCAATAATGATTATCTCTGAAACCTAATGGTGCAAAATGGAAATTATTTCTTGGGGAATTTGTTATGTTTATCTTGTTTACTGTATTTGTTTGTATTCATTTTTTAATTACAGTTCCCTGGGCCTTAGGGCTAGGGTACTTTAGAAATAAAATTGCCTTGCCTTCCCTATCCCTGGACGGGGAGTGGGGGGTGGGGTGGGTGGTGGTAAGGGTCAGACTAGATGGACCGGGAGGTCCTTTTCTGCTGTCACATTCTGTGATTCTATCTCAATGGGCTTACAGTTATTTATTTTTTTTCACCACCTGAGTACAATCAAGTCCTGGAATGAAATTATGTTAGGATTTTATTCTGAAGGACCTACTGTGAGAACATTTGTTTCATCATCTATTTAGAGTGAGAATATCTGCAAATTCATTGCAAGCAAAACATATCCTTAATATCTGTGACTTTTTTTACATTCCCATTGCATAATAGCAAATTCCCTTGTAGTCCAAAGCTCATTTTCCCCTCAGGGAAGCTTTGTAACCTGAAAATCACTTAGATGGCCTAATCACTGTCAAAAAGAGAGGAAACTGTATTTACTAAGGCTTGTGTGAAACAAATATTTAGTAACAAGTCCATTTCATCCATTGGCATGAGCTTAGCTGAATGACAGTAATTTTCTTTGACTTTTCAAATACACGTCAAGACACACATGTGCACACAAACTCGTACACTATTAGCTTTTGTCTTCAACAGTACCCTTTTTGTCAAGAATTGCTGCTGATTATGGGAAAACTCCCTCCAAAATATTTAGGTTTATTGTTGTATGTTATATACTCTTATAGTTTATCAATTTCTCCTCCCCATTGTTTATTACTGAGAAAATATATGCAGCAACAGGATCTTAATACCTACAGTTCATCTGCCCCAGGTGTTACCTACCTACTTGATGCCATGATCATCTTTTTTGACATCACAGTCTATTGCTATGGGAATAACTGTGATGTCATGAGAAGGATATTATAATCATCAAGTGAAGCACAAGTACGAAGAGCAAATACATAGATACATAGACAGTGTCGGCAGATAAGGGCCTATGGCCCACCTAGTCTGCCCATTTGAGCTTGTAAGTTCAGTTTGTTTTCCTAGAAGTCTGTTTCCCCTTACCCCTGCCCTCTAGAATTCCTTTATGTCTATCCCATGCATTCTTAAATCCCATGATTGTTTCAGCCCCCACCACTTCCTCTGGCAGGGTGTTCCACTTGTCCACCACCCATTCTGTGAAGAAATTCTTTCTCATGTTTCCTCTGAATCGTCCTCCCTCCAGCAGGTAGGGTTTTACAGTGCTTGCTGTAAGCTCTCCCCAGGTCACTGTCCATGGTCCTGTAATCAGGATAAGAGCTGCAAGGAACAGGAAGCTGGCTGAGCTGCTTCTGTGGTGTGGAGGGCTGGGGTATGGAGCAGCTCAGCCAATGGCAATGGAGACCAGGGTTATAATCCTAGTCTCCAAAAGTTTTTACTACTTTGAAACTTATTTTCTTTTTACATGGGGCTGTGGAAACGGTATGACATGGCCCCATGAATTTTAACTTTCTCTGGGATATGCTCACCCCGAGTGAGAATCCTAGAGATGGGGGGTATGGGGGGAAAGCCCCCTGCAAAAAACAAAACAGTGCTTTTATTTCCGTGGGCACCATGCCGATGCTATTATGGTTGGCACTTTTCTGATCCAGTGCCAGATTAGCTGGGTTATTTGGTGATGTCAATGTATATGACCTACAGGGCACTCAGTTGGAACTGTGGGGTCCAGTGGACCACCGTGGCATTCATGACAGGTGCACAAGCCCCTTGCACTGTTGATCCCCTGGCCGTCCACCCAGACATGTGTCACGGGCAGTCCAGGGGGAGTATTGGGGAATGCCCCCACTCCATGCCATTCACTAAGGCATGGAATGAGATACAGGTTACATGCACCCCAGCACTGGAGAGCCACTAGCTGTGACAGACTGGGAACACACTCAACCCTGCTGCACCAGCCCACCAGGCTGATTGGGAGGGCTGGGGGCAGCCAGTTGGGCATTTGCCTGTAGTTTACAAAATCCCAGTCATAGAAACATAGAAACATAGAAACATAGACTTTGACGGCAGATAAGGACCGCTAGGCCCATCTAGTCTGCCCATTTCCCTACCTACAGGATAGGCCCCAGATCCTAGTTAACCAACAGCCTATATCTTCCTGCCCCCCACAAGAATTGCCTTATGTCTGTCCCATGCATTCTTGAATTCTCCCACAGTTTTAGACCCCACAACCTCCTCAGAAAGGCTGTTCCATGCATCCACTACCCTCTCTGTGAAATAATACTTCCTCACATTGCCCCTGAACCGCCCTCCTTCTATTTTAAATTGTGTCCTCTTGTTCTTGCAAGTCTCTTTTTCTGAAAGATGCTACCCTCTTGGACTTTGTTGATTCCCTTGAGGTACTTGAAAGTTTCTATCATGTCCCCCCTCTCCCTTCTTTCCTCAAGGGTATACATATTAAGCTCCTTTAGTCTCTCCTCATACGGCTTATCTTGCAGACCCTGCACCATTTTAGTTGCCCTCCTCTGGACTGCCTCTATCCTGTCTATGTCCTTGTGGAGATGGGGTCTCCAGAACTGGACACAGTATTCCAGATGGGGTCTCACCAACTGTCTGTACAGAGGGATAACAACTTCCTGTTTTCTGCTGCTGATGCCTCTCCCTATACATCCCAGTATACCCTGCCCCCTACTGCCTTCTCACATTGCTTGCTAACCTTAAGGTCATCTGATATGATTACTCCCAGGTCCTTTTCTTGTTTTGTTGTTGTTACTACCTCCCCACCCATTGTGTATTCTTCCCTGGGTTCTTGTTTCCCAGGTGCATTATTTTGCACTTTTGCATTGAACTTAGCTGCCATATGTCTGACCATTCCTCCAACCTTGCCAAGTCCCTTTTCATCCTTTCCACGCCTCCTTGTGTATCAACCCTGTTGCAGATCTTTGTGTCATCTGCAAAAGGCATACTTTCCTTCCAGTCCCTCTGCAATGTCACTGATGAAGACAATAAAAAGTACTGGACCCAATACTGAACCCTGCGGTACCCCACTAGTAACCACCCTTTCTTCAGAGTGGACTCCATTTACAATTACCTTCTGTGTCCTGTTGTCCAGCCAATGTTTTACCAAGGCTACCACCCTGGGACCCACTCCCAGGCTGGTTAATTTGACTATCAATCTTTTGTGTGAGACTGTATCAAATGCCTTGCTAAAGTCTAGGTAGGCCATGTCCACAGCCCCTCCCTGGTCTACTACTTTGGTCACCCAGTCAAAGAAATCTATTAGATTCGTCTGACATGACCTTCCCACTGTGAACCCATGTCCCAGTCCCACACCTTCCCAGGATCCCCTGCTCATGTACAGCAGGGGATCCACTGTGAAATCAAGGATAGGCATTAAATTGGATGCCTGCCTTTGCCCCATGATCCAACACTGTGCAGCTGCATGCAGGGGGCAACCCATGGACAGGCAGCTGGCAATAGTGAATGCCAGCTGGTATGTGCCTGTTCATGGGTGCAGACCTGCACTTGCCTGGTATGCACCTCTCATGCATATCCAGGGCATATTAGTGCATTGGGCCCTTTATTTGTAAAATAATTCATCAATGATTGGGGCTATGTATAAACTGAAGACTCTTTTATCTTATGATACTGGACTTGCAATTGCCAGGGGCACTTCATTGTCAGATTTAGACTACTATCCTATAGGGAACATTGTTTAACCAGATGTAGCACACTAAGCTGAAGCTTGTTTCCAGATGCAACCTGGGAACACAAGGAAGTTAAGTGCCTTGCTTAGGATCACACAGTATGCACCTAGGCAGCTGGGTGATTCAAACCCAGGTCTCCAGATCTGCAGCTCAGAGTCTAGCCCACTGCACTATACTACCTCCTATATGTTTATTATAATGATCTCATTTCTAACTTAAATATATTAAATATCACATATAATATCTTTTTATTTGTACTATTGTCTCAAAAACAGTTGTAAGTTATAGAGGTTTAAATAGGTTTTTCCTGAGTTAAGAAGGTCTTTTCATATGGATAGTATATTAGATAAGCTACAAAGGTACATAGATCAATCACCATTGGTGTGTTGTTTGGATCAAAAAACCTCTGCTAGAAATTTAAAGTGTTCTGATTCAAGTTTATTTGAGTATCCTACAGAAACAACTGTTATGGGTAAGACAGCCTTTCCTTTCTTTGCCCTTATTTTTCAGACTGATCTTTGGTGTCATCTATGGAAGATCTCAGCTCACCATTGTTTTAAATATAAATTCGCATTGGAGCCTTCCAGGCTGCAATGCTGTGTCACAGGATACTGCATGATAAAATGGATTAACTGTCATTGAAATTTTTTTATTTCTTACAGTAACTGTGCTGAAGAATACTGCAGTATTTTGTGCATTCTGGTGCATTCCACTGCAGGCAGTATTTGAGTATGAGTAATAAATCTATCTATAGTTGTTTCTAATAATTTCTAATACTGTGTTATCAATGTTTATTTCTTGGCCCTGGACCTTAGGTCATTTCTGAAAATGAGCCATTGGCTTAGTGTACCTACCCAACCAGAGTGAGTCTTACACTAGTGAACAGGGTTCATGAAAATTGGTTCAGGGCAATAATCACTAAAAAGTTATCCTGAGGTCGAATACAGTGCATGCAATACCACACAAAAAAAGATTGTGTCAGGGAAAAATAGCGAGGAACACAACCACACAAATCCAGTGCTCCCTTACACCAGCAAACAAACAGCACACTACACAGGAGTTAAATATAATCAACTCTGAGGGGGCCACACTCAGGGAGGGGGAAAAATCAGGACCCCAAGGGTACAGTGCAAGAGGAAACAAAAACATTAAAGAGAAATCAAGATGAAAAAAATACACATAGAGCACAGGGGTAGGACTCAAACCCATGATGCTTTACACTGTACTGGTTTCCTGAACTGTAGCTCTTTCCTGTGAGCCATGATGGCAGCACACTGACTTCCCTCACAGTTCCTTACTTGAAGTGCTTAGCGTGAGTGAATACAGCTACTGGTAAGCTCTGTAATGTTCAGTGCTATTATTTCCCTGTCACTGTATTTGCTCATGCTGTTTTGGCTTTGCAGTTTTTATCGTGCTCATATTGCTGCACTCTTCTGCCTGCATATTGTGAAACTCTATACAGAGATAGCAGGATTAAAACAATTACAACACATGCTCAAGTGACAAGTAGATGTTTATTAATACACATATGAAATAAAAAAAACCCTAGTGAAGAACTGTTTTTTAAACAAAATTTAAAGTAAAAAAAGTTAGTTCTTCCTTTGGTGCCTCTCATGACAGCATTTGGGGGAGCAGTTAAAGGAGATAGGAAATCAATGATATTTCAATAAATAAATGGCTCTTAAAGGAGAAAGGAGAAGAAAATGCAAATCTGAATGTAACTGGGATGATTATGGACCTTAAGTATGTTAAATGTTATTTAACAAACAAATTTATGTGAAAAATCTGTGTGTCTCTTTTTTTTTTGTTGTACTTGATGTTAGTGAACTGTTCTGATTGGTGGGTTCTAAGAATATGGATCAGTTAAAATGCACCTCCAGTCCGGCTCTGACACTGACAAGTCTGAAGCTTTTTGTGCTCTGGCAAAAAATGGCAGAAAGCTTGTCAGTGAGTAGTTTAGTGAACAAGTGTAACAGTAGTGATGAAGGATTAGAAAGTGACAGCAGCAGTGGGCTTAACATTTTCCAGCCTGCAACTCAAATAGTTCAGTCTATATGTTTCAACCCGTCATTTAAACTTGTGTCTTTTTTAATTTTTCATTCCTTGGGTGGTGTGTAGTGACAATGAGAGGATACAATTATCCATACATGTGAATACTAAATGGCAATCAAAAATGGATCATGGATTTAACTTTAGCTAATCACTGTCTCATATCTGTTTCAGTTAGACTAGCATTTTTTGTTATTATTTATTGACAGGATTTGATGAGGTGAGCAGTGTGTAACAGTAAAACCCTTAAATTCCAATGTCTTAGTCAATGATTAGTTTCAAACATTACTTATTATAAATGACATCAACCATATCTAAATACTCAGAATAAGTAATTTGGAGACTACTCATGTGGATATGAAAGTGATTGTATATTGTTTATTATTTATTGAATAGAATCAGAATTACAACCCTTTGAGTCATAGACTCTTTTGCAAAGGCTCCACGTCAGTTAAAAGTAACAGTACGGAGGAAGCAAAAAACAAGGTACACATACAATTATAAGTAATAATACAAGGTCATACAGTCCTAGCTTATAAGAAATTTGAGGGTTTCATCAACTGGGAGCATAAGGAAGGTCCCTGGTTGGGTTAAGACAGTATGCACTTTTGTAGGATCTTGGAGGACCCAGTGTACTAGTATTTAAACAGAGGGGATAGGGATCCGGGGCTACATAGGAGAGATACTGACAACAACTATCCTATAGTTACAGAATACTTAATGGGATAGGGTAGGTACCTGTGTATGGTATGACTCAGGAAAGGAGTGCTGGTGGGGGTGGGGTTAGATACAGTCACAGGTTGTTGAGTCAAGGAGTAGGGTTTTGAGACCTGATTTAAATATGTTGAGATTATGGGCCTGGGAGATGAAAGATGGTAGGCTGTTCAGCCACAGAGGAGCACAATAACAGAAGGATCTCTGTCCAAGCAATGTTCTGCAGTGGGGAACTAGGATGGCGGTGTTAGCTGAGTGCCTTTGTGTTCTCCTGTGAGGAGTAGAGTGGATAAGTGAGTGGAGGCCAATTGGGGCTTGCTTAAAGTGTATCATTTTTGCAAGGAGGCAAGTATGGTACTTAAGCCTGTCCTGGAGGTTTAGCCAGCCAGTATGTTTATAAAGCTTGCATGTGTGAGTTAACCTGTCACACCCCATGACCAGATGGCAAGCTTTTTTGAGGGCGAGGTTGATGCTGCATAGGACAGTATGGTCAGCTGACACATAAATTATTATTCCGTAGTCCACCAAAGATAGAATAGATGAGAACACTGTGGGATGCATGGCCTGAGGGGGTAGTCAGTGTTTATGCCTGTACAGGATCCCCAGTCTAGTGTTAATAGAGGAGGAGGGTTGCTGTATGTGTGAATGGTAGGTAAGGGGGTATCTAATGTGACTCTAAGGTATTTGAACTCTGAGACCTGTTCAAGCATGGAGCCAACGGTGGTCATTACAGCTAGTGGGGTGTGACAATGGGGGCTCTGGTGATGTGTAAAGATCATAGACTTAGTTTTCTTGTAGTTGATTATTAGTTGGTGTTCTAAGAACCAGGTTTCCAGCTCCCCTAAAGAAGCCCTGCAGGGCAGTTTGTAGAGAATTTGGGTGAGGGTGTTTCCAAAAGGCCACCACATCATCTGCATAAAGCAGCATTTTGCCACTGCAAGAGTTTGGGAGGGGTTTTAGGAAGAGGGTGAAGAGTAGAGAGCCAAGTATTGACCCTTTGGGGACACTGTTTTGGACCAGTTTGCTGGAGGAGATAGTTGTATTGAGTTTGGCTTGCTGTGTCTGACCTGAGAGATAATCTTTGAACCAGTCAGTGACCTCTGGTGCAAAATTAAGGGTTTGGGAGAGTATCTAGTAGTAACTCATGACTGACAGTATCGAATGCCTTGGTCAGATCAATGTAGACAGCACCTGCCAGGGGAGTATATATAGATATCATGTACATGTCTACGACTACACACATATAAAATGTCACTTTGTAATGATGAAAAGGCAAATAAACAAGTAATAAAATTAATAAGTAGCTCAAACAGTGTCTGCCACTACTAGTAAGGAGTGAAAGTCATCATGCCAAAAGCAGGTTACACACTGAATAGATAATCAAATGATAAAACAATGGTATGGATATAAAATTATGAGAATATTCATGCATACTGTAGTTCTCTTTGAAAATAATATTAAGGATCTTGTGACACTTTTGCATGTGAAGCCTGCAAAAGTGAGGATGATTTGGTACCTCTTGGGGGGGGCTAGACTGTTCACCACATGATTTTAAAGCATAAGAGGAATGTTTATGGGTGTTACACTTATATGGATACTAATTCAATTATGGAGACTGAGACACTTGGACAGCTGGTTCTGATTACTATATGCTTTTTGTAATATAAAAATGTGTTATTGAGTGTCTCTCATGAGACATGCTGAGACAGCCTGTGGGATGACCCCCCCCTTCCCGGGTTTCAGCTACAAGATAATTAAAGACTAAACGAGACATACATTAAGGATCTCCTGTTTATCTGGCTTAATTGTAGCTACCAGCTGCTAGGATAGAAATCATAAACTTTTATGACGTTTACAGGAAGAAAACAGGTTGTGTCACTTTGGTGCTAAGTCATAAATGCTCTTTTGATGTCTGTGAAGGGCAGGAAGACACACTAGATTAAAAGGGTTATGGAGAAACAATTTTTTTTTTTTGTTGAGGTCACCTTAATTAATTTACATCCTGATTGATGAGACATCCTAGTTGTATGATTTTTAATAAACAGAGGAGGAGCTGGGTGACATCATGGAGAAGGCAGGTTCAAGACAGTTTTTTAATTATGCTGTGACTGACCTTTAGAAGTATTCATGTCTGGACTCTGAAGCTACAACATCTATCAGCACTGAAGAAGATAAGAATACATTAGATAGACAAGTCTAAGAGTATGGTTGGTAGGAATTTGCACTTTTAAACCTAATTCTTTTAAGTGAGAGTATGTTTTGTGATATATTGTTCTGTGTTTTACATTTTACGTGTTTATCTATTTTTAAGAAAACATTTTTTTTTAAGAAACTACTTGGTGTGCCTTTGAAATTCATTATTTGACAAGTGAAGCATATATGGTTAAAGCTGACACTGTGCAAAAGCTTACTGGTTTACCAAACTGGGAAAAGGTAAGATTTTATCTGAGGTCTTTAATAGAGTTTTTAAGTGTTAATTTTGTACACATGGTTAAGTGCTCATAGGCAAAAGATATCTGGCATTTCCCCAAAGAGTAGATTTATCTGAGCCTGTACATTGGGTATGCTAGCAAGAGGTTCACAGTTTGAATCCCTCCAGAACTTGAGACCAGATATTGATTCAAACCCACAAAACAGACAGGAGGGTTACCCTGTTCTGTTCCTGTTCATAAGACTGCACTCGGAGGCTGGCACTGTGGGAGCAGAGGGCCTGACCTGCTGAGTGGGGTTGTGCCAGATTGGTTGGCAGTGGTGTGCATAAGTTTGGTATTGCAAGCTTTTATTGTTCAGTGTGTCAGCTTGATACTGTCAGCTCACTTGCAAAAAAAAGAAAAGGCAGTAGTTTCTTTTTTAAAAAAGGAAACAGAACTATATCACTTGGTTTACAGTCAAGTTCCTACCTGTTTTATCTTTTTTTCTAAGTGCAAGTAGAGTAGCCATAGTTAGGGAAGAAGATGGCTTCCAACTACAGAGGGGACACTGTAGACTACTTAAAGCAGTTGTGCAGGGACAGAGGAGTCCTGTTTGAGGTGAAAGCCACCAAGCAGAACCTCATGGATGCCCAGATGGCTGCAGAAACCCAGAGCATCAAGTCGCAGACAGTGACTGTAAAGGACCGAACCTTGAGTGTGGAAGGGCTAGCAGCCAGTGCAGTGTCCAGATCTGATGAGGAGGGCATTGGGGCCAGTGCCAGTGAAGGACCACTGTAGCAGAGGCAGGTCACCAGCATTCTGGATCCAGACGTACTGAGGCTGCAGATTGAGTTGCATAGAATGGAGCTAGAATTCCAGAAAGAAGAGAAGCGTGAACAGTGAGAGGAGTGAGAGTGCCAGAGGCAACATGAACTGGAGAAGCTACGACTCCAACCAGCAGCACCAGAGCAGGTAAGTTGCCTGGGTTTAACTGGGACTACAGGACTGGGTTACAAATTGAATTCCAAATTGATAGCCGAATTTAAAGAGGGGGAGGATATTGATGCCTTTTTAAATACTTTTGAAAAAGATTGTATTCAGGCTAAAATTCCTAGAGAGTCCCGGAGCTTCCATCTATCCCCGCTACTTACCGGGAAAGCTTGGGATGCATTGGGTCAAATGGACAACGAGGACAGTAATGATTTCAACAAACTTAAGCTGCACTGTTAAAAAAGTTTTAATTAACTGCTGAATCATACAGAGTTAAATTCCATAAGCTCAGGAGAAGCCCTGATATGAGCTAGCCATGAAACAGCCTCAGTTTTTAAAATGTTGGTGTGAAGAAATTGAAGCAAACTCTGTTGATAAAATTGAAAATGTGATTTTGTTAGAACAGTTTTTCTGGGCATGCCCAGCAAAGCTGAAAACCTGGCTGGAGGACCGAGATCCCAAAACAGTGCAAGAGGCTGCTGAACTCTCAGACCACTATGCCAATAGCAGACCTGCTCTGAAAGTGAATGGGGTGGGCGTGGCAGCACAGAAAGGGAAAAGCGTGTCTTCAGGGCAGCTAAAACCCTCACTGTCTCCACCAAAACCAGTAAACCCCAGGTTTCAGAGAAAAGATTTCTCTGAGAAGAGAAGTGAATGTTGGTTGTGTAAAGAAACTGGGCGTATTGTCAGACAGTGTCCCACAAGGGCAAGCAATACGCAACCTGGTGCTAGGAAGGAAGTGGGTTGTTTGTGTGTCCCTGGAAGCATGCTTGTGAACATGAAGGAACACATGCACCCAGTCATGGTGAATGGTGTACAGACACAAGGGTTAAAGGACACAGGGGCATCCCTGACATTGGTAAAAGGGGATCTAGTAGAGCCTGGTCAGCTTATACCCAATAAATATGTCACTGTACAAGACTTTACTGGTGGGGAGAAAACATTGCCCCTCATTAGTGTTCTCCTAGGCTGGGGTGAAACAGGGGGGACTGTGCAACAGGTGGCTGTAGCCAAAACATTAGCAGTGGACATCATGCTTGGCAACAATCTCCAACAGGGGTTGATATGTGCAGTTACCCATAGCCAAGCAGCAAGGGAAAATTATAGTTCCCTGAATCTCACAGAAGCCATTGTAGAAACCACTGGGAGGCTGGTTCCCCAGCCTCTGTCTCCATATATGGAGACTAACAAAAAGAGGGTAGAAATTTTCCCAGTAGCAGTCAACCACACAGCTACAGAGGATTGCTCTGAGGAGGGAGGGGTGACCCATTGTCAGAGGGTTAGGAATGACAGTGATCCTAAGTGCCCTGATGCTAGTGCTAGACAAAACAGACAAAGTGGCAGATGCCTTACTTGGGATTTTCTCCCGTGTTGGGTTTCTGCAGGAGGTAATCATCGATCAAGGACGTTCCTTCAGGTCGGACCTGAAAAATGTTTATGGGAGAAGTGTGGGGTGGTGCAGAGATGCATGACACCATAGCACCCACAAGCCAATGGGCTTGTGGAAAGATTTAATGGTACCCTGAAGTCTATGCTCCGGGCATCTGCTGAACAGCATGGGAGGGACTGGGAGAAATACCTTCCCCACCTGTTGTTTGCATAAAGGGAAGTGCCCCAAGAGTTGACAGGATTTTCCCCCTTCGAGCTCTTATATGGTACGTGGGCTCCTAGACTTGATCTGGGAGGACTGGGAAGGTAAGCACACCATCCAGGGAACTCCCGTAGTGGATTATGTCTTTAGGTTTAGGGAAAGGCTGAAGGAGCTTATGGGGACAGCCCAGAGCAACCTGGCAGCTGCCCAACAGAAACAAAAAGTGCGGTATGACCACAGAGCCAGAGCTCACTCATACATGGTGGGTCAGGAAGTCATGGTCCTTATTCTGGTCAGGAAAGACAAGCTGCAGGCTGAGTGGGCAGGACCGTACTACAAAGTAGTTAGGAAGGTAAATGATATGAACTATATTATAGAGTTACCTGACAGAAGACAGGCAGAAAGGATGTATCATGTCAACATGATGAAGCCATATGCTAATAGGGCTGACATGGTGTTTGCAGTGTGTAGTCCTGGGGAAGGGATGGACGAAGGAGACCCCTTCTGGACTTGCTGGAAGAAAGCAAGCAGGAGTCCTCTGTGGAGGCAGTTAAATTGTCTCCTCAGCTGACCCTAGGCCAGATCCAGAAAGTGAGAGAGGTTTTAGCAGACTTTGCCCCCTTGTTTAGTGCCAAGCCTGGACTAACCCCCTTAGCAACACACAATGTGGAGACAGGGACGTAGACAGCCATACGGCAGACAGCATATCGGGTGTCAGAGGCTGTCCCAAAGGACATTAGGAGGGAAGTGGAGGAGATGCTGGATTTAGGGGTAATCCAGAGATCCCACAGTCCCTGGGCCTCACCCGTAGTCCTTGTACCCAAGCCAGATGGCTCGACTCATTTCTGTGTAGACTGTCGTGGACTATATACAGTCACGAAGTCAGATGCCCACTTGATGCCCTGGACAGATGAACTCCTGGACAAGTTGGGAAGGGCAACCTACCATACGACTATTGACCTGACCAAGGGATATTGGCAGGTAGAGTTAATGGACAGAGCTAGGGAGATATTGGCCTTCATCACTCCATTAGGCTTATTTGAATTTAAAGTAATGCCTTTCAGAATGAAGAACCCCATAGTGGATTATGTCCTTAGGTTTAGGGAAAGGCTGAAGCTGCTTATTTCCACTTTCCAAAGGTTGGTGAACCAGGTGTTAAATGGTGCTGAGGAGTACACTGTGACGTACCTGGATGACATTGCCATCTTTAGTGCCAGCTGGGAGGAACACCTGAACACCTGTCCCACCTTACGGAAGTGCTGGGCAGGATACAGATGGCCAGGCTCACTGTCAAAGCTGGGAAGTGCCAGGTGGCCATGGGAGAAGTGGCATACCTTGGGCATGTGGTAGGCTGGGGACAGCTCCATCCTAACCAAATAAAAATCGAGGTGATCCAGGTGCGGCCCAGACCAGAAATGCAGAAGCAGGTCAGGAGTTTTCTAGGGACAGCAGGGTACTATAAGAAATGTGTACCCAATTACAGTGCCCTGGCTGCTCCCCTATCTGACCTGATACAGAAAAGGATGCCAAAGAAAATTACCTGGGACCCAGCCTGTGAGAAAGCCTTTACCAGATTGAAGGAGGCACTGTGCAGTGCTCCTGTTTTGACAAGTCCTGACTATAGCAAACCCTTTATAGTTCAGACTGACAACTCAGATGTGGGTATTGGGGCAGTACTGAGTCAGACATCCAGCCAAGGGAAAGATCACCTGGTAGCGTATCTGAGTAAAAAGTTACTTCCCAGGAAGCAGGCATACTCCACTGTGGAAAAGAGTGTCTTGCCATAGTGTGAGCCCTAAAGAAGTTAAAGCCATACTTATATGAGCAGCATTTTGTGGTACAGACTGACCACAACCCCCTGGTTTGGCTGACGCAGATGGGAAAAAACAATGGTAGATTGTTAAGATGGAGTCTTGCTTTGCAAGGGTATGACATGACAATCCTACCTAGGGTTGGAATGAAAAATCAGAACTCAGATGGGTTGTCTTGTGTCTATGAGGAGTGAACTGATTTGGGAAGCTCATTCCATGCAGGGGATAGAGCCCCCAAATTCAGTCTAGGTGGGGAGGATTGTGACACTTGGACAGCTGGTTCTGATTACTATATGCTTTTTGCAATATATAAATGTGTTATTGAGAGTCTCTCATGAGACATGCTGAGACAGCCTGTGGGATGACTCCCCTCCAGGTTTCAGCTACAAGATAATTAAAGACTAGAAGAGACATACATTAAGGATCTCCTATTTATCTGGCTTAATTGTAGCTGCCAGCTGCTAGGATAGAAATCATGAACTTTTATGATGTTTAGAGAAAGGAAAAAAGGTTATGTCACTTTGGTGCTAAGTCATAAATGCTCTTTTGATGTCTGTGAAGGGCAAGAAGACACACTAGATCAAAAGGGTTATGGGGAAATTAGTTTTGTTTTTGCTGAGGTCACCTTAATTAATTTACATCCTGATTGATGAGACATCCTGGTTGTATGATTTTTAATAAACAGAGGAGGAGCTGGGTGACATCATGAAGAAGGCAGGTTCAAGACAGATTTTTAATTATGCTGTGACTGACCTTTAGAGATATTCATGTTTGGACTCTGAAGCTACAACATCTATCAGCACTGAAGGAGATAAAAATACATTGGATAGACAAGTCTAAGTGTATGGTTGGCAGGAATTTGCACTTTTAAACCTTATTCTTTTAAGTGAGCGTGTGTTTTGTGATATATTGTTCTGTGTTTTACATTTTACATTTTTATCTATTTGTAAGTAAACATCTCATTTCAAGAGACTACTTGGTGTGCCTTTGAAATTCTTTATTTGACAAGTGAAGCATATATAGTTAAAGTTGACACTACAAAAGCTTACTGGTTTACCAAGCTGGGAAAAGGTAAGAGTTTATCTGAGGTCTTTAATAGAGTTTTTAAGGGTTCATTTTGTACACCTGGTTAGGTGCCTTAGGCAAAAGATATATGGCATTTCCCTGAAGAGCAGATTTATCTGAGCCTGTACATTGGGTATGCTAGCAAGAGGTTCACAGTTTGAATCCCCCCAGAACTTGAGACTAAAGGTTGATTCACAGTTTGAATCCCCCCAGAACTTGAGACTAAAGGTTGATTCGAACCCATGAAACAGACAGGAGGGTTACCCTGGTCTGTTCCTGTTCACAATACTGCACTCAGAGGTTGGCACTGTGGGAGCAAAGGGCCTGACCTGCTGAGTGGGGTTGTGACAGGGACTAATACCAAAATTCTGAAAAGTGCAAAAAAATATTTTTTTATTTTATTTTTTTAAACAGTCATTAGATTTTTCATGTTGATATTAAAAAAGTATATAGTTATACTTTTTTGTTATGGAAAAGTATACTGATAACATTTATTTTATAAAAAAACAACCTCTGTCATGATATATATCCCAATATAGCTAAGTTGCTGTTTCTATATCAATAACATAGTTACTACTGTTGCATGATAACACTATAATAGTGACACCATTTCTTAATGGCTGGACTCCAAACTTTCATTCAAAAAAAATTGCTAGCCCTACCAACTCCAGTGTTAGACCTTTCAAAATATATATTTTTTTAAATGTAATAACTTTGGAATTGTAGTGCTAGAAACTATTTTTTTTAAATGAAAGCTTGGAGTCAGCTAACTAGATATATTAAGATATTACTACAGACCATACATCGATATGCAAAGCATAAAATGTTGTATATCAATATAAGAACACATAAAATGGGTTCACAGAATGCTTAAAGTCCTGTCATTTTTCACAACATGTAATATCAACATGTGTATGCATGTAATAACACAGGAGAATGTTTATCAGCCTTCAGGCTTTCATTAAAAAAAACAAAGTTTTTCTGATTAACTGTTCAAATTATTTTTAAAATATAGTTTCAAGCATTATAAAAATATTATATAAGACTATTTATTGAAATGGTCGGAAGGTACTAGTTCATGTGAAGTTCTGAAAATTTTGATTTGCAGTAACTTCACAAAGTCCCACAACTTCATAAAGTTATTCCCACTTCTCGAAGTCGAACTTCAAGTAATTGGTAACTTTGCAAAGTTGCAAATTTACAACTTCAATGGTGAAGTTCATTGGGACTTCACAAAATGGCTGACTCATTCAGTGCTGTTGCTGCCCCATGTGATCTGCAGATCATAGAGTTACACTGCAGTGAAAAAGAGACCAGGGGTTCAATATTCAAAACTTTTCCCAGTGGGCAAAAAGAGTTCACAGGCATTGCACACCATTTGTGTGCTTGTACCATATTCAAAAACCCGAATAGCTTGAGCAAAATGGAACAGCACACATGCAAACAGATAATGTATGCATTATGCAAGGTAAGGGGTATAGACATGAATACAGAGGTAGTGCTATATTCAAAACAATAGTGCCAGGCAACATGACATTGCATGGAACCATTGCATGACACTAATGCTGCCTATAAAAAGACCTTCTTACTCCAGGCAAACCCTAGAGGTGGGCAGTAACACTTCAGCCAGAGCACAAAATGACTGACCTTGCAGCACATATGCTGTCTGTATAGGAAGAAGCCATGTATGAGGATGAGAGGGCAGAGGGCCATCTTGGGACATTCCATAGGCCATGGAGGCAATATGATGCCCACAGATAGTACCAGCCAAGAGTGTCCTTTGAGATTGTCACCAATGGCCAGCTGGTGGGCTGTTACTACTTCAATAGGGCCATACTACAGCAGTTGTGTGAGCTCCTGCATGAGCAGCTGAGCAGTGACACCCAGCACAGCCATGCCATGACAGTTGAGCCAAAGGTGATGACTACGATGTGCTTCCTAATCTCCAAGTCATTCCAGACATCACTGGGGGATACCATCGGTGTGTTGCAGTCTGCCACCTTGTGCCTGCTGGCCCAATTCCTAGAAGCCTTGCTGCCACATGCTAGTGAGTTCATCATACTCCTCAGCACAGCAGCAGAGTGAACAGAAATCATGCAGCAGTTACATCGGGTTATGCAACTACCTGCATTACTCAGTGCCATTGACTGCACCCATGTTGCCATCTGAGCACCTAGTGGTGATGGGGTTGATGCCTACCTGAAAAGGAAGGGCTACTGCTCTATCACTTGCCAGGTGGTGTGTGATGCAATAGGGTGCATAACTAATGTCCTGACATGATACCCCGGCAGTGCCCATGGCATCTTCATATGGCAAATCTCCTAACTATGCAAACACTTTGAAGGTGTCCACATACCCACAGAGCACCTAGTCAGTGAGTGCACACCGTTCCTTCCACAAAATCCCCCCGGGGGCATGTGTTGTGCAGATGTGGCACACACTGGCCACACTGAGGGAAGGGTGGGCAGGGAAGAGTGGACAGCTGCACAGCAAACAACATAGCCCATGGGCCAGTGGTGCTATGTGGGCAGCAATAATGTATACAGGTGCTAACATATGTATTTACCTTACAGGGGACAATGCCCATCCCTTGTGTCCCTGAGTCCTGACACCTGTCCTCCAACCCACATGTGTGGCAGAGGACAGATATAATGAGGCCCACTGTACCACACACAACATTATTGAGCAAGTCTTTGGAATGCTGAAAATGGGATTCTGGTTCCTGAACCATTCAGGATGTGCCCTATAATACACCCCTCTGCAGGCCTGTGACATATTCCTAGCCTGTTACATGGTGCTCACACATGGAATAGGCCTGCCAGTCCATGAGGAACACAATGATAGCAACATGGAGCCAGAGAAGCAGGGGATACAGGAGTAGCCCAACAGGTGAAACCCCCACATAGCCAGGAGGGCCCAAGAACACAGAGAAACCATCATAAGAAGCTTCACATGCTGGAGCAGGTGAGTGGAAAGAAAGAAAGGACAGTGTCATATGTGCATATATTTTATTGCCAAAAACATAGAAACAAATTGAATAGTGGCAGTGACACAAATATGGATAAAAGGGTGATGGACAGGGTGGGCAAGGGGTGGGGTGGTGGGGAGGAATAAGAACAAAACAGTGATAGTGCAACATTGTGTAATGTGCTCAGCATGTGTGGTGGTTGTGGTGGGGGTGGTGAAAGCCAGTCCAATCATGTGCATCTTTGGCTACCATGGGTCCCAACGTGCAGCTACTGCAGACCCCTGGGGGCAGGTGGTGTGGGCCATGGGGAGATTAAGGGTGACACTTGTGGTTACTCAAGTGCCCTGACCCATGGATGGCCCCAATGGGAGCCAGAAGAGGGAGGGAGTTCCTTTCCCAGCAAGCGTGGTATGTCACTGGTCCTGGCGGTCACAGGCATGCTGTCAGAGCTCGATCAGCCACTGTGCAATATTGCTGTGAGACATGGTGTCCCCACAGACCTGGGACTTCACAAACTGGAGGCAGCAGTGCTGCAACCCCAGAGCAGACTGCCACTCAAGTCGGCCATGAGCTCTCGCACTGCCACGGTGAGCTCACCAATGGTGGTGCATATGGTGTCAGCAAGAATGGCATCACAGGCATCCAACCACTGCTCAAGCCTCTGCAGGTCTGCATTCTGGATGTCCTTCATGCTGATGAGGTCCTCGTGCACTATGCACCTGAAGAGGGTGAGCTGACAGCAGTCTGTGACTCTATGGCTGACTGCAGAAGCTGCCACTTGGCATCCGGGTCAGCCTGCCTCTGGGGGACACTGGCCTGGGGGACAGGACCTGGGAGCTCCTGGAAACCCCAAGTGACCAGCATGGAAACCTCGCAAGCATGAGTTGGGGGAGGTGGTAGGGGCACAGGTGCTGTGGGAGGCCATGAAGGGCTGCTTTGGGCTGCTGAGGGTGCTGCTGGGCTGCACACCACCCCATGGGGCTCTGGGTGGGTGCTGTGTGTGGTGCTGGCTGTGATGACATTGTCAGTGGAGGTAGTGGTGATGGCAGTACTGTGTACAAGGGTGTGATGGACAGCTGTGGTGTGGGGGCTGGTGTAGGCAACCTGCCATACAACGGGGGGGCTTTGTGCTGGGGACTACTCCTCTGGCAGTGGAACCAGTAACATCTCCTGTGAAGTAAGGTCATACAAGCCCTGCTGTCACTCTTCTCTTCTCTTCCTGTACTATGCATGTGACTGGGCCCCACTGCCGGCTTGCTGGGGATCAGTTCACCCCAGATGTGGTGGGCGGTTCCTCCTCCTCCCCCCTATGATGGCTCTGCATGTGCTGTGTAGAGAAGAGCAATCTGTCAGTGTCACATACAATACGTGTTACACAATGCATGTTGCTGGTGGTGCATGTAAGCCCCAGCGTTCAGTGCTTTGTGTTGCCCAGTGCCAGCATAAAACAGGTGTGAACAGGTGTATGTACCCCAGCCCACAATATTAACACAATCATCGGTGACAGTAGGAACCTGCAAGCATGACAGTGTTCCCTGACCAACTATCCCACACACGCAACACATGCACAGAGCCCACACCTCTCATCCACCCTTGTCACATATCAGGGACAAGGCTAACAATGACCAGATAAAATGAGACATACCCAGGGACAAATCTATATACCTGTAATGGGACAGCCACTAGCAGTGTGTGATATGCTGCATGCTGTGGCTAGTATGTGTCATACTGTGACATACACAGTAACAATGGCTGCCAGCATGTTCCAAACCACATCACTACCCATCACTGCATACATGCCAAATGTAGGAGGGTCAGAGGAAACTCTGAGGCTACATTAGGGACAACTCTAACAGGTAAGGGCAGTTAAAAGGTATAACAGAGGCTACCACTGTGCATGCCATCACCCCACACACAGCCCAACCCACCCACCATATGTGTCTGCATGCACCAGCACCCATGAACATCAACTGGCACCACTGTACAGAAACACACCCTATGTGCATGGGCCACAAGAGCTGTGTGCAAAGCACTATCAATCAGTTTGCATGACAACATGCATCAGAGTGGGCCACAGTGCACCATATGAAGGAACAGCATGGCAAGGAGCACAAAGTCCTGTGACAGCACAATTACATGTGCCACACCCATTAATGTACTGTGCCCTACCTGTAGCGGGACCTGCACATGTACCCATGCACACAAGGATGTGCACCAGTTGTGGACTTACGACAATCTGCATGGTGCCAGGATCTCATATCAGCCCCCAGGCACACCTGTCACCTCCACTGGGTCCATGGACCTGGCAGCAGCTGCAGACAGAGGTCCTCCACCAGTGGCCCATTGGTCATGGTGAAGGGCAACCAGGGCACCTTTGGCTGGTCAGTGGAGGTCACATAAATGCTTCTGCATGGCCTCCACCATGTGGCCCTGGCCACCCACAGCACTGATGGCCTCTGTTATTTCCAGCCATGCCTGCTGGACCTTAGTACCTGTGGTCCAGCCATGGGACAAGACTGACTCCTTCTCCCGATAGGTCTGGGCCAGGGTAAGCAGCTCCTTCTCACTGAACCTGTGGGTCCTCAGTCTATCATCATCATCCATGGGACCTGTAAGAGACATGAGACAGACAATGGTTAGTGCTGTGTGCGTACGAGATGAATGTGTGTGCATACATAATGTACCATGCAGCTGCAGCACTGCCATGCATGCCATACAGGTGTGGCACAGGCAAACTGTGCATATGGCAGTCTTGCAGAGGCCCCCCAGGGTCCATACATGGCCTGGGGGCTGTCACCAACAATGTTGGTGTATAGGTACCAGAGGCATGTAGATCCCCTTGCTTCATCATGAGAACAGGCATTTTCAGAGAGCTTAGAAACCACTAGTGGACATGTAGGGATAAAGTGGGACAGTGTATGTACACAGTCCCCCAAAACCTTGGCTTTGAGCAGAGCACAGTGACACATGCCTAGTCACACAGGGGCTCTGCATGGGAATTGTCAACACACTGTGACATGCATGAGTGCTGCAACTGGGCAAAGAGTGTTCTTGGCCAATCTGTATATCACCCTGGCACACACAGTCTGCCAGCCTGACATGGCTCAACACATCTGGTATGTGGCACTGCCTTGTGCCACCATGCATGACAATATTTTGGGCAGACCCTGGTTGGTGGACCATATCCATGCTGCCATGTCACAGATAAGTGCCTGGCCACAGGTCTCTGTGCTGCTGCAGCCAAACATGCACTGATGTGGTTGGTCCAACACAATGGGGGACTGCTGCAGGCAGATATTTGACACTGATGCTACACAGGTTGTGATACACCTGCTGTTGGCCCCTAGTGGCAGGAACATCATGCCAGGCAGCAAGTATTGAATGTGCATGCTATACATGCCTCTGAGCATGCAGGCATATGTTGATGTATGGAGAGGTGGCAATGATGTGCTGTGATGCACAGGCTGAACAGCCTGCACCTGGGCCATGGACTGCATGGCTATGTCACACAACACGCAACATATGGGACACACACACACAGACACATGGGAGCATGTGACATGGTGGCCAGGCCTTGTAATGACACCCCGCAGGTCCATGTGGCCTCACACCCCATGCATGCTCGCATACTATGGACCTGTACAGAGCCTGGGGTGGCCAGGGCAGGCACTGGTTATGGGATGTGGATGCCCCTGTCGCCATACCACATGTGCAGCATTGGGTGAGCCATATTAGGTATTTTCACACAGTAGTTACACACCTGAAAGGTATCAGTTCATGCCACCCCAAGGACCATGGTCACCCATATGTACAGTATGTGATGCACAAATGCCATAGTCTGCATGTATTTATGTGCTTAGGAGCACCAGTACAGAGGTGCCATGCAAGATACAGGAACACACAAAACCTAGGTCACTCACCAGCCAGCAAGTGGGATGTGGCCCATATGATCACAACATGTACTGCTCTTTTGTAAGGCACAATACTGCCAAGGTAAATGCAAATGTTTGTGGTTAAAGTAAATGTTGAAGGTTCTCATAGCAAATGGGAGTAGTAAACTGTAGGTGTTGTGAATCAGTCTCCTACCATTCAAACTGCCAAACAGTGCTGTTTTCCATGAAAAAAAATCATTTTATTTTGGTGCTCTGCTTCATTTGCATAACCCGTCCCTTTTGTTCTCAGTTCTGCGACATCATACCAGGGAAATGAAGTTACTGTACCCACAATGCCTCACTATGTAAATTAGTATACAGGGTATTATATTTCTGTGCTCACTGAAGAAATAGGAGCCAACATCTCTCAGTATTCATACTAAGATTCATACTAAGATCTGATAGAAGCTAGAGAGCCGAAAGGCCCATAATTGCTCCTATTTACTAATAGTAACAAAGGGAGGTGCCTGAGAGGATAAAATTGTCCAGCTGGGACTTAAATATTGACTTTGAACTGCTAGTAATCACCTCCAGAGGTAATACATTCCAGGGCTTAATAATGAGTAACGTATAGAAAAATTTACGAGGCATTAGATTGAATCTGCTGTGTTGTAGCTGAAGCGGATGGCCTCTGAAATTATAAATGTCATCCTTAAACATAAACCCTAAACTGGTAATAAATAGGGATAGTTAATGATATCATTCATTAGAAGGAGATCCCCTCTTAATCATGGGGCAGAAAGGGACATTAAGTTCAGAGAACTAAGTCAGGTTTTGTATGGGACATTTTTCAAACCTCTCACTATTTTAATGTATCCTCTCTGTACCTTTTCCAGTTATGTAATATCCTGTTTATAATGTATGGTAGAATGCTAAACAATGTATGGTCCTTCTATTGGCAACCAGTTAATGTTAACCGTCTCCAGGTTGCCATGGCAACATAAACCTCTCGAGCTTCGCTCTCGAGGTTTACACTGTCATCCTGGCAACCTCTCGATGGTTAACATACCGGTTACCAATAGATGACCGTGCATTATCCTCTATCTTAAAGGGGCACCATAGTTGAGAAGAGAAATCTAAATGAAGGAGGACATAAGCTCTCTATAGAGGCATTAGTACTTTTCTATCTCTTGACTTAATGTTCTCTTTATGGCCCAAATAATCCAGTTAGCCTTAAGAATAACCTAATTAATCTGAGAGTTGGGGAGGAAATCTTCAGATACCAGGACCCCCAAATCCTTCTCTATGTCAGTACTGGTTAACACTCTATCATCTAATGTGTAAGAGTGAGAGGGATTAGTAGTCCCAAAGTGCATAATATGGTTCAATTTCATCTTCCATGTAGTTATCCATTTAGACATTAGATCCAGATCATTCTGAATGAATGTTATTTGATCTAAGTTAGAACATAGTCCACCAATTTTAATATCATCAGCGTATTTAATAGTATTAGAACAGCAATTGCTTGTTATATCAGCTACAAAAAGCTGAAATAGGCAGGAGCCCAAAACGGAACCTTGTGGCACCCCGCTAGTAACAGACCCCATGTTAGAAAGCTGTCCATTAATCAGAACTTGCTGTGTCCAATCAGTTAACCAATTAGCTATCCATTTTACAAGAATAAGGCTAATTTTAAACAAGTGAAGTTTATGTAGCAATGCCTAGTGGGGGAGAAGGTCAAAGGCCTTACTGAAATTGATACAGATCACATCGTAGGGAAGTCTATTATCAAGCTGTAAACTGACATCTTCGTAAAAGCATAAGTTAGTCAAAAACTTTGGCCCTTTTTGAAATCATGTTGTTCAATGTCTGATTTAGTTAGAGTGGTGGTAATCAGATCCTTAGTTAGACTTTCCAAGATTTTGCACATAGGGGAAGTTAGGCTTATTGGTCTGTAGTTTTCCCAGTGATTCATTGGGCCTTTTTTGTGAATGGGAACTACATGTGCAGTTTTCCAAAGTTCAGGAGCAAAGCTGTGATTTATACAGTGTTCATATAGTAGTTTGTGAAGCAAGGACAGGCTGTCAGCCAGTAAGTACTGAAAGTGGCCTGGCACATCATCTGGAGATGCACTGATTTTCCTTTTAAGCATGAGTAATTTCGCATGGACATCTGATTCAGAAATAGTGATGTGGCTACATATAGAATCGTTGATTATGTTAACTCTCTGTTTTTTTTTAAATATATTGCAAAAGTTAGTATTAAATAGATTGGCTATATCAAGAGGATCATGTATAAGGGTATTGTTTACATGAAGTGGGCCTACTTGACATGTGGATTTCTTTAAGGAATTAATATAGGCATAAAATGACTTACTATTGTCCTTGCATGTGTGAGAAGCTAATCTGAGCTCCCAAATTTTTTTCACCTTCTAATATTGTTTTTGCATTTTTTGGGGATATGTAAATATAATCACCAATTTGTAGGAGTTGGAATAGGCTGAATAACACTTGTCTTTTTTTTAATAAGTTTAATTATTGCCTTATTCATCCATTTTGGCTTAGATTGTCTGGATGCGTTTTTTTGCCTAGTTGGAATGTGACTATTTCGCAGAACAGTAATTTTACTGAGTAATGTATTGAAGTACTCCTCAGCACCTACAGTGTTAAAAATAGATGACCAGTCCACACTATCTAAACCAGCTTTAATGTTTGGCATGTCAGCTTTCTCATACATATAAATCATAGAACTGTTAGTCACCAGAGCGGCCACTTGTTACAAGTCGAAACTAATAGAGCAGTGGTCACTATTGCCAATAGGTGATGATACAATAAGATTATTCAGTATCAGAGATCTACTGTAAAGGACAAGATCAAGGATATTATTTCCCCGGTAGGTTGTTTAACACCCTGTGTAAGGTTGCACTACTGACACATGTTTACCAATTTTTTACCAGAACTGGAAATAGCCACATACTTTATCCAGTCAATGTCACCCAGATTAAAATCTCCTGTAAGAATGATATCCCCTAGAGAGCAAGCTGTTTCAATTTCCTTAATGATTATGTCTAGATGTTCAGTGGGTGCACTCAGGGGGTGATAGCAAACACCCAGGATGATGTGCTGATTTTTATTTAACATTAATTTGATCCATTCCTATTCGGAAGGACTAGCAGGGCAGTTAACCTTATCAGAAATTTCAACTGCCTATAAAGAGTTTCTAAGAAAGATAGTAACCCCACCTCCCTTTTTATTTTACCTAATAAAATTGTACAAAGTGTACCCAGGCAAAGAAAAGTCCCAACTAGATTTCTCATCACCTCATGTTTCAGTAATCAGCACAGCATCAATCTTATCAGTTGTTAGAATGACCTTTAGCTCATCTAGTTTACTGTGAAGGCTCCTGGCATTAAAATGTAAACATTTCAAATTTTTTAACTGAGCATATTTATGAGCTTTAACTGAAGGCCTCTTTGGGGGAATAACTAATCTCTTCCCCAGATCAAGTTGTTTAAATGCCTATTGATGTATTTCAATACATGTTCACCCAGTAGTTGGTTCCCCTTATGGCTCAAATGTAGGCCATCTCTACAGTACAGGTCAAGTCTACCAACAAAATCTTCCCAATGAGTGAGACATACTTGATTTTGCTTAAGACATCTCACACGGAGCCAATTATTAAATTTGTGCATTACGTTATTAAACTCAACAGTGGCTCTCGGAACTGGTAAGACTTCAGAGAAAGCAATCTCACACCCGATGTCCACCAAAATATTGGAGAGGGCAACAAGGTATTTCTTTCTATCTACTATGCTAGAATGCAAGAAATCATTAGTGCCTACATGGAGAACCACCAGTGGATTAATACCACCATTGGCCAAAATATTGTGTACCATGCTCGAGATATCTGCGATCCTAGCACCCCAAAAACTAGAGCATGTACAATTAGCCTTGTCTGGGTCACATATAGCCCTGTCCAGTATAGGAGTCTTGTAGCTAGATATGGTATGTACAGTGCACTGTTGTGAAAAACAAACAAAAGCTTATATTGTTGACACCACCACACAAATATTGGACAGCAACTCAGAGTAAGGAAATTGTAAAATAGGTTTGTATTTTACCCACAATGCCTTACTACCGTTATTTACATGTTACTGCTCACCACCAGCAACATAAGGGACTGTACGCCTGAGTAAGGCACATTTAAGGCAACATTATAAATTACCCAGAATTCCTTGTTACTGTGTGTAAAACAATGACAGCTCCCTGGTATGACATCATTTTGGGGGGGTGGCCACACATAGGAAACTGGAGGACAAAACCCTGATAAAACAGTAAAAAAATGACAATGACAGATTTTTTTTACAAAACAAATTGCAACTTCAACATTTGAAGCATGTCTGGCAATGGTATGCCATGTGTAACAGGCATTTGGGGAACCTTCAACATTTACTTTAAAGGGCCCACCATACCTCTCATAGAACTGTCTCATATCCTTGGGACATGGCATATGACAGGGTTATTTAATTGGTGGCCCATGGGCCAGATCAGGCCCCCGACAATGTTCCTTTTGGCCCCCAGACAGTCAGCTGTTCCCTAATGCAATCCAGGAAAAAACAGCAAAATGAGACACCAAGAGAGAAATGGAGAGAGAGAGGCAGACAGAGACAGACAGAGAAAAACATCACATGTAAAGAGATTAGCCAAACATAGCAACTTTTATTCAGGGCTTAAACAAAACACTGCTAAGTAACAGTAATTTCTGCTGACTCACTGTGGGGCACATTGAAAGTGCCACTACTACTACTAATAGACAGGGATTGGCAAGCTATGTACAGGCACAGTCCAATCAGGGGGCATGTATCAGGATGCACTTCCATTTCTTTTCTCTCAGTTTACTTGCCGTCATAGCATGCAGTTAATGTAATCAGTTTCAGGGGTTTTATTATTTTGAAACACATTCAAGTTTTGCAGCTTGACTCACTTTCAAGCAAGTGAATGGAACCAAAAACATCTTTAATTTAAAGAAGACTAGAGTCAGAGGATACATTTCATGGTAAGTACACTTTTAGTCAGTCACTTCATCAGATGCTTATGGATGTAACAGAAGACTTGGTTTGCTGGCCAAGGCACCTAGCTTCACATGAGCCCTTTCCTTCTAAGACTGCTTGAAAGGCAGAGTAGAGAAACTTACCAGAGCAAGGGAAAAGGATTAAGACTTATTTTGGCTAAGCAGATTTACTGTGTGGTGTTGTGTTTATTTTTTACTCACAGGGATTGCTACTGTTTGTTGCTAACATTTCATTGTTTTATTTTTCTCTGTAGCAAAGTGTTTCTTACAGAGTATATCTTCTCTGAAATTATTACAGGTGGTGCTTTACAGGTTTTACAGTTTTATCTAACATTAGGATAAGCTTTCAGGGTTACTGCATTTGTTGTTGACTGACTGTTTCTGCTCTTACCTCCTTGTTCTTTCGTCCGTGGTTCTTCCTTTTGGCAGGGGAAGGGCCCAACCACCCAACCCCATCCCCAACCACCCCACACTACACTCCTTTTATAGGATACCGCAGTTGTGACATTTCCTGTGGCAGAGCAGGAAGGGGTGGATCAGTGGGGCCTCCACAAGGTGAGCTCATTTACAGGGGCACTAGTAATTTAACTTGTTATAACAAGTTAAACAAAACACAATCAAACCATTACTTACATTTTTTCCCTTTTTTTCCTTCTAATTACTCTGACTAGGTTATAAACCCAGCAACTTATCTGGAATGGATATCATTAACTGCAGGTACCGTGGAACAATTTTCAGAAGAACAGTCTTACAGGATTTAGGACACTGTCCTACATGCTGGGCCTTTGGAGATCTTAGGGCTCAGCTCCAGGCAGCATGGGCAGAGATTGCATGCCTCAAATTTCATATTCAAGAGGAAATACATTATAAGAACCACCCGCCATTTCCCCAGCATCCAACAGAAAAACCTTGACCGCAGAGGGTAGTTGGTCCAGGAGGTTGGCAGGTGGTTAGGAGGGGCAAATCGGGTGCCTGATCACTCTCTGCTCTCCAACATATTACCTCCAAAAACCATATAAACACTACAAACAGGTATCTGCCTCTATCTCTGAAATCAGACAAAGAGGCAGAAGACACTGCAGAGCAGGACACTGCAGCACAGGAGCTAGCACAACAAAACTCACCCAAATCAGGAACCAAAACAAAGGAAGCAAAAAGGAAATCCAAAAAACTTCTGATCATAGGAGACTCCATGATTCGGGGAGTTGATACCCATCTCCAGCCAGGGGTAATGGTCAGATGTCTCCCAGGTACATCAGCATGGAGAGACACTGACTGCATTGCTAAAATTGTTCACGAAGCAGGAGAAAACATTGATGTCCTAGTACACATAGGGACTAATGATCTTGTCAGCCGGTCATTTGTGGAGACCAAGAAACACCTGACCAGGCTGGGTGACAAACTATCATCTATTTCATCCGGCATCTCCTTCTCTGAGATCCTGCCAGTCTGGGAGAGGGGAGCAGATGGACGGAAGGTCAGAGAAGGGGAGATAGGGGAGCTAAACACGTGGCTCAAGGGCTGGTGCCAGGAAAAAGGACACAGATTTGTAGGGAACTGGCAACAGTTCTGGGAGCGAAAGTTCTTTAAATTTGATGGACTGCATCTGACTAAGGAGGGAGTCAGTGCATTGGGGCAGAAGTTTGACGTCTTTGCAGAATATTTAAACTAGCAAATGGGGAGAGGGGTGCAGCACCCCATACGTCGAATGGGAAGAACACCCCCCCCTCAGCTAGTGGTCAAACAGGGATTCAGCATGTTTGCAGTTCATTTGCATCACCCGGTAAGAAAAAAGGTTTGTCTCCCCATATGACACACAGGGTAATGCCAAACCTCACCCAACAACAACACACCAAAATCTGGCCAATGGAAAATCATGTACACAAAATGCTCACAGCCTGGGAAATAAGATCCCAGACCTGCAGGCAATAATGTCAGAGGCTAAACTGGGCATAGTAGCAATTAGTGAGACATGGTTTACCAGTAACCACACTTGGGAGACTTCAGTACCTGGCTATGTATTGTTCAGAAGAGACCGAGGTGCAAAAAGGGGGGGAGGAGTGGCCCTGTATGTCAATGAAAATATCAAAGCTACAGAAATTCAGAATACAGATAAGGAGCCAGAGGAACTGTGGGTCACCCTGGAAACAGTAAATGGGACAGCCATAAGAACTGGGGTTGTCTACAGGCTCCCAGACCAGGGGGAGGACATAGACACATTACTGTTAGAAGATATACAAAACATGACAGCTAAAGGGGAGGTTCTGATAATGGGAGACTTTAACATGCCGGATACAGATTGGTCAATACCAGCAGGAACATCTGCCAGAACTAGACACATAGTGGATTCCCTGCAGGGGGAGGGCCTTAAACAACTGGTACAGCAACCCACAAGAGACAGGGCTATCCTAGATCTAATACTGACTAACAAGGAAGGATCACAGATCTCCAGGTAGAAGGTCACCTGGGGCCAGTGACCATCACAAGGTATGGTTCAATTTGCTACTAAATCTAAATCATCCCATTCCAAGGCAAACATATGGGACTTCAGAGGAGCTGACTTTGATAAGATGGCCAACAGAGTTAAGCTAGCCCTGGCAAAAGAAACACAGGTGAGGGGTACAGGCAAAGTGGGCAAGCATTAAGGATGCAATACTTGAAGAACATCCCATTGTGTTAGACAGAAAGGAAGTGCAAAGAAGAAGGAAACCACTTTGGTTTTCAAATACAGTAGCAGAAAGGTCAGAGCCAAAAGGCTGGCTTCAGGAAATATAAGGGAACACAGCGGGATGAAGATAGGAGGCATACCAAACTGCCCTAAGGGAAGCAGGGAAGGCAGTAAGGCAGACAAAGTCCCAAACTGAGGAAACACTAGCACGAACAGTAAAGAAGGTGACAAGACTTTCTATAGATACATTAGTGAAAGGAGAAAGTCCAGAGGAGGTATTGCTAAGCTTAATGGAGAAAAGGGAGCATGTGAGGAGGAGGACCCTGTAAAGGCATCTCTCCTAAATAGATACTTTGCTCAGTATTTACTGAAGAGAAGGTAGGCAGGGCCCACAGCTCAGCATCATGGACATAGGGGAGGGAGGTGAGCATCTCCCTTCACAAAAGAAAGGGTCCTTCAAGAGCTTGCTAAGCTCAGGGTGGATAAGGCAATGGGACCTGATGGCATACATCCCAGGGTACTTAAGGAGCTAAAGGTGGAACTAGCAGAGCCATTAGCAGAACTGTTTAGTGAGTCTCTAAGTACAGGAGAGGTCCCAGAAGACTGAGAAGGGTTCATGTGATCCCGCTCCACAAGAGTGGTAGCAGGGAGGAGGTGGGAAACTACAGACCAGTCAGTCTTACCTCAGTAGTGGGCAAGATTATGGAGGCACCCTTAAGGAAAG
Organism: Neoceratodus forsteri; assembly: GCA_016271365.2. Lineage (NCBI taxonomy): Eukaryota > Metazoa > Chordata > Ceratodontiformes > Ceratodontidae > Neoceratodus > Neoceratodus forsteri. The sequence goes on from CM057458.1 coordinate 421,103,215, forward strand.
GATAGTGCAACACCTGGAATCCATAGGGGCACAGGATCCAAGACAGCATGGGTTTACAAAGGAAGGTCCTGTCAAACTAATCTCATAGATTTCTTTGACTGGGTAACCAGAGTGGTGGACCAAGGAGAGCAGTTGATGTCGCCACCTTGACTTCAGCAAAGCTTTTGACACTGTTCCACATAGAAGATTGATAAATAAGCTGGGTAGGCTCAGGGTGGTCAGAAGTTGGTCAACTGGGTGGCAAACTGGTTGACGGGCAGAAAACAGAGTGGTGGTAAATGGTATACAGTCAGAAGAGATGCAAGTCACAAGTGGGCAATCAGGGATCAGTCCTGGGCCAGTCCTCTTCAACATCTTCATTAGTGATCTTGCAGATGGACTAGAGGGTAAGGCTTGTCTGTTTGCAGATGACACCAAGATCTGCAACAGAGTAGATGATCCAGATGGGGTGGGCAGAATGAGAAGAGATCTGGATAAACTAGCAAAATGGTCAGAAGAGTGGCAACTGGATTTAATGCAAAGAAGTGCAAAATCATGCACATAGGGAAGAGAACCCTGAAGCCACCTATAGGCTGGGAGGGAGTTGCTAGCAGTCACAAAGGAAGAAAGAGACTTGGGCATCATCATCACTGATGACCTGAAATCATCCAAGCAGACCCTAAAGCAGTAGGTAAGACTAGGGGGTGTTAGTGTGATAGTGGGGATTACAAGTCGTAAGAGGGAGGTAATAATCCCTCTTTACAAGACACTGGTTAGGCCCCATCTGGAGTACTGCATGCAGTATTGGAGGCCACACCTTCACAAGGACATTAACCAAATTGAGGCAGTCCAGAGAAGAGCAACCAAAATTGTGCAGGGACTGAATCAGAAAACATATGAGGACAGATTAACAGAGCTCAATATGTATACACTTGAGCAAAGGAGGGAGAGAGGTGATATGATCGAGGCATTCAAACACCTTAAGGGCATTAACAAGGTGAAAGAGTCTAACATATTTAAATATAAGAAAAATAGCAGGACAAGAGGACACAGCATGAGATTAGAGGGGGGTTGATTAAGGGGGAATGTGAGGAAATTCTTTTCACAGAAAGAGTGGTGGATGCATGGAATGGAATGGCTTACCACAAGAAGTGGTGGCTATGAATACAGTGCAGGGCTTCAAACAGGCATGGGATAGGCATAAGGGAGCAATACAAATGACTATGATAAGCCACTGACAGAGCAAAGGCCAATGGCACATTTATAAGGTAGAAAAACAAATGGGCAGACTGGATGGGCCTTGCAGTCCTTATCTGCCGACAACTTCTATGTTTCTATGTTTCTATGTTTCTATGTAACATGAAAGGGTCAGTAACTGATGCAATAGCACTTGTTAACCTGAATGTGTGCTTTGTGGTACTTTTCTGATACTTTTTCTGTGTGAAAACAAAGATGGATAAGCAAGTGTAAAAATGTGGCCCCAAAAGGTTTGGACATGGTCATATGTGGCTCATCAAAAAATATTATTGAATATCCCTGGCATATAACATGCAAGGGAGAAGACCCTGAATCATGTGCACATCCACTAAGTGTTACAAGTCACCCACATAGTTGACATACTAGGGGCATAGTATAGAATACGTAACATACGAAACATACGAAATTTGCCAGCAGATAAAGGCTTAGAGGTCTATCAAGTCTGCTCGAATGTGCAGCTAGCACCCCTTATTCTGCAGCTGCCCCTTCCTTCCACCCTTCCCCTTCATTAACCCTCCCCCTTGTCCTGTCCCATCCTCGTTTGAAGCAGTCCACTGTTCTACTGCATACCACTTCTGCAGGTAACGCATTCCACCCAGCCACCACCCTCTCTGTAAAAGTGTCTCCTCATCTCCCTCCTGAACCTTCCTCGCCCAGTCTCATATCATGGCCCCTGGTGGCCCTCCTCCTTACTTTGAACAGCCCCTCTGTACCTGTCTTGTTTATTCCTTTCATGTATTTAAAGGTTTCAATCATGTCCCCTGTCTCTCCTCTCCTCCAGTGAGTACATGTTCAACTCCTTCAACCTCCTCTCATATGATAAGTCCCCAGACCCTTGATCATCTTTGTCGCCCTGTGCTGCACTCCTCCAGTAACTTAATGTCCCTCTTCAGATACGGATGCCAGAACTGCACGCAGTACTCCAGGTGTGGTCTAACAATGACCTATACAGTGGCAGAATCACCTCCTCCCTCCTCGAGGATATACCCTGCAATACAACCCAGCATTTGTTGGCCTTGCAGCTGCTTTCCTACACTGTGCAGAGTTGTTCATTGACCCTGTGATGAGCACACCCAGATCCTTCTCCTCCCTCTGTCTGGGCTAGCTGCACTCCCCTAGCTGGTAAGTCCTCCTTGGGTTCTTCATCCCAAAATGCATCACCTTGCACTTTTTGGCATTAAAGCCCAGTTGCCAGGTGTCTGACCAGGTTTCAAGCTTTTCCAGATCATCCTGCAACCCCTGCCATCCCCCTAGGTCATCCACCACCGCGCCAACCTTGGTATCATCAGCAAACAGACTGATCTTGCTCTTGATGTCCCATGATATGTCTGCAATGAATATCCTAAACAACACTGGTCCCAACACCGAGCCCTGTGGGACACCGCTCGTCACTGCCCTTGGGTGTGAGAGCTCCCCACCTACCACCACCCTCTGTTGCCTTCCCTGAAGCCAGTTTCCTACCCATCTCACCAGCATTGCACCTGCCCCTGTGCCTACTAACTTCCTTCCCAGCCTTCCATGTGGCACTGAGTCGAATGCCTTACTGAAGTCCAGATACAGGACATCCACTGCATGTCCCCTGTCCAGTTGCCTAGTTACCCAGTCATAGAACCTGACCAGGTTGGTTTGGCAGGATCGGCCAAGTATGAAGCCATGCTGTCTGCTGTCCTGTAGTCCTTTGACCTCTAAGAGGGCCACCAGCCTCTCCTTCAGGATAGTCTCCATTAGCTTACCCACGATGGATGTGAGGCTCACTGGTCTGGTTCATCCTTGGGGCCACTCTTGTGGAGGGGCACCACATGAGCCATCCTCCAGTCCTGAGGTACACACCCCAATGTAGTGAGGCATTAAATAGGTTCGCCAAAGGTCCTGCAAGGACCTCTGCCAGCTCCTTCAGTACCCTGGGTGGATGCCATCTGGGCCTGGTGCCTTGTCCACCCTCAATGCCTTCAAACCCTCTCGAACTCTGCCTCCATGATTCCCCATCTGTCACCACTTCCCCCCCTGTCTGCCATTTCACCCATCTTGGGTGTCACCCCCTCTTCTCTTTAGTAAATACTGAGCAGAAGTACTCATTTAGTGCTTCAGCTTTATCGTACTCATGCTTCCACCCAACCCCTCCCTTCCTAATCCTTACTATGTGGTCCTTACAGCTCCTTTTCTCCTGATGTACTTAAAGAAGTCCTTCTCCCTTCTTAATGCCTTGTGCCAGCCTGAGTTCCGTAGATGCTTTGGCTCCCTTACTGCCCTTGTCACCTCCTTCGATTCTGTCAAGTACTCCTCTCTGTCCTCCCCTCCCTGTTTTCTTGTATTTCCTAAAGGCAGCTCTTTTCCTCCTTACCTTTTCCATGACCTCCTTGCTCAACCAGCTCGGTTTCTTAGCCCCTAGCCTTCTTGCTCCGGGCTTTGCAGCAGGGTTTTGGTTGCCTCCACTATCCCCGACTTTTTGAGGCTCCCATCTCTGGTTCGTAGATCCATACTAGATTGAATTCTGGCCAGGTACCCTTTTACCACTTCCCCCATCCTCCCAAAGTCGGCCCTCCTGAAGTCCAGCACTCTTGTGCCAGATTCCACTCCTTCCTTGCCCATATCCAATGTGAGCGATACTGAGTGGTGGTCACTCCCTGACAGCGGTTCCTCCACTGTAAGTTCTCTCACAAAGTCCCCATTTGCCAGCACAAGGTCAAGGGTATTCCCTAACCTGGTTGGTTCACTGACCATTTGCAGCAGGAAGCTGTCCTGGAAGGCATCCAGCAGTACCTGCTCCCTTCTGTTCCTGGTTGTTGGGGTGCTCCAGTCCACTCCTGGCATGTTGAAGTCCCCCACAATCACCACACTACCCTTCTCGCAGGTCCTCCTGATCTGTCCCGCTAGTTCCTTGTCTAACTCCTCCATCTGAGATGGTGGCCTGTACACCACTCCCATGCTAAGACTCCTATTCTTGGAATCCTGGATTTGCACCCAAAGTGACTCTGTACTACCCTCCTCCCCGTCCTCCCTTACACACTTCAGTCCTTCCTTCACATATAGTGCCACCCCCCCTCCTTTCCCAGTCACCCTGTCCCTACGAAATAACCTGTACCCTGGTACAGACAGGTCCCAGTCATTATATTGGGTGGGCCATGTTTCTGTGATGGCTGCAATGTCCACCTCTCCCTCTGCCATGAGAACCTGCAACTCTGCAGTTTTCCTCCCAAGGCTCCTAGCATTAAGGGTAACCAACTTCCACCCTTTCCCCCTCCTCCCATCCTGCCCTCCTTTCCTAGCATCACCAATAGTACTTGCCATTTGTCCTTTGTCACTGTTATGGGGGTAAGCTCATATGATTTCCCAACCTGTGGTCTCTGCATATCTCCCAACTGCCACCCCACTCCTAGTTTAAACTCCCAACTTCCTCTATATATTCTTCCATCCTCTGCTTCAACACTTTCTTTCCTTCCTCACTCAAGTGTAGTCTGTCCTTGGCATAGAGACTACTGTCCTCCCAGGTCCCTCCCACCCCCCAACAGCCCATACCCTTTAGCACAACACCAGGTTCTTAGCCATCTGTTAAATTCCTCTATTCTCAGCTTTCTTGTTGTGCTTGCCTTTGGCACCGGAAGTATCTCAGAAAAAGTTACTGATCTTCCTGCCCCCTCACATAATTGTGCTAGTTCCTCAAACCTCCTCTGGACTATATCCACTGTCTTGTCAGCCAGGTCGTTTGTCCCAAGATGTATAATTAAATGAGGCTTGTCCCTACCCTTCTAGCATATTTCAGAACAGACTGTCCCACCCTTTCCGCTGTCATTCCTGGCATGGCCTCCACCCAAATGCGACTATGCCTCTCCGCCCTTGCTACCCCACCTAACTCCTCTTAGTATTGAGTCCCCCAGCACTAAGATTCCACCCCTCTTACTCCCTGCTTGCTTCCTTTCATCTCCCTCCCTCATTTCCAGCTCCTCTTCTTCCTCCTGCATTATTATGCCTTTACCCCTGTTGCAGTTCTCCCAGCAGAACTTCCCCCCGCTCCAGTTTGGTCCAGGCATTTATCAATTACTCCTCTAATTTCATCACTTCCCTCCTCCACCTTCTTCCTCTCTAGCAGTGCAAAACTATTTTCTGAAGGCCCTTCACAAATGCCCGCTCCCTCTCTCTGCATAGTAACCTGTTCTCTCCTTTCCACTCCATGACTTTTGCCACTTCTTCGCCTCCCCTCACAAGTCCCTATTGCCTCCTTCCATTTGACTTTTGTCTCCTGACCTGGTTTCCCCGGCAATCGTTCTTCCTGGCCTGGGCCCCTTTGTCTCTGCTTCCCTTCTTCTGAGCCTCTCCTCACCACTGTTGGCTTAAATTGCCCTCCCTCATCTCCCCTTCTTCCTCCCTCCAGTATTGGGCTAAACCCACCCCCAATCTGCCTTGCCTGTCTTAGTTCCTCCTGCAGACCTCAATCTCCTTTCTAAGTTTTTCTATGTGGTTGCACACTAAACATCCTCCCACTCTCCAGGCAATGTTTAGAAAGATTGGTGCACTGCAGTTGTTGCAGCCTACCACCCTACCCATTGCTGTCGTTGCCTACGCGACCCCCACCCTTCCAGATGCAGGATACCAAACACTCCCCAAGTCCCTCTCCCCTCTATCAGTGCAAAACATTCTTTATGTCCCTTACCTCCTTTGTTGCACACGTTTAGATATGTTGAGCAACTGCTTTTATATTCTATCCATACTCAAAAATACTTTAAGTAGCCATTGCACAACCTTCTTCAACTCCTACTCCTCCTTTACCCAATGCAATAACTATGTGAAGTAGTAATAATAAGCGCCTAGATTTGCATTTACTTCCTTCCACTGAGAGACAGTCACCTCTTCACTTGCTGCAGTTCCTTTCCTGGATGTCTGCTTCTGTTATGACAGGTGCAAATCCTTTGCCTGTTTGAGGAAGTGATGTCAGAACCCTAGTACAAAGGGAATAATTGACATGGGGTGGGTGGGGTGAGGGTTTAGGTGGTGGACCAGCCCAAGTCTTCTGGAAACAATCAGGTAGCTGAGGCCTCTAGTCAGACAATTAGCACCCTTCCCCACTCAAAACTTTGCAGCTAGTGAAGCCAGCAACAATGAATCAATTCTACTCAAAGCCCCAACATAGGTTTGCTATCCAAAGAAACAGGACACCAATTTAAACAGCTTCCCAACAATACATCAAAATAGGTTTGGAATTATAAGATATAGGTCTCAATTCAAAGAAACAGACCAGTTAAATTACACCAATTATGTTTAAAAGAGAAGAAATAGGCCTCTACAAATGCAGCCTGCCACACCGTAAACCAAACAAATGAGCCCACTTTTAGCTACCAAAACAGGTTTCAAAATTCCAACAGCCCCAAACAATACCCTGCTAGCCCCTTAGTAGTAAGAAAGAAAATAAACATTCTACCAAGTAGAATCCATGAAAAACAATGTAAAACAAGAAGCTACTGTACTGTAGATCTGATCCTGTCCCCCTTCTAGTTCCTTCTGAAAGTATGTTATGAGGATCTCACAGATATGTACCTGTCAAGGGGAACTGTGCAGACCATGGAGGCCAATTGGCCCAGCAGAATCCCTTGTGTCTACACTGGTGATTCTCTGGTCTGTCTCCACTCTGTACAAGCCTTTTGGTTACCTCATTGTGCTTGCCCTTCATACCATCCACTGTACTGTACTAGTGTACAGGTTTGTGATGCTTAACATGTCTCACAGAACTCTTTGGTCAATAGTAGCACAGCACTGCATGGTGCCATCACTAGAGGTATTGTGCAGGGACATGTGCAACAGCATACAGCTCCCAAAAGGCTCTCACTAGCATAATGTACAGCAGACACACCCAATGATGTAACACAATAGCCTGGTAGGTGGAGTAGGAATAGTATATGAACCAGCAAGTGGAACACAGATCATATTCACTAGCACACATATAGATGCCATGCATTTCCAGTGTAGTGTTTGTCAGTAAGTTACACAGGTTACTCCACACAGTGCAGTCTCATTGACACAACCCAAATGGGGACATAGGCAGATAGCACACCACAAGCAGGGACATTCCTTCTATGTCAGGGACAATTGAGGGTTATGGTGCACAAATTGCATGGTATTGGTGTATAGTGCAATATCTATCTCTTAACTGTTCCTGATTTTCAGGGATGTCCCTGATGTTGCCTCAAACTTTTCCTCTGTCCCTCATAAAATTTGTGTTTTTGTGATTAAACAGTGTAGATTGCAAGCACAAAATAATGTAAAACATTACAGTTGCAGACATGTTCTTTTTCAGCAAATGCATCTTACACTATTCACCTTATACCATTAGCTTTCTGAGTGAATAGTACCAATTTGTAAGATTTGTCCCTGATTTGGGGTCTTTGTCCCTAATTTTTTAAGCCTTGTCCCTGATTCATGAGGCACGAGGTTGTGAGGTATGGTGCAATAATAACAATGCATTTTGATTTTCTCTGCAATGTATACTGCCCATGGACCCGCCAGTGGTTGTATCCTAATTATCACAGTGTAATAAAATTACAGTACCATGTTGGATACCTACGTGTGGCTGCTGGGGTATTATTTCACTCCTCAACATTTTCAGGTCTTTCCATGGCCTTCTTACACTGCAATGTGGCTGTGTGTGGGCTGATGTTCCAATGTGCACTGTAAGGGGGGCTCTGGTTCCCTTTAAATAGCCCAGGTTCAATTACACATGGTAAGATTTGCAAATACACCTGTAATGACATGCTAAGGCGTCTGTTTGCCCACTATCCAGTGAGGCTCATTTGCAGAGACAGGCTGAATATAGCAATTTGGTACATTGCGCAACGTGATTTTGTGTTTGCGAGTTATGCACGTTGCTGTTCCATGACATTTTGGCTTTGCACCATGCTGCGATGATGTCAGCAACACGAACGCACATGCACGAGTCATGCACAGTGCTATGCATATGCATGATGTTGCACAAGTCCAGTGCAGCACTATGCATATGCATGATGTAGCGTAAGTCCAGCATGGTGCTATGTGTATGCATGACATCACACGAGTCCAGTGCAATGCAATGCTATGCATATGCATGATCTTCTGTGGGTCATGCACAGGGTCATGCCTGCATGAAATCAGTGTCCATGTTGATTGTGTGGTGCTGACACTTGCACAGAGTGTGGCCGATGTCATGTACCGTGAAATGGCCACTCTACACCACAAATACTCTCATTGTTTGGGTGAGGCAGGGGATTCAACAGCACTGCATCTGTCATCAGCATGTCCTTGTGCAGGAGATATAGGGCAGTCCAACAACAGGACCAGCACTGGGGGGAGGTCAAGCTGGCCAATTTGGTGAACCTGGTGTTGGACAGGGAGCATCTCCTGTTGGGGGACGTAGAGGTGGGATCAAAACCCAGAAGAAAGATCTGGGCCTCTGTGGGGCAGCACCTGAGTGCCAGAACAGGGATTACCTATTCTGGCAAGCAATGCCACCACAGGTACAGTGACCTTGTAAGGAGGGAGTGGGAGCAACTGGAAAAATATAAACAGATGGGGTACATGATGGCACTGTACCACAGCCAGGAAAGTGGTCACGTGCATGGCTATTATTATCCAGAAATATTTGGGCTGGGTATGGGAAGAGGCATTACACACACTGACATACATGAACTTGTACTGTACTCTGAGGCTTGTATCCCAATACCCCTCATCCACTTCTGCTATTCAGGGATGTTCCTACTGGTGCCTAACATTATACCTTGCCCCACATATAATTTGTGTGCATGTGACTGGACAGTGGGGCTTGCCAGCAGGTCTTACTGACATAGGTTATGGTTACAGACCTGTGTTTCCATTAGATTGAGCATTTTACGCTACTCACCATATTTTGTCAGCTGTCTAAATGCCAATGCACCAAAGTGTGAGATGTGTCCATGCAGATAGTGCATTCACTATGATATCTATATTCCTTGTCCCTGATGTATGTGGCAGGGGCTCGATTTTATAGGTGGAGAGGTGAGAGGTGAGAGGGGTTATCTGGGTATTCACCCGGTGGCTGGGGGGGGTCAGTCACTGTCTTGTTCCCCCCCAACATGTTGTGCAGTGGAGCAGTATGACATGGTACTGTGCCTACTACACATTCAGTGCAGACAACAGGCAACATGCTAATAACTGTCATTTACGCAATGTGTACTGACACACCAGACAGGTATGTTATAGTTGTGGATGCTCTCTGGTATATGTTGCATTACTATTGGATGGGTTACACTACAAAATTGTATTTATTGTAAAAAGGACCTTATTAAAAATGAGCTCTGCTCAATTGAGTCTCCTATTCATATTGAAATAAGAATCAACTTTTACTACTACTACTATTACTACTACTGGTACTGCTACCACTCAGTGGGCCTCGTTTACACTATTTGAGCTGTCTAGGGGTTGCAACCCCCACCCCTGTTGTGATGTGCCCATCACATATAACCTGTACATATCTGTGCAAACACTTTGGTTTGTTCATGGCACTGTGTGGCTTGCTATGGGGTATACTATATATGTTATGTTGCCAGGTGTTTCTACATTACGGTACTGTTATGTACTGTGTCCTGAGCTGGGTTGTTGCAGTGCTCCATCCACAGGCCTATCCATGTCTGGCCCCACATGTTGGCATGCTCCACCACCACTGATTTGGGGTATGTGTGTTCCTGACATGTTGACAATGTCCAGTCATTGTGCTGGGCATGTAGACAATTATATGACAGGGCTGAACAGTCCTGGCAAGTGACATGGCCTCATTCATAGTGCTATGGGTGGCTTACGTATTGGGTGAGCAGTTTGTGCACACGTACATTGTGTTTCCCAGCTTGACGGGTGGTTGACTATTGTTGTATGTTGCTTCAGCTGAGTGACTAGCTTGACAATGTGTCAGTGTGAGCCTGCTGGGGCCTGGCACATCCTGGGATGTACAGTGCTGTATGCCCCTGGGCATCAGGAATGGGCGCCTGTTGAGACCATGATGTGTTCTTTGGTGTGGCCCCAGGCACGTCTGTCACTTATTGGGTCCATGTTATGTCCATTGCCATATGGTATTGTGAGTATCCACAAGGATGTTTTTGGGTCCTCAGCATTCCAGTGTTGTAGGGCATCATCAACAGTATGATACCTGCTGTGTGGCATTTGACGTTTGCATGCTGCAACTGTGATGTGGACCACAGCCTAGAGGGGTGGGGAGAAGTGTTTTCCATGATGTCACTGACATTGTAATTTTCCTGTACTCTGCAGATTGCACCACCATGAACAGGAACAGGGACTGGCAACCAGGGACTGGTAGAAGGGGGGCCAGAGCCTGGGCCATCATCCGGGAACATCAGGGATAGCTTGCAGGGCTGTGGCATGATGAGTGTGCTATATTATTGCAATCACCTGTGACCTACCTGGTTGCCTGTGTTGGTTTTTTAACCCTTTACACCTGTTCCCACCACTTGATGTGCTTGTCATCAAGGTACAGGTCAGGAAGCATATGAAAACCAGGAACAGTTTCAAAATTTGCAAATAACATTTTATTTTTCTCAATAACAGCAAAATAAAAAATAGAAATTAATCAGTATAACTATTTACAAAGGCAGTACAAACAGACAACCAAGTCCTTCTTCTAAGGGTATCTCTTAATTCCAAGTTTCAGTCTCTCAGTCTGTCACTCTCCTTGTATCTCTAGCAAAAGCATTGCTGCTCTTTTCATAAGTCTTTGTCTGGAAACTCATTAAGAGAGCCTGCTTTTCACAGAATGTTCTTGTAAGTTTACAGAATGTTCTTGTAAGTTTCATTCCTTGCAGGTGCAACAAAAGAGTGCACAGTGACCCAGAACTGACCTCTTGTTTACAGCTCTGCAAAAGGCTTAAATACTGCATCTCATGTTAACTGCTTAAGTTCCAAATAGGTTTGCAATCATTTAAACAGTATAGCTATGTTCAGTTTTAAACAAAGGGATCCCAGTTTCACATACAGGTTTACACAGAGATTCACATATACTTTTATAACTGTAGATATGCAAGGAGAAGAAAAGACAAAAAAAGCAAGGGAAGGCAGAGAGATAGCAAGAGGCGGAAAATTGAGAACCGTCGAAGTGATCAGTTCCTAGGTCTCACAAGAAAATTTGGTTGCACAATCAGACAGAGCAGAGACAGAAAAGGAGAGGATAGAACAGACCCTTGTGTCTAAACTCTTTCTGCATAACAAATGGGGCAGGGCCTTATTCAACCCTGTCACAGTGCTGTTGTGATCATTCACAACACCTGTCATAGTGCAATGTAGAGTATCCCATGAAGACAGTGACAGCAAAAATGGCAAGGACAAAAAGGGCAACAGAAAACAGAGGGCAAGTGGGAAGAAAATGATCATCAAGACTGTGACCTACATTTTATCTCCCTCCCCGAGTTGGGTCCCCCGGAGTTGATTGTGTTTAGTATGGGAGTTGTGGGGGGCAAAGCCCCCTGCAAAGCAGGGTGTGGGGGGAAGACACTGTGGCACTGTTGTCACCATTTCTGCAAATGCTATGTTTGCCACTCACCGTATGTGGTTGCGCTGTTTTCCCTTCACCCTTTTCATCCTTGACCATTTTACTGTGCTATTATCATATAGAACTACGATGTGGCCCTGGTGTGCTTTGCCAACCTCTGCCCATGTCACATATGCTGATATATTGGGCAGTCTGTCCTGACATATATTGGCACACCACCCCTGTTCTGTGTGAATAGTTATTCCTTTCCACAGGATACCCATGCTTATGAGGCTGGTCTCCTGGGACATCCAGTTGCTATGCATATTCCCATTTTTCTCTGCACATTGTTGCACAGTCCTCCCACTACATGCACTATTGTGGCCTACATGACATGGAGACACATGTGTGACCTGCACGGCCATGCATCCTATGGTGTGTGCATCCTTGAAGGCCTGTGGTGTACACATCACACATGCAGCACTGTGGCCAGGCATACTGCAGGGTCCATTGCAGGTGGGCCATGCCATTTGTGTTACCTGGCCACACACAGGATTTCCTCAGTGCCAGATTTTATACTTCCATCCCTGGCTGTGGTTGACACACTGCTACGTGTGTAGTACTGCCCTGGTGTTGTGTCTTCTGGCCTCTCCACAATTGTATTTTTCCTTGTGTCTTGGTTACACACCTCATGCTCATCGTACACCTAATGTGTCACTTGCCCCTTCTCTTTATGTTGCATTTGGCATGGTTGTTATCCACACACAAAGTTGGTTGCAGCTCTGCATGTATGGCTGTGTGTCGTAATATCCTCTATGCATGGTTGGCAGTTGTTAGTCTGGCAGTCCATGTCACCCACTGGTGCATTGCATCCATGGTGTACTCTGTCATGGATACCATAATCCTAGAACATGTTGGCCTGTTTTGTGTTGCTGGGGGCTATGCTGTGTGTCCTGTGTGATGCTCATTGTGTACACTGGTGGGCCAGTGGTACCACTCAAGTGACACTGCTTTGGGGTTGCACTGTCGTGCTGCATATACCCCTTTGATGATGGGTGCAATGCTCCACCAGGGCTCCATGGTCATTGCCACGCAGCCTATTGGCATGTGCTGTGTTGCCCTTCCTGGATGTGTCTGGCCTAAATCACTGCATCATGGTGGCCCATGCATGCCTGGCCACTGCTCTTTTGGTACCCTGTATGCTTCACTCCCCGTTGCTGCCCCTGACACACCATTGGTGTGTGGCCCACTTGTTCTGCTTATGCACCTTGGTGGCAGGCCTCTTGTGAATTTGTTGTCTCTGTCCCAGATGTGTGCCTGTATCATGATGCTGCAGCACTGACTGCCAGGCTGTCCTTTATGGTCGCACCACCACATGTTGACCTCCAGGCCTGTTTCAATAGGGGACATACACCGGCCCTGTGCTACTGGTCACCCCATGTCTGTACCCAGTGGGGTGCTGTGGAGGTGCACATACCTGTTCTGCATTCTGTGTATTGTTGTTTACTATTTATGTCTGTGATTCTCCTGTTCAGTGCTGTTTTGGGTACTTATACATATGCACTTTATGTATGAACATACTAACATACAAAATTGCCAGCAGATACAGGCCTTATGGTCTATCTAGTCTGCTGGAGTATGCAGCACTTCAGACATTTAGACTGTAGCTGCCCCCCTCTCTTGCCCCCATATTACATACTAACATACTAAAATGGCAGCAGAATAGGTCTAACAGTCTCTCGAGTCTGCTCGATTTTCTGCACCCGCACTGAGGGCCGATTTTGGTGTCCCCCCTTCCCCTTGGGTTATACTGTCCCCAGTCCCAGATGTTCCACCTGTATTGGGCCTGGTCAGATTTACCCTTCCCCTCTACCTGTCCCATCCCCTCATAGACCCATCCACAGTCTCTACCTCTACCAGCTCCCTGGGCAGAGCATTCCATGGCTCCACCACCCTTTCAGTGAAATAACATCTCCTCCTCTCCCCTCTAAGCCTGCCCCCTTCCAGCTTACACCCCTGACCTCTTGTTGCCCCACCCTTCTTCCTTTGGAGCACCCTGACTGCACCTCCTTTATTGATCCCTTTCATGTACTTTAAGACCTCTATCATGTCCCCCTGTCCCTCCTCTTCTCCATGGTGTACATATCAAGCTCCTTGAGCCACTCCTCATAGGTCCCCTCCCCCAAGCCCCAGATAATTTTGGTTGCCCTCCTTTGGACCCTCTCTAGGAGTGTAATGTCCCTCTTTAAATGTGGTCTCCAAAACTGTACACAATACTCGAGGTGTGGCCTAACCAAGCAGTTGTACAGTGGAAGGATCAATTCCACCTTTCTGGAGGTAATCCCCCTGGTGATGCATCCTAGCATCCTATTTGCCTTTGCTGCTGCCCTCCTACAGGTCTTTGAGTTGTTCATTTTGACATCTACCACTACCCCCAGGTCCCTGTCACCCTCCGTGACTTGAATCATGTCTCCTCCCAGGGTATACCCCTGGCCTGGATTTCTGACTCCCAGATGCAGAACCTTACACTTCCCCACATTGAATTTTAGTTTCCATTTTCCAGACCACCTTTCTAGAGCCTCCATGTCCTCCTGCAAGGCCACCCTTCCCTCCTCCCATCCACCACTGCACCCAGTTTTGAGTCATCTGCAAATAGACCCATCTCACTCCTGATCCCCCTCCTGATGTCTGAGATATAGGCGTTGAACAGGAGTGGCCCCAGAACTGACCCCTTGGGAACTCCTCTAGTTACCCACCTTGGGGATGAAGCTAACCCTCCAACCACCACCTTCTGAGTATGCTCAGAGAGCCAATTTCCTATCCATCTTAGCAACTGTCTTTCTACCCCCCATTTCCTTCAGCTTAGCAAGCAGGCCACTGTGGGGTACTGAATCAAATGCCTTGCTAAAGTCCAGAAAGAGGACGTCCACTGGCCTACCCTGGTCCAGGGCCCTCGTCACCCAGTCATAGAACTCAACAAGGTTTGTCTGGCATGATCTTCCTGTGACAAAGCCATGCTGCTGAGCATCCAAGTACCCAGTTTGCTCCAGTAACCCCCCTAGTCTTTTCTTGACAATACCCTCCATCACTTTGCCAACCACTGATGTTGGGCTAATGGGCCTGTAATTTCCTGGCTCCTCTCTTGATCCCCCCTTGTGGATTGGTATGACATGGGCTACCCTCCAGTCTTGGGGTACCCACCCAGTTCTCAGAGAGATGTTGAAAATCTCCACTAGAGGGACTGCCAGGACATCTGCCAGTTCTCTCAGCACCCTGGGATGTATCTCATCTGGCCCAGGTGCTTTCTGTGTCTGAAGGGACCTGAGGGTTTCCCTTACTCTCTCTACTGGGATTTCAGTGTCCACATCCTCACCCTTTTCACCCTGCTCTGCTGAGGCCCCCACCTGTCTGTGGTGGCTAATCCCTTTCCCCAGATCCATCAGGGCCCCGGTCTCTACCACTCCCACCCCTTGCTCCTGTTTACCCTCACTTCCCTCACAAGGCATTGCTCCTCCATCCCCCCTGGTAAAATTACCTCCTGCATCTTTCACACTCCCCCTGTCCACCCTCAGTTGAAACCCTCCCTTTGATCCTGTCCCACCCTGTCTTGAAGCTGCTCACTGACCTCAAAGATACTACCTCCTCCGGCAGCACTTTCCACCCTACAAACACCCTTTCTGTGAAACAGTGCCTGATCATTTCCCTCCTGAATCTTCTGCCTTTCAATTTCAGACTGTGTCCCTGGTTTTCCTCCCACCTTTTAATTTGAATATACTCTTGGTGTTAACTCTGTTTATGCCATTCAAGTACTTGAAGGTCTCAATTATGTTGCCTCTCTCCCTTCTATTCTACAGGGAATACATATTGAGCTCTCTCAGTCTCTCTTCAAATGTTTTATCTCCCAATCCCAGGATAATTTTTGTTGACCTGTGCTGCATCCCCTGCAGTAGCTTGGCATCCTTTTTCAAACAGGGGCACCAGTACTGCATGCAGTATTTCAAGTGTGGCCTCACCAGGGACCTGCACAGGGGCAGGATGACATCCTCTCTCCTAGAGGTAAAATCAAATCAAAGTTTATTTATCAGCGCAATTCTCACTGTATTCAAAGCACTTTACATACTACAAATCTTAAAATCCATAAATTATAAATTAACTCAATGTCTCCTAGCCAATGCCTACAGGCATCAGTGAAATACACTGGTGTGTCCTGCGGACGCCTACAGAAGTTGGCTACTGACTTCCTGTGTGCCCTGGCAACGTCTGGAGAAGTCACATATATTTTAATATATAATGTAACAGAATATAATATATATTTGACTGCATAGCACCATTGGAAAGGTAATTTTGTGCTGAACAACTTTGCCACTGATATTCTGTGTATGTCATGTATACTTTAGGAGTTATTTGTATTTGTTTATGGTATGGTGTGTATGGCTTATGTTGCCTGTTTTAGTGAAAAAAAAATGTTTTTGCTGTTTCAACCAGCATAGGAAAAAATGAAATTACATATTATTCTTTGCATACCACCACTGGAAAGGTAATTTTGTGCTGAATAACTTTGCCAGTCATACTTTGTGTCTAGCACTTACGGTTCTTGAGCTATTAGGATTTGTTTGTGGCATGCTGACTATAGCGTGAATTTGCTTAGAAAGGCCCAGGATTTACTATTAACAGTATACAGGAGACAAGTGGTGCAACTTCAGAGAGCTCCTGTGAAGGCAATGAGTTAACCTCATAAATTATACAATAAACTCCATTTATACTATTTCATAATCGTCCTTTAAACTATATCAGAGAATGCCTGGCTGAATAAGGATGTCTTTAATCAGATTTAAACTGGTCGGCAGTCTGGCTCTCTCAAATCTGATGAGGTAGAGAATTCCACAGGGTCAGGGCTGCAAAACAAACATACAGGCCCCAGATGAATTGAATTTGACCCTGTGAATCTCTAGCAATCCCTCATCAGAGGAGTGGAGAGGCTGGTTGGGGCGGTAGGTGCACAGAAGATCTTGCAGGTAGCTGGATCCCTGGTGATTCCCCTTGCAATGCACCCCAGCATTCTGCTGGCCTTTGCTGCTGCCCTTCTGCACTCGGCTAAGTGGTTCATTTCCCCTGTTACTAGTACTCCCAGATCCTTCTCCTCCATTTACATGGATAGCTGCACTCCCCCTAAGCAGTAACTATTACCAGGATTTCTGGCCCCCAAGTGCATAATGTTACACTTCTTGGCATTGAACCCTAATTGCCATGTGTTTGACCACCCCTTCAGTCTTGCTAAATCCTCCTGGAGTACTCTACTGCCACCTCCATCCACTTCCACACAGATCTTAGTATCATCTGCGAAGAGGCCGATCTTACTTTTTATCCTGTCTGAAATGTCGGCAATGAAAATGTTAAACAGAACTGTTCCCAATACCAAGCCCTGTGGGACCCCACTTGTTACAGCTCTCAGTTCTGACAGTTCACCCTCCATGACTACCTTTTGCTGCCTATCCTGTAACCAACTCTTGACCCATCTAACCCATTTCCTCCTGGTTCACAGGTTACTCAACTTGCTTGTCAGCCTTCCATGAGGCACTGAGTCAAAGGCCTTGTTGAAGTCCAGGTAAAGAATGTCCACCGCATGGCCCTTGTCCAGTGCTTGAGTCACCCAATCAAACAAGTCAACCAGGTTTGTCTGACAGGATCTGTCTGAGACCAACCCATGCTGCTTGCAGTCCTGGAGACCATTATTCTCCAGAAATTTCACCAGCCTCTTCCTGAGGATAGTCTTCATTAGCTTTCATACAATGGTGGTAAGACTCACTGGTCTGTTGTTCACTGGTTCTTCCCTGGGCCCACTCTTATGGAGGAGTAGCACATGTGCCATCCTCCAGTCCCTGAGTATGCACCCAGTATCCAGGGAGGTGCTGAATAAGTCCACCAGTGGCCCCAACAGGACTTCTGCTAACTTTCTCAGGATTCTAGGGTGAACTCTGTTTGGCCCAGGTGCCTCATTCACCTTCAGAGACTTAAGGCCCTCCATCACCCTACCCACTGGGCTCTCCCCAACCATAACCACCAACCCTTATTCCCACCCCACCCTTCCCCTTAGGCACAGGCCCTTCTTTCTCCCTCGTAAATACTGAACAGAAGTATTCATTGAGTATTTCTGCCTGCTCTGCCCCCTTTTCCACCCAACCACTGCCATTCTTGATCCTAACAATCTGATCCTTACTCTTTCTCTTCTCCCATATATACTTAAAGAAATCCTTTTCCCCTTCTTAGATCCCCTTGTGCTAGCCTCAGTTCTCTCAATGCCTTGGCTGTCCTTACTTTCCTACTCACCCCCCCCCGGATTTTCTCATGTATTCCTCCCTCTCCTACTTGCTGTTGGATCTTTTGTAGTTCCTAAAGGCAGCCCTCTTTTCCCTCACCCTCTCCACAACATATGTGTTCCATACACACCATTGTAAAAGTATGCATTCAGCCACCTTCAGCAATGTGTACTACAGCAGCTGGCATGAGGGCATCCTATGTTTCACCAATGTCCTTGGCCAGGGGTGTCCTTCTGTTGATGCATCACTTTGAGGTGGTTTGTGGGGGGTTCAATGTGTCCCATCCATGCCTCCTGCTACCAGTGCACCTTACAATGCCATTGTGCCACTGTGTTCAACATGTGTTGAACACTGGGTCCACTCACACATTGGGCACAGCGGACAGGGACTGGACCCATGCATGGCTTCCATGGCTTTTACTCCATTTCAGCATCCACTGACCAGGCATTTGTCCTCTGTGGGCATTGCAGTGCAAGTGTGACACCTGCCTATGTCCACCTGCCTGTATATGGTGGTGTGTCTATAGTATCCAGGGCAGCTGTGCTACCCATGTCTCACATGCATCATGGGGTGTTCATTCTACTGGAGGTGGGGTGGGGGACATAGCTATGTGTGCTAGTCAAACTTTGTTGGTCCACAGTGTCTGCTTGCATTCTGCGTGATATTGTCTTTTTTTCTCTTAGGTGACCATAGGACAGCTATGGCCACACAGTGCCCAGAGATGGTGGAGGGTCACGATGACCTGCTCTGCCATGTGATACAGCAGTAAAGGGTGATGATGTGGCAGCTGTTAGCCATCAAGGCAATTGTGGGAGGCATTGCAGAGGCCATGGGATGGATTGCAGTGGCTGTGGAAGAGATGACTCACAGCACCCGGACACCACTTTCACGTACACCGTAGATGTCCTCTCTGTCATTCCCTGTAGACTCCCTAACCTGTTTTTCCCTTGTATTTGCCATTTACCTCCCCATCCCTTTTTCCAATGTATATATTGTACATAGTTTTCTTTGTTTTTGATTATTTTCCTGTTGTTCTCCTGTTTATTATTAAATATATCTTTATATGTTATTCTCCTGTGTCCTGCATCTGTCATTGTGCTTTATGGCCTTTGTCTTGCGGATTGCTGGGGTGCTTTCACTGTGCAATTAGGTCCCTGCCTGTCCTGTCCCACAGGGTCTCCACTGGTTGTCATGCTGGTGTGTGGTGCTGCTCCACCACCTGTATGGTGTTTTAGGTGTGGAAGATGTTTTGTCCAGTTGGTGGCCAGGTTCTAGTTCCCATGTGTCCCCCTGCACATCTCCTGCACATGATGTCCACCATTTGGGTTGTGGCTGTGCAGTATCCTGGGATGGTCCCTGTACTTTGGGCAACTCCCCACTTACGTTGCCTGGTGGGTGGCTTCTGTATGCCACCTTTCCATGGCTGTCTTCCTGTTTCTGTGGCTGCCTTCCATCCCCCTTTGTCTCCAAGATGTGTGCCATTAGGTTTGCTGTCACCTGCTCCATGTCAGAATTCCATGTGTCCTCCCCTATGAACAGTCATGATCAGTTTTCTTCTACTGGCACCCCATACAGTTATCTATGTGTTGCCCCCTTCAACACTCTCACTGCCCCACCTCCACCCTTCTACCACTATACACATCCCCAATGTGGTACTCCTTTTCTGCATACATGTGTATGCATTATGTTGGGTGCTTCATGTTTGCTTTTTGCATTTCCTCTGCTCCCTGACTATATTTTTTTTCTTTACTGCACTCCTTCTGTGCAGGTGCCCCAAGGTGCCACTTGGTTCCTTTGTGCCTCACGCCACCTCTGTGTGCACTGGGCTGCTGTTACTGTTTGCACTGTCCATTTGCTATATTCAGAACTGTCTTAAGTGCTGGGCATTCTTTCTAGTGCACTCTGGGCTTAGCTTTGCACACCTCCATTTGCATGCTGTATTCGGCTGTGTTTGTCTGTAGGCTGTTCCTTTGAATATTATGTGCACTGGGTTGTGGGCTAGTGCTACCTGCTGGGCAGTGCAAACTTTGCCCATGGGCACAGTTTTGAATATTGGGCCTCAGAAAAGTTGTGCTGTGTGCAGTTCTAAAAAGTGTGCTCAGTAAATAGGATCTGCTCTGTACTTAGAGATCAGTTTTGACTATTTGTACTGCTGTCATTGCATATGGAGGGATATGACAATCTGGTATGAAGAAAAATATTATAAAGTGCTGGCAGGAGAAGAAAAAGGGGTTAATGAGAATCATTTTTTGTTCTAAGGTTTTCTGCTTTTCTGTGCTAATGTTATTGCTGCTGTAGAAAATAGACTTACACTGGGCACAGACTGTACTATGAAAGGATGTTTTTGCTGTCTGTACAAAATGCTGAGCATAAACAAAATTAGATACAGCAAAGGCTATGTGTGTAAAATATGCAGACTCAGACTGGAAAACTACAGTAATGTACCCAGCGAAAGATGACCTTGTATGGACGAATTATATAAGCTAGATTGTAAGAGGCAGAGAGTGAGGCACCTGCACACCCTATAAAGAAGAGCTGAAGCTTTCTCACCTGTCTTGTTCATCCTTCCAAGGCAAGGTAACCAATCATTATTGATACTTTGTTAGCTGGGCTGCCGGGGATAATGCAGTATATTGTCTTAGTCAATAAACTTGCTTTGTGGTGCAATTCCTCATTTCCAGAGTAATCAGTGGCTTGAATGTTGAATGTTATTCCAGATTGGAGTAGGATAATTTACACCCTAAAATCAAGGAAACATAGAAACATAGAATTTGACAGCAGATAAGAACTGCTTGGCCCACCTAGTCTGACCAATTTCCTACCCAACAGATAAGCTGCAGATCCTAGTTAACCAACAGCTTACTTCCTCCTACCCACCCCACTAGGACAGCCTTATGTCTGTCCCATACATTCTTGAATGCCCCCACTGTTCTTGACTCCACTACCTCCTCAGGGAGGCTGTTCCATGCATCCACAACCCTCTCAGTGAAAAAATACTTCCTCACATTACCTCTGAGCCGTCCCCCCTCTATCTTCAAATTGTGCCCCCTTGTTCTTGCACATCTCTTTTTCTGAATGATGCTACCCTCTTGGACTTTGTTAATTCCCTTGAGGTACTTGAAAGTTTCTATCATGTCCCCTCTCTCCCTTCTTTCCTCAAGGGTATACATATTAAGCTCCTTTAATCTTTCTTTGTATGTCTTCTGGTGCAGATCCTGCACCATTTTGGTTGCCCCTCTCTGGACAGCCTCCACTCTGTATATGTCTTTGCAGAGATGGGGTCTCTAGAACTGCACACAGAACTCCAGATGGGGTCTCACCAACTGTCTGTACAGAGGGATAACAACTTCCTGTTTTCAACTATTGATGCCTCTCCCTATGCATCCCAGTATCCCCCCAGCCTTCCTTACTGCCTTCTCACATTGCTTGCCCACCTTTAGGTCATCTGATATAATTACCCCCAGGTCTCTTTCCATTTTTACTGTTGTCAGTATCTCACCCCCTATTGTGTACTCTTCCCCTAGGTTTTTGAATAGAGGTATGAAAGGATCGCAACCTATGTACTTCTGTTGGTGGGAGCTGATTGTAGGATAGAGACTGTCAGTGGAAGGTTTAATTTTCTGAGACTCGGTCTGGCTAAAAAAGACAGGTTATATAACATGGAGGAATTTATTGTTGTATTTGTGGCTGCCTATAGGGCTCATAATTTTTGTAAGGAAGCTAGATATAAAGGAGACCCCAAGATGAAGTCTTCCATACCCAATAAGTTTGAGACCTGGAAGGACTTACTGGTACCATCTCAGGCTTATTTGCATCCAGCTTGTCCATGTGGAATACGGCTGACATGGAGATCATAAAGAGGCATGTGCATTATTCTGAGCATCAAAATGCAGATAAGGTTACAAAACCTATGATATATGGGATTGATGGCCTAGCACAAAAAGAAGAAAGGTGTACTATTTACAGTATGTATGTATGTATGGTATCACTAAACTGTTTCAAGAAACTGAAACTAAAATCAATGAATTGGTAGAAGTCAATA
Organism: Neoceratodus forsteri; assembly: GCA_016271365.2. Lineage (NCBI taxonomy): Eukaryota > Metazoa > Chordata > Ceratodontiformes > Ceratodontidae > Neoceratodus > Neoceratodus forsteri. Next base: position 421,125,281 of record CM057458.1, read on the forward strand.
ACACGAAAGCCCAGTCCCAAAAAAAAAAGTCAGGCCATGAAATTATTTGTTCTGCTTTGAAGAATATGTCTTTACTACTATTACCAAGCTATTGGGGAATATTAATAAAGGAAGGGTATCTGATCATTTACAAGACAATCACTTGCTAAAGTGGTATTGTCCAAATTGTCAGGGTACTGTAGCTGGGACTGTTTGGAATTGTGTGTCCATTTACCCTTGAGTACTCTTAGGAATTTGGGATCAGTAACACTTCATCCTTAAGTAATCAATGGACCATGTTTACAAGCATGAAATTGTACACTGCTTGAGACCATGTTTATAACCTTTACTTTATCTCTCCCACTATTTGATAAATATATATCCATATTTGGCAAGTTAGCCACTATTCATTTGGTTGGTCACTTAGAAGGAGACATTTATAAGGAAAGGTTCAACCTTCCTATCATGGTGGTATACCACCTAACGCTAGATCAATTGGTAGCCCCTCATACAGCATGCTGTGATGTCAGAGGTTATCAATACCTTTATGTGTTTGACATTATCACACTCATATGTGGCTATTCCAATTCTACTGGTCTGTCCATACCAGCAACTGAGAGTCCAAGGACACCCAACAGCAACAGTTGCAGAGTTCACCTCATCAAATGGAGGGCACCACAAGCAAAGGATACATATAATATGGGAGGACATTATTGCATGGTTACTAACCACAACTTTTGCCTACATTCTGTAGCTCTCAACAGTACCCCCATTCCTATGCTTGACTTTTGTTTTACTCCTATCTATAAAACCCTTTTAGGTACCACTGTCATCACTCCTGTGCCCCTGTACAAATAAATCATTCTATGAAGTGCCCTGTCCTTTATCAATCTTGAAAAATATGTACATGTATTTGAGGCCCCATAGCTAAGTTGTCGTTAAACAAACATTTTTTTTTTGCAAAACCTATATTGTACTTGGTGTTCTGCATCTGCAGACTTAATTTTAAATTATTCAGCCTCAGTTTAGTTTTTTCCTTGGTCTTTCTGTGTGGTGCTGCTGTGTCATGCTGCACTAGTGCTGTGTGGGGGGGAAGGGCATGCTTTTTTGGGGGGGCAGTAACACAACAGCTTTAGTTTCAGAGACATTCAGTGCATTTTCAGCTTTCACTGTCACCTCAGACAATTCATTTTTCTCAAATCCTGAAAATGTCATTCCCATATTTTCTCAAATCCCAGCATTTCTGTGCATTCTCAGTGTTCCAGTGCTGTTAAAATACTAACCTTTGTCCAGGTCTCTGGGGCAGGTAGTTGTTAATATTTGTGGTCATTATTTTTCATAATACTTTAACTCTTTCTTGTCACTTTGATTGTTTAATGTGCTTGTAACTGTTTTACCATTGGCAGTGTTTTTATTATTTTTCAAGCCAGTAGTACTTGTATACATCACCACATCAAAATGAATTGTAGATGGAATGGAAAAGGTACACAGGAAGAAAAGGCAGAGAAGGCATCAGTGGTGACCACCACTGGAGGAAGACAAAGGTGTGGTATGGTTGAAGCAGGCAGTAGTGTAAGTGCAGTGTGTGATCTAGTGGCATTGTTAAAAAAATGCTTACAGCACTTGATTTGGCTGCTTTCATAGTTCAGGGAGGTGGCAACCAGAGCCAAGATCTGTTACCTGAAATTTTCTCAGCACCAATAACAGTGATTAAACACAGTGGTGTTGAGAAATATCCAAAAGAGTCTTCACCAGTGGTTAGTGCTAGTGGACCTGAATCTGAGGATGATGCAGTTGCAGAGTTGTGTGTGCCACTGCCGTCTCAGAAAAATGGGGATGAGGAGAACCTGCTAAAGGAGAAGGATGAGAAATTGAAGGGTGACAGTGAGGATGCCACTGTGATCAGTCCTTCATGGGAGCCTGAAAAGACAAGAAAGAAAGGGTGATAGCAAAATGTACCATGTATTTTTTTTCAAATTGAAGGGTAGGCAACCTTTGTCACAAAAGCTAATACAGTATATGATGACACATACCCCAGAACAGAAAGAAGTGTTGGTATAGTGGCCACTAACACCACCACAACTGTTACTCCACATCATTTTTTGTGTCTTTCAAAATCCTTTGTGTGGAACTTTTTATTACAGATCCAGAATATGACACTGTGGCAATATGCCAACTTTGTCAGGTCTGAGTAAGCTATGGAAAAAAGGTCTTGTGTTGGGACAAGTGGACAGCATACCCATCTTAAAGTCAAACATATGACTTGGTGGCAAGCACATCAGTGGAAAGGGTCTGTGGGTGGTTTGGGAGGTAGAGGTGAGGTGGGAGGCTATTGTGGAGGAAAGGACCATTGAGGAGGGGAGGAGGTCAGTAGTACCCCCGGAAAGTTTGAAATCACTGATGAGCAACAGCAACAGGAGCAGCGGTGTCACCCAGAAAAAGCCCCACAGCCAAGTCACGTTTCTCAACACTGTCTCCATCTGTGACAACCTCTGAGAAAAGTGGTGCCTGCACAAAACTGTTCCCAAAAATCACCCTCCGAAAAAAGATCCAGCCAGCTATTACTAGCATTTTATCAAAGCAATATAAACTACCCCCTAATAATTCAGTGCCAGGGAATTGAAAGCTGCTACGGCAGAGATGATTGCTATTGATCATCCCCCATTTTCTTTTGGGGAAAATGTAGGCTTCCTTTGCTTCATGAAGTCCTACTGGAATCCAGTGTGGCTCACCTCCTGTGAAAAGAAAGAATATGGAGCAATCTGCTCTAGATAAAGCCTGCCTATGTCCAAACCATCTCTGGAGATAATGACTCACTCACCAAAAAATGTAGTCAGCTTTTATCCCATTTTACTATGTCCCAATTGGTGTCAGTACTGTTAACAGTTGCCTTGCCAATGTTTCAAAGGATAAACCCTCTTCCAAAGGGCAAACAGTTGCTGTCCAACAGGCTCCCATTCTTCAGGCTCTATTAAAACCCAAGGTCCTTTTAAGTTGGCAAGCAAGGTACCAGCTTGTTCACCATGCACAAACTGGGGAATGGCACAGTAGAGATTTAGTCTCTGAAAAATCCCAATAAGGCTCCATTTACTTACCACAAAAGGAAATTAATTAATTAAAAAATAATTTCAATAGAGTCTGAAGAACAGAAGCCTTTGGGGCAGTAACTGTTTTTTTCATTTAATTTATTTATTGATGTATATTGGATAACACCTTTGAGTCAAAGACTCCTTTACAAAGGTTCCATGTCATTAAAAACAGAGACATCAGGGACAATAGCAACAACTAACACAATAATCACAGAAATGGATACAAAATGGTTTCAAATGGATACAAAAATGGTTACAGATAACACAGTAAAGCAGTTGAAGATACAGAGTTACAGAGTGCTGCCAAAACATAGGTACACAGTGCAAATGGTAGTCGGTAACAAAACATACACTGCAGGGTGGTGGTGCAAGCCATGTCCTGGTGATTATTTGCAGGCCTATGCCAGACTGAGGTGTCCATTGTCAAAATATAGGTGTGCCCAGGGGTGGCTGGACCAGAGTTAAGTCCATAGTCGTGGGGGGTGGGGGGGGCAGTGGGAAGGTCAGTTTCAAGGGCAGTCACAGACTAATTCATGAGTGATTAGGTCTCTTAGTTGGGACTTGAACTGACCAAGTTTGGGCTCTGTGAGGAGGGAGTTTGGGAGTGAGTTAAGCCAGTTAGGGGCCAAGTATCTAAAAGTTCATTGACCCAAAGTGGTCTTGCAGTGAGGTACCCTGAAGTGGGTTGTCACCAATTGTCGAGTGAGGCAGGTGGACAATGGTGCCTGGAGTGGGGGGGGGGGAGAGGGCAGGTTGGAGTAGCCCTGCTGTTATTTTTTTAGCAAAGAGGTAGGCCTGATATTTGAGCCTCCCATCAAAGTTTAGCCAGTTTGTTGAGGCGTAAAGAGTGCAGGTATGTGTGAGTCTGGCGCAGCCTGTAGCAAGTTTACAGGCCTTATTAAGGGTCAGTCTAATTTTGTTTAGGTACATGTTGTCAGCTGCCCCACAGATAATGATTCTGTAGTCTATTAGTGATAGTATAGATGTAGAGACAGCATCTATACTATCACTAATAGACTACGGAATCATCACCTATAGGGCAGCCGACAACACATACCTAAACAAAATGTTTGCCCTAAGGAAGAAGGTTTATCCTTCATAACATTGGCAAGGCAACCTTTAACAGTACTGTCACCAACTGTGGCATAATAAAATGTGATAACAGCTGACTACATTGTTTGGTGAGTTGTTATCTCCAGAGATGGTTTGGACATAGACTTCCTTCACTTTATGTCCAAAGCATGCCTCAAGTGGAAAGTGCTGTCCAGGATTTATTTTTCACAGCAAGCAACTCTTAAATTGAGGGTTATTGTTAAAAATGAAGTTTCACTTGCCCTATAGAATGCTTCCAGTTCATACATCCACTTTACCACTGTACATAGAGCTGTATCATGTGATCTTCAGCAACTGTTACTTGTGACCTACTGCCTCTTTCTGAAGAAATGTCACCTGAATTCACAATAAAGCAACATCTAAGACAAAGTTACATGCAAATTTTTCAAACTTGAAGTTGCCACAAAATGTCCAATTTCACAAAATGCTTTGAGAAATTGAAGTTGGTCACTTTTCAGGAATTCTGTGATCAAAGTAAAACTTTGCTGCATCTCTAATTCTAGTGGTTGTTCTGTCTAAGAATAAACACATTATTTTCTAGTTATTGTTTTGTGAGAAGTGTGAACAAATAGAGCAAATCACATTGGTGATGCCCTTTCATATATAGTGGATTAGATACAAAAGTTAACTTTAATGGGAGTGTGGCACTGTAAAATCATGACCTTATCTGCATGAAAGTCTGATAATGTTGTAATTTGATGAACGGTTGCCATTGAAAAGAGTCTACCTGGTGTAAGAAGGGTTGGATGAGAAAAAATATGCTCTTCATTAAATTATATAACAAAAGTTACACAGTGGGCATGTATATGAACAGTATTCATATAGTATAGATGGTGAACTAGATCACTAATTGGCTGAAGGGTAGGCAGCAAAGGGTGGTGGTGGTGGGGAACTCTCATCTCTGAGGGATGTGATGAGTGGGGTGCTGCAGGGATCAGTGCTGCGACCAGTGTTGTTCAGGATTTGAACTGCTGATATCTCCCATGGGTTCAGAGTAAGATCAGTCTCTTCGCAGATGATACAACGATGGGAGCGGTGGTACAGTAAATGACATAAAAGGGTGGAGGGGGCTTCAGGAGGATTGAACCAAACTACAGGAGTGGTTGGAGGCATGGCAGTTGATGTTTAACACCAAAAAGTGCAAGATATTGCACTTTGGGGATAAGAACCAGGGGAAGAGCTACCAGCTGAGGGAGTACAGCTGAAATGCACTTAGGAGGAGATGGATCTAGGGGTGCTCATAACAGGGAGTATGAACATCTCAACTTGGTGCAGGAAGACAGCAGCAAAAACCAACAGGATGCTAGGGTGCATAACAAGGGGAATCTCCTCTAGAAATACGGGCTGATTTTGCCCCTCTACAGGTCACTGGAAAAGCTGCACCTGGAATACTGCATGCAGTTCTGGCACTCATTCCTGAAGGAGGACATCAAATTGTTGGAGGGTGTACAGAGTAGGGAAAAAAAGATGATCCAGGGACTAGAGGGATACTCCTATGAGGAGACGTTGTGTGAGCTGAACATGTATTACCTGGTGGAGAGGAGGGACGGGGGGACATGATCGAAACCTTTAAATGCCTAAAGGGGATAAACAAGACTAGTATAGAAGGGATTTTCCAGATCAAAAGGGAGAGGGTCATGAGGGGGCACCAGCTGAGATTGGAGGGTGGGAGATTCAGGAGGGAAGCCAAGAGACAGTATTTCACAGAGAAGGTGGTGGACAAGTGGAATACTCTGCCTGAGGAAGTAGTAACCTGTAGCATGGTGGACAGCTTTAAGAGGGGATGGGACAGAGTGAGGGAGGTAATTATGAAGATGGAAAGGGTGAGTGGGACAGCTGCAAGGTGAGGGGATTTTGAGAAAGGAACCAAGGGGTTCTGAAATGTGTTAAAGCGAGTACCACATGGTGGTTTTCTATTTTGTGTCAATAAAAGTTTATTTCTTTATCTGGCTGAATCTGTTTTAAATTTGCTGGTGTATGCCCTATATTTGTGTTTGGATTTGGCATTTGTTGAGATCACCACCTTCCCAGTGCACACTTTTTTGAGACTTGTAGCAAGGCGAGGGGCTAGCTGCAAAGCCGAGTAGACTCGATAGACCATGAGGCCTGTATTTGCTCACTTTTTCGTAAGTTCGCATGTTCATATTTGATCAGATGAAAGACTTTCTTAATGCTATGAACTTATGAACACCATATCAGCATGGTTTCAGGAAAAAACCATAGTACTTTAATAGCTATTATGGAACTTAAAAAATACTTTTTACAGAACCCTGGACAGAGGAGGTGTGGTAGGTACATTATTTCTTGAGTTATCGAAAGCATTTGATTTAGTTAATCATAAGCAATTGATAATTCATCTTGAGAAACTTGATTTATCTGCTAATGTAGTACAGTGGTTTTCACTTTACTTATCTAATAGAAAACAATCTGTTGTTCTTCGCCCAGTTACATCACCTTTGACTGATATACGTATGGGTGTTCCTCAGGGATTGATTTTGGGGCCCCCTTTTATTTATTGTTTTTTGGAATATATTACCTACTGTTATACAGGATAAAAATATTTTTATTACCATTTATGCAGATGATATTGTTTTATATTGACCTGGAGATGATCTTTCGGAAACTAGTACTCATTTACAGAAAGATTTTTTTTAAATGTTCAACAATGGCTGAAGGGAATGACTGATGGATAATTGAATGATGCTAAATGTTTGCAAAACCAAATCTTTATTTTTTGGTTCTCAATAAAAATTAAGTCACTTAGGACTTTTACCTTCTTTTCATGACTTATCTGGTGTTAAAACTGAACAAGTCATGCAATTTCAATACTTGAGGATTCATACTGGATCAACACTTAACATATCAATTATTTTATTAAAACAGTACATTCTAGATTAGGGCAGATTTATAGATTAAGTAGCTGCTTATCAGTCTATTCAAAGAAGGTATTAGCTCAATCTTTATTGTTACTGATTATTAGTTATGGTGTTTCAGTCTGTTCTTTTGCTACTAGTACTAATTTGCATTGTGTGAAAACATTGTATCACTCTATTTGCAGATTTGTTAGTTCTGCTTCTCATTCCACTCATCATTGTACTCTGTATAATATTTTATGTTCACTTTCATTTGAGCAAAGGGTGAATTATTTTAGTTTGCTATGCTTTAAAAGGATGTTGTTTACTCAAATACCTATTTTATTTATGTCTATTACCTCAGTTAGTTTTCATTCTAATTGTACTAGATCAGTAAATATTGAAAAATTAAACCCTCCCTCTGATAGGTATTCTTTAGATCAAAGATCCAGCTTTTTTGTGTTGTAAAATTGTGGAATGACTTGCCTAATAACATTTTAACATGTAATTCATTATATAGATTTAAAAAATGTTTGACTTGGGCCAGACCAGTGGTGCCGAGGATTGAGGCACTGGATGCCATACCTTGCACTATGCCGGTGACCTGGGTTCAGGAATGGACCCAGGTCAATGGGGGCCAGCTGGGGGAGGAAGGACTGAGTGTTTCCAATGGATGCTCTTGTTCTGTGGGGGGAAGGGGGTTTACTGGGCAGTGATGCCCATAGTGTTGCTACCTGTGGAAGCACGGGTGGCAAGGCACAACAGCTTCTCAAAGGAGTTGGAGTGGGAAGGGTTCTGTAGATACTTGACAGCAGCATGCACATGCACGCTATACATCTGGATGTAAGTCCTTCACCTCAGAGCCCTTAGGAGTAGGGACAAACCAGGAGAAAAAACAAAGGCAAAAAATCTCCTGGTAGCATGCATCATGATGCTGGCTTTCCGGTACGTCGAGGCCCAGCCAACAAGACCAGAGGAAGGGTTCCCCTGGGCCAAGACCTGGAGAAAGTAAAAAAAAAAAGTTTGGCTGAGCTTTGTCTTTCTCATTCTTATCATTCTTGCTGTAATGATATGTTAAGTACTGATCCAGTATGAATCCCCAAGTACTGAAATTGTCTGACTTGTTCAGTTTTAACACCAAATAAGTCATGAAAAGAAGGTAAAAGTCCTAAGTGACTTAATTTATATTGAGAAGTAGAACTAACTTCTTACTTTTTATTTGCTCTGTATTGTGTTGCTGTTTTTATAGCTTGATCATCCATGAAAATGGGCATTTGATGCCCTTGGGTTTCTTACCTAGTGATCAAATAAAAGAAATACAGGCAGATAGTAGGTTGGGGGTTTATGGAGTGAATAATTCTGTATTTATTTTCAATAATTACATGATACTGAATACAGCAATCACTACACTGTATTATTTGCTTATGGTGCCACATTTCTCACAATTGACACCTCACTGTAATTACAAAATCAATGATGGAGAGTTGTGGGGTTAAGTGCAATGCTTTCATGCAAAACCAGTGCACATATTCCTTTTCATTTTGATTTGCAGACTGTGACAATATTCTCATTCATTTAAACTCCATCTTGGTCATATTGTGGTCACTGCATGTGTGTGCTATCCTGATAGTGATCGATATGCTTAATGCCACTGTTTAGTGTCATAGTTGTCATTGGAATTCATTTGATTCTAACACTGAGTGTTTAAATTAAATTTTTCAATAATTAAACATAAAAGTGTGTTTAAATTTATATACTAATTGTTGTGTGCATCTGTGAATTTTCAAAACAATTTTTATCTAGCAAATACAAAATTCCAATTGAGCATTCCACACAAAGCACCTGTAAATGTCTGAGATCAAAAGTAAGCCATAACAGTAATTGTGATGCTACTGATCATATATACAACTTCAAAATATGTGTTCCCAGGTATAGATATTGAAATTGACATTTTTTTTAATTTGTCACAATACATTTCAAGAAATGTAACACCTATTCACTTGGAAAAAAAAGCAAACAATGGCAGGATTTAATGACTGATCACTAGCTGATGGTATATGTGCTTTTTGTTGAAAATGCACTTTTCAGTTAGTTCAGTGTTGAGGCTGTCAAAGATTGACTGATATGTTAATGTACATGTAACCTGAATTAATCACTAAACAATTACTGTGTTGTAGGTGATAAGGGTTGGGATTTGAGTTTGCAGTGAAAGTTGGTTGAGGGGGTGAAAGTCATGAAAATAATGCTTGTATGTCAGTGGCAGAATGTGGGGGACATGTAACCAACAAATGAATAGCAGCATCGAGAACTTATGACCACTGAAGTTATGGTTTACACAAGGCACTAGTATATTTTAAAAATGGTCTCACAAGGAAATCTAGTGAAGGAAAAGAAGTTAGAAGTCAAAAATGAAATCAAATAAATAAAATCAATTTCCACAAAATGGTCTTGTTTCCATTTCACAACCCATACTGCAAAGCACACTAGGTGCACACTAATTGCACATTCTAACTAAGCCAATAAAGGCATGGGCTTGACTGCCAACAAGACAGCAGCCTAACCTCGATTCTCTTCCCTCTCCTGCCACAATCTCAAGACATCCCACAGAAAGACTCCCCTTATTCAGTGGCTGTTGCACACCTATGTAATGATTGGTATCATCTGCATCAGCATCCAGTTTCCCAAGGTGCAATCACTGCTGCTGTTTCCTGTTCACAGTGTTTGTCTCTTTATCCCCTCTTCAGTCGTGTGGCCCAGAAAATGGTGATTTCTACCTACTCAGACTCCTCTAGCAAGATGGATGACCTGCACAAAATACAGACAATGTTTGCACAGCTCCTTCCTGAAGTAGCTAAGTTAAAAACCCAAATCCTCCATACAAATGAGGATATTGTTTCTCTCTCTCAGTGTGTCTCTCATATGGAGCAACAGCTTGATCTACAGGACATCTCTTCAGAATGAATGGCAGCCCATGTCAGAGAGCAGGACCGCACTGTCTGCCAACTGTGGGGCACAGCAAAAAGGCACAAAGGTGCACTCTTGTTATGCATGTAGTGCTGAATAAAGGCTGCCAGCCCACAGTCACAGTGAGAATGATAGAATTCAGCACTCATGGAAACCAAAGGTTCATGAAGAATAAGTTGTTTATTGTGACCGATTGCCCAAACAGTAACCTTCTTCCCCAGTGCTTCCACTCTAACACAGGTCTTCCTCAAGGGGTTTCTGTCTGGGCAATCAGCCACAACAAACAACTTATTCTTCATAAACCTTTGGTTTCCATGAGTGTTGAATTCTATCATTCTCATTGCAACTGTGGGACAGGTTGGAAGACTTCAAAAACCGAGGTTGCCATAAAAGCTTCCACATTATCGGCTTTCTGGATGGCATAGAGGGCAAGGACACCAATTAGTTTCTGCACTGAGTTCTCCCAGTCCTCCTTCATCACTAATGGTCCTCCCCTTTGGAGCTGGAGTTATTCCACCGCTCCCTTGTGCCACCACCCAAGTGTGGTCAGAAGCCAAGGCCCATCTTGGTTAAATTTCTCAGGTATCCCATCAAAGAGCATATCATGTGGCTGGTCTGAGAATGGAGCCTTCTAATGTGGCAGGGTCACCATATCCAGATCTACCCTGATTTCTCACCCACACTAACAGAAGACCACAGAGACTATACTTGAACTAATGTGGCTGAATATCCCCTACAGTCTTTGATATCTGGCAAACCACTGCATTACCAGAAATGAGGTTCAGTGTTGCTTTTTCACCCCCAGATTGGTGGAAGACTTCATTCAGCATTCCTAGCCTGAGGCCCAGCTCCCTTAGCCCTCCTCCAAGGACATAGCTACAACTCCAGCCTCTCTGTCACATTACTTTGAGGCCAGAGTGGTGCCTCCATCACAGTTCAGTTCCCCTCTGGAAGATGACCCATGGATTTCATCTTGTACAGAGAGAGGATGAAACTCTGAACATAAAAAGAATAAGGCTCAGAAAAAGGGACACTCCCCCTTCACCACAGCCAAAGCCATGACAAAGCCATGACAAAGAGGCCTCCTCAGGCCATTCCAACAACGAAGCCCCCGAGAGCCGCTATGCTCCCCTGTGCAGACTTCCACCACTGAACTAAACAGAGTCTAAGCCACAACACACTCAGTCCTCATCAGCAAAGCCATCTGCTGCTTCTTCTTTTTCTGGGCCTCAACTGGAGAACACCCTGCTCCCGCTCAGCACCCAGCCCAGCTGCAAAGAGACTCATCTATGTTCCTACACTGCTGCTGTTGCCTCTGCCACACCTGCTGCTGCACATCATGTCCAGGGCTGATGACTCTTTTACTTTAAGGTCCCTAAAATGGACATTTTTATAAGCTTTCTTCTTTTTCTTATCCCACAAGCTCATATTGAACAATAAGGTCCTTCTACCAATAAAGCTCTGCAGAGACTGCTGTGCTTTATAGTGGCAATACCACTGTGGAGTTTTAGAAAAAGGCTAACCCCCCTTGCTCAGATTGCCTTATAATAAGTGCCCTATAGTCTTGGCCCTTAATTACCTACTCAGGCATATTACAGTCAGGTGACTCCAATCCACCCAGTACGCTTCTCCTACCATTGCAGGTTTCCTTTAAATAAGAGTCCCAGTTGATTCTTTACCTACTATAGTGGCTGGTCCTCACGGTGACTGACCTCCCTCCTCTATGGGCATGCCATTTCTGCCCTGCTTACACTGCTTGGTCAAGCATGAGTCTGCATGTTCTTTGTAGAGTGTGACAGGCAGACAGGCAGTGTGACAAGGCAGTTGATAGAGTAAATGGGATACTGGGCTGCATAGGAAGGGTTATCTCTAGCAGAAAGAGGGAGGTGGTGTTGCCCCTGTATAGATCACTGGTGAAACCACACCTTGAATACTGTGTCCAGTTCTGGAGACCACACATCAGGAAGGTCATTGACAGAGTGGAGGTGGTCCATCAGAGGACCACCAAAATGGTGCAGGGTCTGCATCAAAAGCCCTATGAGAAGAGGGTAAGGGAGCAAAACATGTACACACTGGAAGACAGAAGGAGAGGGAGGATATGATAGAGACCTTTAAAGACCTAATGGAGGTTAATAAGGTACAGGAGGGAAGTATTTGTCATAGAACAGTTGCCCTGAAACAAGGAGGCATGGTATGAAGTTGGAGGTAATTTCTGGATGATTGTGAGGAGGTATTTCTTCAAAGAAAGGGTGGTGGATCCCTAGAACAGCCTTAAAGTGGAGGTAGTGGGTGCAAAAACAGTGGAGGGGTTCAAAAATGCCTGGGACAGACACAAGGGAATTGTAGGGATAACAAAGAGAGGGGGCACTACAGGGGTGAGGAATAGAGGGGAAGGGGAAGGGGAGAAGTAGAGACGGTGCCATAAATCAAGTGAGGTCTGCAGTATTATTAAATAAAAAAATGGCAGACTGTGTGGGCCTGGCAGCCCTTATCTGCTGTCACATTCTATGTGTTTTATGTTTCTATATCATTCATTCCAAACCTTGTTATGTCCAAATATTGTTTGATTGTTGGGGGGAAGGGTGGTAGAACCTTGTCTCAAACCTAATCCAGTCATTTGGGATGCCAGCCTGGTTCTACCACAGCACATAGATTGGTGGTTCTAGAAAGGGGTTGTGGTTTTTGGTTTGGTATCTGTGATATGTTTGTTCTCCATGCACAAGTTTGTATATAGTTTTTATGTCCCCTGTTGGGACTTGGTTAGTTACAATGTTGATAGCCACAGTTGTGTTGAATTATGTATTACTGATTTGTTATTTTGGACATATCTTGGTCTCTGTACTGTTCCTGCTGAACTTTTCTACCTCTAAAGAGTAGACCCACCTTATTGGCCCTGCCACCTACCTAGGATACACCTTCACTCCTCCTTGACACTATCCCTCTTCCCTACTCATTTTGATGACTGACATTACAGTAATCTGTACTCGACTCGATTCCCCTATTAAATGTAAACAAGTATTGGCACACTTAAAGACATTTCACACCATGGTTGCCTTTTTACAAGAAACCAAGCTCTCATCTACTGAAGCTAGTAAACTGAAATGGGGATGGGTGGGCTTACAGGTGCATACTACTCAAACTTCTGCCTAAAGAGACATATCTATTTTAGCACTTAAATCCCCAAAATGGTTGTACACATCTGCAACTGCTGACCCTGACAGTAGATGGATCATTACACTTATGTGTATACCTGTGAGCCCCCTTAGACTCCATAATTTATGTACACCCAGTCAAGATAACCCTCCTTTCTTTTCTCATCTCAGTGTAGAGCTCACAAAGCTTAGCTCATTGTCTGCTCCAATTATTATGGGCAGGGATGTCTATCTGACTCTTGACCCCACCATGGATCACTCTCCCAGTCATTTTGAATCACATTCCAGGGTGCAAGCTGCACCTTATTAACCAATGTTTTGCACCTGATGCACCCTAACTCTAAAGACCACTCCTTCTATTACACTGTGCATCACTCCCTGAGTGGAACTGATGCTTGGGTTACCTCCCCACAAATTACCCAGACCACGATGGACAATATGATTTACCCCCCTAGTCATATCCGACCATGCCTCAGTCTTCCTGACCCTCATCTGGGGTTCCTTGTCACCCAAATCATCAACCTGAAGACTTGAGTCCCTCCTGCTTAAAGATGCCCAATTCATACCTTGGGTTAAATCTGAAATCCAAAACTTTTTAGCCTCCAAGGAACATGGTGAGGTTAATGACCACACACTATGGGACGCACTCAAGGCCTTTATTTGAGGCCATATTATATGCTACGCTGCTTACTGGCAAAGAGCTGAGAACTTGAGGTGCAGACTCTAACACAATGTCTCACCTTCTTCGAGGTTGCTTGCAGAGCTAATCTCCTCTCCGATCCATCCAAGTTGATTCAGGTTAGGACATTACTTAACTCTCACTACACTAGAAAGGCTGAACTGGTTCTTCATATGAACCATAGTTATTGGGAAGGAGAAGAATGCTCCAGTAAAATCTTAACCTACAGGTTAAAAAAATGCAAGCTAATTGGGACATATCTGGCTTAAAGACCCCAATGGGTCTCTGCACAAGAACCTACCTAAAATAAGATTTTGAGAAACTATTACTCTCAGTTTTATACCTCCAAGGTGATTCCCACCTCTTTGCAGATTGACACCTTCTTAGATCCACTCCCCCTTCCTACCATTATGCCCTAACAACACTCTGCCATTGAGGCTTCTATCTCTCTTACAGAGGTATCCCAGGCCATCTCCTCTATGAGCAAAAACAAATCTCCGGGGGGGGGGCTTTCCCATTGACTTCTATCAAGCCCTGTTAGGTGTTATATCTCCTCTCCTCTCCTCTCCTCTTATGGGTCATTCACCACTCCCTCACCACTCAGGCCCTACCTCCTTCCTCCTGTGAGGTGGTGATTACACTTGTACCCAAAAAGACAAATATCCTACTCTCCCTGTGAGTTACCACCCTATATCCCCTATAAATGCTGGTGCCAAGACCTTTGAATCTAAGCTGCCATACAATAGAAATATAGAATTTGACAGCAGATAAGGACCGCTTGGCCCACCTAGTCTGCCCATTTTCCTACCTAACAGATAAGCTGCATATCCTAGTTAACCAACAGCTTACTTCCTCTTACCTGCCCCTAGGACTGCCTTATGCCTGTCCCATGCATTCTTGAAGTCCCCCACTGTTCTTGACTCCACGACCTCCTCAGGGAGGCTGTTCCATGCATCCACAACCCTCTCAGTGAAAAATACTTCCTCACATTACCCTGAGCTGTCCCCTCTATCTTCAAATTGTGCCTCCTTGTTCTTGCACATCTCTTTTCTGAATGATGCTACCCTCTTGGACTTTGTTAATTCCTTGAGGTACTTGAAAGTTTCTATCATGTCCCCTCTCTCCCTTCTTTCCTCAAGAGTATACATATTAAGCTCCTTTAATCTTCCTTCGTATGTCTTCTGGTGCAGACCCTGCACCATTTTGGTTGCCCTCCTTTGGACAGCCTCCACTCTGTCTATGTCTTTGCAGAGATGGGGTCTCCAGAACTGCACACAATACTCCAGATGGAGTCTCACCAACTGTCTGTACAGAGGGATAACAACTTCCTGTTTTCAACTATTGATGCCTCTTCCTATGCATCCCAGTATCCCCCCAGCCTTCCTTACTGCCTTCTCACATTGCTTGCCCACCTTTAGGTCATCTGATATAATTACCCACAGGTCCCTTTCTATTTTTACTGTTGTCAGTATCTCACCCCCCATTGTGTACACTTCCCCTGGGTTTTTGTTTCCCATGTGCATTACCTTGCACTTCTTTGCATTGAAGTTGACAAAAGCTGGGCATCTCAGCTCATACAGGTCCTTCTCACCATTACCCACACTTCCCAAGCAGGTTGTGTGAAAGGTCATCTTAGATTAGACCCTCTTCACAACTTCCTTAATTTGCACTACTTAGCAAAATCCCTCCCCAACCCTGCCACAGCACTCACTGTTGAAAAAAACTTTGATTCCATTGAATGATTATTCTTTTTTGCATGTTGCACAAACCCGGGCTGGGCCCCAACTTCTTAAATGCTATACATGCTTTATACATGGCCTCCCAAGCTAAGCTCATTACCAATGGTCTACTTTCCCCTCCTTTCTTTCTTTTCTGTGGGACCCACCAGGGCTGCCTCTTATCTTGCTACTTTTGTTTCTGGCTATTAAATCCCTGGTTTTAGTCTGAGAATTCACCCTACTATTCACAGCATCCCAGATAAACAGACACAATATAACTCATTGCTTTATGTGGATGATCTACTAGTTCTTATGCAGTATGCCCCCACTACTTTTACCGATTTACTGGATCTTCTCCACACATGCACTCAGTTTTCTAGTCTCATGGTTAATCACTCAAAATCTGAACTTCTACCCCTCCATGCTCTCTGTACACCCTCTACCATTAACAATGCTTGTTGGAAATAGGCTGATCAAGGGATTAAATACCTAGGTGCTACTATTACCTCATCTCTTGCTGATTTGGATGTCATCAATTTCAAACCTCTCTTAGATAGCCATAGCACTGACATACAATGTTGGAAGGACCTATATCTTCACTTACTGGAAAAATCATGGCTATCAAACTGATATTTGCCCTTAAAGTCCTGTACCTTCTTGCCCACTTACCACTCAATATTGCACAGACCTGGTTTGCAAAGCTTGATCATATAATGAGACACTTTCTATGGAGTAACAAGCCTCCCTGCCTCAGTAGAGGCAAGTTTCTACAACATTGGTCATGGAGTGGTTGGGGCCTCCCCCACTTTAAACATTTATCGCTTGGCCTTCCTATCTTCCCAGGTATTCCAGTGGTTTAACCCCTCTAAGTCTCTTCCCCCTCTGTGTCCATATTGAGTGTTCAACCTCCCAGCTCCTGCATACTCTACTTTTCTTGTACTCTAAAACTCTCCTTCCATCCCTCCCTCAAAGCCCACCCTATCCTCTCCCCTCAGTTCAAGCCTGGAAGAAATTCACAGCTCAGGGTGGGTTACATTATGTCCCCCTCCCCTGTGCACCCTTGTGGCATAATCCTTTATTCACTATTGACAAAATCCCTATCTACTTCCCCTCCTGGGAGCAAAAAGGTATATGGAAGGTTGCTGATCTAAGTTCAGCAAACCAACTCTCTCTGATGCCCTATGCTGAACTGAAAGGTAAATTTGACCTACCTCCAAGAGACTTTTGGCATTAGCACCAATTAAATGCTGTCTTCACTCCGTGCCTATTTGACTTACCTCCAAGGGACTTTTGGCATTACCACCAGTTAAACACTGCCTTCACTCCTCACCTTCGATCCTTCACCTCCAAGCCCTCTCCTGTCCCTTCCCTCCTATCCAATCATGATTATTCCTGCCCAAATGTAGAGCAGGCAAGTTCTGTATACTTATGAAGGACTGTGGTCCTAATTCTATCAGTTTCCTTAAAGTAGAATGGAAGTGTGAACTCCACCTTATCATCCTTGACAAGGCATTGTATAAATGTTGGTTTAGAGCCCATGTGGCCTGCAGAAATATCAGGGCCTAATTCATCCAACTCAAAATACTTCACTGTTGGTGTAGAACTCTTCAAGCTCTTCAGGCCATGGGTTTACTACTATATGAGCTATGCTGGTGATGCAACTCTGCCACAGGGTCTCTTTCCCATATTATCTGGGATTGGTCCCTTATACATCTCTTCTGGTCCCTGATCCTTTCATCCTATGGCACAATTCTCCCACAAGATTATCTCTCAATGCATGTCTAATCCTTCTAGGTGTCCTGCAGTACCCTCTTCCCAGATCTGACCCTCAGGTTTGCTGTGCTATATCCGCTTCCCTAATTGCCAAAACCTTTACTCAGAAGATGGAGAACTGCTGAAATCCTTACATTTAATGAATGACTTATATCCATGGGTCAGTTGTCCACATTAGAGCACCTATCTCACTTGGTTGTATATAGAATGCTTGATTATAATAAAGTTTGGGGCCCTTTCCTTGTTTCTCTTCCTTAATCCACCATGGTGATGCATAATTCTTATTAATAGTGTTCATATGGTGCTCTCTACATAGCTATAAATTGTCTTCTTTCTATGGACAGTTATTTTGTGAAATGTATATTGCTGTTATTTCCTTCCATGGCTGTTATATGTTCTACTCTGCCTCCATTTGTATCCTTACCTATCTTGCTGTTGTGGAAATGTGAATGCAGTACTCAAAATTTAAACAGATATAGCATAACACATGTAAAATACTTACAAAATGTGTAAAAAATGGTTTTAGAAAGTTTATCGATTGCTTAGTCATGCTGCACTAATACTTGTCTTTTTAGTGGGAACCATAGGTGAGATAAAAGCCACAGGTCCACAGCAGCAAGGATAGCAGCTAACACAGGAGCAGGGAGAGAAAAAATAAGTTAGCCCTTGTGGGCTTTAGAGGAGCCATAAGATGTGGGACAAAAACACAAAGTTAGCCCTTAAGGATTTAAAAAGGTTAGCAAGCTGTAGAAAAAAAAAGAAACAAAGCTAGCCCTTTGGGCTTAAAAGGACCCACAAACTGTGGCAAAAAAATAAAGTGTAGCCCTTTGGGGCTTAAGAGGACATGCAAGCTATGGTACTTTAAAACAAACTCTGGTCAGATACACCATGGCTGCATAATGAAGTTAGTGAAGTTGTGTGAAATTGTTAAGGAGGTATGGAGAAACAATACAATGATTTGTAAGTAGTAAGATTTGTTTTAGTTTTTGTTCTAAGGAAGGCATACACATTATTGGGAAAATATATGGAGGTGTACATTTTAATGGAAGGAATAGGAAGCAATATAGGTTTACAAAAGAACCCCAGAGAAAATGTCACTGAGGTATGTATTATCCTGGATGACATTGGCCAGACAGCCAAATGTTAAAGAAAACACAATTGCACATAACCCAATAATGCAAAGCATCATGGGAAACATATGCAGATCCCCATGATGGTACAGAAGGTGGCAGTACATGAGAAAGTAATGGCTGGCATATGTTCAGCCTTGGGATTATTGGCAGTTTTTTTTTTGCTTTGTTTTTTTTTTTAGAGAAACAGGGGTTTTGTCCATGAGGTGATGTAAGTTATATTTAAGCAATGTGCTGATGTCAGGAAGTAAGGTGTAATGATGGACTGTTAGCAGAGAAAATGTGATAGTAACTTTCAGAGTGGGTCACTTTTGATAAGGGCAAGATAGTTATGCTTTATGATAATGGGAATATTAGGAAAGTATGTTGTCTATGCAGAAGTGGAGTACAAATATGCACAGTTTCATAAGTATGTGCTCAGAGTGCAGGCACATGTGATATGCAGGTTTGTTTTAGAAATAGGTAAAAATAGCGATACATGCAATTGATAGAAAGATAATTACATAGACATACAGATAGAGAGAAACAGAGACACAGACAGACATGTAGAATAGGAATGGCTGTGAAGTATTAAAGTGATGCCAACCCCACCCCCACCCCGTAGAGATGGACATGCATTGGGGTGTACCTTTGGGTCATTGCCCATAACGCTCATGCCATTTCACCTTACCCTACTCTGCAGACACTGACAAGTATTGAGGTGTGCTTTGGAGTGTTCAGACTTTACACTCACCCCATTCCATAAGGAAATATGCAGAAATGGGTACTGTATAAGAGAATGGAGTGAACTTGGGGGCTGAAGAGTCAAAGACACACCTTGATACCTGTCACTGGTTGCAGTGCGGGGAGGGGGGTGGAATGGCATGAGCATTAGTGTTGACAATCCCAAGTCACACCCCAATGCCTGTCAGTCCCTACTGGGCAGGGTGTTATGGTCAGAAACCCTAATGCCCTGGGCATTTCTTGGTATTTTCACTCCAAGTTTTCAGTATGGGCTTTTTGTGACCCCACCGCATGAACAGTGACACTATCAGTTCATTAGCCAAAAGATGATTTTGCACAGTGACTGTGCCATTTGGCACCACAGGTGCAAAAACACATTTTGAACAGGATGTAAAAAATGACAGCTATACTGTTTATGAGGTGTAAAAAAAATGGTAATGTTGAAAATCTGTAGTGAAATTATAACAAAATTGGTGAAGTCATGACACTGTTCCTGCTAATGTACACTTTTTTCAAATTCCTATGCATCCTACTGTTTTTATCTCTATTGCTGTTATGTGACTTCTTAACCTAACAACAGCATTTAATGCATTACATTATACAGACAAGTAAATGTTTTTAATACATTTACAGACAGTTACATAAACTTAATTTCCTTCATAGAATAATTTAAATTTAGTAACAGTGGTAATTACTCAGACAACTAGAATACTATAACTTTATATTGTACATTGACACCCCATAAGGACCTCTTTGAAATTGAGATGCAAATGTCACACATTTATCAATTTTCTAACAAGAATATTTGACTATCTTGAATACATTTCTTGCTTCAGTAACTGCTCAGCACATCTATTGCATGACCTACTTATTGACATTTTACACCTGCTATGCAATGTACTGCTGCTTACAACACCATCACAAACCATAAAATAGATGACTGCCATAACTAGGGAGGCAGTATAGCACAGTGGTTTAAGGCTCTAAGCTGCAAATCTGGAGATCTGGGTTTGACTCCCACAGCTCCCACTTGCATACTGGGTGACCCTGAGCAAGTCACTTAACTTCCATGTGCTCCTAGGTTGCCTCTGTAAACAAGCTTTCAGCTTAATGTGCCGCTCCTGGTTAAACAATTGAAAGAAAAAAAAACACAATTTATTATTTTTCTTGCTTTATTTTGCCACTACAAGCTTTGACTAATACATCCATCCTTAAATGTACTTTTTATAGCTTATATGTCTGTGACCTAGGCAGAACTACACTTAAAATTGTACACATAAATAAATCATCAGAATAGCATTTATTTCAGTAGTATCTCCTTCCTTTTTAGGTGCCCATGACACTATATATATATATATATCTTTTAACTTCAAAGCACTAAACCCATTAAATGCACAAAACACAATACTTTATTCTCTTCACACATTACTGTTAAACTTCAGGTCTCAGAATGGCCAAGAAACAATTGTTAGACTTCACTCTTGCACGCCACTGTCATGCCCACTTCTCATGCAAACAACAATTAATTAGGCAAACCCTTTCATTTCTGTGCTATGCACTCTTACATAAGAGAGACATAAATCTTTCAGAACTGCTAAAAAAAATATCAAGACTGGATTTCTGAATTAAAACCTGTCGTTTACAGTACCTACATAAATAATAGTTTACTGGCTACAAATGATGCTACAGACATGACAATAACAACATTTCTGCTTTACATGGAAAACATCCATATAATGAACTTGTCATGCAGGATTTGTGCCCTTCTGTCTGCATGTATCTGATAAAGGAAAAGGCACCTGCTTGATCCCTTTTTTTTCTATTTTTATGCCCAACTCACCCATATTGTTTGAGCCAAATATTGACATGCTTAGAGTTAAAAAACAAAACAAATCATGATCTCTATGTGTGTGTGTGGAAGGGGGATATGCCTAGACTACTTCCCCAGGCAGCTCTGATAGTCAGTTGTTCCAACATGATAGATCCACCTCATGCCCCTCCCACATGAACCCAAAAAAAAGGTGGGGTGGATCTTTAGGAGCTTCTCGGGTGAAGGAAGAAGTGGATCTTACTCCTCCCAAAAAAACTAATGCTGCCTCCCACTACTCAGGTTCCAGTTCTTGTGCCTCCCATTTAAGAAAGAAAATAGTGCCCTGCAACTATTGACTAACATGAAAGCGCATTTGAGGGCGGAAGACATTTCTTGGAGGAGGGTAAGGCAGAGGTGACCATTTACACTTTCAGTCAGTTCCACAGACAGAAAACATGACATCAGCCCTTTTGTATATGCAAAACATCTGCAGGGTCTGCCCACTGCAGCTGTAAAAAGTATACAGAGGGACAGCACAGCTGACAGCAGGAAGGAGAACACAGACAACCCTCATGAAGATTTTGAAGATCAGCATGAAGTACAAGAGCACTAACAGTGTGTTGAACTGTATGACAGTTGGACATTGTTTGATGCAATATTAATAACTGCTAAGTAATTAAAATCACAAATTGTACTGAGAAATAAAAAATGTGACCTGCTAGGAATTTAACCCAGATAGAATGGTGTAAAATAGCCATACTTCATGTAGATTATAAAAAAAAAATTGTGACGGATTCCTTTGTGAACATTATTTTATTTATTTAGCTATTTATGTCAATGGTGACCAAGTAGGTGCACTGATCCAAGGGACCATCTTCACGCACAATCTGGGCCATATAAAATTGCATATTTAGCAAAACAGAATACAGGAGGAGTAACATGGTTACAATGCAGGCGATTAACAATGAGGTACAGGAATTAAAGTACAGAGGGTATTAACAAAAATGAGAATATAATAAGGTGTAAGGTGAAGTTGTAGGCTAGCAACAAGTCCATATACATCATCACAGGAACATGGAGAACAATACAGTAAGGTGACAAATTACCAAGTAAACCATATAAAGTGTAATTTCAAAAAGGCACACCAATAACAAAATCAAGTAATAACAGGTGGATATTCCAAATTCAGTGTGACAGTCCACAATAAGCAAAGTGCAGTGGAGTAGACTATAGGGAGGAGAGAGAGGGTCAGGCGGGGTGGCAAAGAAGCTGGAGAGAAAGGGGTGTCGCAAGGGTGGGTTTTTATTATTGTAATTATTATTTTATTATTTTTATTATAGAATTATTATTTCAAATTAATTATAACTAATTAGTAATTAATTCATTTTACAAAATAAATACATTGTGTACCTCATACCACCCCCTCACACTGTATTTAAAAAGTTACATTATGATACATTTTTTGTTTGTTTAGAACTTTATATTAAAACAATGTCTCTGTATTTTTAACCATTTTGCTTCATGATTTTGTTTTTTAAGCACACACAATCAATGAATTACAATTATTTTTCTTGCTGGCCCGCCGGCGCAGTGGTAGGGTTACTGCTTGCGGCACCAGCGACCTGGGTTCGGGAACAGACTCAGGCAGCTGGAGGGTTGGCCGGGGGGAGGAGGATTGAGTGCCCAGAGGCTGCTCTCCTCCTCCAGGTGGGATGGGATGCAGGTCCCACTGCGATACCGCCACCTGGGTGACCACGGGTGGAGGCGCAGTGAGGACCGCATGAAGCAGGGAGAGAGGACATCTGCTGGGAGCCAGAGCGTTAGCACATTGTGACGTGTGTCGTTCCTTGGCTCGCCTTGCATGCAGACGTCCTATGGGGATGGATGAAAAAGGAAAAAATACCCTCCGGTGCTCCCTGTAGATGGAGCTTCAGGCCCCGATCCCAGGGCCCCTGCCAGCATGGGTGATGGATCCCCGATGAAATCACAGATACTTGGGGCGGTGGAAAGGAGGAGCCCTGCCTCGTACCCACCTGGGGGTCAAACCAAGCCAGCGTGGGGGGATGACTGCACCCAATGCTGACAGACGAGCAGGGACGACAAGGTCATGGAGACTCCTGAAGGTGAGGAAGTACCGGGTGAGAAGGGGGCATAAAAAGAGAATATAAAAACAATTATTTTTCTTTTTTAGTTGTTTAACCAGGAGTAGCACACTAAGCTGAAAGCTTTTTTACAGGAGCGACCTGGGAGCACAGAGAAGTTAAGTGACTTGCTCAGGGTCACACAGTATGCAAGTGGAAGCTGTGGGATTCAAACCCAGGTCTGGTCTGCTGGATGTCACCAAATTTGCAGCTCAGAGCCTTAAATCACTGTGCTAATTAATTTAAAAGATAATTAATATTTTTTAACAAAAACCTCAGAACAACCAATTCCCATATGATACCTACAAAACCTATAAGTTTCACATCCCAGCTCTTAACCATTTCTAGCTGAGAGCAAAGGTTTAGGTAGCATGTTGAGCAAAAATTTGTAATTTTGTCCCTTAATAACTCAAAAAGTACAAAAGGGATGCTCACTCCGCTCCTCCACTGAAGGCCTCCAGGTAATCCCAGGGTCTAACTGAAGACCTCCAGAAATCAGTCATTTAAGGTGTCAGTTCTGGCCCTGTGGAATGAGCTTCCAAAATCTCTGAAGGAAGTCCCATCGGTGGAGGTGTTTAAACGAGATCTGAAGACACATCTTTTTAAAGAGGCATTTGTGAACTACTAATGAATACTAGAAATAATAGACTGCTGAATCATTTATTTTAAATAAGGATATTATTTAAGTATCATTGTTCATTTGTTGCAATTATTATTGATGTATGTTTTTGTATTTGATGTATTTTATTTATTTCAAACTCTTGCCTGCCTGCACAGCACCCAGAGCCTCTGGGATGGGGTGCTAGAGAAGTAAAATGTTACTGACTTACTTATTTAGTAAATTTGGGGAGATGAGAAACCAATGGACTGAAAAGGGCTGTACTAAGTTCCATAGTCCTAGTGTCTAAAACTGGCAAGATATAAGCCTCTGAAAATGGCTATTTTAAATGAAGCACCAACTCAGCCCTAATATACTGGCACTACCATGCCTATGTACATACACACACACAGACACACACACACACACACACACACACACACACACACACACACATATATATTTACAATGGGAGTAAAGGAATAACACTCTGAACAAATGTAGTCATTTTCACCGCTGTTGACTATCAGGAAGCTGACTTAGACACCATGATATAGTCAGACAGATATACCAACAGTGACTATATCAGTACCTGTTATTCCAACAGTGGTTACGTCACCAACTGATATTTCCACAGTGATTACATCACAACAACCACCTCTGTGGTCGTACTATTTCTCAATACAAGTAACCCCTCAGTACACAAAAACAACACCACCTACAAGTGGCAGAAAACATCTCTTCACCCAATTAACAGTGTGCCCCATCAACATTACAGAAAAATTGTAGTTTTAAATTCAATTCTGCCTGCACAGCGTTGTCTGTCGAAACACATTAACGGAGCTGACGTATAAGTAGAATTCTGACCCACAGAAGCTCCGGTCATTATAAGTTCAAACTGAATCCACATAAAGGTGTCACAAACAGCAGAATACCCATAACCCAGGAAGTGAAACTCTTACCTAAGCAAAGTAAACTGTTATGGTAACTGATCCTCTGTCATGCGAAATCAGGAAACAGTGCCTCTCAGGAACTGAAGATACAATGGAAATACAAAAAAACAAGTAAACCACCCAATGCAAAAACCACTGTCCTACATAGAACAAATACATAAAATTAATAGCAGCCAGGGTCACGTGATGGCAGCTTAAGGGGAGACAGCGCTTTTGGTCGACTCTGTCCTCGGCTCGATTTTCCTCAACCTTCAACGCAAAATCTCCCTGAAAGGTTATCACTAACAATAACGAAGTAGTTGGGGCATCTGCTGGTTACCGGCTTTATGATCGGAATGGAAGCCTTTGTCAAAAAGCAGACCGCGAAGCTACGCCTCACCTCCCTCTCAGAAAAAGAGCAGGCATGCAGCGACTCCCCGCAGGGAATGGCAAGCAAGTCTACCCAGGGTTCAGCGGCTTTAACTGAGGAGCGCTTCCTAGAAATTATTGGGCCCATTCAAAGCTCCATTCAGGAGATCTTTACTGAAGTTCACAGTTTCAAGGCTTCTATCAAAATGTTGAGCACTCGAGTGGATGACAATGATGTCAGGTTGAAATCCCTAGAAGCCAGAAATGACAAAATGGAGCTGAACTATACATCACTCAGTAGAAAGCTTAAAGGAATGGAACAAAAGCTTGAAGATTTAGAAGGGAGAAGTCGGCGAAACAACCTAATAATTATTGGTATCCCGGAGAAAGAGGAGGGCACAATGCCCATTCAGTTTGTGCAGAAGCTTCTGGAAAAGGTTGCAGGCTCGTCTCCAAACAACTTGATTTATATTATAGAGCGAGCCCACAGATCTCTTTGGCTGCCTCCTGCACCTGGGGCCCCACCGAGACCAATAATCTGTAAATTACTGAACTTTTTAGATAAGCAACACATACTAGGCAAAGTGAAAGCATTACAGGAGGTTTTGTGGAATGGAAAATCAATACGCATTACACATGATTTGCCACAATCAGTACGTATCAAACGGCAAGAGCTTCATCCTGTTGTTTCAAAATTGATTGCTGCTAGTATCCCATATAGGGTTAGATACCCGGCTGTCCTGCAAGTTAAAGTCAAAGATCAATGGCATTCCTTTGAAAATTTGGAAATGGCTAAGCAAGAACTGCCTAAACTGCTGCAAGAGCTATTCAAATAATTGCTACCAGTCTGTTCTCCTGTGGCATAGATGTGGGACTGCTTCCCAGAAGAGAAGGAACCTGTTTATTGGAGCTGGATGTTTAGGATGTTTTACCTGATTTCATTGTTTGTTGATGTTTGGCTAAAGACTTAAAAACTTGCCTGACTTGCTGAAGGGTTTTTTTCCTGCAGCAAATGAAGACTTTGCCTGCAAAGGGACATATTGGTGAGGTCATCCCAGATGTTTAGGGGCTCCATTTGGATGTCCTCCAGGACATGGTGGCTGTTACGTTCTCTAGTTGCTTGTAATGCAAATACGCTATGGTAGGACCTCGATATATCTCTGTCGACACCAGGAAGACCTTCTTCAATGATTCACAATGACCCCACAACAGGATCAGAAATGTCACCTGGTTACTACTTGGAGACTTGTTTGTGGTAGTCTCTTCCTGGATCAATGACGATTTGAGCCACGATGAGGAACCCCCTCAAAGATCTGTCAATAAAAGCTGCCAGAGTCATCTATGGATTGACCTCAGCAGAGATCTGCTATATACTCTATGTTGTTCAGTCTGTTAAGCTTCACCTGCTAAATGTGGGGTCTGTGTTTTTTTTGGTTTTTTTTCTCTCAGCGGGCAAGAACGAACAATTACAAGAGCTCCTGAGAATCAGTTTGATAATAGCTCTTCGGGTAATCCATCGTTTAACCATGTAATAGATGCTAGTATTGAAATGATATATTAGCAATCATGTCCTGCTTCATGGAAAGGAGTTATTTTAAAGTTGCTACTTGTTGGTAGTAAGGTGTTGGGTATTTTCTAGCTTTGCCCTCTTATTATTATTATTATTATTACTATTCAGGGTGTGAGGGTATTATATTCTGAGGTTAAAGTTAATACAGTTCTAAAAGTCATTACGGGGATGGGAGACTGTAGCACTGCTTAGGCTAGCTTTAACATCACATAGCGAGTTGGAATAGTGGTGCAGTTGTTAGAACTGGGAGTATTGTTGTTTGTTGGGTTGGATGGGTTTTTGAAGTGTTGGAATAGGTACAGATTAAGGGAGAGGGTCTTTTGGGGGTGGGAGATGGGGCGGGAGGAGGAGGCTGCGAGGGATCTACTATTTATCACCTGGATGATGATTATTCCATGTTTGATATTCTTTCCACAGCTGTGGATATGATAAACGTGAGAGCTCTCCTATGTGTGTGCCTTCTCTACCATTCCTAGACCCATTATCTTTTGTATGGCATGAGTAATAGATACCATGCTGTGAGTTGGAACATTAAAGGGCCAAAGACAGGGTTAAAAGACAGGTAGTCTTAGAAGCACCTGCAGCTTCACGTGCACAAATAGTCTTTTGCAGGAAACTCATCTCAGAAGGACGATGTGCACTTATTCAGAAAGATATGGGTTGGTCAGGCCTATGGAGCTGGGGTTTCTACAAGTAAAGGTGGGGTGGTGATCTTGTTAGCTAAAAGTGTTCCGTTTAAATTGGTCAATGAGATATGGGATCCTGAGGGAAGGTATATTGTGATCCATGGCTTGCTGGAATCCTGTCCAGTTACCTTTGGATCAATTTATGGCCCAAATATTGACTCTCCCTCCTTCTTTATGAGGTTGTTAAATGTCATCACCAGGAACCCCCCTGGATCTATATTATTAGGTTGCGACTGGAACTTGGTCCTACAGACCAAATTAGACTGATCCGACCAAGCTCGTTTGGGCTTATCTCCAGCTCAAAGGGCTTTGAGAGAACTTATAGATACCGTAGCTCTTGCAGATATATGGCGAATATTTAACCCTACTGAGCGGCAATATACTTTTTTCTCAGCGACACATAAAACATATTCTAGAATTGATTATTTACTTATAAGCCTACATGCAATTCCGGGTTACTCGCGTTGGCATTTTGGCAAGGTTATCTCCGACCATGCTCCGTGGATATGGAGTTTAGTTTAGGCGCCAGATCGAGACGTCCTTCTTTGTGGCGGCTGAATAACCAGATGTTAAAAGATACTGCTAACTTCGAACATATTAAAGAGCACATTAACTCATTTTTTGTTCACAATTTGGGGTCAGTTGAAAAATATGATATGGTCTGGGCTTCCCTAAAGTGTTCAGTGAGGGTGAGTTCATTAAAATAGCATCTATTAGGGCCAAGCGCCAGAGGGTATAATGGAGAGCCTTTTAACCGACATCAGAAATATGGAAACTCATTATCCGATCCTCACAAAGTGAGGAATGGACAAATTACACCAGCTACGGGCCCAGTATGCAGGTTTACTAGCACGAAAGCTGAACTGTCCTTACATAGGACTAAACTCCAATATTTAGATGTAGGAGAAAAGCAAGTAGACTCCTTGCGATGCGCCTCCATCAGCTAGAGGCATCACATTATGTGGCTGGCATTCACTCTGAGGAGGAGGTAGGGTAATCACTGAGTCACACAAAATGGGTGAAATGTTCAAATCCTTTACCAAAATCTGTATTCAGTGGCCTCTACTACCCCTCCTCGATCTCAGATATATATACCTACCTCGTTCTGTTGCCCTGCCCAAGGTTCCTGCAGAGGATGCGGCTCTGCTGGCGACTCGATCTCTGTAGCAGAAATCCGGAAGCAATTCAGCAGTTACCTCTGATAAATCTCCGGCCCAGACGGCTCTCTAACAATTTTTATAAAGCCTATCAAGACATCCTTGCACCCACGCTAATGGAATTGTTTGGATTCTGGTTTGAGCAGGGCATGTCAGAGGAGCGAGCTTTTAGAGGTGGTGATATCCTTGATTTTAAAACCAGGAAAGGACCCCCTGGATCTTAATAGTTACCGCCTATTTCATTTATTAAACACTGATGTGAAAATATTGGCTAAAGTATTAGCAAATAGACTCTCTAAAATTATTGATAAACTAATAGGGCAAGAACAAGTGGGGTTCATGGCTGGGAGGTTGTCTCAAGATCATGTGTGTAAACTAATGCATTTAATAACAGTGGCCAGAGACTCCGACATTCCGACAGTGTTAGTCTTTTTAGATGCTGAAAAGGCATTTGATAGAGTCTCCTGGGACTTTCTCTTTGCCACTTTAGCCTCCTTTGGTTTCCCGGAAGACTTTGTCAAATGGATAAAAGTTCTATATTCCTGCCCTACTGCTAAAGTGAAGTGCAATGGGCTGCTGTACTCGTCATTCATGTTGGCCCGTGGAACTAGACAGGGGTGCCCATTATCCCCCTTGCTTTTTAACCTATATTTAGAACCCCTGCTTCTTAGATTGAAAGCTAATGTCATGATCTCTGGGATTCATGTCGGGGTAACTAGATATGCTCTATCGGCTTATGCCAATGATATTTTATTACATCTAGAAAATCCTGAGGTCTCGATTCCGGCACTGCTAGAGGAGATCGCGGAGTTTTCTAAAGGGTCGTTTTCCAAGTTGAATCGAGAGAAAACCAAAATATTTCCCTTAAACCATCGAGTAAATAAGGTGGTGTTAGCTCCCCTTGGTCTAGCGTGGGAGTCGAGATCAATAGTATATCTAGGTATCAAGATCTTTAGAGATCTTTCCGCTATCCGGCGTAATAATATAGATGCCCTTATTAAAACAAATACTAAGGATCTTGAAAGATGGCAAGATCTCCCAATCTCATTATGGGGCCGATTGAGCGTTATTAAAATGAACCTCTTGCCTAGAATATTGTATCCACTGGGCATGTTAGGATTTTATATCCCCAAAATTTGGTTTCTAAATTGAGAAGAAGGTTGAATCTTTTTGTGGAGTAAAAAAGATACATAGATCCTACACAAGTTAACCACACCTAAAGTTAGGTGGCTTGGCACTCCCTCTTTTTCATATACTACCTAGCGCAACATCTAGGCAAGTTATGTTACTGGCAAGAAAAAGAGGAGCACCGAATATACGTTCCTTTATGGGTGACTATTGAGAAATACCTGGCTCCCCAGGTAAGATGCTCGTTACACTCGCTGCTTTATATTTCTTTGTCCCATATCCCCCAAAGCCTTCGAAATAATCCCATGGGATGGTCAATAAAAGCGTCCCTTCAGGCACAAGCATTATTGGCAGTTAAATGGTGTCAATCTTCGAATCAGCTTATTATTAATAATCCGCATTTCAAAATCGGCAATGCACCGATTGCCAAGTCCTTTTGGCATAGATTGAAATGCTGTAAGGTATCAGATGTCTGGAGAGAGGGTAAATTTTTATTTCCAGCTCAATCTGGTGGCTCCGACAGTCTCTCTAGTAAAGAGTCTTTTAAATCCTTGCAAGTTAATAAAGCCCTGTCCAGGTTTCACAAACATTTTATAATTGCAGATATAGGGGAAAAGGATCCTACTGTGTTATTGCAGGTTGCCTCACGGAGGAATAAAGTTTCTATTTTATATAAGACCTTGCTAGACTGGGACACCAGATTACAGTCAGGTCTCTGTCCTTATTGGATCAAAGAATTGGGTATCCCGGGCGATCCTAAGATATGGGATAGTGTCTGGACTACTTTATATAGAACTGTCAAACAGGATAGGCTCAGGGCAGTAAATTACAACATATTGCATAATCTGTATCTAACTTCCTCTAAGTTATACAGGATAGGCTGGGCGCACACACCAATGTGCTGTAAATGTAAGACAGGAGAGGGGTCCCTTTATCATATGTTGTGGTTATGCCCGTGTATTAAAGTCTTATGGCAAACTATTTGTAACTCCCTAGATTCGATTCTCGGTTTGCGGGACCTTTTCACCCCTGAAGTTTGCCTAGTAAATTTTTTCCCTGGTGGCACCCCAAGCAAAAGAAAGGCACACATGGCATTGATAATGGCAACTGCAAAGCTAGTAATAGTGAGGCATTGGACCGATGAGAAAGCACCTTCAATTATGGAATATTATAGGGAATGCATCTTGGCACTGCAGCTGGAGAAACACATAGCGGCTATGCGAAACAGAACTAACGCATTCTCTACTCGCTGGGGTAGTTTAGAAGCCATTATGGCGATATGGACATCTCCAAATATAAAAATGTATTTCTCTGTGTCATAGATACGTGATTTGTAGTACTCTTGCAGCTTAGGGAGGGGGCTGGGGTGGGGGAGGGACAGTTTTGTATTTCTTTTTTCTTTTCTCTTTCTTTTCCTTTTTTGGCTTATTTGTTTTCTTTTTTATGTACCTTTCTGCCCTTATGAAGTCACATGAAGTTGTATATCTGGTACTAAAATTAATAAAGAGTTAAAAATAAAAAAAAAATAAAAAAATTAATAGCAGCCAAAAACACAGCAAAATGATAAAAATAACACTGCCAAACACTTAGCTTTCAAAAGGATATGCTCAGTGTTGTACCTGAAGATAATCCCACCCACAATATAGCACACATCAAGAAAACAGCCAGTAGAAAGTTACAACCTCCCCATTCACAAGCTAACTAACACACTTCACATAAACTTGTTAGACACCTGAAACACCACATTATACTAAAGCATGATTATAAATTAAACTGCATACAAAAACAGGTCTCTATCGTACAAATCACACATGTGATGTGCGACAAGCAAAATATGGAAAATATTACCACTCATGCAGGGTGAAGTGAGATAATATCACAGTTCACCCTGCATTCATGGAAATATTTTCCATATTCCACCCATCATGTATCCCCTATAAATATATATATATATATAGATAGATAGATAGATATACACATATGTCAAAAAACTCTGTTTAATACACTAGTTAGGATTGTTCCACAGTGACAAAAGCCAGGAAATTCAATGTTAGGGTTCCCACCTCTTGCACCACACCGCCCACCCTGCCCCTACCAACAGGCATTGGGGCATGCATTGAGGTCATCAGTCCTAACTCTCACCCCATTTCATGTGTAAACAAGCTGAGGTGAAGCAGTATAGGAGAATGGGGTGAGAGTTAGGACCGATGACCCCAATACACACCCTGATGCCTGTTAGTGGGGTGGGTGGTGGTGCAAGGGGTGAGAGAACCCTAACACTGAATTTCCTTGCTTTTGTCACTGTGGAAACAACCCTAACTGGTGCATTAAATGGATTTTCACATGAATTCTCTCTTTTGAGAATATGGTATAAATAGTGAATGAATGTGGCAGTGCGGAGCACGGGCCCCCGGTAACGGAATGGAATTGGAAACAGAAACGTCATGGTAACAGTAAGGAGGATGCCAAGGGTACAGTAACAGAAATAGAAGCAGCAATGCAAGCTTATAAGCAAAAGCAAATTGTTATGCACACGGTCAAGGTAACACAATTGGAAATGCACACGCTTACGGTAACAGCAACGATGACGCCAAAGAAAACAGAAATGCAAATGGAATCACGTATTCAAATGCAAATGGTAATGCACACAGTGATGTAAAAGGAAACACAAATGCAAACAAAACCAGTAATGGAAATGCAAATAGTAACAGTAATGCAAATGCAAAGGGTAACGCACATGGCAACGTAAACATAAACGCTGATGCAAATGGTCATGGAAACGCAAGCAGAAATGCTATCTGTAACAGTAATGTAAATGCACCCACTTTTTGTCCCAAAAAGTGCATTCAGAAGGACAGTGAATACAAAGAATGTATGCATAATAATGGCCCTCGGAGCAGAAAATGAACACTTGGAATACTAAATTGCTTATATCTCAGGAACCGTACGACGTAGAAAAAAAGTAAAATGTCATATTATTTATGACTTTCCTGGCTAATTTTGCACTTAGCCCTCTAGTGAGGGGCTGTTTTTCTGATGGCAAGTCCATATCTCGAAGCGCTCACATACGGGCCCCGAAAGGCATGGTGGACGCTTGTAATGTTAGCCTATGGGAAAATAGTCAACTTCAGAGTATTGTAACTTTGCAGCCCTGTAATATTTTGTAACCAAATCACCAAAAGGCACATCGGTGGATTTTGGCTTTCTTCCCACCATACTGCAGCCCAAAAGACCAAACTGTTCTTTGCAGCAGGGTGGCAAAGAATTTTGTTATTTTGGCCACAGTGTTGCAAAGTAGTGTTGTAATTTCATACACTTCACGAAAATCATGAAAGTGTCGCAAGTATGACACTACTTTGCAACACTACAGTTTACAAACATTTGAAAACATATTTCTGGGGTGTTTAACCCCCCAAAAAAGACATGGCTAGCATCCTCAGGGCTCAACTAGGTGAACACAAAAATAATTGTGTCCCTAGATGGTCCCAATTTTAAATGCCAAGCATTTCTGTGACCAGCAACTGAAAACAAAATGGCAGATTTGCGACACTACAGAGGTCACTTGTGACACAAAAAACTGCATTTGTGACACTCGAAGTTTTTGTTAACATTTCCCATTGACTATAATGGAAACTTGTTTTTTGAATAACTTTTGAACCGTTTAATATCTTTTCACAAAACCTTTGAAAAGCACATCAGGGACCCCGGCTGCATGTTCCCTGAAGGTTTCAGACTGGTCATGCAAGGTGCGAGCAAAGAATGCAAAAAGCATAAATACGACTTTCTACGGCACTATATAGCTCTGCAACTGTACGCCTGACTGTTACAAAACATGGCAGATCCAGAGATCTATGGTACCGCCCATGCATGCCAAATTTCAGGCAAATCCATTATATGGTGGCAAAGATATTAACCTGCGAAATTTCAGACTTTAACCTTCAATGAGGTACTCAACCTAACTATAGTGGCACGGATATATATATATATATATATATATATATATATATATATATATACACACACACACACAAAACACCTATGAGAATATTTTATGTCTCATATCATTGATATTTTTGCTCACTCTAGACCTAGGTGAGAATATTGAAATATTCTCATTCTATGTCCCCATGAGCAAAAGTATTTTCTACAACAGATCATGATTGGCTAAGCAGATAGCAGGAAGAGCACTTTCACTGTCAGACCACTCCCCCACAGCTCACTCACCAACTCCAGCTCAATCAAAATGTCCCGATGCTTCATACATAACATTTTTTTAGTCTTTACTTGACTAAAAGATCAATTTCATACATTTAAGCAGCCCCCTTCTTCTTACAGGTCATTGTATGCCTGCATCTCCAATCAGCATACCCACTCTGCTGGCTCTCAAGCCCCTAGACCTGATTCAAAATGGTTCTTCTGAACAGTGCTCCCCTGCTCTTTAAGCCACCACCAATGCTCCATTCCGTGGCCCAGGGACATTCCTCACCCTCTTCCCCCATAAGGCTACACTTTGTCACTCTGCCCACTCAGCTCACATGCCAGCTTGTGGCTGCTCCTCACTGACACACAGATGTACTGACACATAACAGCATCAAAACTAACAGCAACACTACTATGCAATCCTGAAATCACTGAGGACATTAAAATAAAAAAAAAAAACATTAACATGCTGCAGAACATCTAACAGCATCAAAAACAGTATGGACATTGCATAAATGAAATATTCCATGGCCCCTATAGGAATATGATTGATATGTTTCCCTCATGCATCTTGATATTTGACATGACTCATGGCTTCACCACTTGTGATCACAAGGTCAAGCTCACTCGAGAAAAATATCAGTCACCTTGCCAAGAGCTATGGCATATCCCAGATAGATAAGATAGACAGACAGATTGATATAGAATAAATAATGGTTAATGGTGGTATACAAGGGCTTGTGGCCTTATAGCCCCAATTAGCTTCCTCAATGGATATACTTCCAAGTGTTCCACCGTTACCCATTGTTTGTTGAATGTAATACATTAGCATGGTTATTGTTATGGAGATTGTATTTGCGATCACATTATTATGGCACCTAAAGGTCTTTTGCAGCAAGGAGGGAATAGTGTGTAGTGAGTGCAGGTAGGAGTTTGGGAGGGTTTTGTGTACATGTCTTTTTTTCAGGTTCTTTTGTAGTTTGTTAATTGGTTTGGCTAACTTCCTAATGCTGTGTTAATTTATTTTTATTTATTTATTTATATCTCAGAATTACAAACCTTTGAGTCAGAGACTCATTTATAAAGGCTCCACGTCAAAAGAAATTATCAGTACACAATCCAAGAAAACAAGGCAGTGCAAAAAACAGTTGGTACATAAATGGAGAACATAAAACACATTAATGCGAGGATGAAACTTTGCAAACATCATAACAGTGTAACTTCACAAATACAAAACAGGGCAGTGAAACTGCTGTCTCCAATTGTTTGCATTATGAAATAAATTGACCAGCAAGGAAGAGTAATAAAACAGGAAAGTAAGGTAGAATAGGAGAGGTAGTTGTTAGCACTACTGGTAGAGACATAAGACAGAGATAACAAAGAATCACTAATGGGGCTGGGGTAAAAAAGAGGGGTGGGTGCAGGGACTAGTGAGCCTGAACAACAGGAAAAATGCAGTCCAGGGGATGTTATCAACTAAAGTAGTAGGGAGTAAGACAAAGGTGGGGGAGCTACAGTGATCAGGAGAAGAGAGGGAAGAGAGGGGGACACAAAGGAAGAGAAGGGGAAGGAGAAGGTGAGATGGGGCAGGAGTAGGCAGGATAGAGGGACAAGGTGAACAAGGCAGAGGGAGGTACAGTTACTGTAGGTGAGAAAGAGGAAGCAGAGGGAGAAGGATGGTGTGCTATTAGTAGTTTTACCATTGTATGTGCCAGTCACTGCCCCAAGCTGTGCTCTGAAAAGGTCTTTGGATTTGTGGTAATTGTGCTATTAGTGGTGTCCCATAGGGTTTAATGTTGTGCAGGTGTATACTTCATATTAGTGAGTATATACTTTTAATTGTTTTATTAGTGTAAGTATATAGCTTTAATTAGTGTAGGTATATCTGTAATTGTTTAATTAATGCAGGTGTATATTCTGAATTGATTGATTAGTCACAGGTATGCTTTTAAAACTGATAAATTAATCACATGTATACAGGGAAAAATTACAACATTTTCTGTGGGGAAAAGCTGATAGATAGAGAGATAGATAGATAGATTAGACAGACACACATACATACATATATACATATATATAGTAAGCAAAATAAGGTTCTGGCACACACCAACTCATGAGAGGAATGCATAAAGAGAGAAAAATTATAATTTATTGAACCAAGATAGACAAAACATCTTGCCTGACTTGTTTTGGATTGACTGCCAATCCTTTTTCAAAATCTGAAACATGTCAGGCAAGATGTTTTGTCTTTCTTGGTGCAATAAATTATAATTTTATCTCTTTATGCTTCTCTCATGAGTTGGTGTGCCAGAGCCTTATTTTGCTTACTATTTATGTTGGTTCTTGAGCACCACATCCCAGTGTGCACTCATTTTGAATAATACATATATATATATATATATATATATATATATATATATATATATATATATATATATATATAATCAACTGAAAACTGAAGAAGCATGAATTGCAGAGGTGTCCTGTTGTTTGTGTGAGGCTAACTGAAGGGAAATATTTATTTTATTTTTTTCCCTAAGTTTGCTTAGTTCAAATAGCTTGTACTGGGAGAGGGATATGTATTTGGGTGTTTAAAAAGTGCTGTTTGGATAAGAGATGTATTTTGGATGTTTAAACTGCTGTTAGTTTAGGGCTGTATTCTGGAGTACAATTATGTACCAGTTGGAAGACAGGAAACTGCAGAGGTAAACTTGAGGGAGGGGCAGGAGATTAGCCAGAGCCATTTTAACCTGATTCACTTTGGAGCTGGAAACTGAAGAAGCATGAATTACAGGGATGTGTTTGCTCCTGCCTGAGGAAAGGGCCAAGGTGTGCAGTTGAGTAAGAGGCTGATTGACTTGCATGGGAGGCAGTAGGGCAGGAAATAGGTCTCTGTGCTGGTAACACTGATGGAGGATGAGGGAGTGGATCTCCAGGGAGAGCAGGAGAGGGAGGAAGAGGGAAACCCACAAGGGTCAGGAGTCAGTCAGAGGAGGGTGACAGGGGTGAAGGGGACATAAGCACTGCTGGTGGGCTGAATGACAGTGGTGGAGTAGAGGAGGGGGGCCAGGGTGGAGGGAAGGGATGGGGGAGAAGGGGCAGAGAGCAGTAGGGAGGAAGGGTGGAGTTACTGAGCTGGCATGCTCTAAGATTGGATACCCTGGGAAAGGGGTGGGGGCAGCGACAAGGAACAAGGAAGGGGGTGTACTAGTGCTTGGTGATTCCATACTTAAAGGGATCAGATGGGGCGGCAGGGGGAGCGGTATAGTAGAATATGGGTGGAGGCTATCCCTGGGCTAATGACAGACAGGGTGGGGCAGATGGTTCTAAAGTGCACAAGGAGGGGCTGGAAGAAACCGCATGTAGTGGTGCATGTGAACACTAATGACCTGGCGGGGGAGATGATGGAAGTAGTGAGGAGGAGGTTTGAGTAATTAGGAGGGCTATGTAAGGAAGTGGATGAATCAGTGGCCTTTTCAGAGGTGCTCCCAGTGCCCTGCATGAGTACGGGATGGAAAGGAAGGATTGGGGAGTTCAACGAATGGCTGGGGGAATGGTGTCAGTCTAAGGGGTACAGGGTAGTGGGGGACTGGGGCAGTACTTGGGAAAAAAAGGATCTACATGCAGGGGATAGGCTGCACCTGACTGGGGAGGGAAAAGGGGTATTAAAGCAGAGGTTTGGAGGTACATAG
Organism: Neoceratodus forsteri; assembly: GCA_016271365.2. NCBI lineage: Eukaryota > Metazoa > Chordata > Ceratodontiformes > Ceratodontidae > Neoceratodus > Neoceratodus forsteri. The sequence goes on from CM057458.1 coordinate 421,162,736, forward strand.
CATCAAGGATAGATTTAAACTAGGTGGGGGGTGGCAAGAGGACAACTAGTAGGCAGGGATCCCAGAGGAGGGAGCCAAGCATGCCTACCCCCCAAGCTATCAGAGAGATATTTGAGGTGGGGATAAAGGGAAGGATTAGGAGGGGAAAACAGGGTGGGGGAGAAAGACACAGGTTGGAGGGTGGTCTCACTGAACACGAGAAGCTTAGGCAACAAATCAGCTGAACTACAGGCTTTCTTGGTTGTGGGGAGGGTGGACATTGAGGCCATCACAGAGACATGGGCCACCCAGAACCAGGACTGGGATATGATGATCCCAGGGTACAAGATATTCAGAAAGGACAGGACATGGGGGAAAGGGGAGGCATGGTGATCTACATGAGGGAGGGGATAAGGTGTATGAGAGAGGGGGGGGGTGGAGGGCAGGACAGAGGCCCACTGGATGCAGTTTCAAGACTCTAAAAGAAAGACACTGAGGGTGGGGGTACTGTACAGGCCACCAGCTCAGGGGGACCTGGATATGGAGTTGGCCAAGCAGATTAGAAAAGTCTGTAGGAAGGGGACACCATAGTGTTGGGGGACTTCAACCTCCCTTGGGTGGACTGGAACACCCCAACCACTACGTATGCAAAGGAGCAGAGATTACTAGATGCATTTCAGGACTGTTTCCTGGTGCAATTGATCTGTCGAGTCAACTAGAGAGGGTAGGACTCTGGACCTGTTATTAACAAATGGGGAGGCTATAAGGAATCTGAGAGTGAAGGGCCCCCTGGCTGGAAGTGACCATCATACGGTGTGGTTCACACTCAAAATGCGAAGGGTAACAGGAAGAACAGGTACCAGGGTGATCGATTTTAAAGGAGCAGACTTTAAAAGGATGGGGGAAATTTTGGTTGAGCATCTGGTGGGAATTCAGACATGCATGAGTGCAAGCCAAAAATGGAATATCATTAAGAAAGGGCTGGCAGAGGCTACTGAGACCTGCACCAGGACATGGAGCAAGAAGGGGAGAGCAAAGAAGCTGAGCTGGCTGACTCTGGAGGTAATGGAAGGGGTGAGGGCCAAGAGAAAAGTATTCTGGAGGCATAGGAAATCAGGAGGGCAAGGGGACAAAGATGAGTACATGAAGAAGTCCAGGGAGGTTACCAGGCTAGTCAGAGCAGTCAAGGCTTCCAGAGAGCTGAGACTGGCCCAGGGAATCAAGGATGGGGAAAAGGACTTCTTCAGATACATTGTCAAGAGAAGAACAATCATAGACCAGATTGTGAGGATTAAGAAAGATGGGGGTGGGTGGAGAAGAGGGAGGACTAGGCAGAGGCACTGAATGAGTATTTCTGCTGTGTTCACAAATGAAAGAGGGGGGCAGATACCCCATGGGAAGGGTGGAGTGGGCAGAGGGGGGCCGGGTGACATATCAAAATTACAGAGGACAGGGTGCTGGAGGGACTAAGGGCACTGATGGTAGACAAGGTACCAGGGCCAGATGGCATTCACCCTAGGGTACTTAAGGAGCTAGAGGACATCCTAGCAGAACCACTGGCAGACCTGTTCAGTACATCACTGGACACAGGATGCATGCCACAGGACTGGAGGATGGCCCATGTGGTGCCCATTCATAAAAGTATCCTGAAGGAAGATCCATTCAACTACAGACCTTTAAGTCTCACTTCAATCATGGGGAAACTCATGGAGTCAATCCTAAAAGAGATACTGGTGACCTTTCTGGAAGACAATGAGCTCCAAGATGGCTATCAGCATGGTTTTGTATTGGCAGATCCTGCCAGATGAACCTAGTCGAATACTATGACTGGGTTACCATGGAACTGGACAGGGGCCATGCAGTGTATGTCCTATATTTGGACTTCCACAAGGCCTTTGATTCAGTGCCAGATGGGAGACTGGGGGGAAAACTGGAATACATTGGGGTGGGGACAAAAATGGTCAACTAGATCACCAACTGGCTGAGGGGTTGGCAGCAAAGGGTGGTGATGGTGGGGCACTCTCATCACCAAGGGACATTACGAGCAGGGTGCCCCAGGGCTCTGTACTGGGACCAGTGCTGTTCAGGATGTTTATAGCTGATATCTCAAACAGGATCCAGAGTTGGATCAGTCTGTTCACAGATGTTACTAAGATCAGTGCAGTGGTAGATGACATAGAGAGGTGGAGGGCGCTGCAGGAAATCCTGACCAAACTACAGGAATGGTCGGAGACATGGCAGTTGAGGTTCAATGCCAAGAAGTGCAAGGTACTGCACTTTGGAGCAAGGAACCAGGGAGGAAATATTAGTTGGGAGGGTTACAGTGGAGGAAAAGGATATAGGGGTACTAATAATGGGGAGTATGAACCACTAAGCTCAGTGCAGGAAGGCAGCCACAAAGGCAAACAAGATGCTAGGGTGCATAGCGAGGGGAATCACTTCCAGGCACAGAGAAGTGGTCCTGCCCCTGTACAGATCACTGGTCAGGCCACATCTGGAATACTGTGTGCAGTACTGGCATCTATTCCTGAAGAGGGACATCAGATTGCTGGAGTGGGTGCAGCTTAGGGCAATGAAGATGATACAGGGACTTGAGGGAAAATCCTATGAGGAGAGGCTGGGAGAGCTGCAAATGTATTCCCTGGAAGAGAGGAGGGATAGGGTGATATGATTGAAACCTTTAAGTACCTAAAGGGTATTAACAGGATGAATACAGAAGAGATTCTTCAGATCAGTAAGGGGAGGGACATGAGAGGGAATCGGCTGACATTGGAGGGGGAGATTCAGGGAAGAAATCAGGAGACACTTTTTCATGGAAAGGGTGTTAAATAAGTGGAACACTCTGCCTGATGAGATGGTATCATGTAGAATGATGGGAGGATTTAAGAGAGGGTGGGACAGAGTAAGGGGGTGGTTATGAGGAGGGGAAGGGAGGGTGAGGCAGCTGCAAGTTGAGGGGCTAGCTGCACAATCGAGCAGACTCAATAGACTGTGAGGCCTGTTTCTGCTGGCATTTCGTATATTTGTATGCATGTACAATATGTTCGTATACATATATATTCTGTGGTGATTTGCATATGCAGCCCATGATGCTTTGCATTGTGGGGGCATGTGTGATTTTGTATTTCTTTGAAATGTGGCTTCCCAGCCAAACGCCCTTTGGGGTAACCATTGCCTCAGTGCTTGCACAAAGAGGTTCTTTGTCTTTTATATAGTTTTTTGTTTTAATTGGGTTCACCACAATATAACCCAGATAGACCATCTTAGGGTAGCTGGTTCATTACACTGGGGTGTCAAACAGTTGAGGCATACTGATGAGTCCTGGTAGGACGAAACATGTGTCTATGTCTTCTGTTGACAACCTTTGCAAACTGTGTGAGAGGCCTTTTGGCACCATGCATTTCTGCTTAAAGTTGAACCAGCATACTATTCTGTGGTGATTTGCATAAGCAGACCATGATGCGTTGCATTGTGGGGGCCTGTGTGATTTTGTATTTCTTTGCAACTTGGCTTCACAGCCAAATGCCCTTTGGGGTAACCATTGCCTCAGTGCTTGCACAAGAGGTTCTTTGTCTTTTATATAGTTTTTGTTTTTAGTGGGTTCACCACAATATAACTTGAATAGACCATCTTAGGATGAGCTGGTTCATTACACTAGAATTGTCAAACAGGCGAGGCATACTGATGAGTCCTGGTAGATAAAACATGTGTCTATGTTTTCTGTTGGCACCTTTGCAAACAATGTGAGAGGCCTTTCAGCACCATGCATTTCTGCTTAAAGTTGAACCAGCATAGTATTCTGTGGTGATTTGTATATGCAGCCCATGATGCTTTGCATTGTGGGGCATGTGTGATTTATATTTCTTATATATATATATATATATATATATATATATATATATATATATTATATATGACAAAGAACCTCAGCACGCAAGCACTGAGGCAATGATTACCACAAAGGGCATTGGCCAGGAAGCCAAGTTTCAAAGAAATACAAAATCACACATGCCCCATTGATGCAAAGCATCATGGACTGCATATGCAAATCACCACAGAATATTATGCTGGTTCAACTTTAAGCAGAAATGCATGGTGCCGAAAGGCCTCTCACACAGTTTGCTAAGGGTGCCAACAGAAGACACAGACACGTGTTTTGTCCTATTAGGACTCATCAGTATGCCTCATCTGTTTGACACCCCAGTGGAATGAACCAGCTACCCTAAAATGATCTATCTGGGTTATATTAGGTGAACCCAATTAAAACAAAAAATAAGTTAAAGACAAAGAACCTCAGCATGCAAGCACTGAGGCAATGGTTACCCCAAAGGGCATTGGTCGGCAAGCCAAGTTTCAAAGAAATACAAAATCACACGTGCCCCATGCTTATTCATGAGATAGGGCCATCTGGTCTCTAAATCATGATCAAGGATTTTGTTACCTCGTGAAAGGGGATCGGCTTGCAAAAGAGGATTTTGTCAGCTTGCGAAAGAGGATTGGAAGCGAGTCATAAAGAATTTCAAAGTTTAAAATGACAATTTTGGGGCCAAAATGAAGGAAACCAAAGGCATGGGTTTGTAGAGGGTGTCACCCTGAACAAAACCCATGCTTCATTTGCAAAACAAAAGTCAACCGTGTGACAGGCTACAACTTTTTGTTTGAAGGAAAAAATGAAAGCAAGATGGCGGTATGCGAAAGGGGAATTTTTCCTCACGAATGGGGATTTTATAAATCCCCTTTCACAAGGTGACAAAATCCTTGATCATGAGCCCAATCCCCTTTAGCAAAATATACATATAAATCTTAGATTGAATTGAGCATGCTCAGAACCTGAAAATTCAAAATTAAATAATTTTGGACCAGATTATTATTTTTTCACCAAACCAGTGCTGGATTGTTCTTTGACCAAATCTCTTTCTACTCTAAAACTGTCAGACCAAAATACTAAATGGTGTGGCTGCAGTGTGATGGGCAAAAATCAGCAAAAAAGTGCAAAAAAAAAGGCAAAACGTGTATGTTTTGGCACTTCACTGCATGAAAACCACAAGTCCAATCAGAACGCAACTTGTCAAATCAAGAGATCTACCATATGACACAGTGCATTCTTAATTTCATGCAAATCTGTTGAATGTTTACAACCACGCCAGTATATATATAGGGGATATGACATGGCCTGACTGAAGATATATTTATCTTCACTCGAGGCCAGTGATATCATGATATCACTGGCCTCGAGTGAAGATAAATATGATATCTTCAGTCAGGCCATGTCATATTCTGTTTATACAATGTATGCTTTGCCCCCAACCCCCAATACAACTCACCACATGCCCTCTCAATGAATGGGTGATATAAAGGTGATGCCCTAGCAATACAACCCCACTTACAGAAAAGCTGTCAAAACAGCAGATGTCATTTATTGTTTAAAAAATATCTGTGGATCCTGTTATTTATGGTCAGTTTTAAAAAGTCTTATCTGGTTTATCCTGCCATGCCCCACCCCAAACAGAGCTCCACATGCCCTCCCCCAACATAACAGATTACATAGGGTTTTAAATATTTGGTTGATCCTGTCAATTTAAATTACCAAAATATCTGTTGATCCTGCTATTATTGTGGTGAAAAGTGATTTTTTTAAATTCTTATCTGGTTGATCCTGCCACTCTGAGCACTTTCACTTTACCTGCAATTGTAAGCGTGGCCGGTATGCACTGACGACTGGCACATTGCCAAATGTTTTCTCAGAGGCCGGGTTCAGTAACTGAAACCCTCTTCTTTATGCTTGTTGTAGAGTATTTTGTTGGAAAAAAAGCTTCCGACTGCACAGGTGCAGCAGTGACGAGCGTAAGACAGGAGAGGGTCCCTTTATCATATGTTGTGGTTATGCCCGTATTAAAGTCTTGTGGCAAACTATTTGTAACTCCCTAGATTCGATTCTCGGTTTATGGACCTTTTCACCCCTGAAGTTTGCCTAGTAAATTTTTTCCTGGTGGCACCCTAAGCAAAAGAAAGGCCACATGGCATTGATAATGGCAACTGCAAAGCTAGTAATAGTGAGGCATTGGACCAGAGGAAAGCACCTTCAATTATGGAATATTATAGGAATGCATCTTGGCACTGCAGCTGGAGAAACACATAGCGGCTATGCAGAAACAGAACTAACGATTCTCTACTCGCTGGGAGTAGTTTAGAAGCCATTATGGCGATATGGACATCTCCAAATATAAAATGTATTTCTCTGTGTCTATAGATACGTGATTTGTAGTACCGCGCAGCCTTGGGAGGGGCTGGTGTGGGGAGGGACAGTTTTGTATTTCTTTTCTTTCTTTCTTTTCCTTTTGGCTTATTTGTTTCTTTATGTACCTTTCTGCCCTTATGAAGTCACATGAAGTTGTATATCTGGTACTAAAATTAATAAAGAGTTAAAAATAAAAAAATAAAAATTAATAGCAGCCAAAAACACAGCAAAATGATAAAAATAACACTGCCAAACACTTAGCTTTCAAAAGGATATGCTCAGTGTTGTACCTGAAGATAATCCCACCCACAATATAGCACACATCAAGAAAACAGCCAGTAGAAAGTTACAACCTCCCCATTCACAAGCTAACTAACACACTTCACATAAACTTGTTAGACACCTGAAACACCACATTATACTAAAGCATGATTATAAATTAAACTGCATACAAAAACAGGTCTCTATCGTACAAATCCACATGTGATGTCGACAGCAAATATGGGAAAATATTACACTCATGCAGGGTGAAGTGAGATAATATCACAGTTCACCCTGCATTCATGGAAATATTTTCCATATTCCACCCATCATGTATCCCTATAAATATATATATATATATAGATAGATAGATAGATATACACATATGTCAAAAACTCTGTTTAATACACTAGATTAGGATTGTTCCACAGTGACAAAAGCCAGGAAATTCAATGTTAGGGTTCCCACCTCTTTTTCACTGCCCCCTGCCCCAACAGGCATTGGGGCATGCATTGGGGTCATCAGTCCTAACTCTCACCCATTTCATGTGTAAACAAGCTGAGGTGAAGCAGTATAGGAGAATGGGGTGAGAGTTAGGACCGATGACCCCAACACACACCCTGATGCCTGTTAGTGGGGTGGGTGGGTGGTGCAAGGGGTGAGAAACCCAACACTGAATTTCCTTGCTTTTGTCACTGTGGAACAACCCTAACTGGTGCATTAAATGGATTTTCACATGAATTCTCTCTTTTGAGAATATGGTATAAATAGTGAATGGAATGTGGCAGTGCGAGCACGGGGCCCCTCGGTAACGGTAACGCAATTGGAAACAGAAACGGTCATGGTAACAGTAAGGAGGATGCCAAAGGGTACAGTAACAGAAATAGAAGCAGCAATGCAAGCTTATAAGCAAAAGCAAATTGTTATGCACACGGTCAAGGTAACACAATTGGAAATGCACACGCTTACGGTAACAGCAACGATGACGCCAAAGAAAACAGAAATGCAAATGGAATCACGTATTCAAATGCAAATGGTAATGCACACAGTGATGTAAAAGAAACACAAATGCAAACAAAACCAGTAATGGAAATGCAAATAGTAACAGTAATGCAAATGCAAAGGGTAACGCACATGGCAACGTAAACATAAACGCTGATGCAAATGGTCATGGAAACGCAAGCAGAAATGCTATCTGTAACAGTAATGTAAATGCACCCACTTTTTGTCCCAAAAAGTGCATTCAGAAGGACAGTGAATACAAAGAATGTATGCATAATAATGGCCCTCGGAGCAGAAAATGAACACTTGGAATACTAAATTGCTTATATCTCAGGAACCGTACGACGTAGAAAAAAAGTAAAATGTCATATTATTTATGACTTTCCTGGCTAATTTTGCACTTAGCCCTCTAGTGAGGGGCTAAGCGTTTTTCTGATGGCAAGTCCATATCTCGAAGCGCTTCCGACATACGGGCCCCGAAAGGCATGGTGGACGCCGTAATGTTAGCCTATGGGAAAAATAGTCAACTTCAGAGTATTGTAACTTTGCAGCCCTGTAATATTTTGTAACCAAATCACCAAAAGGCACATCGGTGGGATTTTGGCTTTCTTCCCACCATACTGCAGCCCAAAAGACCAAACTGTTCTTTTGCAGCAGGGTGGCAAAGAATTTCTGTTATTTTGGCCACAGTGTTGCAAAGTAGTGTTGTAATTTGCGACACTTTCACGAAAAAAATCATGAAAGTGTCGCAAGTATGACACTACTTTGCAACACTACAGTTTACAAACATTTGAAAACATATTTCTGGGGTGTTTAACCCCCCAAAAAAGACATGGCTAGCATCCTCAGGGCTCAACTAGGTGAATACAAAATAATTGTGTCCCTAGATGGTCCCAATTTTAAATGCCAAGCATTTCTGTGACCAGCAACTGAAAACAAAATGGCAGATTTAGCACTTACAGAGGTCACTCTGTGACACAAAACTGCATTTGTGACACTCGAAGTTTTTGTTAACATTTCCCATTGACTATAATGGAAACTTGTTTTTTGAATAACTTTTGAACCGTTTAATATCTTTTCACAAAACCTTTGAAAAGCACATCAGGGACCCCGGCTGCATGTTCCCTGAAGGTTTCAGACTGGTCATGCAAGGTGCGAGCAAAGAATGTGCCAAAAAGCATAAATACGACTTTCTACGGCACTATATAGCTCTGCAACTGTACGTCTGACTGTTACAAAACATGGCAGATCCAGAGATCTATGGTACCGCTCCATGCATGCCAAATTTCAGGCAAATCCATTATATGGTGGCAAAGATATTAACCTGCGAAATTTCAGACTTTAACCTTCAATGAGGTACTCAACCCTAACTATAGTGGCACGGATATATATATATATATATATATATATATATATATATATATATATATAATACACACACACACACACAAAACACCTATGAGAATATTTTATGTCTCATATCATTGATATTTTTGCTCACTCTAGACCTAGAGTGAGAATATTGAAATATTCTCATTCTATGTCCCCATGAGCAAAAGTATTTTCACAACAGATCATGATTGGCTAGAGCAGATAGCAGGAAGAGCACTTTCACTGTCAGACCACTCCCCCACAGCTCACTCACCAACTCCAGCTCAATCAAAATGTCCCGATGCTTCATACATAACATTTTTTTAGTCTTTACTTGACTAAAAGATCAATTTCATACATTTAAGCAGCCCCCTTCTTCTTACAGGTCATTGTATGCCTGCATCTCCAATCAGCATACCCACTCTGCTGGCTCTCAAGCCCCTAGACCTGATTCAAAATGGTTCTTCTGAACAGTGCTCCCCTGCTCTTTAAGCCACCACCAATGCTCCATTCCGTGGCCCAGGGACATTCCTCACCCTCTTCCCCCATAAGGCTACACTTTGTCACTCTGCCCACTCAGCTCACATGCCAGCTTGTGGCTGCTCCTCACTGACACACAGATGTACTGACACATAACAGCATCAAAACTAACAGCAACCACTATGCAATCCTGAAATCACTGAGGACATTAAAATAAAAAAAAAAAACATTAACATGCTGCAGAACATCTAACAGCATCAAAACAGTATGGACATTGCATAAATGAAATATTCCATGGCCCCTATAGGAATATGACTGATATGTTTCCCCTCATGCATCTTGATATTTGACATGACTCATGGCTTCACCACTTGTGATGTCACAAGGTCAAGCTGCACTCAAGGAAAAATATCAGTCATATTGCCATAGAGGCTATGGCATATCCCAGATAGATAGATAGACAGACAGATTGATATAGAATAAATAATGGTTAATGGTGGTATACAAGGGCTTGTGGCCTTATAGCCCCAATTAGCTTCCTCAATGGATATACTTCCAAGTGTTCCACCGTTACCCATTGTTTGTTGAATGTAATACATTAGCATGGTTATTGTTATGGAGATTGTATTTGCGATCACATTATTATGGCACCTAAAGGTCTTTTGCAGCAAGGAGGGAATAGTGTGTAGTGAGTGCAGGTAGGAGTTTGGAGGGTTTTGTGTACGTGTCTTTTTTTCAGGTTCTTTTGTAGTTTGTTAATTGGTTTGGCTACATCTCCTAATGCTGTGTTAATTTATTTTTATTTATTTATTTATATCTCAGAATTACAAACCTTTGAGTCAGAGACTCATTTATAAAGGCTCCACGTCAAAAGAAATTATCAGTACACAATCCAAGAAAACAAGGCAGTGCAAAAAACAGTTGGTACATAAATGGAGAACATAAAACACATTAATGCGAGGATGAAACTTTGCAAACATCATAACAGTGTAACTTCACAAATACAAAACAGGGCAGTGAAACTGCTGTCTCCAATTGTTTGCATTATGAAATAAATTGACCAGCAAGGAAGAGTAATAAAACAGGAAAGTAAGGTAGAATAGGAGAGGTAGTTGTTAGCACTACTGGTAGAGACATAAGACAGAGATAACAAAGAATCACTAATGGGGCTGGGGTAAAAGAGGGGTGGGTGCAGGACTAGTGAGCCTGAACAACAGGAAAAATGCAGTCCAGGGGATGTTATCAACTAAAGTAGTAGGGAGTAAGACAAAGGTGGGGGGGAGCTACAGTGATCAGGAGAAGAGAGGGAAGAAGTGGGGGGACACAAAGGAAGAGAAGGGGGGAAGGGAGAAAGGTGAGATGGGGCAGGAGTAGGCAGGATAGAGAGGACAAGGTGAACAAGGCAGAGGGAGGTACAGTTACTGTAGGTGAGAAAGAGGAAGCAGAGGGGAGAAGGATGGTGTGCTATTAGTAGTTTTTACCATTGTATGTGCCAGTCACTGCCCCAAGCTGTGCCTGAAAAAGGTCTTTGGATTTGTGGTAATTGTGCTATTAGTGGTGTCCCATAGGGTTTAATGTTGTGCAGGTGTATACTTCATATTAGTGCAGGTATATACTTTTAATTGTTTTATTAGTGTAAGTATATAGCTTTAATTAGTGTAGGTATATCTGTAATTGTTTAATTAATGCAGGTGTATATTCTGAATTGATTGATTAGTCACAGGTATGCTTTTAAAACTGATAAATTAATCACATGTATACAGGGAAAAATTACAACATTTTCTGTGGGGAAAAGCTGATAGATAGATAGGGAGATAGATAGATAGATTAGACAGACACACATACATACATATATACATATATATAGTAAGCAAAATAAGGTTCTGGCACACACCAACTCATGAGAGGAATGCATAAAGAGAGAAAATTATATTTATTGAATTGATAGACAAAACATCTTGCCTGACTTGTTTTGGATTGACTGCCAATCCTTTTCAAAATCTGAAACATGTCAGGCAAGATGTTTTGTCTTTCTTGGTGCAATAAATTATAATTTTATCTCTTTATGCTTTCTCTCATGAGTTGGGTGTGCCAGAGCCTTATTTTGCTTACTATTTATGTTGGTTCTTGAGCACCACATCCCAGTGTGCACTCATTTTGAATAATACATATATATATATATATATATATATATATATATATATATATATATATATATATATATATATATCAACTGAAAACTGAAGAAGCATGAATTGCAGAGGTGTCCTGTTGTTTGTGAGGCTAACTGAAGGGAAATATTTATTTTATTTTTTCCTAAGTTTGCTTAGTTCAAATAGCTTGTACTGGAGAGGGATATGTATTTGGGTGTTTAAAAAGTGCTGTTTGGATAAGAGATGTATTTTGGATGTTTAAACTGCTGTTAGTTTAGGGCTGTATTCTGAGTACAATTATGACCAGTTGGAAGACAGGAAACTGCAGAGGTAGACTTGAGGGAGGGGCAGGAGATTAGCCAGAGCCATTTTAACCTGATTCACTTTGGAGCTGGAAACTGAAGAAGCATGAATTACAGGGATGTGTTTGCTCCTGCCTGAGGAAAGGGGCCAAGGTGTGCAGTTGAGTAAGAGGCTGATTGACTTGCATGGGAGGCAGTAGGGCAGGAAATAGGTCTTCTGTGCTGGTAACACTGATGGAGGATGAGGGAGCGAGTGATCTCCAGGGGAGAGCAGGAGAGGGAGGAAGAGGGAAACCCACAAGGGTCAGGAGTCAGTCAGAGGAGGGTGACAGGGGTGAAGGGGACATAAGCACTGCTGGTGGGCTGAATGACAGTGGTGGAGTAGAGGAGGGGGGCCAGGGTGGAGGGAAGGGATGGGGAGAAGGGGCAGAGAGCAGTAGGGAGGAAGGGTGGAGTTACTGAGCTGGCATGCTCTAAGATTGGATACCCTGGGAAAGGGGTGGGGGCAGCGACAAGGAACAAGGAAGGGGGTGTACTAGTGCTTGGTGATTCCATACTTAAAGGGACTGGGATGGGGCGCAGGGGGAGCGGTATAGTAGAATATGGGTGGAGGCTATCCTGGGCCAATGACAGACAGGGTGGGGCAGATGGTTCTAAAGTGCACAAGGAGGGGGCTGGAAGAAACTGCATGTAGTGGTGCATGTGAACACTAAATGACCTGGGCGGGGAGATGATGGAAGTAGTGAGGAGGAGGTTTGAGTAATTAGGAGGGCTATGTAGGGAAGTGGATGAATCAGTGGCCTTTTCAGAGGTGCTCCCAGTGCCCTGCATGAGTACGGGATGGAAAGGAAGGATTGGGGAGTTCAACGAATGGCTGGGGGAATGGTGTCAGTCTAAGGGGTACAGGGTAGTGGGGGACTGGGGCAGTACTTGGGAAAAAAAGGATCTACATGCAGGGGATAGGCTGCACCTGACTGGGGAGGGAAAAGGGGTATTAAAGCAGAGGTTTGGAGGTACATAGCATCAAGGATAGATTTAAACTAGGTGGGGGGTGGCAAGAGGACAACTAGTAGGCAGGGATCCCAGAGGAGGGAGCCAAGCATGCCTACCCCCCAAGCTATCAGAGAGATATTTGAGGTGGGGATAAAGGGAAGGATTAGGAGGGGGAAAACAGGGTGGGGGAGAAAGACACAGGTTGGAGGGTGGTCTCACTGAACACGAGAAGCTTAGGCAACAAATCAGCTGAACTACAGGCTTTCTTGGTTGTGGGGAGGGTGGACATTGAGGCCATCACAGAGACATGGGCCACCCAGAACCAGGACTGGGATATGATGATCCCAGGGTACAAGATATTCAGAAAGGACAGGACATGGGGGAAAGGGGAGGCATGGTGATCTACATGAGGGAGGGGATAAGGTGTATGAGAGAGGAGGGGGTGGAGGGCAGGACAGAGGCCCACTGGATGCAGTTTCAAGACTCTAAAAGAAAGACACTGAGGGTGGGGGTACTGTACAGGCCACCAGCTCAGGGGGGGACCTGGATATGGAGTTGGCCAAGCAGATTAGAAAAGTCTGTAGGAAGGGGGACACCATAGTGTTGGGGGACTTCAACCTCCCTTGGGTGGACTGGAACACCCCAACCACTACGTATGCAAAGGAGCAGAGATTACTAGATGCATTTCAGGACTGTTTCCTGGTGCAATTGATCTGTGAGTCAACTAGAGAGGGTAGGACTCTGGACCTGTTATTAACAAATGGGGAGGCTATAAGGAATCTGAGAGTGAAGGGCCCCCTGGCTGGAAGTGACCATCATACGGTGTGGTTCACACTCAAAATGCGAAGGGTAACAGGAAGAACAGGTACCAGGGTGATGATTTTAAAGGAGCAGACTTTAAAAGGATGGGGAAATTTTGGTTGAGCATCTGGTGGGAATTCAGACATGCATGAGTGCAAGCCAAAAATGGAATATCATTAAGAAAGGGCTGGCAGAGGCTACTGAGACCTGCACCAGGACATGGAGCAAGAAGGGGAGAGCAAAGAAGCTGAGCTGGCTGACTCTGGAGGTAATGGAAGGGGTGAGGGCCAAGAGAAAAGTATTCTGGAGGCATAGGAAATCAGGAGGGCAAGGGGACAAAGATGAGTACATGAAGAAGTCCAGGGAGGTTACCAGGCTAGTCAGAGCAGTCAAGGCTTCCAGAGAGCTGAGACTGGCCCAGGAATCAAGGATGGGAAAAGGACTTTCAGATACATTATAAGAGAAGAACAATCATAGACCAGATTGTGAGGATTAAGAAAGATGGGGGTGGGTGGAGAAGAGGGAGGACTAGGCAGAGGCACTGAATGAGTATTTCTGCTGTGTTCACAAATGAAAGAGGGGGGCAGATACCCCATGGGAAGGGTGGAGTGGGCAGAGGGGGGCGGGGTGACATATCAAAATTACAGAGGACAGGGTGCTGGAGGGACTAAGGGCACTGATGGTAGACAAGGTACCAGGGCCAGATGGCATTCACCCTAGGGTACTTAAGGAGCTAGAGGACATCCTAGCAGAACCACTGGCAGACCTGTTCAGTACATCACTGGACACAGGATGCATGCCACAGGACTGGAGGATGGCCCATGTGGTGCCCATTCATAAAAGTATCCTGAAGGAAGATCCATTCAACTACAGACCTTTAAGTCTCACTTCAATCATGGGGAAACTCATGGAGTCAATCCTAAAAGAGATACTGGTGACCTTTCTGGAAGACAATGAGCTCCAAGATGGCTATCAGCATGGTTTTGTATTGGCAGATCCTGCCAGATGAACCTAGTCGAATACTATGACTGGGTTACCATGGAACTGGACAGGGCCATGCAGTGTATGTCCTATATTTGACTTCCACAAGGCCTTTGATTCAGTGCCAGATGGGAGACTGGGGAAAACTGGAATACATTGGGGTGGGGACAAAATGGTCAACTAGATCACCAACTGGCTGAGGGGTAGGCAGCAAAGGGTGGTGATGGTGGGGCACTCTCATCACCAAGGGACATTACGAGCAGGGTGCCCCAGGGCTCTGTACTGGGACCAGTGCTGTTCAGGATGTTTATAGCTGATATCTCAAACAGGATCCAGAGTTGGATCAGTCTGTTCACAGATGTTACTAAGATCAGTGCAGTGGTAGATGACATAGAGAGGTGGAGGGCGCTGCAGGAAATCCTGACCAAACTACAGGAATGGTCGGAGACATGGCAGTTGAGGTTCAATGCCAAGAAGTGCAAGGTACTGCACTTTGGAGCAAGGAACCAGGGGAGGAAATATTAGTTGGGAGGGTTACAGTGGAGGAAAAGGATATAGGGGTACTAATAATGGGGAGTATGAACCACTAAGCTCAGTGCAGGAAGGCAGCCACAAAGGCAAACAAGATGCTAGGGTGCATAGCGAGGGGAATCACTTCCAGGCACAGAGAAGTGGTCCTGCCCCTGTACAGATCACTGGTCAGGCCACATCTGGAATACTGTGTGCAGTACTGGCATCTATTCCTGAAGAGGGACATCAGATTGCTGGAGTGGTGCAGCTTAGGGCAAATGAAGATGATACAGGGACTTGAGGGAAAATCCTATGAGGAGAGGCTGGGAGAGCTGCAAATGTATTCCCTGGAAGAGAGGAGGGATAGGGTGATATGATTGAAACCTTTAAGTACCTAAAGGGTATTAACAGGATGAATACAGAAGAGATTCTTCAGATCAGTAAGGGAGGGACATGAGAGGGAATCCGCTGACATTGGAGGGGAGATTCAGGGAAGAAATCAGGAGACACTTTTTCATGGAAAGGGTGTTAAATAAGTGGAACACTCTGCCTGATGAGATGGTATCATGTAGAATGATGGGAGGATTTAAGAGAGGGTGGGACAGAGTAAGGGGTGGTTATGGGAGGAGGGAGGGAGGGTGAGGCAGCTGCAAGTTGAGGGGCTAGCTGCACAATCAGGCAGACTCAATAGACTGTGAGGCCTGTTTCTGCTGGCATTTCGTATATTTGTATGCATGTACAATATGTCTCGTTACATATATATTCTGTGGTGATTTGCATATGCAGCCCATGATGCTTTGCATTGTGGGGCATGTGTGATTTTGTATTTCTTTGAAATGTGGCTTCCCAGCCAAACGCCCTTTGGGGTAACCATTGCCTCAGTGCTTGCACAAAGAGGTTCTTTGTCTTTATATAGTTTTTGTTTTAATTGGGTTCTACCACAATATAACCCAGATAGACCATCTTAGGTAGCTGGTTCATTACACTGGGGTGTCAAACAGTTGAGGCATACTGATGAGTCCTGGTAGGACGAAACATGTGTCTATGTCTTCTGTTGACAACCTTTGCAAACTGTGTGAGAGGCCTTTTGGCACCATGCATTTCTGCTTAAAGTTGAACCAGCATACTATTCTGTGGTGATTTGCATAAGCAGACCATGATGCGTTGCATTGTGGGGGCCTGTGTGATTTTGTATTTCTTTGCAGCTTGGCTACAGCCAAATGCCCTTTAAGGGGGTAACCATTGCCTCAGTGCTTGCACAAAGAGGTTCTTTGTCTTTTATATAGTTTTTGTTTTAATTGGGTTCACTACAATATAACTTGAATAGACCATCTTAGGATAGGCTGGTTCATTACACTAGGGTGTCAAACAGGCGAGGCATACTGATGAGTCCTGGTAGGATGAAAACATGTGTCTATGTTTTCTGTTGGCACCTTGCAAACATGTGAGAGGCCTTTCAGCACCATGCATTTCTGCTTAAAGTTGAACCAGCATAGTATTCTGTGGTGATTTGTATATGCAGCCCATGATGCTTTGCATTGTGGGGGCATGTGTGATTTTTGTATTTTATATATATATATATATATATATATATATATATATATATATTATATATGACAAAGAACCTCAGCACGCAAGCACTGAGGCAATGATTACACAAAGGGCATTGGCCAGGAAGCCAAGTTTCAAAGAAATACAAAATCACACATGCCCCATTGATGCAAAGCATCATGGACTGCATATGCAAATCACCACAGAATATTATGCTGGTTCAACTTTAAGCAGAAATGCATGGTGCCGAAAGGCCTCTCACACAGTTTGCTAAGGGTGCCAACAGAAGACACAGACACGTGTTTTGTCCTATTAGGACTCATCAGTATGCCTCATCTGTTTGACACCCCAGTGGAATGAACCAGCTACCCTAAAATGATCTATCTGGGTTATATTGCGGTGAACCCAATTAAAACAAAAAATAAGTTAAAAGACAAAGAACCTCAGCATGCAAGCACTGAGGCAATGGTTACCCCAAAGGGCATTGGTCGGCAAGCCAAGTTTCAAAGAAATACAAAATCACACGTGCCCCATGCTTATTCATGAGATAGGGCCATCTGGTCTCTAAATCATGATCAAGGATTTTGTTACCTCGTGAAAGGATCGGCTTGCAAAAGAGGATTTTCGTCAGCTTCGCGAAAGAGGATTGAAGCAGTCATAAAGAATTTCAAAGTTTAAAATGACAACATTTTGGGGCCAAATGAAGGAAAACAAAGGCATGGGTTTGTAGAGGGTGTCACCCTGAACAAAACCCATGCTTCATTTGCAAAACAAAAGTCAACCGTGGGACAGGCTACAACTTTTTGTTTGAAGGAAAAATGAAAGCAAGATGGCGGTATGCAAGGGAATTTTTCTCACTAATGGGGATTTTATAAATCCCCTTCACAAGGTGACAAAACTTTGATCATGAGCCCAATCCCCTTTAGCAAAATATACATATAAATCTTAGATTGAATTGAGCATGCTCAGAACCTGAAAATTCAAAATTAAATAATTTTGGACCAGATTATTATTTTTTCACCAAACCAGTGCTGGATTGTTCTTTGACCAAATCTCTTTCTACTCTAAAACTGTCAGACCAAAATACTAAATGGTGTGGCTGCAGTGTGATGGGCAAAAATCAGCAAAAAAGTGCAAAAAAAAAGGCAAAACGTGTATGTTTTGGCACTTCACTGCATGAAAACCACAAGTCCAATCAGAACGCAACTTGTCAAATCAAGAGATCTACCATATGACACAGTGCATTCTTAATTTCATGCAAATCTGTTGAATGTTTACAACCACTCCAGTATATAATAGGGATATGGCCTGACTGAATATTTATCTTTCACTGGTGTTGCGATATCATGATATATCACTGGCCTCGAGTGAGCATAAATATGATATCTTCAGTCAGGCCATGTCATATTCTGTTTATACAATGTATGCTTTGCCCCCACCCCCCAATACAACTCACCACATGCCCCTCTCAATGAATGGGTGATATAAAGGTGATGGCCCTAGCAATACAACCCCACTTACAGAAAAGCTGTCAAAACAGCAGATGTCATTTATTGTTTAAAAAATATCTGGTGGATCCTGTTATTTATGGTCAGTTTTAAAAAGTCTTATCTGGTTTATCCTGCCATGCCCCCACCCCAAACAGAGCTCCACATGCCCTCCCCCAACATAACAGATTACATAGGGTTTTTAAATATTTGGTTGATCCTGTCAATTTAAATTACAAACATCTGGTTGATCCTGCTATTGTGGTGAAAGGATTTTTTAGTTTATCTGGTGATTCTTGAGTACTGATTTTTGCCGCATCAGACCGACGATGGTATATTGTCATTGCTTACGAGCTGGTTTCATCGAGAACCCTTTATGTGTGTTGAGCTGGTGGTTACCAGCAAGGGGGAGCCGCCTGTCCGGCAACAGACACTGCTCTTTTACTGTTGAAAGTCGCTGCCGGTCACTGTTGCACTCTGTGCAGCGAAGCTTTTTTCCAACAAAATACTTACAAATAAGCATAAAGAAGAGAGTTTCTTGTCTACTTCGAACCCGCTCTCAGAAAACATTTGGCAAATGTGCCAGTCGTCAGTGTGCATAGCCGCCACGCTTATAAATTGCAGGTAAAGTGAAAGTGCTCAGAGTGGCAGGATCAACTCAGATAGTTATTTAATTTTTTTTACATATTTTTTAAAAGTATGGTAGGAATAAAGATATGAGTGAGGTATGTGGTGGGGGGGTAGGTCAGATAGGCACAGCAGCACAGCAGCTTGTTGTTTGTAGGTGTAGGGAAGATTGAAAGTGAAACGATTTACTCTTCATAATGACGTGATAGGAGGTGAAGGATATTCCATGATGCAGGTAGGAACATGGAGATATCAATGTTATCTTCACTGCCTAGCTCTAGATATCATGTTTTCATACTTCTATTTATTCGAACACATACATTGTATAATATATATATATATATATCTATATATATATATATATATCTATATGTAATAGACATACCACTCGGGTGTGCGGTCGCGCTTGATATACGACACCTTGGTGTAGGCTAGATGCACGAGGTCGCAGGCCGAGGTGGCCCCACCCAAGGCGCAGTGACATCAGGAGCGACTGCACACCCCAGAGTGGTATATCTATCTTATAAATGGACACACACATGTTTTGGGGGTGGGTGGAAAAATAATCCCTTTGTCTAGCTGGTAAATGATATGCTGGCAGAGTTCAAAGTAAGTCCTGTGTTTAAAAGATGAAAAAGTGTGCTTCCCGTTAGTTGTGTGTTGGTTTACATAATGCCTGTGATCTAGTGTAAATTATATGCTGGCAGAGTTACCAAAAGCAGTCCGGGTGAAAGCGGTGATGAGGATCAGCGCGATTGCCGGTGCGCATTGCGGGAGGACAGTTACGAGTTAGCAGTCCTTTTGAGTTAAAGAGATTCTCCCTTGCCTCATTGTTGCAGAGTGGCAGCACGGAGACACTGTGAGCTGCAGCTTACGGCAGACGCAAAGCCAGGAGTGAGAGCTACCGCAACACTCGCCTGGCTTGGCGCCTTCCGCCTTCGCAAAGCTGCCACCACCAGCGCCTCCCTCGCCTCCATTGTACATACACTCTGCAGCTTGTTTTAGTGAAATTAAGGGAAAGTCAAAGCAGGAAAACACTTTTATCTTTTTAACTCAAAAGGATTTACTTTCAACTCGAATAGCTTGTTACTTCATCGCGACGCGCATCGCCGTCACGCCTATACTTCAGGTAGGAAAAGTGAAAGTGGTGAACGATCGGGCAAGTCTGTGTAGAAAGGGAGATTTTTTAACTGAAAGTGAGAGTAGGAAGTAAGAGAACTGTAGTTTGTCTTTTTTTTTTTTATACACAGGTTTCTGTTAAATGGGCTGCATTATGTTGTTTTTCAGAATTTAGGGTGGTGAGACAGTGTGCAGTAGTAACAGTGTGTGTGTGTGTGTGTGTGTTTGTATGTGGCTGCTTAACTGCATTAGGCGTGGAGTGATCTCACTGCTGGTGAGAAGGTTTGAGGCTGGAAAATGAGTTTTAGAATTAATGCGGTCGTACTGGGGAGGCGTGCAGTCGTTGGGAAATAATGCTACGGTCATGTGATGCATTCTGTCCAATCATGTTACTGGAATTTCTATGATTTTACCACCCCATTTTATAAATATATATATATATATATATATATATATATATATATATACCATTAGAGAGCAAATACATTTGGAAGATAAAAGATATTATTTTCACTGAAGACATTACTACAGTACAAATAACAGTTAAAATCATATTATTTGTACAGTAACTATGTTGTTTACATTGTAGCCACAACCTTGCTTTTCACATGAACTGGCTATCTGAGAGCAGCACATCAAATAATAGCACTGTCACTTTAACTATAAAAGAAAAAGGCTTGCCTTAGCATCACAAATAAACTGGAAAAGAAAACTTGTAAAAAGATAATCTGTTTACATTGCACAGCACATGTTTAACTGCAGTAGATACAAAAATGAGGAAACACCCATAGTATACATTGGGTATCCTATGAGGTAGCTCCAAATATGCATATTTGCTTAGAATGCTGGTGTTATTGACACTGTGCACTCATGGCTGCTCCACTCATGAAAGTGTACCATAACACCAACATTCCAAACCAAATAACATACATATTTGAAGCTACCTCATGGAATATTCCCTATATACTGTAGATTAGGGTAATAAAAGTAAGACCCTGATCTAATGAACCTCAATCTACTGTAACGGTAACAAAGTTGACTGTTGTCTCCACTTACCTCTATACTGTATTGTATTGTTCCACTCAAATGTGCTTTTGGATTGGGGTCCTGCTGTATGTGTACAGCATTATTGTAAATGTTAAACTCTACATTCACCCACTATACAACAGAGTACTCTACTTAATCAGAGCATTGTCACAGGTTTCTGTCATTGAGTGCTACGGTACTCCCATTCTTCTGTTTCTGAAGCATGCTTACTGTACCTGAATCATGTACTTTTGGTATCATAACGAGCTTATGAATTTATTACATCAGATACCACCAGGTGAATGAAACGGTTAATGAAAGAAAAAACAGGTGACCTGTATCTTAAAGTTTAAACAGCTGTTCTCAGTGCCACTGACAAGCTTGCAGTCCCATTTCCAGTTTCATCGGGTACTCAGTATTTGAAATCTTTTGTGGATCATGGATCTGAACTAAGGTTAAAAAATAAATTACAATAAATAAATGGCAGAAAAACAATGACAAACTTAGTTTCTCAAGTGTTTAGTTGGTGTAGTTATGCAGTTTTGGTGCAGTTGTGCAGTTGGTGTAGTTTGGAAGTTGGACATGAATGCAGTTCTGGAGCTCAGAGATTGGGGTGATATAGTAATTTCACAACAGGGCAGGGAGATAATTACAATAGTTAGGTGTAAATCAGGGTGGAGTGCAGACTATGTTGCCGAAGAGGGAAGGACAGAGATCAGATGCTTTTCATACAGTTTCTGCTGCTAATTGGGTACAAGGGAGCTCAGACAAACTATAGAACTGAGAGCACCACTACATTCAATGCAACCAGGCTCTTCCGAACTCAGGATTATCCCAACTGTTCTGATGTCTCCCAGGCAGTTTGAGTAATTCAGGTTGTACTGTGTGAGTGTGTGTGTGTGTGTGTGTGTGTATATATCTATCTCTCTCTGTATACATATATATATATATATATATATATATATATATATATATATATATACACAAATGTATATGTATGTATGTGTGTGTGTGTGTGTATATATATATTATTTATTTATATATATGTTGCAGAAAACTCTATTATTGCATCGGTTAGGGTTACAGTGACAAATGTAGGGACATCTGATGTTAGAGATTCCAATCCTAACACCGCACCCCCCACCCTCAATGCACCAACGGGCCTCAGGGATGTGCCTTACGGTCATCAGCCCTAACATTCACCCCATTTTATAAGGTAGTAAGCTGAGATGTGTTCAGTATAGGAGAATGGGGTGATCATTATGGCTGACAACCCTAAGGCACATCCCCAATGCCTGTTGGTGTTAGGAGGGTGGGGGTGGGGTGTTAGGGTCAGAAACCCTAACTCACATTTCCCTACTTTTTGTCACTTTAACCCTACCTGATGCATTAACAGAGTTTTTGCAACCAATTTCCTTACTTTTTGAGATAGTATAATGGTATCCTTATTTGTCTGTGGGAGCGCAGTGCCCTGTGCTCCAGTCCCTCCATATATGCATATATGTATGTAGCTAACGAAACACAGGGCCTTCCAGGCCCTACACTTCCATTTATGGGACAACAGTGAACCAATTGCCAGCATAGCCATGGTATTACCCCACCTCATGTACCCAGTGCAAAAAATGTTCAAATCCCCTCCAAAACTTAACTCTGCACAACTGGAACTCCATTCCACACCACAGATGTAAAAATACATTTTGGTCAGTATTTGAAGAATGACAGCTGTGACATATAAATGGAGTAATAAAAAGGTTATGTTGAAAATCTGGGGTCAAAATATTGAAAATTCCCAAAGTTACAGGTCTGTGTAGTGAAACTGAAATGAATGGTCATAATTTTACCATTTTTAATGATTTTGATGCCAAAGTTTCAACATACCCTTCTTATGATGTCACCTCATGAACAGCATGACTGTCAATACACAAATCCCACCAGAAAGGTGATTTCGTCAATCGGCCAAGAAATCACCTTTCCGGCCGGAATTGTGTAATGATAGACCTATTGTTCATGAGATGGGGTTCCCAAAAGGCCATGTTGAAAGTTTGGTGTCAAAATCTCTAAAAATGTCAAAGTTATGCATAAACTTTGAAACCCCAAATTGAAATACATCGGACCACATTTACTTTAGTTTCTCATATTTCAGTCGCTGTTTCCAGCAGAAAGGGACTAGTCCACATATGTGACTTTTGCCTAGTCTGGTGAAAAAATAATAAGCTGTTTTTAAGTTATTGTAACTTAAAAATTGGAAAAAAATTATTTCTGAGCATGCTCAGTAAGCACTAAAATATAGCTGTATGAAAGGAAAAAGGAATCTTGTTTCATATGGGAAAATTCCTTTTTTGTTTGCCTATATCTTGTTTCCATTTTTTCTTAAAAATACATTTTCAAACATTTTCAAAATGCACAAAAATAACATCCTGGAGAGAGACCACCACACTTAGCTTGCTGATCGGGACCCCCTTAGGTGCAATCTGCACTTCAGTGTTAGAAATATGCCCCAGAAATGTGTTTTATTTACTGTTATGAATCCTTTTCATCATTGCATGATACAAAAAAAAAATCCTTTTTCATATCACAAGTAACGAAAAAGGATCCTTGACTCAAGAATACTTTCCCAGGATTTCCCTAGTGTCTAGTGACACCCCCACCCTTTGATCCCCCTTCCCTTTCATGTTTTATTTCCCTGGTGTCTAGAGGCACCCACCCACCCTTTTGATCACTGTCCACATTTACAATAAATGTCCCAAAATAGTTAATTAATACATTTGTATAATCCAACAACAGGATGCCCACCCCTGGTGCTGGGTCTGCCCCCCACCCCGCAGCCCTTTGTTTAAAGAATGAACGCTAACATTGGGGGCCCCAATCCTTATGTCAGAATTTACAATATCTTCCACCCCCAGCAGTGTTGGACACTGGGGAGCCCATCTCCAGCACCCCAAAATAGATTTATTTGTTATTTACCCCCATCCTTCGATCCCCATATATTGAGTAAACAACGTTAGAGGTTGGTGGTTAGTGGTACCCCCCCAACACACTTTTCCCTGTCTGTGTCAAACTGAAATTAAGAAAACCGTCCCTTGATGTCTTTTCATATTTTTTTAAACCTGTAAAAAAAAACTGTCCAACGCCGATCACACCCACTCCCCCACCAGACCTCCCACTGTACACCGACCTCCCCACACCACCTTTGACCACACCACACACCCTCACTCACCTGAACTGTTAACACAGTGAACCTCCACTCTCTGATTGAAGATGCGTCTTGCTGCTGGAACCGGCAACTGCTCTTTCAGTTACTGACGAAAAGCAGTCACCGGTTCCAGCAGCAAGACGCGTCTTTGATCCTTTTTCACAAAGAGAAAATACTTTTTCTATTGCCACATCCTAGTCAGATCACCATCCCCAATATGCCTAGATATTGGGTCTATCCATTGCTTTCAGACATCTTAAAAAAAACAAGGGGAAAAAACAAAATACAATAAAAAGCCACACTCTATCAAGTGACCTGGGTTTGAAAGATTTAATGCAAAATTCCCCTAGGGTGGCTTACCGCAGGGCACCCACTTTAGGAGACACATTTGTTCATGTCAAGTAATAGCATATGTTTAAATTCTGTTGTTGAACCATTAATTATTTTGTGAGACCTATTTATTTACAATATTTAAAGTGTCCTGTAAAGCCTTACATACTGAGCAATCGTGTTTCGTAACGCTGAAAAAAATATCACTCAGATCATAACCATCATTTATTTTCTCTCATTTTAAATCACTTTAATGACTTTCTAAATTAACAATCCACATACTGTTGGAATCCTTTACATTTAAGTTAATCAATAAATCTGAAGATCACGCTAATGAATTTTGAAAATTTCTCTCTGACTCCCTAAACTTGCCCTCTTCAAAGTTATCATGGGCCAGATATTCAAAGCTTTGTGCCTGGCACAAATCTGTTGCCCTGGAATAGCACCAAATTTGCACTGGGCTGCAATATTCAAAAACTCAGTTAGTGCTGGCGCTGTGTGATAGCACCGATGCTAAAAGTTAATGTATGTGGGGGAGGAGTGAGGGGAGGGGCCATGAATGCGGGCATACAGACATATTCAAAAGAATAGCACTGCGCTACAGGTTGTTGAGCCACCTGTAGCGCGGCGTTGAATACCTCCAGCAAAAAGCATGCAATAATGCAGCACAGGGAGTGGCTGAGCTCCCATTCTCCCCTGCATGCTCACAGCACACTGTTGCAGTCCCCACCATCCCAATCCCCCACATCCAGGTGCATGAATCCATATGTGTCCCTGGTAGTTTAATGGCCCCCAACCCCATCACGATCCCCAATTCCTGTTTTAATGTATTTTATAAAATTCCCTGGTAGTCTATTGCCCCCCCCACCCCATCATGATCCCTGACTCCCATTTTAATGTATTTCACAAATTTTCCTGGTAGTCTAGTGGAATCCCACCCCCATCACTATCCCTGACCTGCTTTTTAATGTATTTCATATATTTTCCTGGTAGTCCAGGAGCCCCCCATCACAATCCCCAACTCCTGTTTTAATGTATTTCATAAATTACCCCGGTAGTCTAATGGCCCTCCACCCCCCACCTGGCAGTGCCAACCACTCAGCTCCCCCACAACCATCCTGGAATGGAGCTGGCAACTGGCACAGCCCATTGCTTACCAATGCAGCCAGCCACTGACTGAGTGATGTATGAGCATGTACTCCACTGAGTTATGAATGAGCGAATACTTATGCAGTATGTGCTCATTCATAACTCAATGGAGTACACACTCATTCATTACTCAGTTGGGCACTGGCCACGAAGGTGAGTAGTGGGCTGAGCCAGTTACTGGCTCCATTCAAGGATGGTTGGGGGGCAGCGGGCTGGTATGCACTGCGTGGTGGGGGGGTCCATTTGACCACTAGGTATGTGGGGAAGGGTTGCACTGTACAGGGGTTCAGGGCTGCCATGGTCCACTGGACCACCAGGGAAACATAACATATGTTATCTGGGGACAGGTGGGAGATGCCGTAAATTTCTATTTGTGAGATGACCTGTGTTGGCGATCCTGTGGTGAAGTGGGTGGGGCACTAGACTACCAGGGACAGGGTTTAATTTGATGATGTTTGTGTTTTGGCGAACTGGGGGAGAAAATGAGACTATCAGGGCACATATGGACGCAGGCAGTATTAGATATATATATATATATATATACATATATATATGATATATATATGAGATATATATATATAAAATATATGTGTACATATGTATATATCTATTTATTTACACACATCTATATAGTGCTACACACATTTACACATTCCCCGCTATGTCCCACATTATGGGGGACATCCCTCAGTGTACCCCTCAATATAGCCCTGGCCTGCATATGCCCCTCATGGGAACAGTGGTTCACACACAGTGAATGTGATGAACAGCCACACATGGCAGCAGAGGTTTCTAGTCCATGGTGCTACGTATTGTTAGCCTTTTTAGATACAAAGGTGATGGTATCCAAAGTGTTCTGTGTCTGTTTCTCCATGTTTGAGAATGTGCCCCACCTTCTCGGGAGCAGAGTCCCTCATTGACCCTCATTCAGCATGTCTATGTCCCTCATTGCAGTGATGAATGGGCAAGAGGTAAGCACTGAATGAGCCTGCCAACACCCATTTCCTGCAGCTACCTGCCTGTTCTCAGGTTCTGCATTCAGGTGGAGCTGTGTGCAAACCCTGGCCTGTAGCTTCCAGCCTGTACTTCCACTCTGACCTACAGGTGGAGCTGTGTGCTCCATGTAATTGCGCCAGCCCAAGTACATAGGAATGCATGCAAAGCAGGTCATAATGAGATGCTAATATGGATGTTTGCCCATGGACTGCTTAAGTAGGATCATTTGCATATCACTTTTAAATATATAAAATTTTTGCCCCGGGCAAACATCTCGGTGCCGGGCAGACATATTAGCCCTGAACAAGTGCTGTCCAAATGTTTTTGCGCCATGCAAACCAGTCTGAACTATAGTACAGTTCTGCAGCATTTGGCCTGTACTGTTGTTTGCAGCTTTAGTGAATCCACTTCTTTGCTAGCACACACATTGGCCACGTAGTTCACCTTTACCGTCCTCCGCATCTATGTGCACCTGGCTGTTGTTGTGGTTTGCGTTCCTGGATGCTATATTCAGAGCTGTCTTATTTACTGGGCTATTTTTGCACTGCACTCCCAGCCCTGTTTGCATGGTTTCATTTGCATGCTATATTCAGCTGCTTTAGCTCCAGAGCTGTTCCTTTGAATATGGCGTGCAAATGGTTCCGGGCTAATTTAGCATGCAGTGCGGTGTTAATTTTGTCCTTGGGCTAAGTTTTGAATATCTGGCCCCCCATGTTTTTAGGATTACACAATTTGCCACAAAATCATGTTTGGCTGGCTGCCCACACCAGATGAGGAATAACAACTCTGCTTGGCTTTGCTTTATTGTTCATTATGTTTTTTTTTTAAATGCCACTCAAATGTTCTTGAGGTAGCCAGGGAACCCCATGCTCCACTTCTGTGTCTCTAGTCATCCCAGACCATTGGAACCAGTAGGATGAGAGAATTCTATTTTTTCCTTTTTATGTTTGCTTGTGCACATGCACAAGAAACATTATGTGGCAGCTTAGGAGAGAAGTGGGTTGTGGAGGTGCGACACTTTGGCGGCCAGCGCTGGCGCTGCATTTGTGGGCTTGGCAGTGTTCACCCAATGCAGGCCCAGTGTCCTGATGACACTGGATCTGCAGAAGTGCCACTTGAAATTATTTCACCACCGCAATCATGGGCCACCTCGTCACTACAGCATCAGCCATTCCACTGCAATGAGGGACTGTGCAATAGTGCAGTATCACACATGACATGCTGGGTGCACAATAGGCATGTGCGCCGGTGTGTGCACATGGGCACTGTGTGACCATGCACTGCACATGTGTGGGACATGCACAATGGGGTTGCTCTGGTGCAACTCAGGTGAGCACAGAGCAAGATCATGATATTCTGCCGCCTTATGCAAATGATCTTATCAGCCAATGTGCGGTGCAGTAGGATGCATTAGCATATCATTACCATTGTGCACAAGACCATTTGCTTGCGATGCACATTACAAGTGCCAGGGAACAGCACAGGCCATGGACCGATATTGCACCTTTCTAGGTAAGTGGATGCTGGTGCAGGCACACACAGCCATGCATCAGCACTGCAATGGAGGATTGCTGATGGACATGCTGGCAGTGACACACTGTGCTGTCACTGTTCACAGGTAGCAACATGTTGAGACATGAGGAGGGTGAGGAGCGTGGCATGCAGGCCAAACTTCACTAAGGGAGAGATAGATGCCCTGCTCAAGGCCTACCTTGACAGGGAGCCCCTGTTGAGGGATGCCACGGGCACACTGCATAACAGGTCAGTCAGCTGGAATGAGGTTGTGGCCTTTGTGAACCAGCACAGAAGACACCAGTGTTCTGCTCAGGAGTGCCACAAGAAGGTTGGGATGGACAAGCGGCGTATCAGGGAGAAGGTGGAAGCCATATGTGCATCCCGCAACACCACTGGCAGAGGGCAGTCTACTGCATCCACACTGATGGCCACAGAGGAACTAGTTGTGGCCACCATACACTGCACTGTGGTGGAGGGTGGTCCAGAAAGGGATTCCAGACAGGTGACAGCCCATCACTGCATAGTATGTATGTTACTCACACACACACTCTCCTGGCATTTGTGTGCCAGGTCATGCCGGTGTGCATGCCACTGGTCCACATGCCACATTCACGTGTGCCCACCACCATACATGGTACACCACTGGCCAATGGTACCAGTGGCATGCATCTGGGGGGAACACATGGGGGCTACCACACCAGTGACCATGCCATCTTCTCTTGCAGCACGATCACACCTCCATGCAGAGGGTGGGGCAGCAGCCACATCCACAGCTGCTGTGGATGGACCCTCAATGTTCACCAGCATCCTTGGCCCAGACAGGCTGTGGTTGGGCACCACAGTGCCAATGGACATCCTTGGCCTGGGGTCTGACCAGGCCCTGGATGAGTTCCTGCAGGATGCCAGCCTGGAGGTGCTGTATGCAGAGTCTCAGCTCAGGGTGGGGTCTGACTCTGATGATGACATCACCCTGATCCTGGACAGTGTGGGGGCATTGTGGAGGAATCACCCCACCTGTCTCATAGGCATCATCAGGGCCAAGAACTGTGCCCACAGCTGCACAGCTGCCTCCCATCCCTGCAGGTGCAGCAGTGTGTTCCGGCACCACTGTCCCTGGTGAGGGTGGTGGTGCTGTTGTAGCTGCAATGGTACAGGCCACCACCCAGCAGATGAACAGGGGGCAGTGGCAGTATGTGGATGTCACTGGACAGCATGACATGGGTCCCACTGCTGGTGCACCTGCTGTATCCTTACCCCCATATGGCCCACTATGCAGCGTCCACCAGAGTAGGAGGCTGGATAGTGTGGCAGGTCACCCACAGCCAATCGGCATCCCTGCCAGGAGGCACAGGAGGCCGAGCGGCTGGCTGAGCACACCCAGTTGCTGCATGCATCTGTTGAGCAAAAGGCATTGCTTGCCATTGGGGTGTGGGCACTGAGGTCGGAGGTGTGCCAACTGGCAGAGCAGCAGAACAGGAACACTGCACAGATCCTGGATAGGCTATACTGCATGCAGAAGTCCACAACTGCAGCTCTGGACCGCATCACTGGTGCCATTGCAGCTGGCTTTGCATCATTGGCTGCCACAGGGCTCGGCCGAGTGAAGAGGACACCCTGAAGTGCACAGTCCATGCCACGGTCCTGGCATCTGGTGACCCCATCCCTTTGGACACCAAGCTCTGACTTAGGCATCCCAGACATGCCAGCGGTTAGCCTGTTTGGCTGCCTACACAACCCTGTGAGTTGTGGTCCTGCACATCAACCCCTGGGGGTCATCTGACACACCCCCGTGGCTGATGTGCAGCCTATGTCTGCCGATCAGCCCAGGTGTGGCTGCCCACATGGCTGTGGTGGCCAAGGTTCTGCATGGTTGGCCTGAGGTGTTTGCTGCCCTGTCCTGCTGTCTGCTGCTGCCCTGTGTGCACATGTGCTGTATTGGTGTGGCATGCATGTGGTGGCATACATGCGTGTGGTACCACATGCCTCCCATGTGAGCTTTCTGGGCTGCCGGGATGTGTGGCATGGGTGTGATGAGGGCAGGCCTGCACTGGTTGTGCTTGTGCACTAGTGTCATGCTTCTGATCCATGCCTTGTTCCACTGCCTGTGTGTGTGTGTGTGTGTGTGTCTCTGCACATGCCTGTGCTGCATGTGTGTGTGTAGCTATGTGGCAGTGCCTCCACCATCCCTGCTGTGCAGCCCATTCCATGCATGCATCCCACCATGCATGTCCCTGCCTGTGTGTTGTGTGGTGGTCTGTGTACCCCATGCATGTGTGTCACTGCACCTACCTATGTTCACCATAGTGTTCCTGGGTGATTGTGTTGCGGTAGCGATGTGTCAACTGCACCAGGCGGGGGTCCCTCCAACCAGGGGGTGGCTGCCCACCTCCCTTTGGCCCATTGTCACTGTCATTCCCACTACTGTCACCCTCATCAGCCTCGACAGCTATCCCACGGTCAATGGCCATGTTGTGCAGTATGCAGCAGGCCAGGAATATGCCATAGGCTTTGGAGGGGCTGTATTGTAGGGCACCTCCTGACTTGTCTAGGCAATGGAATCATGCCTTCAGCATGCCAAAGACACACTCAATGATATTGTGTGTGCTGCCATGTTCTTCATTGTACCTCTCCTCCACTGGGGATGATGGTCGCCAGTAGGGGGTGAGCAGTCAGGCTCTCAGCAGGTACGTGCTGTCACCTGTGTGGAGATTGACATGGTTAGCCCTGCACTATGTTGTTCTGCACCCTTTGCCCTGTCCCCAATACCAACACCACCACACCCATCCTGTCTGACCCCACCCACAGGGCTGCAACGCCCATAGCCCCTGGCCCATGCCGTACTCACCCACTAGGTGGCCCATGGGGATGTCCCCATGTTTGAACCTGTGGCACAGCACAGAGATGTGCCAGATGAACATGTCATGTGCACTTCCAGGGTTTGTGATGCAGACATTGATGATGCACCCCATGGCATCGCACACCACCTGTCAGTTGATGGTCAGATTCCCCTTCCTGATGATGTACACATTTCCCTCAGAAACAGGTGGCATGCAGATGCCCATGTGGGTGCAGTCAATGGCACCAATCACACCAGGCATGTGTGCTACCCTGTGGAAGTTCTACATGTTTGCTGTATGCTCCACCTGTGTGATGGGGAAACGTATGAACTCCGAAGCACGTGACAGCAGCAGATCGAGGAATTGGGTGAGGAGGCAGGATGTGGCTGACTGAGTGATACTCGTGGTGTCCCCTGTTGGTCACTGGAAGGTGCCTGTGGTGAGTAAGCACATGACAGCGGTCACCTTAGTGGCCACAGACATGGCATGTCTATGTCTGGTGGGTGACTGCATCTCCTCACTGCACAGCTTGTACAGCTGCCTCAGAATGGCCCTGTTCAGGTGATACTGGCCCACAATCTCAGTGTCACTATTGTTCTTGAATGTGATGTGGGCATGGTATCACCTATGTTGGGCATACCACCGCCAGCCATGTCTGTGTTCCTCCTGCCTCCTCACACCCCTCATTACTGTCTCCACTAGAAATGGGGCACTCTCCATCTCTCTTTCCAAGTGCGTGTCCCCCTGGACAGCCGAATGCCTGTCTGTCTGTTGGCCTCTGTATCTGTCTGTGCCACTGTTTGTGTCTCTGTCTCTCACTCTCTCCACCTCTCTCTCTCTCTCTCTCTCTATATATATATATATGTGTGTAATACCACATTAAAATCTGTGACTGAGGAAAGGGATATAACTCCTTAAAATTCAATACACAATGTACAATGATAACCTCAAGAATCAATAAGATATGGTGGTCAATAAAAAAGCACATAAAGAGCAGGGAACCAGAAGTTATCGTCCCACTTTATAGATCTTATATATGTCCCCACTTAGACTATGCTAACCAACTGTGGAGTCCATACATAAGCAAATATGATGGTAAGCTAGAGAAAATACAATGGAGAATTAAAAAAAGTATAAAAGGCCTGTGACAGGGTGAGGATGCACCTATCACAGGTTATGAGTTAGAAGTGAAGAGCTAAGCTGAGAGGTGCTGAAAGTTAAGCTCTGACCAGAGAAAAGGATCAAAGCATTTTGAAATAACAGATAAAAAGGCACTGAAACCCTGAAAAGGCCTTATGCTTTAAAGAGCTAATGCCTTCTGTTAGAAGCAGTCCTTATGATTTAAATGTTTACCTGCCATTTAAAGAGTGTTTCTTGATGAAAAACTGTCATATAGTTAAAATAGCCTTGATCATCCTGAAATAAATTGAACAGTGGCCTGAAATGTTCATATTTTTGCAATAGATGCAATAAATGTGCACTGTGCCAAAGACATTTAACCTGACTTTTTTTTGCCTGTCTGACTCTCTGTGACCCATGCCCCATGACAAGGCTTGAACAATGTCCCCTACTTTGATAGGCTGAACTCCTTGAATTTAATGTTTTTGAATGTAATGTGTCTAAGAGGTGTCCCTTTTATCATTGTACATCATTCATGATGCATACATGATAACTAAATTAAACATTTCCCTAAAGCAATACCATATATGAACAAGATGACATGCACTACAACTAAAGGGACAATTATTTAGGACTTCTGCCAGGAAATATTTCTTTACCCAGAGGGTGGTGGAGTCATGGAACAAACTACCTGGATATGTAGTTTTATGTTAAACAAACTCTATTAAGAGCCAATACAGCTGCAAAATAATGATATTGTGGGGAGTGAAAAATGTGTAAACTAGCAATTTTTGTACTAACTAAGCCACCTAACTGCTCTTTATAATTGTTGTGATACACCCCCCCACACACACACACACACATATGGACTAACATGATAGAAACTTTCAAGTACTTCAAGGGAATCAACAAAGTCCAGGAGGGTAGCATAATTCAGAAAAAGAGATGTGTAAGAACAAGGGGGCACAATTTAAAGATAGAGGGAGAATGGCTCAGGGGTAATGTGAGGAATTTTTTTTTTCATGGAGAGAGTGGTGGATTCATCAAACCATCTTCCTGGGGAGGTTGTTGGGTCTAAAACAGTGGGGGAATTCAAACATGCATGGGACAGACATAAGGCAATTGTAGAGGGGGGTTGCAGGAAGTAGGCTGTTGGTTAACTAGAATTGGCAGCTTATCCAATAGGAAGGGAAATGGGCAGACTGGGTGGGCCAAGTGGTCCTTACCTGCTGTCAAAGTCTATGTTTCTGTGTTTCTATGTACATCGACACATATGCATATATTTTCCAGTATAACACAGCAGTGCACTGCCTACACACATTTTTACAGGACAGAAGAAAGGGAAACCAATAATGCAGCAGGTGAACACAGGACTTGCCCACCCTCAGAGCCTTTAAATTCTGACAGAGCCAGCAAACTAGGCAGACATGAGAGAAGAAACGGAAACCAAGAGAGCAGTAGCTGAAAACAGAACTTGCCCAGACTTTACCATCCACAAAGCTTTTAAATTCTGACAGAGCCAGCACACTTGGAAGACAGGAGAGAAGAAAGGTAAACCAAGACAGCAGCTGAAAATAGGACTTGCCCAGACTTGCCCACCCACCAAGCCTTTAAATTCGGACAGAGCCAGCAAACTAGTAAAACAGGAGAGAAGAAAGGGAAACTAAGAGAGCAGCAGCTGAAATTGTTTTTTCCAGGGTATATTTTCTGTTAAATTGTTGTGCAGGTTGTCTTGCTGAAAGGAAGGAAAGCACTCACTGGGATGGTGGGGCAGAGCTGTAGCTGATTGTTTCTGGAGGGCACGGGCTTGGTCCCATCCACCCTGCCCCTCACCCCACCCACTCCAAGGGTGTCATTTCCTTGATACCAGAGGTTCTGACTTCACTTCCCCAAAAGGGCAACTAACATATACCTGTCATATCCTTAACAGCCCATCATGAGGTGCAGGAGGTAAATGCATTTACACACTCACACACACTAAAAATGTAAACAGAAATGGAGAGAGAGACATTTGGGGAGTGGTGCAATGCACTGGCTGTGAGGTGGCAGTCTTCCAGGAGATGATCTGGAAGCTGTGACACTGCCATATTTGCAGGCACTTCTCTGGTCTGAGGGAGGAGGGAGGAGCTTGCCTGTCTTCAGACTGACCTTGTGAGGATTCTGGAAACCTCCTCCTCCACTCAGGTACCACCAAGGCCACTGCTGCTGTCTCATAGGTTGCCAATAAAGAGGAGCGGTTGGGCCATGGTGGGCTCAGGGAGGTTGCGGGTGATGTAACAGAGGTACATCACTCCAGTTGTACCTCTCCACAATTCACATGTTGTTGTGGCATAGCATGATTCCTCTATGAAGGTACACACAATGGAGACCAAGGAGGATGCTTGGAACCTACACAAAGGAGATCCACAGGAGGGTGGCAAGGGATCCCACAGCAGAAGGAACCAACTCCTGGTGGGGGACTCAATCATTGGGGGATAGAACTGGGGAGGGAGGGAGGGAGGGAGGGGAGGTTAGGTGCCTGTCCTGAGCCGTGGCGGGGAGGGACACGAAGCAAGTCCTCAGTATCATGGGAGCAACAGCCCAGGAGAGGGAGCTGGACATCATTGTCCACCTAGGGACAAATGGCCTGGCTGGGAATGGGATCAGAACAGTGCAGGAGGAGTTTATGGAGTTGAAGAGGGGCCTTAGACAAATAGCATGCATGGTAACCTTCCGAGAGGTGCTGCCTGTCTATGGCATGGGTGAAGCTAGGGTACTCCAAACCACAGGAATGAATGGTTGAAAAACTGGTGCAGAGCTCAGGGTTTTGGCTTCACTGGGGACTTGGGGGTCCACCTGGAGGGATGCAAGCCTATACCAGTGTGATGGTCTGCATTTGTCTGAGAGGGGAAACAGGATCCTAGGTGATAGGTTTAAATCCTTCAGTGGCATGCATTTAAACTAGCCAAGGGGGAAGGCACTGAAAAGGAGCAGGGAAATCCCAGCCCCCCCCCCACAAAACAAAACAAAGGTAGAGAAGTTGATAGGGAGCAGGACAAGGGTAAATGGAGAAAAAGGCAAAGCCCATAAGGACAGGGATGGGGCTAAAAGGTGTAAGGCCATCAAAAAATGGAGGGCAATGAATACCAGAGTCTGTAGCTTGGGTAACAACCTTCCTAAACTAGGGGTCTTAATAGAAGACTGATGCCCGCATATCATGGCAGTCACAGAAACATACCATGGTACACAGTCTACAGGAGGGATAGGGAGGGTAAAAGAGGAGGGGAAGGAGTAGCTCTCTACATAAGTGAAGGGATCAAAGCAACAGAACTAAAGGGTAAACAAGGAGGAGAGGAGGCACTATGGGTCACCCTGGAGACAGGGAATGGCACCACAATCTGCATGGGGGTTGTATACAGATCCCTGGGTCAGTGGGATGAAATAGACAAGGAAACTATAGAAGGCATCCTTAGAATGGCAGTAAAAGGGGAGATATTATTGATGGGGGACCTGAATATACCAGATGTTAACTGGAGCACCTTTGCTGCAGCCACATCCAAAAGCAAGGTAATTCTCAATGCCCCACAGGGGGCATGCCTCAGACAGTTAGTACTGGAACCCACTCGGGAGGGAGCAATCTTAGACCTACTCTCAAACGGGGATGGAGAGAGGATCTTAGATTCAAAACTGGGTAGCTATCTGGGAACAAGCAACCACCAATGGGAGAATACCTCATAAAAGCACTAGCAAACAGGCAAGAAGGAGAGGTGTAGGAATAATGGGGAAAAATCAAAACTGCCATCACAGAGGCAACAAGCCTTTGTGTGAAACAAATAAACAAAACTAAACGAAGGAAGGAAAACACGATGGTTCTCAAATAAGGTGGTGGGGATGGTTAGGAAGAAAAAAATAGCATTCAGGAAGTATAAGGAAACACAAAAGAAGCAGGACAGAGAACGGTACCAGTTAAAACAGAAGGAAGTGGGGAAGGCAGTCAGAATAGCAAAAGCACAAACTGAGGAAAAGATAGCCAACTCAGTTAAGAAGGGGGATAAAACCATTTATAGGTACATTAGGGAGTGAAGAAAGGCAAAAGGGAGGGATAGTGAGGCTTAATAAAGTGGAGGGGTGAACAGAAGGTGACAGTGAAAAAGTAGGGATACTGAATGAATACTTCTGCTTAGTATTCACAAAAAAAGAGGAGGCGGTACCTAAACCAAACAATACAAGCAATCTGGATGGGGGGGCAATACCAGCCCATTCACAGAACAAAGGATCCTGCAGAACTCCTAAAACTGAATGTGGACAACGCAATGGGACCTGATGGGATTCACCCCAGAATTCTAAAAGAACTAAGAGGAGAACTAATGACACCACTGACTATGCTTTTTAGTAAATCATGGGAGGATGGTGTGGTACCTAAGGACTGGAGGAGGGCAGATGTGTTTCCCATTCATAAAAGTTAGAGCAAGGCAGAGGCAAGAAAATACAGACCTGTTAATTTGATCTCAGAGGTAGAGAAAATGATGGAATCACTTCTGAAAGAAAGAACTGTTGAGTACCTAGAGGCCAGCAGGGCACAGGACCCAATGCAGCATGGATTCACAGTAAGAAGGTCATGTCAGGCAAATCTGATAGATTTCTTTGACTGGGTAACCAAAGCAGTAGACCAGGGAAGGGCTATGGACAAGGCCTACCTAGACTTTAGCAAGGTATTTGACACAGTCACACACAAAAGATTATTAAACAAGTGAGCTAGCCTGGGAGTGGGTCCCAGGGTTATAGCCTGGCTAAAAAATTGACTGGACAACAGGATGCAGAGAGACCCCATCTGGAGTATTGTGTGCAGTTCTGGAGACCTCATCTCTTCAAGGACATAGACAGGATGGAGGCAGTCCAGAGAAGGCCAACTAAAATGGTGCAGGGTCTATACCAGAAGCCATATGAAGAGAATCTAAAGGAGATTAATATGTATACCCTCAAGGAAAGGAGGGAGAGAGGGACATGATAGAACTTTTGAAGTACCTCATGGGAATCAACAAAGTCCAAAAGGGTAGCATCTTTCAGAAAAAGCGATGTGCAAGAACAAGGGGGCACAATTTGAAGATAGAATGTGGATGGCTCGGGGCAACACGAGGAAGTATTTTTTCACAGAGAGGGAAGTGGACACATGGAGCGGCCTTCCTGAGGAGGTTGTGGGGTAAAAAACACTGGGGGAATTCAAGAATGCATGGGACAGACATAAAGCAATTCTACAGGTGGGTAAAAGGAAGTAGGCTGTTGGTTAATTAGGATCTGCAGCTTACTCAATACGTAGGGAAAGGGGCAGACTAGGTGGGCCAAGTGGCTCTTATCTCCATCAAAGTCTATGTTTTTATGTTTCTATTAAAAAAAACACTGAGGGATTGTTTTCTTCCTTTCAGGTTCTGAGAGACATCAGAGCGTGAGTGAGTTACCACTAGACACCTCATTTAAATCAGCAATGACATGCATAAGGCTGCAACTGATCTAGATAGCAGGGAATGCAGACTAACAATTTTTGCACTAACCACTGAGCCACCTAACTGCACTTTCTAAGTGTTGTGATGCATACACACTTACTAATACATATACACATATATGCATATTTATTATAGTATAGCACAGTACTGCACTGTCTACACACACAGATCATTGCCACCCACACACTGACACAATATACACTGCCTTATATGGCATTTATTTACATGTACATCTAACCATAACCTTTACTGATTTTATGATAAGCACTGTGATTTGCTCTAGCTAATTGTACTAAGTTATGGCATTACTGTGTAACTAAGGTAGAGGACCAGGGAGGTGCAGTGGATGTGGCCTATCTGGACTTTATTGGGGATATTACAAAGGAACTGGAGTGGAAAGTATGACTCTTTGCAGACAATGCAAAGGTATGCAATAGGGTGGACATGCCGGGGGGGGGACTGAAAGTGAGGAAAACCCTTAAAAAACAGCAGAAATGATCTGAAGAATGGCAGCTGGGATTCAGTGCAAAGAAGTGCAGGATCAGTGCAGGTGTGATAATAAAATAAGTTTTGTGTAGACTGTATCTTGATGGCAATATGACAGAAATACATAGCAGAGTTGCATTTAGATGGTATTAATGGAAGAGAGAAAACCATATAGATCAGATATTAAGTTTTCAGTGCAATACAAAGTCATAGAAATAACATGCTTAAATAGTGCAAGCTTGAATATTCACAAATAATACTGACAAACACATAGTTACAGACAGAAACATGTTTACACAGTCTTTCAGATACTCTAATCTTACAGACTTCAACATTAGGTGTTTTATGACCTGATGAGATGTTAAACTGAGGTCCCATCTGCCTGTTCTGGTGGTAGTTCAGGTGGATGTTAAAGACCCCTTGGCACTTCTCGAAAAGAGTAAAGAAATTTCCCCATTGTCCTGGCCAAATTTCCCCCATTCACTAAAAATACCACCACCAGCTTAATCTGATTCACTGTCAGTTGGCATCCATCTGTATCCCTCTCCTCCGGGATGAGGCCGAAAATATGCAGAATTGTCTAGTCTTCCTTCCTTGGTCAGCAAAAACTAAATAAATAAATAAATATCTGCATAGCATGTATTTTGTTACTTTTTATCTTAACACTGCTACATCTTATCTGTAGTGATGTGCTTCCCAACTAATTACTTCTCTAAAACTGGCATGCATGTACAGAATGAAACTGTTTTTTTTTTTATTTTTATTTTCTGAGAAGACCTGGTATGAAATCACCTGTTTTGTGTGTCTCAATGCAACACTGGCAAGAGGAAAAAGTTAGAAAGAGAGGGAGATATCAATCTCAATTACAGTTGAAAGGCTGATTAAGTTAACATGTTTATGAGCTAGGAATCTTTCTTGAAAGAGAATTCCACCCTTATTGAACAAAATAGTGCTTTCAAGACTGCCTAGCTCAAATGAACACATCAGACTGCTTGTTTCAATTAGTGCAGTGATTCTACCAAACCTCTACTTTTATCTAGTCTGTTTGGTATCTGGAGAGCTCCCTATCTCTGCTATCATAGCAAGATGCCTGCAGGCCTATGCCCACTATAGCCATAACAAAATTAGAATTTAAAAAATGTCTAGATGACTATATAATTAATCATAATTAAGGGGTAATTGGGTCTTGTGGAAACTCCTCATGGGCTTCAGCATTTTGTGCTTCTACACAGTCCTAGTATGATCTCAGATGAAAACATTTCTTATAGCCTCTGTCTAAGGCCGTTACTAATTGACTGTTTGAAATACAATTGAAATTGTTTATAACCTTGCATTATCATAAGGCAGTTTGAACTGTATGCATTTTTCTAGCCTCAGAAAGTATAGGAAATCTTCCTAGTATGATATCATACTGAGTATTAGGTTTATTTAGTGTTGTTTTGTGAGTTGCCAACAACTGACTAGCAGATGGCTTGGTTGGGCTACTGTAGTGATCACTGCCTTCTAGTGTTTCTTCTTCATTTTTATTAGTCACTTGACACTTTTTGTACTTTAGATGGCTCTTACCCAGGGTTGCTACTGTCTCTTTAAGAACTTCTAATAACTGTTAATGATGGGCAGCTTGACAGTGCCTTGATGAAGTGTGGAAGTGCAAAGCATCGGGATGTCATTGCAAACCCTTCGCTCTGTTTGATCACTGATTGCTGTGTTACCCACAAATAAAGAGATGCACTTGAATCCATGATGTTGTGTCCTTTGTCCAAGCTTTCAGTGAATAGCACCAGTTTTCTGTTTTCACAGTTTGCCAGGATTCGTGAGACTTTGAACCCTAAGGCCCAGATATTCAAAGTGGTTGCTCATGGTGCAACAGAGTTGCACTGGCAAAACCCCGCATTGCGCCCAGGTGGGATATTAGAAAGGCTGCCCGGTGCAGCACAAATCCCGATGCACCGGGATGCAATGATAATGTATGCATCGCAGTTGTAGGGGGCGTGCCCATGCATATGCAGCACATCCCGATATTCAGCCCGGGATGTGTGGCGCATATGCTGGCACAATCCTGCATTTCGCCACATGGGGGGCTCAAAGTTGAGCCTGTGAAGGGTGGGAACAACTCCTGGCCACCCACAGGTGGGCTGCTGTATTGCAGGGTGCAACACAGCAGCCACCAGCCATGGGTGACCACCCGCCTACCCACAACACTGTCCACAAGCACACATAGTACCCTGCTAGTCCAGTGGTATGACCCTCTCGATTCCCCAGGAAATGTATATTGACCCATTCCCTGGTGGTCTAGTGGATCCCCCTCCATCCCGAGTCCCTGATCACCAGTATGTGTATCAGTAGAAACTCCCTAGTAGTCTAGTGGACCCTCCACCTGCCTGAAACCCCGACTGCGGTACATCACCATAACATATGTCCCTGGTGATCCAGTGGTACCCCTCACCCCTCCCACCCACACAGGTCCCCTTGCCTACCCCACTCCCCCCATTATCGGCAGACAGCTGCAATCTGCCCGCGTAATGCGCCGTGCCCACCAAATGACAGGTGCAGTATGGTCTGTAAACCCATTGGTCCACACTGTGACCAATGGGCTTAGGAGCATACTGTACTAGACAGTCCAAATATGTGGATGACTTCATTCACATATTTGGGACTGTCTAGTACAGAATGCCCTGCAAGCCCATACTGTACCTGCTCATTTGGGTGGTGGCCGGGTGGTATGTGGGTGGGTTACAGCCACCCGCCGAAGGATGGAGGGGTGGGTGGGCAAGGGGCCTGTGCAGTTAGAGGGGTGGGAGTGCCACTGGCTCACCAGGGACATATGTTATGCTGAGTTACCATGCTTAGGGTTTTGGGTGGGAGGGGGCCCCACTAGACTACCAGGGAGTGTCTACAGATACACATATCAGTGATCAGGGACTTGGGAGGGAGGGAGGAGGGTCCACTAGACCACCAGGGAGTGTCTACCTATACACATACTGGTGATCAGAGAAACGGGAGGGAGGTGGGTCCACTAGACTACCAGGGAATGAGTGACCATACATTTCTTGGGGGGTCAGGAGGGGAGTCCACTAGACTACCAGGGTATGAATATCTATACAATCATCAGGGACTCAGGAGGGGGGGTACCCCAGCCCACCAGGATATGCCTACCTATGCATTCATTGGAGATTCGAGAGGGAAGGGAGTTCACTGGACTACCAGGGAGATGTTTGTCCAATGGCATGTACCATGATCATGGCTACAGGGTGGGGGATGCCCCAGGACCCCCACTGTGCACATGTCATGCTGTGCAGGGTGCCAGGTGCAAGTCACCATGCTGCCCTGTGCAAGGCATGCAAATGGAGCCATAATGACATGCTAATGGTCCCATTTGTGCCCTGCATATATTATGGCCTCATTTGCATGCCCTCTGCTGAATATTGTGGGTGATGTGCCTAGCACAACTGCACTTGTGCTGGCACGTCCCCGTGCTCCCTATCCATGGCTTGTGCCTGTGCAGTGCCACTGTGCCTTGCGCAATCCATGCCATATTCAGTGGTGTTGCACCATGGTGCATCACTGTTGAATATCACCTGGTCCTGGCCCAGAGCAACCCAGTTGTGCTGCGCCCAGGCTTGCACCACTGCCTGGCACAATCTGAATATCCAGGCCTAAGTTTTTATTTCTTTATTTTCTTCACGTTGCATTTTACAACCCAAAAAGATCCATTAACATAGTTTTTTTTAATGAATGTCCTTAATGTTTGAGAAAGTAGAGTCTTAACTTGGCCCCTGTGTGAAATCAGAATTGTGTCATAACTTGAGTTCTCCTGGGCCCCAGTGAAGCAGGATGCACAAAATAGGAACAGAGTCATTTGGGCCCTGTGTTTACAGTAGTTGAGTCTTAGTTTGCTTTGGGCCTACACAAACTCTGTATGAGTCCTAAGTTTCTTTAGGACATTTTTACAACCATTTTGCTGCTTTAAAAATGTTCTTAATGTTGGACTTGGAAAATGTTTCTCAATAATTTTTTTGTCATGTTTAAAAACTAAGCCCTGAAATGTGTGTACTGTGCATGTACATGGATTTAGTCAGTGTGTTTATATGTTTTGTTCTTTTACTCATAACTTGACCATTTTGGACCATTTTGTGCCAAAATTGGCCATGACTTGATCAGAAATAATTACTACGCTGACATGCATTTGCAGTAGGTGCATTTCAAGACTTATTTTTTGTTTTTGTTCTTACAGTTTTTTGTCCTTGCAGGTATAGTAGAGGGTCAAGGGATGTTACATAGAAACATAGAACTTGACAGCAGATAAGGACCGCCTGGCCCATCTAGTCTGCCCATTTCCTTACCTACTGTATAAGTTCCAGATCCTTTTTGATCTTCATCCTACCTCCTCTTTCCTACCACTAGTTTTGCCTTCTGCCTGTGCCATGCATTCTTGAATTCAACAACTGTTTTTGCCCCCACAACCTCCTCCGGGAGGCTGTTCCATACATCCACCACCCTTTCTGTGAAAAAATACTTCCTCACATTACCACCAAGTCTACCCCCTCCAGCCTCATATTGCGACCCCTTGTTCTTGCATATTTCCTTTTCTGAAAGATACTGCCCTCTTGAACTCTGTTGATCCCCTTGAGGTATTTGAATGTCTCTATCATATCCCCGCTCGCCCTCATGTCCTCCAGAGTATACATATTGAGTTCTCTCAGTATCTCCTTGTATGGTTTCTTGTGTAGCCCCTGCACCATTTTTGTTGCCCTGCTCAGGACTGCCTCCACCCTGTCGATGTCCTTTCAGAGATAAGGTCTTCAGAACTGCACATAGTACTCTAGATGAGGCCTCACCAACTGCCTGTACAGTGGCATCATCACCTCCTGTTTTCTACTGGTGATACCTCTCCCTATGCACCCCAGCATTCCACCAGCTTTTCTCACTGCCTTCTCTTATTGTTTGGCTACTTTTAGATCATCTGTTATGACTACCCCAGGTCTCTTTCCATTTTGGTTGTTGATAGTACCTTCCCCCCCGTGTGCCCTTCCCCTGGGTTTTGTTCCCCAAGTGCATGATTTTGCACTTCTTGGCACTGAATCCAAGCTGCCACACTCTTGACCACTCTTCCAACTTGCCTAAGTTTCTCCTCATTTGCTCAACCCCCTCCCTGAGTGTCAACCCTATTGCAGATCTAGGTGTCATCTACAAAGATGAATATTTTTCCTTCTAGTCCATCCGCAATGTCACTTATAAAGACATTAAAGAGGACTGGCCCCAGCACTGAACTCTGTGGCACCCCGCTGGATACCCCCCTTTCTTCAGATTGAACTCTTTTTAACACCACCCTCTGACCTACTCCCAGATTGCCCAACTTGTTTACTAACCTCTTGTGTGGGACTGTGTCAAATGTCTTGCTAAAATCCAGATAGCCCATGTTCACTGACCCTCCCTGACCTACTACCCTTGGGTATACTGATGGCACAGTGACGGGAATACCACGAAGAGCATCATAGTGGCATTTTTGGCAGTTTGCTGTGATGGTCTCCATGTATTCTGACACTGTTCCCGCTGGGGTGTTTGCCCCCCTCCCCGAACTAACTTCAACTGGAGTTAGTGATCCTTAGTGTGGGGGGTAGAGCCCCCCATGTGGGGGATGTAGAGGGGTGAAGCCCCCCCCACAGAAAACACTTGTTCCACCAGCAACGGCACAACACCAGTTGGCTGTTTTCTTGTTGCCACGGCATAGTGGAACCCTACCCTTGTCACCCAGTCAAAGAAATCCATCAGATTCATTTGGCATGACCTTCCTGTTGTGAATCCATGTTGCCATGGGTCCTGTGCCCTGTTGCCTTCTAGATATTCTACAGTCCTTTCCTTTAACACCAATTCCTTCATCTTTCACACCACTGAGGTCAAACTGACTGGTCTATAGTTACCTGCTTCTACATTGCTCCCACTCTTGTGAGGGAGTATCATGTTTACCCCTCCTCCAGTCCTCCAGTACTACTCCTTCCTCCAACAATTTGTTGAATTGGGCTGTCAGTGGTGACAGTATCACCTCTCTGAGCTATTTTAGTATTCTGGGATGTATCCCATCTGGCCCCATTGCCTTATCCACCTTCAGTTTCAAGAGTTCCTTAAGGACTCTATCCTCTGTGAATGGACTAGTGTCCACCCCTCTTTCCTGTGTGTTTCTGCTTGCTAATATCAGTCCATCCCCCTCCCCTTCTTTTATGAATACTGAGCACAAATATTCATTCAGTATCTCAGTCTTTTCCAGGTCCCCCTCTGCCCACTCACCCCCTCCTTTACTAAGCCTCACTATCCCTCCCTTGGCCTTTCTTCTTTCCCTTACATACCTGAAGAAGATGTTGTCTCCCTCCTTCACTGTCTGGGCTACCCTTTCCTCTGTTTTTGCCTTTGCACTTTTGACTGCTTTACCCGCCTCCCTCTGCTTTGTCTGATACAGTTCCTTGTGTTCATCCCTTTGCATTTCCTTGTATTTCCAGAATGCCAGCTTTTTCCTCTCTAACCTTTGCTGCCACTTCTTTTAAAAACCATAATGGTTTTCTTTTTCTCCTGGCTTTGTTCACTAGCTTCACACAAAGGCTTGTTGCCACTGTTAGGGCTCTGTTGATATACTCCCAATGTACCTCTACTCCCCCTTCCTCACCCTGTGCCAGTGTTTTCTTGAGACATTCACCTATTTTAGTAAAGTTAGCCCTCTTGAAGTCAATGATTTTGGCTTTAGAGTGGCTTGATTCTCTTACTGTCTTT
This sequence comes from Neoceratodus forsteri, assembly GCA_016271365.2. Taxonomy (NCBI): domain Eukaryota; kingdom Metazoa; phylum Chordata; order Ceratodontiformes; family Ceratodontidae; genus Neoceratodus; species Neoceratodus forsteri. Next base: position 421,207,484 of record CM057458.1, read on the forward strand.
ACCCTGAACCATACTGTATGGTGATCATTGGACTCCAGATGGCTGCCTTCTGAAACATCCATTATTGTGTTTCCATTTGTGAGCATCAGGTTCCCCCACAAGTTGCATGGGGCATGTACCTTGCGGGGCATCCAGCATGACTTTTCTCCTGTATGTGGCTGCATCATAGGTGCCCCAGTTAACATCAGGCACATTTATATCCCCTACAAACAACACTTCTCCTTTCTCTGCCATTTTAAGGATGGTATCTAGCATTACCCTATCTGTTTCCTCCACTGCTTGGGGGAAGGGTCTGTAGATAACCCCTGTGTGGATAGTGGTACCATTTGATGACTCCAGTGTGGCTCACAGTGCCTCCTCTCCTCCCTGCTTTCCCTTTATCTCAGTTGCCTTGATCCCTTCCTTGATGTAGATCACTATCCTTCCTCCCTTTTTGCACTCCTGGTCTGTCCCGTAGACTGTGTACCCAAGTATATTAACATCCCAGTCTTGGCTTTCTGTATACCATGTTTCAGTGACTGCCACAATATCTAGGTCTCCCTCTGCCATCAATGCCACTAAGTCAGGAGTTTTGTTACCCAGGCTACGGGCTTTTGGACGCATGGCCCTCCATGTTTTGATGGCTTCCCACGCGGCACTCTCGGACCTCAGAGGCACCTCCGCCACCATCACCACAGATCCTGCTGTTTCCCAACCGCCCTCCTGATTCCCTCACTGGACTGCCCCTGAAGGCTTTCACCGCACCCCACATGGCACTCTCGGACCTCGGCGGCACCTCCACTGCCATCACTACGGATCCTGCTGTTTCCCGACTGCCCTCCTGATTCCCTCATTGGACTACCCCTGAAGGTACGGCCACTGATTTCCTCCAGAGCTGACTCACTATCGGCTGTTCTCCGATTGGAGTGCCTTTTTTGCCTGTGTTGCCTAATTGGAACAGAGGATAGCGCTCAGCTCCCGACTGGTGTGCCTGCAAGCCCATACTGAATACTACACTCGATACCTATAATGGACTCTTTTCTTTTGTCTGCTCTGTACTGTAATCTGTATTTTTCAGTAACGCTTTTGACAGCCAGGTTAATGTTTTTATTTACTTATTTGTTTTTGTTAACTGGGTAAGGCACACTAGACAGCCAAGTGCCTATTTTCAGGTGCGACCTGGGAGGGTTACAAAGGTAGAGGCATACATATAACAGTGAGGGAGTCAGTTACATACAGATGGTGCAAAAAAGCTTAACAGGAGTTGTTTAGGCAGCTGAACGGGCATACATATAACAGTGAGGGAGTCAGTTACATACAGATGGTGCAAAAAAGCATTAACAGGAGTAGTTTAGGCAGCTGAACAGTACAAGTCATATTTAGCAAACACAGGAAAACAACAGACAATAACCTGGAAGGAAATAAGGAAGCAAGACATTGTTAGAGTACTTTAGAACATGATACATACGAAAGTTGCAATAAGGGACAATAAAGGGACATGTATTAGGTGGGCTAGGGAGAGGGCAGCTGGATACTTAACTAGATGAGTAAGTGCAACTGAAGTAAGTGCCGGGAGGAGGTGCTGAGGACAGGAAGACGGGGGACAGGTGAAGGGGGGCAGATGGAAAAAAGAAACGGGAGAAATCAATTGGAAGATCAGGGTAGAGAAGGAGAACAGAATAAGGAGAATAGAATAAGGAGCAGGTGTCCACCACCAATTCTGGAGGGTAAAGTGCAGTGGGCGCTAACAGCTCTCAGTATACAGGGTGATCAGGTATATTAGGAGGTACAGGGACATATGGAGGAAGAATTCAGGAAGTTCCAGAGAGAGGTTTTGAAGTGACAATGGGAGGGGGAGGACCAGGTAGGGACTGGAAGCGATTTCCAGATTTTTGGGGCATAGGTGGTGAAGGCGTGGTCACCCATGAGGGATCGAGTTCTGGGAACCAGATGATCTAGAGCTGTTCTTGACCTGAGATGGTAGGATGGGGGGGCCAGTATTGAGGGGAGGGGCAATGGCAGAGGGGGTGACTGATCTGATAATGTTGTCAATGAAATTGCCAAGCACGAAGGTGCAGTGCTTTCCTGGAGGGAGCCACTCCAGGCGAGTGTAGAGATCACAGCGGTGAGTGAGGGGAGGGGCAGAGAGGGTGAAGCGGCAGATGTTATTGTAGACTGAGTCCCATTTGAGGAGACTGGATGTGGGTACAGGGGCAAAGGTAACCAGCCCATAGCAGAGAGTAGGGAGGAGAACCCCTCTGGCAAGGGCCATGCGAGCTGCTGGAGTTAGGCAGTTTTTGGCTCTGTAGGCGAGGCCAAGTTTACAATTTGTAGCCTTGCAGACATTCCAAATTTGTACGGTAAGATCAAGCTGTGGATCCAGGGTGATCCCCAGGTACTTGACGGCAGTCACTGTCTGCAGAGGGGAGCCATCGGTACCAAGTATATGAAGGGGGGTGAGGCAAGATTTGATCTTGCTCTGCATGCCAAAGAGCATTGCTTGGGTTTTCTTTAGGGAGATGGTGAGTCTATTCTCCACCAGCCAGGACTGAATGCGTTTGAAGTCCTTATTTAGCTGGGAGTTAATGGTGGCAGTGTCCTGGGCACTAGCCAGGATGACAAGGTCATCCACATACAGGGTGGTATGCCCATAGACCGTGATGGATGGGAGTTTGTTGATGAAGAGGGAGAAGAGGGTAGGGCTGAGGACAGAACCCTGGGGTACCCCGCAGTGGACAGGAGAGAGGGTGGAGAGGGTGCGATTAAAGTTTGTGTACTGCTGTCTGCCAGAGAGGTAGTTGAGGAACCATGCATGGGCAGGGGGGGAGAAACCAAGGGATAGGAGAGTGTAGCTGAGAAGAGAGTGATCAACCCGATCAAAGGCTTTGGAAAGGTCCACAAAGATGGCTCCAGTGAGGTTGCCCTGGTCGGCTGCAGTTCTGATAGCAGAGGTGACTACAGCAAGGGCAGTGGATGTGCTATGCCCTTTTCTGAACCCATGTTGAGCCGGTGAGAGGAGGTTGTGGTTCTGTATGTACTGGAACAGTTGGGAGGCCACAATTTTCTCAAGGAATTTTGAGGCGGCAGACAGAATGGCAATGGGTCGGTAATTCAGGGGATCCTTGGGGTTGCCTTGTTTTAGAACTGGGACAACCTTCGCTACTGTCCAGATATCTGGGATTATCCCAGAGCTAAGGGAGGCATTGAAAATGTGTGTGACGGGCCTGGCAAGGAGGTGGGCCCCTAGTCTGAGCAGTTTTGGCTCAAGGCTGTCATGCCCTGCCCCACTGTGGGGGGAGAGGCTGGCGAGTAGCTTCTGGGTCTCAGAAGCAGACACTTGCTGGAGGAATAGTGGTGGTTGGGAGTTTGATACAGGAGGTGGGGAGTCAGGGGGCTTGGGGGCAGAGGACAGGGGGAGAGGGGCAGAGAGTTCAGAGAACAGGGAGTTGAAGGCATTGGAGATAGTAAGAGGGTTATTACAGCTGACCCCACCAATGAGTAAGTCAGAGACTTGCACTCTGGTAGACCCACCTACAGTGCTTCTGATATGCTGCCAGAAACTTCTCGGGTTGCTTGCTGAGGAGAGCAGGGTAGATTGGCAGTACTCGCTTTTTGCGGCACAGATGGCTTTTTTGCATGAGTTTCTGAGGGTCCTGTAGGCAAGGAGATCTGTGGAGCTTTGGGAAGCCTTAAAGGTCACCCAGCTTTTGTCCCTGAGTTTCATAAGGGAGAAAAGGCCCCCATGAAGCCATTTGGTGACAGCGCCCCTCACTCGCCTCCTAGTAAGGGGGGCATGCTTGTTCTGCACGGGGATGAATTTAGTAAGGAATTCATCCAGGGCACTTGCTGGGTCCTCCAGAGCAGTGACCCCAGACCAGTCAACTAGTGAGAGGTCCGAGAGGAAGTGATGGGTATTGAACTTGGAGTAATCCCTCATCTGGATCACTTTACTGGGTATTTTGGGCTGAGAGATGCCCCAGGTGCAGAAGACGGGTGAGTGGTCCAAGATGGCATCAGGGAGGATACCAGAGGATGTGATCCTGTCCAGTCTGTTGGTCAGAATCCAGTCGATTAGAGACCCTTTAGCCCCATGTGATGAGGGCCTAGTAGGCTCAGTGATGATCTGGCTCAGGGCATGGTCCGCAAGCAGAGGCTCGTATAATTTGTGGTTGGGTGCCAGCCAGTCCAAATTGAAATCGCCTATGACTATGAGTTCATTTGGACCCACTAAGTCACAGGTACTGTGGAGAAGAGAGGAGAGTCCTGGCAGTCCACCCTTGGGTGGGATGTAGATGCAGATCAGGTGTAATTTCTTTGTGTGCCCAAGTAGGAGAAGGGTGTGTAAGTACTCACTAGGGGGGGAGGAGTTAGGAGGAAGGTCGATGGAGGACACATCCAGGTGCGCTTTGTAGTAAAGTAGCACCCCACCACCCCGTTTGTTACCCACACGATCACGTCTGATGTGACTGTACCCCGGGAGGGTGCACTGGGCATCCGGGATTTGGGGCTTCAGCCAAGTTTCCGAGATACCCAAGATATCCGGATTGTAGTGGGCGACCCAGGAAGTGAGATCAGCCAGGTTAGCTAGGAGGCTGCACACATTGAGGTGGGTAATTTTTAGCCCTTTTGTAGAGTGCCAGGCAGGTGGAGAGTTGACAGAAGGCAGGGGGGCGGACTGGCTTGAGAGGTTGCCCACGCCTACGGGAGGGGGGGAAGTTGACCAGTCATGATGGAAGTAAGTGGGACAGAAACTGCCTGTTAGGGTGGGGGGGCAGGGGCTGGCAAAAGGATAGCCAAGAGGTAAAAGCAGGGAGGAGCAGGTGGGAAAGTGATGGCAGGGGTGAAGCAAGGAGAGTGAGAGAGAGAGGAATCAGAGCAGGGTGATTGCAGGTTGGTCCAAGAAAAGGAAGAAGGAAAGACCAGAGGAAAGAATAAAAAGCTAGTGAGACACTGGGTGGCAGTAGTGTCTAAAAGAGAGAAGAGAACAGAACTGGGATATGAGGGACACAATAGAGTAGCAGGCGAGAGAGGCAACTAAGGGGGAGTGGGAGTATGCTAGGAAGGAAGGGCAGCCACTAGTGTTAGAAGAAAATAACCTGCGGATGGAAAACTGGGCTGTTAGGTTATTTGCAGCCCACGTGATCACCACCGGCCTATAAATGAGAGAGCCGATCAAGGGTGGTGGTGGGGGCGGTGGGGAGCCGAACGCACAGCGTTCAGCAGGACTAGACCGATGTGGCAGAACAACAGCTGCAGCAGCCCGAGTTATGCAGGTAGGAGGATTTTACCAGAGGCTTGATTTAAAGTCCGTGGCTGAGCTGCGACTCACTCGATGGAGTCATTGTTCTTAATTCAAAAAAGGTGCCAAAGAGCAAAAAGAAACAGTCTGTGCACCGCTGAAGAGCAGGGCAGTGCTTTACCTGGCGAGCGATCCACGAGGGTCCTGGGATGGACGTGGGGGAGGGCTGGGGAGTGCGACCTCTGCACCTCGGGGTCCAGAAACCTGGCGAGCGATCCACGGGGGTCCTGGGATGGACGTGGGGGGGGCTGGGGAGTGCCCTCATGACCTCCGCACTTCGGGGGTCCAGAAACCTGTGGAGGGACAAAGGAGGGTTGTAGGTTATGTAGGCAGGAGAGTGAGGGGAGGAGGGGGGAACTGAACAAAGGACCCAGGGACCCTGAGCGCTGATAGGGCAGTTGAGTGCTTCAGTGAAGTCAGTAAAACACCATTTTTAACCAAGTACTTAAAAACATTCAGCAGCAACTGTAATCACTCCTCATAACACCCCACACCCTTAGCTAAAGCAGCTACTACAGTAGAATTCTCCCAGATGTATTAAATGCACACAAATAAAAACGGCTGCTTGGTGAGGGGGGGGAGGCTTTTTAGGAAACCAGTACAATATGCAGGGAAATATATGCACGGTACAAGGAACTTATGGAAGACTGGATTAACTAGTATAATGATCTCATAAACACAGTGCAGGCTCCTATAGCACCACATGTTTACAACTTAAGCAGTTTCTACAGTGTAGGAAGAGCTATTGATTCAAAATGCATTAATTTCACACAAAAATGGCTACGGGGGTTTGCTCTTTAGGTAGCCAGTATAATATGCAGAGAAACACATGCACGGTTGATAGATCTTAAAGTAACCTGGCAGAATGAGCAAAAACACAGTGCAGGGATTGCTGGAACAGGTCCTGGAATGCACTATCTCCACGTCTACACCGACGTGGCAGAACAACAGCAGCAGCAGCCCGAGTTATGCAGGTAGGAGGATTTTACCAGAGGCTTGATTTAAAGTCCGTGGCTGAGCTGCGACTCACTCAATGGAGTCATTGTTCTTAATTAAAAAAAGTGACAGAGAGCAAAAAGAAACAGTCTGTGCACCGCTGGAGAGCAGGGCAGTGCTTTACCTGGCGAGCGATCTACGGGGGTCCTGGGATGGACGTGAGGGAGGGCTGGGAAGCGCCCTCGCGACCTCCACACCTCAGGGGTCCAGAAACCTGGTGAGCAATCCATGGGGGTCCTGGGATGGATGTGGGGGAGGGCTGGGGAGTGCCCTCACGACCTCCGCTCCTCGGGGGTCCAGAAACCAGCAAATGAAAATGGAAGACAACTGGCCAGCGTTTTTTAGTTCTTTTTCTGATGTACCGAAATATGCTGCTGGTAACTTAACTTTTGTTGACTAAAATGTAATAATCTTGCTACCAAAGACTAATTTCTGCTGCCCCCCTGTGTATACTGCCACCTGCCTGCATATTTCTGCCTTTCCCTTCTCATTGACTGTTCTCCTCCAAACCTTTCCCAACTCCTTCATCGCTGCGCCTCTTTTCTCTAACCTGGGCCAAGCAACCAAGTAGTCCTCACTATCTGTCTATATCTCCTTTAGCCCACTCTTGCACTTGACTCCCTCCCCTTCCCTGCTTCTAGGTTCTAATTGCCACTGTGTGCCCTCTCCTCTGTCTCTGTGTGACCCCTCCTCCACCTCATTTGTATCACCTTGCTAATCCTTTGTCTCTACTTTTTCACTCCCACCCCCTGCTGTCTGTCTGCTGCCAGCTTCCCGCCCTTTCAATTCCCCATCCAGGACCCCAACATTTTTCCTATATTTACACTGTGACCCCTTCTTCTCCTCAGGCTTTCACCATGCCCCACGTGGTGCTCTCGGACCTCGGTGGCACCTCCGCCACCATCACCATGGATCCTGCTGTTTCCCGACCACCCTCCTGATTCCCTCATTGGACTACCCCTGAAGGTACGACTGCCGATTTCCTCCAGAGCTGACTCGCTATCGGCTGTTCTCCAATTGGAGTGCCTTTTTTGCCTGTGTTGCCTGATTGGCCCAGAGGGTAGCGCTCAGCTCCCAATTGGTGTGCCTGCAACCCATACTGAACACTACACTCGATACCTATAATGGGCACTTTTCTTTTGTCTGCTCTGTAATCTGTATTTTTCTCCCCCCCCCACTCGGGCCTCCTATTAAATACACTACTAGACCCGCCCACCTTGGCTCTAGCCTTTTAGCATTCGTTTTCCCTTCTCCCTGCCCATCACCTCTAGGTTTGGCCAAACTGTGTCATCATAAACTATTTGTCCAACCTACCCCAGTTTGCCTTAACCCTATTAGCATTTGCATTCTCCCTGCTCTCCCTTGCTAGCTAGATTCCTTGTGTCCTGCTGCTCTATTCAGAACTCCCCTGGATCTCATCCATAAGACCTTAGTATTATTTTCCTAACCTCTGTTTACTCCTCTTGTTTTTTAGTGTAACTTTGAAACCATTCTACTAAGCTCTGCATGGTTCATTCCAAGTTGCATTCTGTGTATCTAGCACTCCTAGCACTAGTGCATTTAGTGTAACCCACGAAACTCACTGATTACATAGTCCTTCATTTACCTTCCAGCTTTCTGTCCATTTAACCCCTTCAGCACCCAGCATATCTAGTGTTACCCTTGAATCTTTCTTTAACTTTTCCTCACCCTCCCTATCTGGCCCCAGACTCTCGGGGAATTAAACATTCCATTCCCTACTGTGTGCCTATCTTAAGACTTCTTGCTGATTCTATTACTCTTATTGTCCAGTAGCCTGTCCCCATCCCCTGGACAACTTACTAGCCAACTAGCCCATCGCTGCCATCTGGATACATAAGTGGTAGTACCTCACTGCAAGGCTTCACCATGAAAGGGTTCCTGTGGCTCCTCTTACCGCTACTTCTAACTGTGGTGCTAGTCGGTCCTCTACAGCTGTCCCAGCTGCCACCATGCACTGTTCTCAACTCCCCATTGTGTCACATTGTGCATAGCAGCCTATCCCTCGATTGCATATGTGATCCCGAGTATGTGCTGCTGCAGCCCTACCCCAGGTTTAGCCTGTTTGGTAGGATGTGTATTGAACTTCCCCTACAGGGTACTGCTCCTTGTGGTAGGGCGTAGGTATACGTGGGCAATCAGGTAACGTGACACCATAGCAGCTGTTAGATGCTTCAAAGTTTTATTAAATAACAGAAAAATTCTTCATATTAGCAGAGTGCATTTTCTTACAACGATCATTAGTGGCGCTCCAAACAGTTTGAAGGCAGTCAATATATAGCACGCTTCTTCATCAATTAATAGTGCTTTCCAGGCAACAGTCACATTTTATCTCATAAAATTAGAACTTACACCTTTCTGCCATCAGGTAATACGTCCATTCTCACTCCTCAGAGCACCTTAATCAACAGTTTAATAGCATTCCCCGGAGTTCACTTCCAGACCCAAAGTTAATCTGATTAACTGAACCATATGTTCAACTTTTATACCCTAAAGGGGTCAGGTGACTTCATAAACCCCTCCCCTATACTTCAATTTAAACAGTATTTCTCTATATACATTATTTTAAATTTATAGAACATGTCTAAACATCATAATACAGTATAATATCTTAATTCTGTATGCAGAATAAATTACACTCATTCTTTAAAGGTTTTGTAATGTATTTTCTAACCCCAAGAAGCAACGCCCCTTTTTCCCAGCATAAATAACAGGGAAAATCGGCCGGCTGGCTCTTAAGCGTAAGCCACACCCGAAAATACAGGAATGCCAGAGCTCCACAATGCTCACAATCCCTTCATTTCAAGATCAATACCAAATCAACTCTAAACCACAAGAATTTGCCTCTGGAGGGTAAGACGAAAGATTCTCCATATTTTAAATAAAGAATAATTAAAGTCACTACAACTTAGAGAACTAAATACCTTCACGGCTGTGCGCACTAATGAGCCGGCACAGCCACTCATATACTCACACTGACGCGTTCAAGCGGCAGCCGAAAATCGGAGCTCACAGCCGTACAGCCCCAAATGAAACATCCTACAGCTATGCCACAGCCAATCTATTTTTTAATACCCGAAAATGCTAAATACATACTTTTACCTGAGGCTCCACTGCAATTCCAGACTCTGCAGTACTATTCAATGGAAGGGGGTTCCTTTTTCTGCAACCAAGAACAACACAGCCAGAAAAGGAATGCCCTCACTAAGGTGCACACACCAGCACAACAATTTCACCGGCAATCCATGTTGCCGCCCGACACCCCAGAAGCACTCCCCTGTACAAACAACCACCCTCCTTTACGTTCTTACCAATTATATGCAACGGAGAACAACTAAAGAATTGGAAGACTGCCTATACACTTTCTGGTCTCAAAATAAGTACTTTCTTTTGCTGGTATAATTCCATCTTACCAGGATTCTGCTCACAGCGCCCTCTGCCTGGTCCCCACTTAGCCCACACCAAAACAATATTCCAATATCAACATAATATTTAGTTTTGAAATGCATACAAACAAAACGTTATCCCTTCTATAAGATTAAGCCATTGACTGAACATTTTTACTACTAAAATGGGGCTAATTTCGGACAATAACTACATTCTCCTTAATAAGGAAACATCCACGATTCCAGGAGGACACCTATCCCCAGGACGCAAAGAAAAACCACTACTTCCAAACACAAAAGCCGGAACAACATTCCAAGTTACAATAATACAAGTATTAATTACAGTTGCGCCGCGCCTAATCGTGCAAACAGCGTAACAATACACCACTCACAGGGTCCAAACACTTGGAATCTTTCCCAACAAGGAAAATATCTTGTAAATAAAAAGGGGGTATTTTACCAGTTCCAAATTCCACTTAAATTTCTCTCTTAAAAAGGAGATCAACCTAACACTCCAGCACAGAAAGAAAACAAAACATCCAGCCCCATATGTTACCACATCTCTCTGTTCCAAATCTCACAGAGCCACTCTGTGACACTCCTGCTGTACCAAACTTTGACAACCCTCTGCATGTGGCTGCCAGAGTGTTAGTCTCCACAGTGTTAGGCCAGAATAGCTACAATGGAAAAGCTCCACACATCAGATCTATCAGTACTTATAGACATAAACAAACTAGGAATCTCAACATTTCTTTAGCTGCTCTTAGAAAACTACTCCTCATCCTTCTACTGTGTTCTGGCAATGTTGAGCTCAACCCTGGCCCACCTGTCACCATAGACTCACCAGCGGACTTAGCAAGAATCAAAGGCATGAGCTTCTTGCATATTAACGTATGCAGCTTGTTAAAAAAGCACACTATGATCCAAGTCTGGATGAGTCATACCTCTCCCGATGTATTAGTAGTCTCGGAATCCTGGCTTAAACCAGCCACTTTAGACAGGGAGGTCAATATCCCTAATTATGCCTTGTTTAGAGCTGACAGGCAATCCAGAGGTGGAGGGGTGGCCATTTATGTTAAGAACAAATTCACAGCCACCTGCCTCGACTTGTCCTCTGTCACCAGCGAATTTGAATGTTTGTCCCTCAAGGTGGCAGTTTCACAGACTAGTGTGATCTGAGTAATAGGATGCTATAGACCTCCTTCTGCAGGTTTACAGCTCCTGTCTCAGCTATCCGTGAACTTGGAACAATGCTCCTTAGAAACAAGCATTCTAGGGGACATTAACCTTGATTGGCTATCTAATGCCTCAGCCCCTCTTGCAACCTTCTGTGATGACCATGGATTTTCTCAACTTATTACTGAACCAATGTGCCCCAATAAAAGGAAACCTAGCAACAGTACCCTTCTGGATGTTATCTTGGTGAGTAAACCTCATCTCTTTACTCACACTGGCACCTTTTTTTCTGACGTCAGCGACCATTGTTTCATTGCTTGTGTAAGAGCTACAAACAAACCTCACTACACATCAAAGCTCTCTGTGAAGAGATCAAGGCGTAACTTTGACTTGTTTGCTTACCTAGATGAGCCCAAATACTCCCTGCATTGGCAGGATTTCTACCTGGCAAAAACTCATTTCAGCGTACGATGTCTTCCAGGATATCTTGTCAGGGGCTCTCAACAAATACACTCCACTGGTAAAAACCCACATAAGAAATAAAGTCTGTAGATGGTTCTCCCCTGAACTCAAGGCTATGTTGCTCGAAAGGGAGAAGCTTTGGAAAAAAGCCCGCAGACTCAACACCCCAACAGATTGTAATAGTTTCAGGAGATTACGAAATGTCTGTACGAAAATGGTCAGAGACTCAAAAGCTGCTTTCTTTCATTCAGAATTCGATTCTGCTTCCAGGAACTCAGTTAAATTCTGGAAAACTATCAAGGACCTGTCTGGTCATGATTCTGGCAGTCCCCTCCCGACCAAGATTAACTCTGGGAATTCTACCATTACCGATAGGTTGGAGATTTTAGATTTGTTCAATAACCATTTTGCCACCACAGGTCTAGCTTTTGACACTTCTCAAGCATGCTCCCTATGCACCCAGATCACTACCTCCCATCCTGATCCCCTTATCACAGACTCGGTATTCGCATTCCAACCTGCTTCATTAAAAGAGGTGGAGGATCTTCTTCTGCAGATGGATACCAGGAAAACCACTGGTACTGATTCCTTAGACCCATACTTTATAAAGATTGCCTATCATGTATTAGCCGTGCCTGTTACCCACCTATTTAATCTATCATTGTCTCAGGGTATTCTGCCACCTCTGTGGAAGACTGCGCATGTCATTCCCCTTTTTAAATCACGGAACCTATGTGACCTTAACAATTACAGGCCAATTTCCATCCTTTCAGTTTTATCCTAATTATTGGAGAAAATAGTGAATGCACAGCTGTGGTCCTATCTTGAAACGTTGACTCTATTAAACCAAATGCAGTCCGGCTTCAGAACTAACCATAGCACCATCACAGCCCTCGCCAAAGTGACTAACGATTGGCAGAGGGAGTTGGACCTCATGAATTATGTCTGTGCTGTATTTCTGGATCTAAGCAAGGCTTTCAACACCGTGGATCACAGCCTGCTCCTCCTCCTCTCCCTGCAATCCATAGGCATGGACTCCTCATCGTTGGTTGGTTCACTGACTATCTTACAGGACGCCTTCAGCACAGTTAAAGCCAAAGGCGAATTGTCACCTCTTAAACCTGTCCAGCGGGGCGTGCCCCAGGGATCTATCTTAGGTCCAATACTATTTGTGATATACATCAACAACATCAACAACTGCATAAACAAGGCTAGTATTCACCTGTTCGCAGATGATACTGTCTTATACTTAAGTCACTCAACACCAGAAGCAGCCTGTGAAGATTTACAATCCGAATTCAATCTACTCCAGAGCCAACTTATTCATAAAAAGCTCCTCCTAAACACCAAAAAAAGAAAGCAATGCTCTTCCTCCATTTACCCCTTCAATCAGCTCTGCAATTACTGGCCCAGTTCCCCAGATCACCACTTTACTAGGTGAAAAACTGGAATATGTCCCAAAATTCAAGTACATGGGAGTGTGGCTAGACCATAGACTCTCCTTCACTGAACACATTGATGATCTACTAAAAAGACTAAGGCAGAGGCTGGAAATTTTCTTTAGAACCAACCAATTCCTTACCAGAGATGCTAAGTTACGGCTGGTCCAATCCACATTTCTTTCATTGGTAGACTACGCAGATTTCATTTATAGCCCTTGCCCTACCTACTGTTTGACAAAATTGGACACACTCTATCACAAAGCCCTGAGGTTCATAATGGGTCTTCCACTCGGCACGCATCACTGTTCTCTGTACATGGTTGTAGGTTGGACCTCCCTTAAATCTAGGAGATAGAGAAATGCTGCATTTTGGACCTTCAGAGCTATTTCAAAAAAACTGCCTCATTACATTACCAACTGCCTTCCTTTAAACACAATAGGTAGCTATACATTACAAAGCTTTTAATTCATCTCACTCAAAGTACCTATGACTAAATCTCGCTTTGGCAGAGCAGTCATAAGCTACATGCTGCCTGTACTTTGGAACAAAATACAAAAAACTCTGAAATTGAGCACCCGTGTCTGCTTCTCCACCTTCAAGTTCTTATATTCCTAATCATTCAAAGAAGTCTGCAATTGTTTTTCCCACCCTCACACTAGGTCTGTGTCTCTGATAGTACCTCATCCCACCCTGCACAGTACTCTAACACCAAAAACTCCTGATACCATCCACTGACCTCCTAAGACTTAGACTTTCCATCCCCTCATTCTCCACCTCTGCTCCACTTGCTCCCTTCATTCCACTTAGCCTCTGTCTCCCATCATCAGGATATAAGTCACTCATATTCTTTGGTTGAGACTATCTCTGTGCCCACTCCACTGCTACTCTCCCCCTTGCATCCCTAGATATTTCCTCTTCCCCTCACATTCCTCTATTCTGCTTACCTGCTGCTCTTTCTCTTCTCATCCTATTATGTCCCTCCAGTTTTGCTCCTTCTGTCACCTCCACTTTCTTCCCTTTTTCTCTCCCTCAATTCTGTGTCCAGGTTGAATATATGCACATGCTTTCCTTTTACATTATTGCCTTGAACACTAGTTGCCTGTATGCTCTATTGTTTCCAGTGACTTGTTTTCAATATACTTCTGTACTTATTCGTATTACTTTGTTTTGTTATATCCACCATGTTCCACCCTGGTCCATCTCACAACTACACATTGAATAACGATGCCCATTTGACAATTAAAGATTATGTTCGATGGATTGTTATCACACTTGTAAATAATGTCTCTGTACACTTATCCATGCTTGTTGTATATTTTTGTAATCTTTAAGCCTTAGGTATTACCTTGTCTGGTTATATGTATATATATATATGTTTGTAACAGCTTAACCTAACCAGGTCCATCTTGCAAATGAGCTTTACTCAACGATATTTGGCCTGGATAAATAAAGATTTTGATTGATTAATTGATTTGTTCTGATCCCATCCCTTCCCCTTGTGACTTCCATGACATTATCTCCTGTTTCAGTCTTTTGTGTTTCCTTGTCCTTAGTATCCTCTTGTCTCTCAACCTTGATCTGTGTGGGGGGGGTTGAGTTTTTGCTGCATAATTCCATGCTGACTCCCCCCGACTAGTTTAAATGTCTGACAATGAAACATTCAAACCTTTTACTCTGGATCCTGTTCCCATCCTTAGACAGATGCAGACAATCACTCACGTATAAGCCTGCATCTCTCCAGGTGGGCTCCCAGTCCCCAATGAAATCAGAAACCTCAACTATGCACCAGTTCTTCAGCCACTCATTGAATCCTCTGGTGTGGAACATCCTGGCATCTCCCATGCTGTACACAGGTAGCACTTCTGAAAAGGTTACCATGTGTGCCACCTGTCTAAGACCCCCTCTCCAACTCTGTGAACTCTCTCTCTGCACTGACCCAATCTTACTGTCAGCCAGATAATATATCCCCAGAATCGCACTCAGGAACACTGAGGATCCATGGTGAGGGACCAAATAAATGTGGGTACCAGTAGGGGAAGATGGATGGCAAGGGTGCTAGAGGGTAGGTAGGAGTGGGAGGACCTATTTATGGGTCAAGTAAGGGGGGGTACCAACAGTGGGACTGGGCACCCACCACATGTAATGAAGATGACAGCTGAGTCAGTGGGGCACCAGTGTAGGATTGAGCACCTGTCTCCAGTAATTCATAAAACAACTGAGTCTGCAGCAGGGGTCTACCATTGGTGGTATTGGTCCCTTTCCACTAGTAATTCATCTGGCAGTTCAGTCAGGGGGACCAATGTCAGGCTTGAGCACCCAATGCCAGTCCAGTAATTCATTAAACAACAGAGTTAGGGAGGGCTAGCAGTGAGACTTGGTACTAACAACTGTTAATGGACAGTTGGATCTGGATGAGGGAACAGCAGCATAAGACTTTCCTACCTGGTAAAGTGGCAGATAAAAATCATATAAACAGGTGCATGACTGTTACAAGCTGAGTTTTGATTCATGAAATGAGTTCAGGTTTTGTGGCTCATACCTCAATAATTTGAGCAAAAAGTGACAGACAAATTAATTATTTTTCAAATGAAAGAAACTTTGAAGAATCATCCTAACACCTTACACAGTTAAACATAGCAGTTTCAGAATTAACTGCCCACACATTTTGTTGATTTGAGTGCGCAGTTTCTTCTGTTCTTACGGGTTTCATACCTGTTAACCCTCACTTCAAGTATGGGATTAGATGACATCAATTGTTTTCAACTGACAAATCTGACATATGTGAATTTCACAAAATTTCCGTTGTCTTCAGAATGTTTAGTTTTTCAACAGAACATGCACAAAAATTGCATGACTTTTAATTAATAATTCAAAAAATATTATTTTTTCAAATACATCTAACAAAGAAGTGTCATTGGATCCAATCAAATTCCAACAATTCTAAAAGACTCACTTTTCAAATCTTGGAAATTTTTGAGTGATAGGTGTGCTAACAAAAGATCTTATACTGAACTTAACATTGGTAAATTTACAAGAGCCCAACCTGGTGCTGCTGTGTCAGTGTCACAGACAGACAGATCAATAGATAGATAGATAGATAGATAGATAGATAGATAGATAGATAGATAGATAGATAATAAATGATGGGTAAGTGTGGTATACAGGGAAATGAACCCATCAATGAGTCTAACCAGATCATAAAACCATGAGCCTGAAGAGTGAGTGGCTTCATGTTCTGGTTAGCCCCCTTGATGGGTTTATTTCCAACATTTCCAATCTTTTATTCTATATGATGTATTTGGATTGTTACTTTTGGTTTGAATTGCAATTACATATACTGGGAAAACTTACACAGAGAAATAACTACTAATCACGTCTATGGAGAAAACTCCCACCCATGTATGTGTGTGTTCATATCTGTATCTCAAGAGAGATATGCATTGCAACAGGCAGATAGATAGACAGATAGACAGACAGATTGATACAGTAGATAGATAGTTATACAGACAGATAGATAGACAGACAGACAGACAGACAGACAGAAGATAGATAGATAGATAGACAGACAGATAGACAGACAAACAGTTAGATAGATAGAAGATAGACAGACAGATAGATAGACAGATAGACAGATAGACAGACAGACAGACAGTTAGACAGACAGACAGACAGAACAGACAGACAGATAGATAGATAGGGACAGACAGACATATAGATAGATTCATTGCAAAAAAAATGCATGTTTATGCAAACATTATGGTTACCAAGTCAAAAAAGATGGGAAATGTGATGCTAGGATTTTGTAAACCCTAACATCCACCCCCTTCCCCAGCCTCTACTCTTACGAGCCAAGGCAAGCAACAGGTCTGGGACCATGCCCTCCAGGTCTACTGTCTCAAGTTATGGGTCCAGAGTCAGTTCCCACAAGTCTGCTGCTTCATATAATGTCCACAGGGTTACTCATAATTTTTTTTTTTACACTTGGCCCCAGAACTGTAGCTTAAAGAAACAGACCCATACCAGGAGCTTGGCCTTAGGCCATGAGGGTAGGAACTGGGGAATGTGGTTGGGTGTTTAGGTTGAAAAAGCCCTAATGCCACATCTCCCTTCTTTTGTGTGTGTATGCTGTTTTTTTATGGCTTTGTAACAGTAATGTATGTATTAATGTAGAACTGTACAGTAAATGTCTTTACTGTTTCAGAAAGAAGAATCATTACGTGTCACACAGAGCCTTTCAGGCACTGTTTGAAGCAGAATGAGAGTCCTAACTTGCTTTGCCTGTGCAAAGTAGGACTTGAGACATATGTTTCTTTATATTTTCCTTTTCTTTCACTATGTTTCTATCTAGCTATATAAATTGCCAGTGGATGGTTGTACACATCCCTGGTGCCATTTCCTTCTCACCTCACCCCTCCAGATCACCAGACCCCTTTTCAATGTTTAATTTTATGTTGAATAAGTGGAATAAAGTGCCCACTCCAGTACCACTTCCCTTCACCCCTCCTCTCCAAGTTGCCTGCCCCCTTTCACATCACATATGTTACAGTACCAGAGTGCCCATGCTTGGTGCCAAAGAACTGTAGCCCAACACTGGGGTGCCCAATTCCCAGAGTCAGAAAGTCCCCCAAAACAAATAAATCCATCCCTCATTGACTTTTTTGTTTTAACTAGGGATGGACAGGTACTAAAATACCTGACCACCAAGATAACCCACTGGTACCTCAAAAGTACCCGGAGAAAAACAGATAAAAACTGAGTAGTTGGGTCAGGTAGTCACTACCTGACCTGTTCTACTAGCCATTGCCAGTTACCCAATCCTGAACATAACAAATATCATGGAAATAATTTCTTTGTGACTATTATACTGTCTGTTAGGTGCCCCGATCCATTATTCCCATGGGGGCATTGCTGAGGCAGGTACAAGAGCTGGCTGCTGCTTCAAAAAATTAGGTTCTATGTCTCTGCAGCAACAGGAAATTTGCCAACCATCACTACAGCGATGGCACAATACCACCATATGTTAGATAACCAACTCTGAGTTGGAGCTGGTTCAGGGGAAGGGGCAAACACTCCCCAGAGAAAGAAGCATCAGGAAACCAGAAGACCATCACAGTGAACTGTCGATTGTGTCACTATGATGGTCTTTGCTGTGCTCTGTCACTGTGGGAACAGTATATCAAAAAATTATACCCATGCATGGTTTTAAATAATTGATTAGCTGTTTTTTTTTCTTGGGACAATGCTAACTGTACAGAAAGTATTTGGAACTGTTATGTTTGTTGAACACAGTGAGGCAAGTGCTATGCATTTTCACAATGTTTTAGCACTTTTATGAGCAAAATGCTAATCAATTTTTGGAGTTAAATAAAACTCTGCCATGGTGAGTATTGCTGAGGCAGGTATCAAAGACACAGCTGCTCTTAGAAAGCCTGCTGCTGTTTCCAAAAATTATACCCATGGCAGGCATTGCTGAGGTAGGTACAAGGGGCGCAGCTGCTCTGAATAAGCCTAGTGCTGTTTTAAAAAATTATACCCATGGTGGGCTTTGATCAAACTTACAAACTGCTGACTGAAAAAAAAAAACTAAGAGCAGTACTAATATAGCACATGTGGCTGACATGGTGGCAGTAGTGCTGTTTCAAAAAATTATACCCATGGCGGGCATTGCTGAGGCAGGTACTAGAGACACAGCTGCTCTGAGTGAGCCTGCTACTGTTTCCAAAAAATATACACATGGCAGAGATTGATGAGGTAGGTATGAGAGGTTCAGCTGCTCTGAGTGAGTCTGTTGCTGTTTTCAAAATTATACCCATGGTGGGCTTTGCTGAGACAGGTACTAGAGGCACAGTTGCTCTGATTGAGCCTGCTGCTGTTTCCAAAATTTATACTCATTTCAGTCATTGCTGAGGGAGGTGCAAGAGGTGCAGCTGCTCTGAGTGAGCCTGCTGCTGTTTTCAAAAATTATACCCATGGTGGCATTGCTGAGGTAGGCACAAGAGGCACAGCTGCTATTAGTGAGCCTGCTGTTGTTTAAAAAAATATACCCATGGTGAGCATTGCTGAGGCAGGTACAAGAGGCACAGCTTCTCCAGGTGAGCGTGCTGCTGTTCTAAAAAAATTATACCCATGCTGGGCTTCGATCAAATTTATAAACTGATGACTGATGAAAGAAAGCTAAGAGAATAACTAACATGGCACATGTGGCTGGCATGGTGGCAGTGGTGATGGTTCCATTTGTTTCATGTACAGCCTAGTCATCATAATCAGTATCATTGTTTGCAGGCTATTGTTCATTTTCAGGGTCAAAGTCACATAAATCAGTTTCTGTGACAACTGGAAATTGTCAGCAATAATTTAGAGAAATGTAAGCCATTCCACGTTTGTAGGACTTAGCAGTGTTCTGAGGTCAGTGACTATTCCTCCAGCTGCACTAAATATGCATTCCAAACATACACTTGAAGGTGGACAACTGAGGTACATTTTTAAAAGATTCACTAGATCTGGCCATATTGTTCTCTTTTGTTTCCAACAGAGTAATGGGTCTTCCTCAAGACCAATCACACTATGGTCTGCAAGGTACTCCAGGATCATTATGCTGCTTGAGATGATTATCAGTCTGGCAGATGAACCTGCTGCATTTTCCTTACAGGATATCAGTCCACGTGGTTGCAGGTGACTCAGAAGTGATTTGCCTTTCTAACCCTGAACATAGGATGTCCGAGAAGTAGCTTTACATGTCCTTTCCCTCACTGATGACACTGCTGACTGTGAAGAATTGATAGATGTGCTATTGTCTGCATCAGAGGTGCATTGTGATGGTTCGGCAGGGTTGGACTGTTGTACATCAGTTAAGGGTGTTTCTGGGGCAATGTCACATTTGGTTAGCAAAAGATCACTCTTTCTTAAAACATGGCATTTATTTTCTGATCAGTCAACAGTTTGAGACTCAAGTCATCTGCCAGAATAACAGCAGTGGTGTCACCTTTTGACTGAAAGTGTTTCTTTATGTTATCAAGCAAAATGTGAATAAATCTGATTTGAGGAAGAATTTGACTCAGAGTTGCACCGTCTGCGCTGACATCATATGTGACAGCCTCAAATGGCTCCAATAAGGTGACCAAAGATTCCAGCAGAGTCCAGCTGCTGGAACTGAAGATGGTCTACTTTACCAATTTGATTCTGTATGGTATAGTCATGTACAGCTTTTTCTGTTCAAAAAGCCTTTCCAAAATGTAAAATGTTAAATTCCAGTGGGTTGGAACTTCCTGCTTTAAAGTATACAACAGTAAGTTGTTTGACCTCTGTAGCCCTTTCAGGATCTTTTGAGCTTTCACAGAGTGGTTGAAATACCTACAAATTTTCCTAGCAAGACCTAACAGGTTTTCAACATTTCTGTTTCCATTTAACAAACCATGGATGAGAAGATTTAAACAATGTGCAAAACAAGGTATGTGTTAGTAGATGCCATCTCTAACAGCCTTGACTATGTTGGCACCATTACCTGATAAGGTCCTGCAAAATATTCACAGCAGTGTGGTTTTCTTCAAAACTGGTGACACAAAATGCAGCCTGCATCCTGTTACTTATGGTACAGTGGGAATTTTTACTTTCTGACTGAAAACTTGCCAAATGAGCTGTAACAGTCATGTGGTCAATTGTTTAGTTGCTGGTCCATATATCCATGGTTATGTGAACCTGCTTCACCTCAGAGAGTTTAACTGTTTAGAGACTGCACTACACACCAAGTCATACAGCTGTGGAATGGTCTTTTTTTGAGAAATATATTTGACAGGGAATGGTGTACCATGGTTCAAGTCTGGTTCATGAACTTGAGGAAACCTTCCTGGGCAACAAAAGCAAAAGGTAGCTGACAATCGGCCAACAGCTCTACAGTGGCTCTATTTAACAGCTGACATGTTGGATGCTTGTGGGTAAATTTTGATGTCCTCACAACAATGTCTTTTAATGTTAGTTGACAAGAGTGTTGTAGTTTTTACTTTGGGGGAATTGTACTGTTCACACCTTCTTCAGGTGGACTACTACTGAGGGATGTTGCAGTACTTGATAGTGTCAGAAGAAAACATTCTGTTTGTCTGGGAAGACTGCAAGGACACATCAAATGATTCCATGTCAGTTCCTGCTTCCAGTTCATTGTCACTATGGTCACCCTCTTCACTACTTCCACTACTGCTCACACCAACCACACTGTCCCTTGCCCTGACACATTCAATTGGGTGTTTTGCCTTTGCATGTCATATCATTACTGCTATTGCAATGCTACCATGACTAACACTCTCTTTGCACAGACTGAATAAAGCTGAGCGTTGTCAGCAGGGTCAATATAAAATAAATTCCACACTTGAGATTTACCCTTTGTGCTTTGTACTATGATAGCTGGCACAATTTCTTGTACAGTCAAGGGACCTGGAGGAAATCCACATACTGCCATTTCCTTGTTCGCATGAATTTTTCTCTTTCATGGTCTTATTCTTATTCTTACATTTAGCATATGATTTTTTTCCTGCACTTGCCTCTCATGCTCTAAAGTGGCATCCTCTCCAACCCCCTCATCAAAACTAGTACTGACCTCATTGCCACAAGATTCAGAAGAACTGGAACTGCTGCCATCATTAGGTGGGAAATAGCCTGGCTATCCCATTCGCAGTCCCCACTATCACCACCATGTTTATAAGCTTTCGTTGCCTCAACATCTGAGATTATATTTGAGGAGGATGACTCCCCCTCATTGCATGCTGCTTCAGCAGCTGGAAGTCTTCTGAACATGTAGAAAAATGTTCAGTACCTCTAGGAGTAACTCCTGTCAGTTCTTTCCAAAACTCTGCTGTCATTCTATTGGTAACATGCTTTTTTGGTTCCAGAGGACATTTTCTGTCAGTCCTAGAGATGTTATTGTTATTATTGTCACTATGGTCTTCATTAGTGCTAGGATTCATATTGTTCACATCATTTTAGTTGCACGTGCAACAGCACTGTGCTTTCTTTTAGTAGACTAAGTCTGGGAAATATGAGACATCATAGACACAGCCTTGGCTTTCAGTTTCACTATGCCGTAGAGAGACATCACACACAATATAGCTATGACAGGGCTCAGGGCACCAAACAAGCTAACAGATAGTGCAATACAGCCTAAATGGCTTTCACTATACTGCAGTGTGACACAGAGTAGCTATGTCACAGAGAGGGCTCGGGGCACCTAACAGGCAGTGTTTAATACAGGTCAAATGGCTTTTTCTATACTGCAGAGACACACAGAGTAGCTACAGGTATATGTCACAAACAGGGCATTAGAAACCTAACAGACACTGTGTAAAATTTGCAACCTAAATGTTTTTCACTGTACTGCAGAGACACACAGAGTAGCAATGTCTCAGACATGGCTCAGGGAACCTAACAGACACTGTGTAATACAGCCTAAATGGCTTTTGCTATACTGCAGAGAGACACAGAGTAGCTATGTCACAGATAGGGTTCAGGGCACCTAACAGACAGTGTGTAATACAGACCAAATGGCTTTTTCTATACTGCAGAGACACACAGAGTAGCTATGTCACAGACAGGGCTCAGGACACCTACCAGACACTGTGTAATACAGCATAAATGGCTTTCACTATACTGCAGAGACACAGAGTAGCTATATCACAGACACGGCTCGGGGCACCTACCTGATACTTTGTAATATAACCCAATGGCTTTCGCTATACTTTAGAGAGACACAGAGTAGCTATGTCACAGACAGGGCTCAAGGCATCTAACAGATAGTGTGCAATAAAGTCCAAATGGCTTTCATTATGCTACAGAGCCACACAGAGTAGCTATGTCACAGACAGGGCTCAGGACACCTAACAGACAGTGTGTAATATAGCCCAAATGACTTTCACTATGATGCAGAGATGCACAGAGTAGTTTTGTCACAGACACGGCTCAGGGCACCTAACAGAGAGTGTTTAGTACAGCCTAAATGGCTTTCACTATGCTGCAGACACCCAGAGTAGCTAAAGGGATCAGGGCACCTAACAGACAGTGTTGAATGCAGCCTAAATGCCTTTCACTATGCTGCAGAGAGACACAGAGTAGTTATACCACAGGCAGGGTTCAGGGCTCCTAACAGACAGTGTTTAATATAGCCAAACATCTTTCACCATACTGCAGAGACACAAAGAGTTGCTATGTCACAGACAGGACTAGGGGCACCTAACAGTGTGTAATACAGCCAAAAAATGGTTTATATACTGCAGAGATGAAACACACTAGCTACTATGTCACAGACAGGGCAAGCACCTAACAGTGTGTAACAGCTGCTGCCAGACCATTAATGAGCAACCCCCTTCTCCTTCTCTCCCAATCACCACACTGGATCTCCTGATTATTCCTCCTTCAGTCCCCAACCCTTGCTCCTTTGAGCAGTACACTTGTGCTTTGTTTTTGTTTTTTAAGGTAAATTTTTAATTTTCACTGTGGCAGCTGCAGAGCAAAAGCCGATTCCTCCCTCTCCCAAGAAAGTCTGTTACTATCTGCACACTCAAACAGCAGATATGAAGCACAGACACCAGCAATGATCAATCGGATTGTCAGGCTGGTGTCATGTGCTCCTTTCTGCTGTCAGGATCCCACAGATTGTCCTTTCATGCCTGTTATCAACCTCGGATGAGTCCCAGGACCCCACAGGCTACCTTTAATACCTCTGATACCTGTTTTAAAAAAAATTACCATTACTTGCCCTGTTACCTGTATCGACAGTACCCAACCCGTGAAGTACACTATTAGGTCAGGTAGGGTAATGAATTACCCAAACTACCCTACCCAACCAAAATACACTGATATACAACATAATAGCTCCAGCTACCCAATGGGTAGACCATCCTTAGTTTTAACGTGTAAAAAAAAAAAAAAGTCCCTTGCTAATATTTTTATTTTATTTTATTTTATTTATTTATTTATTTAGCTTTTGTTGACCGGGTAAGTGCACTAGACAAATCCTGCCTATTTTCAGGCACGACCCGGGGGAGGGGGATACAGATGAATGCCAACTGTCTTTGAACCAGATTAAGCTGTTGGTGGTATTTATAGTGAATGAGGGAAATTTGTCCAGGACACTGGGGAAATGCCCCTACTCTTTTCGATAAGTGCCATGGGATCTTTAACATCCACCTGAACTACCACCAATCCAGGCAGATGGGACCTCGGTTTAACGTTCATCCGAAAGACGGCACCTCAGAAGTGCAGCACCCCTCTCATGCTGCACTACAGTGTCAGTACTGGGATATTAACCCAAGTGCCAGATGTGGGAACTGAACCCACAGCTCTCTGATCTCCCGGCCTCAGAGTTTAGTCTTTGGTAACCAGGTAAAGCCCACCAGGCACAACTGCCTGTTTTCAGGGGCGACCTGGGAGCACTGGGAAGGTTAAGTGACTTGTTCAGAGTCACAAAGTAGCAAGTGGAGGTTGTGGGAATCAACTCTCAGTCTACTGAATGTATCAAGCTCACTCACAGCGAGTACAATTAGAGTCCGGGTAATCTGCCAATTTTAGCCAATCTAACCAGAGTATAGTACATATTGTTCAATATATGGTATTGAGTGAGCCTAAGTCTGTCCTGGGAATGGTATAAGTAAAGATCCTTCCAGATCTGAGAGCAGACAAGGTACAGATCAGGGAGTAACATATTCCAGTTAGTTGAACCGGAGAGGGGACTGGAGCCAGCCATAGAAATTAGGAGGGAATATATTGTAGACACACTGTGCAGTTTCAAAGCATAATCAGATAATTGAGCCAGTAGGGATTTAACACTTGTAGTTTTAGGCTTAAATCCAAAAAGAGCACCAATAAGATGCCTTAACTAAAGCCCTTTAAATATCTGATTCCTTAGGATATCAAATTTAGATAGAATTTCCGGTGAAGAGAGCAGATTATCCTGGGAAAATAGATCCTTTACTCTCGCCTCGATCAGATGGGGGAGCCAATGATTCGGAAACCAGGAACCATCTATTCTAATGTTGGGGTTTGCCAGTATTGGTTGCTCCATATCATATTTAGGGAATATCCTAAAATATGCACAACATTGAGAAAAAACTTTGAGCGAGGTGGCAATTACCGAGTCACGCAATATCACTGGCAATGAATTTTTACCCAAGTAGAAAACCATGAAGGGATTAATGAGATTAGCACTTAAAAGATTGTTCTCTATCTGGAGTCAAATAGGGGTATAGTTCAACTCCCTTTGAGGAAACCATTTCCCCAATTTAGTTAAATGGCTCACCCAGTAGTAGAGTAGAAAGTTAGGAAGGCGAAGGCCTCCCATATTTTTGGGCATGCTAAGTTTACCATAGGCACGGCAAGGATGCTTACCACCCCAAATGAACCCAGAAACCAAACAATGTAGATGCTTGAAAAAAGATATCGGAAGCCACAAATTCAGCAGGTTTATCAGATAAAAGAGACAAGGCAAAACATTCATCTTAATCACATTGATACACACCCATAAGGATAAGGGCAACTTTTGCCACCTTTGAAGATCATGCTGAATGGTCACCATCAGGTCATCCAGATTGAGTTTCCTGGTAGAAATGGGATCCCTAGTTAAGAAGACACCAAGATATTTAATTGCTTGGGAAGACCATTTGATGCTAAACTGAGCAAAATCTGTTTTCATCATGTAACTGAGCAGAAAAATCTCCGCTTTAGAAATATTCAATTTATAATTAGATAGCCTACCATACTAGTTAATAACATCTAACACATACTCCAGGGAGTGTGCCGGCTGGTCCAGATGAAGACGAATATCATCTGCATATGCCGATAGCGTTAAGGACTGGTTAGCAAATGGAATATCCTTACTCTGAGGACAGTGTTTCAACTGACGAAGGAGGGTTCCAGGTAAAGGATAAACAGAAAAGGTGAGAGAGGACATCCCTGCCTAGTACCAGTAAATAATATAAATCTAGCTGAGAAGACTCCATTACAGTAGATATTTGCTGAGGTGGAGGAGTATATTGACTGGATCATTGCAATAAAGGGTAAAGGAAAACTTAACTTCTTCAGAGTTACCCATAGGAATTCCCAATACTCTCTGTCGAAGGCTTTCTCAGCATCAAGAGAAATTAGGGCCATTGGAGACTGAGAGGATTGGGTTACGTGAAAAATATGTGTGTGAGTTCTCAAATGGTCTACAGAAGACCGTCCAGGCACAAATCCTACTTGTTCCAGACTTAAGAGTGGAGTCCACAAGGCCTTGATTCGAAGAGAAAGTACTTTAGCTAGAATTTTAATATCGCAATTTAAAAGAGAGAGATTGGACGATAACTAGCTGGATCTAAATGGGGCTTATTTGGCTTGAGCAAAAGGACAATTGTTGCCTCCAGAAGAGATGGGTCCAGTTTGTCAGCCATGAACATATAATTATACAAGCTAAGTAATAGGGGAGATAACTCCTTAGAAAATATTTTGTAAAAGTTCGAAGGGAACCCATCAGGCCTTGGTGATTTGTCCGGAGCAAGACTATTGATAGCCATTGCAATTTTGTCTACGGTTATAGGAGAAAGCAAGGAAGCCTGGGATGTGTCATCCAAGACCGGGAGATCTAAAGAATCCAGAAAGGCCTCCATCTCCTGAAATGGTATTTGAGAGGAGCATTTACCATATTGTGCTTTATAAAATGCCTCAAAAACCTGGGCAACCTCTCGGGGTTCCAGTTTGATAGAGCCATCTGATTCCTGAATGGAAGGAATTAGACGGAAACTGTCTAACTGGCGTAACCGTAAAGCAAGCATCCTACCAGCCTTCTCACCCTGGTCGACATATTTGGCCTGTGTCTTAAGAAGAGCATATTCAGCCTTCTCTTTGATCAACTCTGAATATTCATTACGCAGCGCCATCAACTCTTCCAGGGTAGCTAAAGAGGTATTAGAAGCCAGGGAGTTCTCTTTCTCTTTAATCTGAGTTAACAAGGATAAAGCCCTAGCCTCCGTAATCTTCTTCCTCCCAGAAGCTATTTTGATAAACTCTCCACGGAGATAGCACTTTAAGGAACACCAAAGAAGGTCACCTCTGATATTGAGATCACCATTATGTTCCATAAAAGTGGAAATTGAAGTTTTAATGCGAGAAACCAAGTTATAATCTTTTAGTATCTAAGTATTCAGCTTCCAAACTGTATCCCGCTGAGCTTAACATCTAAAGAAATAACTATCCAAGTGACTGAATGATCATAGATAACTATAGGCTCAATATCGGATTGGCAGAGACCCTGGATAAGGGAACAGCTAATTAAGATGTAATCAATCCTTGACCATGACTGATGAATGTTCGAATAGAACGTGTAGAGCTGCTGTGAAGGATTCAATGTCCGCCATGGATCACACATGCCCAACATAGACATTAAATCCTTCAGAGCATTCTGAGAAGACGAAAGAGGTTTCAAAGGCCTATATGTTCTATCCAAATCCTGGGTTGGTGAAATGTTCCAGTCCCCCCCAAGAATCAAAAGGGAGGGTAGAAACTAAGCTATTTTGTTAGACATATCCATTAAGCAATCTGGATCCCCTCCTGGCAGACCATATACCAAACCCAAAGCCACAATACTATTATTCAAAATCCCTTTAACCAATACATATCTCCCATTGGGATCAGTGAGGACCATCTCCTCCTGGAAAGAGATATTCCTCCTAATTAATATGGCTACTCCCAGACTCGAGGAGGAATCGCCAGCTGAAAACACCTGAGAGATTCCTTGCCTATGTAGCTTAAATACTTCTGAACTAACCAAATGAGTTTCTTGAAGCAAAATAATGCCCACATTCAGAAGGGCACTGTGTTTCAGAATCTGATATATTTTCAATACATCTCTAGCTCCTCTGATGTCCCATGTTACAACCTTCACAGGGCTATAAGCCATATTTAATCTTGCAAAACCTCTTGAAAAGTAGCCCCAACTGTACATAAACTAAACCCTTATGGAACACTCCATCCCACCCCAACCCCCATAACATCATAATCATACAAAAAGTCTGTCAGTATGTAAACCCAAGATACCTTAACCCCCAACCCATTTAGCCTTAGATACCAAAAAAAGTCAGTAATGACTGTATTGGAGAGAAATAGTAACTGCCCAAGAAGACATAAAGAACCACCCCACCCCCCATTAACCGTAAATACAAAGTACAGACAATTAATGCTATAATGACAAGAAATAACATTAATCCAGAAAACCATAGAGACCCCCTCCCCCCCAATGAAACCCCAAAACTGTTTACAATAATCTTATCAATCCAAAATATAAAATATCTGTAAATGTTTATTACGGTAACACATAACCCATCCTTGATGGCCTTAAATGCCCCAATAATACAAGCAAGCATAAAAAATCCCCCATCCATACTAGAAACTTCCCTGTCAAAAAAGTGAAACTGAAGCCAAAAAAAACCAACTAATAATAAGAACCAGCGAGCAAAGGAGAACCAGGATGCCATCAATAATTTATCTTTAACACCACCACCCCTCTGATCAAGTTGCACTTTCTCTATACCAAAAAATTGGAGTACAGAGGGTGAGGTATGTCAAGCATTTTTAAAATGTCTTGCCATTTTATATGAGTCATTTTGTGTATGGATTGCTGTTTTGTGCTCTGCCACTCTTAATTTTAGGGCCCTTTTTGTCTGACTAATGTAGTAAAGGCCACATGGAAAAGTCAACACATAGACAACTGATTCTGTACTGCAATTGATAAAGTCATTAATCACATAATGTTTCCCAGTATGGGGGTGTGCAAATGTCTTTAAACTTTTTGTTTTACTGTAATGAGTGCAGTACCCACAACTATAATTGCCGGTGGGTGGTTTAGCAAGCCAGGCATTGTTTTCATTTTTTGGCAAAAGGCTATGTACTAATAGAGCTCTCAAATTCCGTCCTCTTCTGTAAGCTGTTCTAGGTGTACTTGCACTAATCCCATCAAATTTTGTATCACCTTTTAAAATATACCAGTGTTTGCTTACAATTTTAGTTATTTGATAAGCCTTAGGAAAATATTGTGTTTCTGGTAAATTAAAAAGTTTGTGAATTTTATCAAGGAGTGCTGACCTGTATTTCTGATACTGTTGGTGTCTCAAAGTGTGCTTCATCATATATACATGTATCTAGTTGTGGAAATGCAGGGCACTCTCAGCACAATTGCAGCAAATAGTCATAACTGTGCCATCTTAAATCATTTTCACACCAAATGTTCACCATAACCTTCTTATCACCTCACCGCATGTACCCAGTACAGAAAATTTTCAGATCCTCGTAAAAATGTAATTCTGCGCAACTGTGATGCCGTTCTGTGTCACATGTGCAGAAAAGCATTTTTGGAAGGATTTGAAAAATAACAGCTGTACTATTCATGAGGTGGTGCGAAAAAATGGCAATGATGAAAATTTGGAGTAAAAATATGATAAACTGCCAAAGTTACAAGTGTGCGTAGAGAAATTGTAACAACCACATGTAACAGGCATTTTTAGGTATTTTTGCACCAAATGTTCAACATGGCCTCTTTGGGGCCCCACCTCATGAACACTGGCTCTGTCATTTTGTGACTCAGCCCTGAAAGGTGATTTTTTGCAGCAACTGTGCCTTCCTCTGTCACTGCTGCATAAACACGTTTTGGGCAGGATGTGAGAAATGACAGCTGTACTGTTCATGAGGTGGTAAAAAAACTGGCAATGTTGAAAATTTGGAGTAAAAATATAAAAATTTGCCAAAGTAAATTTTAACGACTGCACATAACTCAGGAGTTTTTGGGGTATTTATGCACCAGATTTTCAGCATAGACTTTTTTGGACCCCACCTCACGCACAGTGGCACTGTTGTGTTGTTAATTGGTCCCAAAAGGTGATTATGTGCAATGACCATGAAATCACCTTTCAGGACCAAGTAACAAAATGACAGTGCCAGTGTTCATGAGGTGGTGTCCCACAAAGGCGATGTTGAAAATTTGGTGTCAAAATTCCCCAAAATGACTGAGATATCAACATAAGATCAAAACATCGTTGACAGTCATTTTGCAGCTTTTACCTCCATTCTGCAGTTCGCAGTTCAGCTTTGAAGAGTGTAGACATGTCCAGGTCCACAGACATTGATAACTCTTGACCTCTGGTGGTAATTATAGGGTAAGGGATTGTGGGGTGGTGGGGTGCTCAGTGGGAGGGTCAGGATGATGAGAATCTGAACATTTTCTGTACTGGGTACATGCGGTGAGGTGATAAGAAGGTTATGGAATGATGATGGATGGT
Source organism: Neoceratodus forsteri (assembly GCA_016271365.2). Lineage (NCBI taxonomy): Eukaryota > Metazoa > Chordata > Ceratodontiformes > Ceratodontidae > Neoceratodus > Neoceratodus forsteri. Next base: position 421,237,524 of record CM057458.1, read on the forward strand.
TTTCTTTTTTCAGATAAAAAAGATGTTGGGGGACTGTTTTCTTGTTTTAGGGATAGATATATTAAAAACAGATTTTGGGACACTGGGAGTGGGCTCCTCAGTGTCCCATACTACTGGGGGATTTGTGGGTTAAACGCTGACATGGGGATTGGGCCCCAATGTTGACACATGAGTGAAGCTGCAGGGCGGGGTTATCCAACACCAGGGTTGGGCATCCCAGTGCCGTAATATATTATTAATTTAATAAAAAAAGATTTCAGGACACTGGGGGTGGACTCCCCAGTGTTAAATACTACTGGGGTGTTATGAAGGTTAAATGCAGACACAGGGATTGGCCACCCATGTTGGCACATCAATAAAGTAACAGGCTGCGGGGCAGGGGTTATCCGACACTGGGGGTGGGCATCCCAGTGTCAAAATATATTATTAATTAAATAAGGGAGAAGGGGAGGATGATCAGAGGATGGGGGCCACTAGACACCAGGGAATTGATTGGGGATGGAGTGGGGGGTTACTGGGCACACCAGGGAAAATGGGGTTGAAGGCTCCTCTCACTAAGCTGAGCACCCCAGATTTTGGGTGCCCAGAAAAGGCATTTCTGGTAGTTATTTTCCAAAACAAAGGTCAGAATCTAGCAAAATGGAGCATGTTTAGCTAGGTTCTGGTGTTTGTTTATTAAATGAAAACAGTTTTATGTAGTTTACACACTTTTTAGTTGATGGGAGGAAAAAAACAAGATGGTGGCTCATGACCATGGATTTTTTCTCACAAAGAGGGATTCCAAATCTTATGATGCAGGAATGCTCTCGTGAGACTCAATCCTTTTTCATGGGATAAAATCCTCCTTCCCAAAAAAACCTCTGTCCTAGAAATGGAATATTTAGCAAAGTTTCTTAGGTTATAATGGGAACTTAGAAACTTAATAACTTTGCAACAGATTAATATTATAGTTTTCACTGTCTGTTCTTCTACCAAAGTTCTTTATATCCTGCAAAAATCATGCAGAAATTCCACACTGTTTGGTTCCAAGGCAATGAGGAAAAAACTACAAACATTGGTCGTTTTTACTTTTTTCACTATCTGGATCTCAGAATCTGCACATCTGACCAGAACAAAACATGCTACATCAAGAGATTTATACCACAGGACAGTGCATACTAAATCTTGTGCAAATCCGTTGATCGGTTGCAAAATTATTAAAGTGCATAATTTCAGGTTTAACATGGAAACTGCTACTCAACCCTAACTATAGTGGCCCTATCACACCTCTATAATTTATATATATACCACTATAGTGTGTATATATATAATGGGAATTATTACATCCTGGGACCGCAAGGTAGTTAAACAGTGTGAGAGGGTGGTAGCCAAGGCTAGCAGGATGTTGGGCAGCATCGGGAAGGGATTCACTAGCAGGAGGAGAGAGGTCATCATCCCTCTATATCAGCAGCTGGTTAGACAACATTTGGAGTATGGGGTGCAACTCTGGAGGCCATTCTTGAGAAGGGTAGTAGACAGGCTGGAGCGGATGCAGAGGAGAGCTATCAAGATGGTGGCAGGGCTCAGTCACTTACCTTATGAGGGTAATTTGAAGGAACTAGGAATGTGCTCCCTTGAGCAGAGGAGGGAAAGGTGGGGATATGATTGAGACCTTTAAATATGTTAAGGGGATCAACACAGTGCCGGTAGAGGGACTTTTTAAACTATGGTGGCAGAAAAGGACCAGGGGGTATGCATTACAGGTAGAGGGAGGCAGGTTCTGAAGGAACATCAGGAAGAACTTTTTCACAGAAAGGGTGGTGTAGAAATGGAATGGGCTCCTGGAGGAGGTGGTAGGGGAGACCACTGTAAAGGACTTTAAGACAGTATGGGCTCCCATGTCCCACCTGTAAACAAGCTTTCAGCTTAGATTGTCTCTCCTGGTTAAAAAACAAACATATATCTAACAAAAACAAAACATAGATGGGATGGCCACATGGGTCTGGTACTGGGGGAAGGGAGTAGGGCACTGGATGAAGAAATAGTGCACTGGATGAAGTCCTACCCTTCAGCTAGGTGCCTTGAGCAGACTGGGTGGGCCAGGCGATCCTCTTCTGCCATAATATTTCAGTGTTTATATATATATATATATATATATATCTCTCTCTCTCTCTCTCTCTCTCTCTCTCTCTCTCTCTATATATATATATATATATATATATGCACATACATACACATATAGCATACTGATGCAGTGGGGCCAGCACAGTTAGTGTTGAGTACAAACTTCTATGTTAAACCCAAATCTTTGAATCTTAATAACTTTGGATCCGTTGAACAGATGTGCATGAAATTTGGCATGCACAATCCCTAGGGTAGGTCTCTTGACATGCCAAATTATGTGTGAATCTGTGTTGTGGGTTTTGAGATACAGAGCATCAAAAAATCCTAAATTTGATAGCCCAGTGGCGCTGAGGGTTGAGGCACTGGATGCCACACCATGCGCTATGCTGGCAACCCAAGTTCAGGAACTGGCTCTGGTCATCGGGGGTCAGTGGGGAGAGGGAGGATTGAGTGTGCCAATGGATGCTCTCCTCCCTCTGGGGAGGGGTGGCTGCACTCAGTGGAGTCGAGGAGGGGGGATCGCTGTTAGACACTCGGGAGGAAGACGTGCATAAGCACATCACCTCTCTGGACATATGTCCTTGCACTGGCATTCCAGGAGATTGGGACAGGGATAAGGGAGGAAAAAAAAAAACCTCGGGCCAAGATGACAACCAATCCACCTCAGGATCGCCGACTCACAGGACAGACCCCATTGTGCAGACTCTTCTAGGAGTAGGAGATGGTAGGAGGGTTAAAGTAGCTTGCCTGGCACTCTAGGGGCAGATTCGGTGAGAGGGACCTGGAAGATTGATCAATGGTCAGAAGGAGTGGGTTCAGGGGGTAGTATGGAGGGATAAAAAGAAAGTAAAAAAAAATTCTAAATTTAAACATTTTTTGCCATTGTTTAAACAGCTGTATCTCATAAAGGACTTTATGTTGTGGTCTGATATTTTCAGAGTAGGAAGCGTTTGGGTCACAAATGTGCCTTTTGAAGGTTTGGTGAAAAAGATATTAATCTGTTCCAAAAGTTATTACATTTTTAATTTTGCCATTATTTCCTATGGGAAGTGTTACGCATGCAAATACTTTTGGTTTCACAAGAGGGTATCTTGTTGTTGCAGACAGGGTGACATATTGTAGCAGGACTCTGCTGTATTTTTGTAGAGCTCTATTGTGTCCGCCATCTTCTTTTCCCGTTAGTGAGTCACGTTAAATAAAGAAAAGATATGACAGTTAATGTAATTCTAAAAACATACATCAGAACTTTGCTAAACTGGCTCTTTTAGCCATACTCTGATGTTTGTTCTTTCATATTTTGGCCAGAAAAATCACAGCCCCCCCCCCCAAAAAAAACCAGGGTAGTTAACGAGGTAAAAACCAAAATACAGAAGTTGATAGGAAGAAGTGTGGGGTAAATGGAAAAACAGGCAAAGGCAGTAAGGACAGGGATGGGGCTAAAAGGAGTAAGGCCATCAAAAAATGGAGGGCAATGAGTACCAGTGCCTCTAGGCTGGGTAACAAGTTCCTTAAACTAGTGGCCTTGATGGAAGAGGGACACCTGGATATTGTGGCAGTCACAGAAACATGGTACACTGAGAACCATGACTGGGATGTCAACATACCAGGTTACACAGTCTACAGGTGGGACATGGTGGGTAGAAGAGGAGGAGGAGGAGTAGCTCCCTATCTAAGGGAAGGGATAAAAGCAATGGAACTAAAGGGTAAACAGGGAGGAGGAGGAGGCACTGTGGGTAACCCTGGAGACAGGAAATGACACCATAATCTGTACAGGTGTTGTATACAGATCCCTGTCTCAGGGGAAGGAAATGGACAAGGAAATGACAAAAGGCATCCTTAGGATGGCAGAAAAAGGGGAAATATTGTTGATGGGGGACCTGAATATGCCAGATGTTAACTGAAGCACCTTTGCTGCAGCCACATCCAAGAGCAGGGTCATTCACAGATTCATAGATACACATAAATTTGATGGCAGAAATGGACCACACTGGCCCATCTAGTCTGTCATTATATCCACCCATTCCCCCCTCCTCCTTTTACTGGCTCAGAACTCCCCCCAACCCCATATGTCTGCCCCATGCCCTCTTGAATACCCCCATTGTTTTGGATCTCACCACCTCCTCTGGTAGACTGTTCCAGGCCTCCACCACCCTCTCTGTGAAGAACATCCCCCTCACATTGCCTCTGTGTTTCCCTCCTTCCAATCTGAGGCTATGCCCCCTTGTTCTTGCTCCCTCCTTCCTTTTGAACAAGCTCCCCTCCTTTCCTTATTGATCCCTTTCAAATACTTAACAGTTTCAATCATGTCCCCCTCTCCCTTTTAGTCTCTAGTGGGTATAGGTTCAGCTCCCTTCCCCTCTGTTCATATATTTTCCCCGCATCCCATGCACCATCTTGGTTGCTCTTCTATGAACCCTCTCCATCCCCTCAATGTTCCTACATAGGTGCAGTCTCCAGAATTGTACCCTGTACTCCAGGTATGGCCTCACCATTGTTCTGTACAGCCCTCCCTCCTTCTGCTAGTTATGCCCCTTCCAGTGCAGGCCAACATACCATTTGCCTTTCCCACTGCTTTGCTATACTGGTTCCCCATCTTAAGACTGCTCAATATTATAATCCCCAGATCCCTCTCCTGCTCTGTTTCCTTGATTTCCTCCCCCCCAAGGGTATAAGTTGCTCAAATGTTTTTCCACCTCAGGTGTATCACCACACACTTTTTTCACATTGGATTTTAGTTGCCAGGTTTCCGACCACTCCTACTTGTCCAGGTCTTGCCTCATGGCCTCTACTCAAGCTTGCATGTCCACCCTATTGCAGACTTTCATACCATCCATGAATAGGCACACCCTACCCTCTAGTCCTTCTGCTAGATCACTGAAATACATGTTAAAAAGTAGGGATCCCAGTACTGACCCCTGAGGCATCACACTCATTACCCCCTTTACCCTGGAATGTGTCATATTTACGACCATTGATTGGCTCCTTCCCATCAACCAGTTTTCCACCCACCTAGTTACCTTCTGGCCCACCCCTAAGCTCTCCAGCTTATTTATTAGCCTTCTATGCCTGACGATGTCGAAGGCCTTACTGAAGTCCAGATAGGCCATATCCACTGTTCCTCCCTGGTCCACTACCTGAGTCACCCAATTGAAAAACTCTATCAGGTTGATCTGACATGATTTTCCATTCATGAAGCCATGCTGCCTTTCATCCTGCATACCACTAGCCACCAGGCAGTCCATCACCCTTTCTTTAATTGATGTTTTTTTTCTATTACTTTTTCCACCACTGAGGTGAGACTGACAGGGAAGTAGTTTCCTGCCACCTCCTTGCTTCCCTCCTTGTGTAGTGCAACCACCTCCACCCTCTTTCAGTCCCCAGACACCCACCCTGTATCCATGGACATGTTAAACAGTCTTGTCAAAGGTGCTGCAAGCTCCTTCCTCAGCTCACGGAGTACCCTTTGGTGCAAGCTGTGTGGCTTCAATGTTTATCCACTATTAACCTGCCCAATTCCTCCCTTACCCTATTGATTGTGAACATTTTAGAATCCATTCCCCTGCATTCCCCTCCCCTCCCTTTCCCTACAGCTCTGGTCCTCTATCCTCACCCTCTTTCGTGAACATTGAACAGAAGTGACTATTTAATACCTCTGCTTTTTTGAAGTCCCCCTCCAGTTTTATTCCTCCCTTCCCCTCAATCTCACTGTTCCCTGCCATGACTTCCTTCTTTCTCCCACATACCTAAAAAATATGTTATCCCCCCCAGGCCTGCTTTGCTATTTTCTCCTCAGTGACCTCTTTAGCTCTCCTTATCTTCTGCCCTGCCTCCCTCCTCTTCTGTCTCTATATGCCTCCCTATCCTCCTCCATTTGTGACATCTTATACCTCCTAAATACCCTTTTCCTCTTCCTGACCGCCCCTCCACCTCCCTTGTAAACCATAGAGATCTCCTCCTTCTTCTGTTCTTCCTAACCTTCTTGACATAAATTTCAGTAGCTTTCAGCACCCCTCCCTTAATAGGTGCCCATAATTCCTCCACATCCTTTATATTCCCCATCCTTGACATTTCTTCCCCAAACATCCTCTTCATTCTATTGAAGTCTGCTTTCTTGAAGTCCATTACCCTACTTCTTGTCCTGTTTACTTCCCACTCCATTTTTACCCTGGAGCTTACAACCCTGTGGTCACTTTGCCTAATTGTTCCCCCACCTCCACCTCCTCCACACTGTCCCAATTTGTGAGGACTGTCAAACAGAATTTCTCCCCTAGTGGGCTCCCTTACCAGTTCCTGCAGAAATATCCCTTGCAGTGCCTCTAAGATCTCCCTGTTCCTAGCTGATACTGCTGCTGGGATCTCCCAGTCAATCTCAGGGAGGTTTAAGTCTCCTACTAACAGAATCTCACCTTTTTGTGCCATTTTTGTCAATGACTGTATAAGCTGCCTATCCCCCTTTTCCCCCTGCATAGGAGATCTGTAAACTTCCCCCACCCTCAATGATTTCCCATTCCTTTTGTCTAAAGTGACCCACATTATCTCAGTCTCCCATTCTTCTTCCAGCCCCTCTGTGGCCCCAGTTTCTTCTTTAACAAATAATACTACCGCCCCTTCCCTCTTCCCTGCCCTGTCTTTCCTAAACAGTCTGTAACCAGATATGACTGTCTCCCAGGCATGATGCTCAGTCCACCAAGTCTCACTGCTACTATGTCGAGACCCTCTTCAACCATGGTGGCCTTCAATTCCACTAGTTTATTCTCCAAGCTCTTGGTGTTTGCTACTACTCCCCTCCACCATGTAGCCCCCTCTTCCCTGTCCTCCCCTTCCAACCTCTCCCTGTTGCTGCATGTTGCCTGCTTTTCCTCTTTGTCCAGGGGGGGAGGCTGATAGCCTCCTAACTCTTCTACCTGTATGAGTGGTATTTTCTTTAACCCCCCTGAATCAGTTTAAATTTAACTTCCTTAATACAAAGTCCTCCAGTTTGCCTTTTAGTCCTCCAGTTTGCCCTTTCTCATTCTCAATGACCTACAGGGAGCACACCTCAGACAGCAAGTGTTAGAAACCACTTAGGAGGGAGCAACCTAAGACCTGGTACTCTAAAATGGAGATGGAGAGAGATTTAGAAGTGCGTAGCCATCTGGGAACAAGTGACCACCAAAGAGTGAGGTTCATGATAAACACAGCCATAGAGTCAAGTCATACAAAAATGAGGGTACTGGACTTTAGGATGGCTGACTTTGTCAAAGTGGGAGAGTGTCTCAGAAAAGCACTAGCAAATGGACAAGATGGAGAGGTGGAGGAACAATTGGGAAACATCAAAACTGCCATCACAGAGGCAACAAGCCTTTGTGTGAAGCAAAAAAACAAATCAAAATGAAGGAAAAAAATACTATGGTTCTCAAAAGAGGTGGCAAGGAAGGTTAGGGAGAAAAAGATAGCATTTAGGAAGTATAAGGAAACACAGAAGAAGCAGGACAGAGAACTCTAGAAGTTAAAGCAGAAGGAAACTGGGAAGGAAGGCAGACTAGCAAAGGCCCAAACCAAGGAAAAGATAGCCAACTTGGTTAAGAAGTGGGATAAAACCTTCTATAGGTACATTTGTGAGCGAAGAAAGACCAAGGGAGTGATTATTTATTTATTTATTTGTTTGTTTTTGTTAACCAGGTAAGCACACTAGACAACAAGTGCCTATTTTCAGGTGCGACCCACAAGGTTACAATACAGAAGAGAAAAAATTACAATACAGCAAATTACGATACAGCAAACATGGTACATTGTCATGGTAACACTCGGGGCCCACGTAACATGTGGAGCCAGGTACAATATGGAGACATGATACAGAATCAGAGATAGAAACATGATATAAATTCAACTTGCATTCAATGGTAGAGAAGACAATAGTATCTTGCAAGATATGGTAAGGAGGACATATCGAACACAAGGTTCCAGGGAAGCATGGGGAGGCAGGAGGGTAGGGTATTTGGGAGGGCACCCACGAGAGAGACAGAGCTCCAGCTGAGGGACGAGAACTGCCCCAACAGTTGCATCTTAGAGGGCAAGACAAGGTAACATGGGGTCGTCTAAGTGCTTACTAAGAAGGGAGCTAGTGGATAAGGAGGTAAGTGCAGTAATGGAGAGTGGTGGAGGCCAATTTCAGCATGGGGAGAGGTGTCATGGGTGAGGGAGGGACTCCCCTGTATCTAGTGGGCACAAAGACATGTAGAGGTAGCTTTGAGGAACTTCCATGAGTTTTGGCTGAAGTGAGGGGCAGCCTGGACTAGGGCAGGGAGGGAGTTCCAAAGTCTCAGAATGTAGATGGAGAAGGCCCGGTCACCAGTGAGGGAGTGGGTCCTCGGGATTGTGCAGACCTGGGTTGAGCTAGATCTGAGGTGGTACGCTGGGGTGCCGTGTTTGAAGGGAAGTGCAAGAGCAGAGGGGCATGAGGTATGGACTATGTTGTCTACAAAGTTGCCGAGAACAAAGGCTCAGTGTTTTTCAGGTGGAAGCCACTCTAGTTGGGTGTAGAGGTCACATCAGTGCAAAAACAGAGAGGGTGAAGTGACATATGTTGTTGTAAGCCATATCCCACTTTGCTAGTCTGGCGTACGGGACCGGTGCAAAAGCAACAAGCCCATAACAGAGTGTGGGTAGGAGAATCCCCTTGGCTATGGTGAGCCGGGCAGCTGGAGTGAGACAGTCCTTTGCCCTGTAGGCTAAGCCGAGCTTTCAGTTTGAAGCTTTTCAGATGTTCCGGAGATGCTCAGTGAGATCAAGCTGAGGATCTATGGTCACACCTAGGAACCTAGCAGATTACAGGACCGGCAGGAGGGAGCCATTTCCCCAGTGGATGAAAAGGGGGGAAGGGCAGGAGGCAGTTTTGGCCACCGAACTGAATAACATGGCATGGGTCTCGTTTAGGTTAATGGTGAGCTTGTGTCCCACGAGCCAGTTACAGATACTCCCAAAGTCTGAATTGATTTGGGAGTTAATAATTGTGATGTTCTGGGAGCTAGATAATAGTACGAGGTCATTCGCATAGAGTGTGGCAGACCTGAAGGTAACAGCAGAGGGGAGTTTATTTGTGTAAAGGGAAAACAGAATAGGACCAAGAACGGACCCTTGGGGGACTCCGCACCGGACTGATGAAAGAGCCAATAGGGCACGGTTGAAACAGATGTATTGCTGTCTGCTCCCAAGGTAGTTGGAGAACCAGGCAAGGGCTCGGGGAGAGAAACCAACCAAGAGTAAAGTGGAGTGAAGAAGGTCGTGATCGACCCGGTCGAAGGCCTTAGAGAGGTTGATGAAGATGGCTCCAGTCAATTTACCAAGGTCTGTCACAGGTCTGATCTCTGAGGTGACTACGGCAATGGCAGTCGTGCTGTGCCACTTCCTGAACCCATGCTGTGCAGGGGAGAGAACTGCATACTCCTGCAGGTAATGGGAGATTTGTCCAGCTATGGCCTTTTCAAGTAGCTTGCTGGTAGCAGAGAGTATGGCAATGGGGTGATAGTTGTTCAGCTCCTTGAGGTCACTGTGCTTAAACACTGGGACAACCTTGGCCACTTTCCAAATGTCAGGTAAACTGCCTGAGGTGAGGGAAGAGTTGAAAATGTGAGTAATCGGCCGGGCGAGGAGGGGCGCCCTCAGACTAAGTAACTTTAGCTCAAGGTTATCATATCCCACCCCTGTATGGGGTGAAAGACCGCAAGGAGAGCTTGAGTTAAGGTAAAAATAAAGGAGGGAGGGTGGGCAGAGGGACAGTGAAAAGCAAAGATACTGAATGAATACTTTTGCTCAGTGTTCACAAAAGAAGAGGAGGGGAGGTATCCAATCCAATCAATAGGAGCACTCTGATAGGGGGGTCAATACCAGTCCATTCACAGAAGAAAGGGTTCTGAATGAATTCCTAAAACTAAAGGTGGACAAAGCAGTGGGGTCTGGTGGCATTCACCCCAGAATTCTAAAAGAACTAAGGGAAGAACTAGTGACACCACTGACTACCCTTTTTAACAAATCATGGGAGGATGGTGTGGTACCTAATGACTGGAGGAGGGTGGATGTCATTCCCCTTCACAAAAGTGGGGGCAAAGCAGAGGCAAGAAACTGCAGACCTGTTAGTTTGACCTCAATGGTAGGGAAAATGATGGAATCACTTCTGAAAGGAATAATTGTTGAGTACCTAGAGACCAGTGGAGCACAGGACCAATGGCAGCATGGATTCACAGTGGGAAGGTTATGTCAGATGACTCTAATAGATTTCTTTGACTGGGTGACCAAAGTAGTAGACCAGGGAGGGGCTCTGGATATGGCCTACCTAGACTTTAGCAAGGCATTTGATACAGTCCTACACAAAAGATTAATAAACAAATTAGCCTGGGAGTGGGTCCCAGGGTGGTAACCTGGGTTAAAAATTGGCTGGACAACAGGACACAGAGGGTAATAGATGATAGTAAACAGAGTGCACTCTGAAGTAAGGGAGGTTACTAGCAGAGTACCGCAGGGTTCAGTACTGGGTCTGGTCCTTTTTAATGTCTTTATAAGTGACATTGTGGAGGGACTGGAAGGAAAAGTATGCCTTTTTGCAGATGACACAAAGATCTGCAACAGGATTCATACATGAGTGAGGGTGGAAAAGATGAGAAGGGACTTGGCAAGGTTGGAGGAATGGTCAAAAGTATGGCAGCTAAGATTCAATTCAAAGAAGTGCAAAGTAATGCACCTGGGAAACAAACAAGGTGAAGAGTACACAATTGGGGGGTCCTAATAACAACAAAAATGGAACAGGAGCTGTGGGTAGTCATATCAGATGACCTCAAGGTAAGCAAGCAATTTGAGAAGGCAGTAAGGAGGGCTGGGGGGATACTGGGATATATAGGAAGAGGAATCACCATTAGAATACATGATGTTGCTATCCCTCTGTACAGACAGTTGGTGAGACCCCATCTGGGGTACTGTATACAGTTCTGGAGACCCCATCTCCACAAGGACATAGACTGGATGGAGGCAGTCCAGAGGAGAGTAACTATAATGGTGCAGGATCTGTACCAGAAGCCATACAAAGAGAGACTAAAGGAGGGAGAAGGGGGACATGATAGAAACATTCAAGTACCTGAAGTGAATCAACAAAGTCCAGGAGGGTAGCATCTTTCAAAAAATGAGATGTGCAAGAACAAGGGGCACAATTGGAAGATAGAGAGGGGATGGCTTAACGGCAACATAAGGAAGTATGTTTTCATGGAGAGAGAGTGATGGAAGCATGATACAGCCTTTCTGAGGAGTTTGTGGGGTCAAAAACAGTGGAGGAATTCAAGAATGCATTGGACAGACATAAGGCAAATCTGGTGGGGTGGGAAGAAGCAGGCTGTTAGTTAACTAGGATCTGCAGCTTATCCAATAGTAGGGAAATGGGAAGACTTGGTGGGTCAAGCAGTCCTTATCTGCCGTCAAAGTCTATGTTTCTGTTTTCTATGTTGTTTTGGGCACCCAGTATCCTGGGTGCTGAGGTTACCGAGAGGACTGCTTCTGCTGTGTTCTCTGTATGAGAACAGCTGGATTTTCTTGACTCCTGCAGCTGCAGCTGGAACTCACTACCAGTCATGAAATCAGTATTGAGTGGTCCCTTTTCTCTAGTGTGTAGTGGCACCCCCTACTTGCTTATTATTTTCCCCTATCTCTGGTGCCTAGTGGCATCCCCACCCTCCCATTGCCATTGTTATATTGATATTTATAGAATCTAACACCAGGATGACCGCTCACGGTGTCAGATGCTTCCTCCACCACAGACTCTTTACTTCTTGTTTGCTGGCATCAGGAGACCAGTCCCCATTCTGGCAATGCAAGACACCCCCAGCAGTGTGGGACACTGGAGAGCTCACTCCCAGTGTCCTGAATCATGTTCCCCCCCAGCAGTGTGGGACACTGGGGAGTCCACTCCCAGTGTCCTGAGGGATCTATCAACACCCCCCAACAGTATGGATCACTGGGGAACCCACTCCCAGTGTCCTGAAATATGTATCAGTGTCCCCTTGCAGTGTGGAACACTGGTGAGCCCACTCCCAGTGTCCTAAAATGTTTTGTCCTTAAACCTGTAGCTGATAAACAAAACAGTCCCTCTGCATCCTTTTATTTAACTGATATGCCTGGAAAAATTAAAATGGTCCCTCATCATCCTACCATCCCCCCTTCCTCATCCCAACCCTCCCACTGTGCACCCTACATCCCACCCCACCCCTTCCCATATACTTACCTCCAGAGGTCATGGGCTTTCATCTGCTGTACAGCAGGACAGGATCGCTTTCTTCACGGAACTGGATATTTGATGTTTGAAAGTGTCATATGTGCAAAAATAGGTATGGGCTATTTTTGCACATGCTACATTTTCTGTAGTCACATATCCAGATTGACAGAGTATGTTGACTACAGAAAAAAACAACTTTGGTGTTGTAGCATTGAGGAAAAAATTACAGTTAGTAAATTATCTATTACAAATACTTAGAAGGGAGACGAACAGAGATGAGGCTGATGGCGCAAGAATTTAATGATTATAACAATAATCACAGCGAGAGATTACAAGTGGTACATCCTTCATTCTTCAAACTAACAGTGTATGCTGGCTTGCTTATATCGTGGAAGACAGTATTATCATTTCCTATGGTTGTCTATGATTGGTCCAAGACAAGTACAAACATCAACTTAAAAGGCAATTCTCTTTTTAGTATATGTATGAACTTATCCTTGGTAAGCACAAATGTATTGATAGTGTAAATTATATTACTATATAAGGCTAGTAATAGTTGTCATTACCAGTTACCAAGGTCTAGGAGGTAGAAATAGATTTGGACTTAAGAATGTGCACACCAGCATTTTGGTCTGTCTAGATAATGACAAACACTAAAGAGAGTCAGAAGGGTAACTTGAACACTATTCTGTGTTTCTGCTTTGCAAACACATAAAGCAACTGTTTGATATTACTCACATGGTCAGCACAAATATCAAAAGGCACTTAAATATTGCAACTTGTGGTTTAGTTTGTCTTGTGGCTTTACAAGTTTTATATGATCCAGTTTCATAGATAAATATTAGTTACACAAACACATTGGCCCAGATATTCAAAAGGGTTGCGCCATGCGCAAGTCCTACATTGCGCCATTCTGCGATATTCAGCAGGAGGCAGTTGCGCCACTGAAAACAGGTTGAGCAACAGTGCAATGCAAATGAATGCATGCTCAACAGGAGGGGGAGGAACCATGCATAAACTGCACAACCCGATATTCAGTCGGGTTGTGCAGGGTTGTGCAGGCACAACCCCAACCTCTTGCTCCAGCACAACTTTGAGCCAAAAAAAAAAAGGACCTGTTGAGGGCCACCCACAGGTGAGCTGCTGTATTGCAGGGCACAACACAGCAGCTGCCACCGTGGCTGGCCCCCAACTCAGTCTCTGTGCCTCCACCAGCCCAATTGCCGGCAGAATGTGAAAGAACCTCAAACATCTTCCTAATGCCCGATCACGGGCAGAATGCATTCGACAACCTCTCAAACATCTCCCAATGCCCGACTGCTGGCAGTAGTATAATGACAACCCCCACCCAAACATCTCCCAATGCCCGATCGCTAATCTGGACTGTCATGTATTGTGGGAGCTGCATGCCCATTGGCTCTAGCTCTGCACCAATGGGCGTGCAGCCCTACCGGACAGTCAGTCGGTGGGCGGAGCAGCAGGCGGGTGGGATGCTGCCGCCCGCTGGCTGCCGGGGGCGGTGGTGGGGCTTCATGGGTGGTGGGGTGGGGACACTAGACACCAGGGAGATGTTTGGGGGTTGTCAATGGACATTCTGCCGCAATTGGGCATTACGGTCCACTGGACCACCAGGGAGAATTCAGGTTGGGGGGTTTTTACATTCTGCCCGCAATCGGGCATTGGGAGATGTTTGAGGGGTTGTCGGTATACATACTGCCCACAATCGGGCATTGGGAGATGTTTGGGGTTGTTTTCGTTCTGGCCCGTGATCGGGCTGCAGGGTGCGTCGGTCCCCGACGGCTGCTGCCTGGCAGGGCGGCCAGGCGTAAGTCCTCGGGGATCGGCGCACCTACATGCTAATGGCATGCAAATGGGGCCATAATCAGATGCAAATGGCCCCCCCGCACCTTGCATGAATTATGTCCCCATTTGCATGTCACCTTTTGAATATCAGAAATTTGCGCATGGTGCAATGGTACTTGCACCACCGCAAGTTTAATGCTCAACTCTGACAACTTGCGGTGGCGCAAGTTCCACTGTGCCATGCACAGTGGCTGTGGCTGGGGGGTGATGTTCAAAGGAGTTGCTCAATAGCGCAACTCCTTTGAATATCACCCTGGCCACACCCCTGCGCAACTATTTTGAGCAGCGCAAGGGCCTGCGCCTCAGAATGGCCATTATGTTTTAGACCAAAATGAGGTTTAGGCTGAAATATTGGGACACACTTCTTTATCCCTTGTTATAAGCCCCCCTTGGCCCAATATTTTCCAATTATTATTTGTGCAACAATGCAGTTCCTAGGAGCATGTACATTTCACTATGTACATTATGAATAGTAAGTCTTAAGCGACATAGGCCTATAATTACCAAGAACACTAAGACCACTTGCAACACAAGTAAAACTTTAAAAGACAGGACTCCTAAGGGTTCCCCCTGCATAGCTATAAATCAAGTGCTCATTATCACTTTCATTGAGCAATTCATTTACAACTACTTGTGCCTTATGAGCAGTATTTTGTATTTGTATCAAATGAGTATCTTTTCGATTTAAAAATGACTGTACATTAAGAAACAGGAGAGGTATCACAGCTCCAAATGATGACACTTAACATGTCATTTAACATAGTGGCATAAAACTTTGACACACCAGTGTCTGCACAACTACTGTTAACATTAATATTCCAACCAGAGAAATCTAGATTTATATGTACTCTACTGTACTTTACATTATTTACAAGCATTTGATCAATAAGTGTTGATGTAAGTCCACTCTCTGGCCCTGTTGTCACATTTGGGCATTCGGTTGGTGTTACAGTTAAGTATATGGCATCTGAGACTACAAAACATAATGAGTTGTTTACACCAGCATAGTTACAAACACTATTATCACCCCAAAGACAATAGGACAGAGTTAACACATAAACACCATTGTCCTTTGGTGTGGCTCTATTTATAACAAGAGACCCATTTTTCTGTTCTCAGTCCATGCAGCTTTGCGGTGATCCAGTCTTGAGCTCTGATGCACAGCTGGACCAGCTGTTAAAAATGTCCACACACCAGTTTGTAGATATGAAAGTACGATTGTTCTTAGTCCAGGTGGCTTTCCATGCTTGTGTCGTATAGGTGTTTGTATCAACAGGGTCCCAGTTCCAACTGATTAACAGTGTAATGGACTGTTCATACTACACGTGACATTAGTCTGTTCCACATTAATGTTTAGGCTGGGGATTATAGAAAATCTTATGGCTGTCACCAAGCCGATGATAATGATGCTTTGTGTCTCCATGGCTATAAACATCAAGCGTAGTATTTTAATTTTCAATCAGCTTTGTTTGACACTTTTTTACACTGATCAACATGTACCCAGAATTCTTGTTTCCTTCCTCCAGCCCCTTTCTTGCCACTTACTTTAACCACATATCACCTTTCTTATTTTTACTAACTTGTCTCCCACTTCCTTCTATCCCTGTCCGTCCCTCTCCATATCCTGCGTTTCCCCCCTTTCTACCCATTTCTCTTTTTTAGCTCCTGGTGGGGAGGTAGTGGGCCCTTCTTCATCACTTTCTCTGCCCAAAGCCTGACGTGCCTCATCATCCTCTCTCAAAGTATCTCTTACTTTTGCATACTTTTTATCATAGCTATTTTCTTGCTTTTTATGTCTTTCCGCTTCTTCCTTGTTTCCCATTTTTTCAGTGTATTCCCTTTTTAATCCATGTTTAGCACACTTGTTTTGTAGCTCTAAAGCATATTGTTCTTGCTGATACCTTGTGGCAGCAGACATAGGTCCACCGGTGGCTGTCATTCCCCGTGTTTGCACGGGTGCCACTTTAACCTTTACCACCCCTTCTATATTATTTAACTCTTGAATCTTCTCCATTGCACCCTGTAGTTCTGTATACAGTTGCCTGGTTTCACTAGCCTGCTCTTGTGACTGTTGGTCTAGCTTAATCTGTAGAAAGGCATGATCCCTATTTAACAGACACAAATCCCTTTGTGCTTTTATTAGCTGTGTCCTAAAATTAATACATTGCTGCTCTAACTCCTGGTGTTGATCTATTGGGATGCTATTTTTATACATCAATGTTAATTCTTCTAGTTGTTTAGCATTTTGATCCCTTTCATCCCTCATCTGAGCTACTTCTTTATTTTGGCAACACACAATAGTCTGATTATACTGCCACAGCCCTTGCAATGCATTTGCAAAGATTTTCTTTTCATTTTTTACTCCCTCATTACAAAGGGACACTTGCTGAGTAAAATACAATTGTGCCTGTTGATCATCAGGCACTGGTTCTATAGCTTCCCCTTTAGGTGTTTTCCTAGAAAATGACCTATTATTGTTTCCATACTCATTCTTTTTATCTTTTCTTGCCTGCCTAGCCTTTACAGTTGGTGCACCTGCACTGGTGCCCTGGTCTGTCTAGCTATGTCTATGGCTCCCCTTGTGAGGTCCGGCTTGCAAGTCCCAGCACCTTCACTTACCTACTCTGCCCCATGAGTTCCTACAGAGTTAAGCATTACTTTATATTTAAAGAAATTGGAAAGCATACATCACCTGATTAGCAAGTGGCTAAAACTGTCTGTGTGTACCTTCTTCTCTCACTTAAAGCCAGCAGCACCATGTCTCCGAGCGTTGTCACCTTCTTATTAGGGCTTGCAGACTAACCAACCAGCAGTTAGGCTGCCTCCTCACATGCAGCACCAGCGATCCGAGTCTTTAAGGCACCAATTGTAGCATTGAGGAAAAAATTACAGTTAGTAAATTATCTATTACAAATACTTAGAAAGGAGACGAACGGAGATGAGGCTGATGGCGAAGAATTTAATGATTATAACAATAATCACAGCGAGAGATTACAAGTGGTACATCCTTCATTCTTCATTCTTCAAACTAACAGTGTATGCTGGCTTGCTTATATAGTGGAAGACAGTATTATCATTTCCTATGGTTGTCTATGATTGGTCTAAGACAAGTACAAACATCAACTTAAAAGGCAATTCTCTTTTTAGTATATGTATGAACTTATCCTTGGTAAGCACAAATGTATTGATAGTGTAAATTATATTACTATACAAGGCTAGTAATAGTTGTAATTACCAGTTACCAAGGTCTAGGAGGTAGAAATAGATTTGGACTTAAGAATGTGCACACCAGCATTTTGGTCTGTCTTGATAACGACAAACACTAAAGATAGTCAGAAGGGTAACTTGAACACTATTCTGTGTTTCTGCTTTGCAAACACATAAAGCAACTGTTTGATATTACTCTCATGGTTAGCACAAATATCAAAAGACACTTTAATATTGCAACTTGTGGTTTAGTTTGTCTTGTGGCTTTACAAGTTTTATATGATCCAGCTTCATAGATCAATATTAGTTACACAAACACATTATGTTTTAGACCAAAATGAGGTTTAGGCTGAAATATAGGGACACACTTCTTTATCTCTTGTTACAGGTGTTGTGCTTTTTTGGTGGTGCAGAGGACAGGGCACATGGCCGCAAATCCAGAGGTCCTGGGTTTGAAACCTGTCTCTCCATATTTATTTTCCACCTACAATGAAGACAAAAACATATAAAGAGATTGGTCTCAAACCCAGGACCCTTGGGCTTGCAGTCCTGTGCCCTGTCCTCTGTGCCACCATCCCCAGAAACATGTAACACCCCCAAAATGTGGGACACTGGGGAGCCCACTCCCAGTGTCCCCAGGTATGTCCCCCCCAAGCCGTGTGGAAATTGGGGACCCCACTCCCAGGGTCCTGAAATATTTTGTCCTTACACTTTTAGATAAAGAAAACAGTCCCCCAATGTCATTTTAACTGTTAAACCTGAAAAAAGAAAATGGTCCCTTGTTGTCCCCCTTCCCCATCCCGACCATCCCACTGAGCACCCACCACCCCTCCTCCCCTTGCTCTATAACCACTGTAAGCCATCTGCTGTCATTTTCTGTGGAACAGGACACTTCAGCACTCTTCAATGCTGAACCACAAACTGAGAAATCCAGGTAAGTGCTGTATAATGTATTTCAACTGTGTTTTGAAGTTATGTTGGTATCTTTTTCATTTTTTGGCATTTTTTCACCAAATTTTCAACATGGGCATTTTGGGGGCCCCACCTCATGAACACTGTCACTTTTCTTTTGTTAATCGGACCCAGAAGGTGATTTTGTGGTTGCTGTGCAAAATCACCTTTCAGGACCAATTAACAAAATAGCAGTGCCAGTGTTCATGAGGTGGGATACCAAGAAGCCTATGTTGAAAATTTGGTGAAAAAATTCCTAAAAATGGCAGAGTTACGCATGGTTAGAGGTGTGCAAAAAAATTACACCAGCAGAATTTCTGTGAAAGTGTGACTTTTACTTCTGTGAAAGTTCAGGGATCATTTTTACAACTTTCGCAGACGTTCCACCTTTAAAGGGCAGAATAAATGTGCCGACTGTGGGTTAATGTATTAAACTGCAGCAAAAAAAATCTGCAGAACTGATCACTGTCAGTAGTAATTTCTGAAGCTTTTTTCCCACAGTTTAATACATTAATCCCCCACCCACCCGCCGATAGTGGGTCTCATGTAAAAAAACAAATTCTCCTATACTGTACCCATCTCAGCTTATTTACTTATGGAATGGGGTGATTGTTAGGGCCAAGGCACACCCAATGTCTGCCAATCTCTGCAGGGTGGGGGTGAGGTGTATTGTGGTGAGCATTAAGACCAACGACCACAAGGCATACCCTCAACACCTGTCAGTGTCTGCAGGGTGGGGGTGGGGTGTTAGGGTTGGAAACCCCAACAACTCATTTCCCTGCTTTTGTTGTTTTAGTAATAACCCTAACTGATGCATTAACAATGTTTTTTGCAATGAATATATATTATATTGGCATGGTAGCACCAGTATAGTTAGGGTCAACTATGTTAATCCCCAAATGTTAAAGTTTAATAACTTTGTAACCATTCACATGAAAATTTGCATGTGCCGTCTGGTAGTATAGATCTTTGGGTCTGGCAAGGTTTGTTCCGGTTGGATATATAGGTGCAGAGATAAGGAATGTCAAAAAATTTGAAAATTACCACTTTTTTTGGCAATTTCTTTGACACTGTGTTTCTCCAAAACAACTTGAGGGTTTGGTCCAAACCTTTCAGGGTATGTGAGGTTTAGGTGACAGATGTGTCTTGTGAAGGTTTCATGAAAAAATATAAATTAATTCAAAAGTTATTAAATATCAGAGTTTCCCATTATTTCCTATGGGAAAAATTAGCTGTCCCATACTAAAGTGCTATTTTCTTTTGTGAAAGTGCCATTCTCTTCCACAAATGGGTTCAGTTCTTTTGTGCTTCTTCCATCTTGTTTTCAGTTAGTGACGTGGAAAAAAATTATATCACTTGAAAAATACAGTCCCTTGGTAAACACCAACAATTGTGTTTACCTAATCGGGGCCAGAGGAACACAATTTAGTGATTAGTTTTTTTTTAAATGTGTCCAGAAATATGTTTAATTTTCATCAATCCATTTTCACTGCCACAAAATGGCAGCACTAGTGTCACAATGTACGAAACTGCTTTTGTGAAAATGCCACAAATTGCGGCAGTGTTTTGCGAAACAATGTGGGTTGTGTTGCAATTTACGGCACTACTTTTTTTTAAAAATTCAGCTTCTTTGTCACTTCACTGCAAAGTAACTGTTGGTAGTTTTGGGCTGAAATTTTCAGGGTACAAAGAGCTTGCCCCAGAGATGTGTCTTTTGCTGGTTTGCTGAGAAAATTAAAATTTGTTCCATAGTTATAAGTATTTGAAGTTTAGTGATTTCCCATAGGATAGTATTGCCATGCTTGGGAAACTTTTCAACAGCTATATCTCAAAAAATGCTTTGAAATACAGACTCGCTGATCTGGGCAGCTTAGTACACCTATAGGTTTTACTAAGCTATTTTGCATATTTTTTGGTCTTGTTTTAAATGATTGGTGAATTGTCATGGATGGGACAAAGTTGGCTTATGCTGTGGTATGCAGTCTGAATGAATGATCAGTACTGTGTTGGTGGGCACTGTGTTACTGCCAGTGACTATGTAAAGTTGGAAGCACAGGGTCTGTATGAACCTGTGCATCCACAGGTTAATTAGGAGCAATTTATTATTTATTTATTTGCTTTTGGTAACTGGGTAAGCACACTAGACAACCAGTGCCTATTTTCAGGTGTGACCCAGGAGAATCACAAGGTAATTACATAGGAGAAGATTCATTGACAACAATTACAATCAGGAGCATTGACGACAATTGCAATCAGGAGCAGGCATACTCCAACAATGAGACAGAGTAGTAGCTACAGAGATAACATTTTGTCAGGTGCATACGGTACAGAATAACTTATCGATAGATACATAGACAGCATTGCAGTCAGGAGCAGAAACATTTTGTCAGGTGCATACGGTACAGAATAACCTAACAATAGGGAAGCAGCATGTACTCCAACAAGATGGGGTGAACAACAGGGGATTGTGAGAAGAAGCACTGGACTTGCAAGTAGACAACCACAGGTTAGAAAACATACTGACCCAGGGGCTACAGGGTGGTGTGAGACCCCCCCAGGGTAAAAGACAGTAGACGGCAAACTTAACTAGTAGAGTGCTGCACTGAGCCAGCAGCAAGGGGGGGCATTGCAATATGCATGTATGGAAGCACAGTGCCCTCTGGGTCCTGTGCTCCCATATGTACACATACATACTGTCATGGAGAAATGGGAGTGTGAGCACAGGGCTGGAGGGCCTGCACTCCTACATATAAATTGAGAACAATTATGATATGTATGCATGGGAGCACAGGGCCTGGTGCTCCAACATGGATGTATACATACTGTTGTGGAGTTTTTTTTCCCATCGTTAATTTTTATTTGATATTCAACTTATTTTACATACAATATTTAATCCTTATAGGACAAATATAATCAGCATTATATACTTTTAGGCAGTGTTTATCTATAACTACACTGACAATATATAGTTAGAATGCAATATACTAACTTAGAAAAGCAAACATATGCAGCTCCCCCTTGTCATAAATATTGAAAGAATTTATACAGTTCAAGCAACACTAAGACAATTAAGTACTTTAAAATTACCTTATCAATGTACTTCAACATATTTTATTCTGCATTAAGGTTGACATTGTGCTTTTACCCTAATTGAAGTAATGGCCCCCAGACAGCTTCAAATTTCTCCCTGTTATCTAAAATTGAGTAACTAACTTTTTCATTGCTGGCTGTGTAAACCATCATATTGTACCATTCTTTAATAGGAGGAGCTATTTGGTTTTTCCAGTGTTTTTAAATGATTCTCTTAGTTGCTAGGTCTGCAGCTGATAACTATAACCTTTGAGGTTTGTTGAGGCCACACTCCTCTTGGAAAATACCTAATAAGTACATTTCCAGTGAAGGTTCAAACTCATTTTTAACACATTTAGTAGTGATTGTGTGTACTTCTTTCCACAATGTTGTCAAGTCCTGGCAACTCCATAACATATACAATAGGGTCCCCTCATCCTTTCTGCACCTTGTACACCTACTATCATTTCTGCAACCCATTTCAAACAGTTTCGTTGGAGTCAGATGGTAGTGATGTAAGACTTTATACTGAATTAGCTTACCTTGCATCTGCCTACTACTCTGATATGCCAGTTTCCAAGTGTCAATCCAGTCTCCATCTGTGATCAGATTGTCTAACTCCATTTCCCATTTGTTTTAGCTGGCAGAGTCAGAAGGTGAGAATCAGAGATGTTAGAAAGAATTTTATAGATGTTACACGCTTCATTTCTAAGCATGCCCCATTTTATTATTTGTTCCCGTCGAGGGTTGCTAGGGATCGAAACATCAGGAATTAATGTATGTTTTTACAAGCACGTCCTAAGCTGTAGATAATAGTGAAACTGGAGCTTTGAAATTTTGTATTTTCCCTAAAGTCTGTTTTGTATTTTCCCTAATGTCAGTATGTTTGACCCTGCGTCAAGTATATCTCCCAAGTGCATTATCCCAGCCTTTTCCCAGACTGGATTGACCACCTTAGTCTTATTATCAAACAGTATTGAGTTTCTCCATAAAGGGGTACATCTTAGTGGGGTACATTCTGGGTTGATTATCTTATTTTTTTTTTTAGTAGTCTGAAGGAGGTGGAAAGGCAGCAGTGACTTAACAAATTACAGGGTGTGGGATAGAATATGTAGTCAGCTAAACTATAGGGTGTTAAGATTTCTGTTTCCATATCCAACCGTAAAGGATAATTTCCTGACATGGGAGATGACTCTTGGAAGTGAAGAGACATTTGCTGAAAGAGAGATGCCATCTGGTAGTTCTCCCATTAGGGCAGTGCCAATCCCCCTGACTCATGAGGAGCTTGAAGTTTCCTGAAGCTTAGTCTAGGTGGCTTGTTGTTCCATAAAAAGTTCGGATCAATGAGTTTAGTTTTTTTGATTGTGTTTTGTTTAATAGGAATTGAATATTCTGAAAGACATAAAACAGCTTGGGGGCCACAATCATTTTAATCGCATGGAATTTTCCCCATGAAGGTTTAGTTTGTACCATTTTAATATATCCATCTCAATTTCTGCTAAACGTGGGGATAGGTTAATTAAGCAATAATGCCCGTCAGAGTGTGTGTCGTGCTGGGATAACATCACATGTGGTTGGGCACAAGACCGCAGGCCGAGTGCGTCCAACAACTGAGGTGTGATGTTATCCCAAATCTACACACCCCTGGAGGGTATTATTACATATACAATGGCTCGTTGTTATATATAAAGTAAAAAATAATTTTAAAGAATGTTTTTATTTGTGTGGAAAAATATTTTTTTTTCTTAAGAGGAGATACAAAAAAAAGCTAATCTGCCATAAGCTCATCAGGCTCATCATCCAAAAGCTCATCAGCAGGTTCACAGTGAGGCTGAGACTTGACCCATGATGTTGTACTGGTTTACATCAAGGGTCCAGCCCAAGACTGACCAATCAGAGTCCAGGATGTTTTCTTGCCATTGTATAATTTACACTAATGTGTCTAAATCTGTAGTAATTTGAAATCCTAGAAATATAATTTGTTTAGTTACCCACCCTGGGTACCGTGTATTAGCAATCTGGGCATCTAGCATAGTGAACAGAAATGTCACCATGGCTTATGTTTTTTGCCAGTTTAATTGCAGGTAGGCCAGATTATAGAAGGATGCTAACAGCTTTTTTAATGATCCACACGACTGTACTGGTCTGGAAAAGGCTAAGAGAAGATCGTCAGCAAATGCAAACACTTTATGGGTTTTTCTAACTACTTGGATTCCATGGGATTTCTTCACTTGCTTGTATAAGTCTAATAAGTGGCTCTATTCATAGAATAAATAAGTATGGCAATAAAGGACATCCTTGTCTGGTCCATTTAGATAGTGAAATTGTTTCTGATAGGATTCCATTTGTGAGAATCTGTTCTTTTGCCTCTTTATATAGAATTGACACCCAACTCCCAAATTCCTCCCCACAGCCAAATTCTGCCAGAGTAGTTTGCTTATAGAACCAGTCAAGAGAATCAAAGGCTTTTAAAAGGTCTAACGACAGGATTGCATAAGGGAGCTTTTTTTTGTATTTGCTGCCCAAATAACATTGAGGAGCCTTCTGACACTATCTGAACCTGCCCTACCTGGCATAAAGCCTACTTGTTCCCTCCCCACAAATTCCCCAATGAGAATCTGAATTCAACAGTTCAGAATTTTGGCTAGAATCTTGTAGTCAGTATTCATTAGTGAAATGGTGAGGTAACGAGTACAGTCTAAAGGGTTCTTCTTTTTCTTATATATCAGTATGATCATCAC
Source organism: Neoceratodus forsteri (assembly GCA_016271365.2). Taxonomy (NCBI): domain Eukaryota; kingdom Metazoa; phylum Chordata; order Ceratodontiformes; family Ceratodontidae; genus Neoceratodus; species Neoceratodus forsteri. The sequence goes on from CM057458.1 coordinate 421,261,692, forward strand.
TTGAGTCAGGGTAGGGGGGAGGATTTGTTATCCCAGGCTTACATAGAAACATAGAAACATAGAATTTGATGGCAGATAAGGACCGCTTGGCCCACCCAGTCTGCTCATTTCCCTACCTAATGGAAAAGCTGCAGATCCTAGTTAACCAGCAGCCTACTTCTTTCTACCCCCAACCCCCAGAATTGCCTTATGACTGTCCCATGCATGACTGAATTCAACCACTGTTTTGACTCCACAACCTCCTCGGAAGGCGATTCCATGCATCCACAAATCTCTTTGTGAAAAAATACTTCCTTAAATTACCTCTGAGCCACCCCCCATCTTCAAATTGTGCTCCCTTGTTCTTGCACACCTCTTTTTTTGAAAGATGCTACCCTCTTGGACTTTGTTGATTCCCTTGAGATACTTAAAAGTTTCTATCATGCCCCCATCTCCCTCCTTTCTTTGATGCTACACATATTAAGCTCCTTTAGTCTCTCTTCATATGTCATCCGGTGCAGACCCTGCACCATTTTAGTTGCCCTCCTCTGGACAGCTTCCACCCTGTCTATGTCCTTGCGGAGATTGGGTCTCCAGAACTGCACGCAGTACTCCAGATGGGGTCTCACCAGCTGTCTGTACACAAGGATAACAACTTCCTGTTTTCTACTGGTGATGCCTCTCCCTATGCTTCCCAGTATCCCCCAGCCCTCCTTACTGCCCTCTCACATTGCTTGCCCACCTTTAAGTCATCTGACATGACTACTCCCAGGTCCCTTTCCATTTTTGTTGTTGTTACTATCTCACCCCCCATTGTGTACTCTTTCCCTGGGTTTTTGTTTCCCAGGTGCATTACCTTGCACTTCTAAGCATTAAATCTAAGCTGCCATTCATTTAACCATTCCTCTAACCTTGCCAAGTCCCTTCTCATCCTTTCCACCCTACCTTGTGCATCAACTCTGTTGCAGATCTTTGTGTCATCTGCAAAGAGACATACTTTTCCTTCCAGTCCCTCTGCAATGTTGCTTATAAACACATTGAAGAGGTCTGGTCCAAATACTGAACCCTGCGGTACCCCACTAGTAACCCTCTTTCTTCAGAGTGGACTCCATTTACTATTACCCTCTGTGTCCTATTCTCCAGTCAATTCTTTACCCAGGCTATCATCTTGGGACCCACTCCCAGGCTGGCTAACTTGTATATTAATCTTTTGTGTGGGACTGTGTCAAATGCCTTGCTAAAGTCTTGGTAGGCCGTGTCCACGGCCCCTCCCTGATCTACTACTTTGGTCACCCAGTCAAAGAAATCTATTAGATTCATCTGGCATGACCTTCCTGCTGTGAATCCATGCTGCCTTGGGTCCTATGCCCCTCTGGCCTCTAGGTACTCGACAATTCTTTCCTTCAGGAGTGATTCCATCATTTTCCCTATCACTGAGGTTAAACTAACAGGTCTGTAGTTTCCTGTTTCTGCCCTGCTCCCACTTTTGTGAAGGAGAATCACATCTGCCCTCCTCCAGTCCTCAGATAGCAGCCATCCTCCCATGATTTGTTAAAGAGGGTAATCAATGGTGTCACTAGTTCTACCCTTAGTTCTTTTAGAATTCTGTGATGAATCCCATCAGGCCCCATTGCTTTGTCCACCTTCAGTTTTAAGAGTTCTTTCAGAACCCTTTCTTCTATAAATGGGCTGGTATCAACTTCTGTATCCAGAGTGTTTCTATTGTTTGTTTTAGGTACCTCCCCCTGTTCATTTGTAAATACTGAGCAAAAATATTTGTTTAGTATATCTGCCTTTTCACAGTCACCCTCTGCCCACCCGCTCCCCTTTATTAAGCCTCACTATCCCTCCATTGGTCTTCCTTCGCTTCCTGATGTACCTAAAAAGGTTTTATCCCCCCTCTTCACTGAGTTGGCTATCTTTTCCTCAGTTCGGGCCTTTGCTGTTCTGACTGCCTTCCCAGCTTCCTTTTGCTTTAACTGATACAATTCTCTGTCCTGCTCCTTCTGTGATTCCTTGTACTTCCTGAATGTTTTCTTTTTCTCTTGAACCTTCACTGCCACCTCCTTTGAGAACCATAGTGGTTTCTTACATCATTTAGTTTTGTTTATTTGCTTCACACAAAGGCTTGCTACCTCTGTGATGGCAGTTTTTATTATTCTCCATTGTTCTTCCACCTCTCCTTTCTGACCATTTGCTAGTGCATTCCTTAGGCACTTTCCCATTTAGGCAAAGTCAGCCCTTCTGAAGTCCAGTACTTTTGCCTTTGTATGGCTTGACTCTATTGCTGTGTTTATTGTGAACCATACTGTTCTATAGTCACTAGTTCCCAGATGGCTACCCACTTCTACATCTGTGATCCTCTCTCCATCTCCATTTGAGAGAACCAGGTCTAAGATTGCTCCCTCTCTGGTGGGTTCCAATACTATGCTTCCTCATACATTGCTAAGATGTATGGGGTAAGTCTGGATTTTAGCTTTGCATAGAATTCACCTGGAAAACTATCTAAACCTGGAGTTTTGCAAGCTGGCAAAGAGACGATGGCCACTTCCATTTTTTGGATGGACACTGTCTTATTAAGAGATTCTTGCTGTGTTTTAGAGATTTTAGGTAGGTTTATTGATTTTAAGAATTGAATAATTGAGTCTTTGTTGAAGTGTTGTCTTTTTGTGTATAAGGTTTGATAAAAATCTCTGAACGTTTTGTTTATATTAGAATTCTTGTATGACATCTTACCTATCTGGTCTTTAATGCCTGGTATAATGTTCTGGGAGTGTAGATTTTTTTAACCTGGATGCTAGGAGCTTACCTGCATTTTCCCCTGCCTCCCAGTAGCTTTACTTTGTTCAAAATAATTCATACTCTGCCTGTTCCGACAGCATAGCATTAATTTCATATTTTAGCTGAGTTAGTCTATAGAGAAGCAAGTGGTCTATGCCTGGTAATTGTTTAAGCTTATGGTCCAGTTCTAACAATAAATCTTGTTTTTCCTTCAGTATTTTCTGTCTAGCCTTTTTCTTTGTTGACATTAAGCCAATTATTTTACCTCATATGTAAGCCTTATAGGTTTCCCAAATGCAACTTTGTGACACTTCACCATTATTATTTATGTTGAAATAGATCTTGGTTTCCCCAACTAACCATTCAGTGATTTTTTTTTATCTTTCAGTAACTGAACATTCATCCTCCATCTCATTTGTTTCTCTCTCTTTTCTCCTAACTGCATACCTTGTTCTGCCATACCATGGTCCGAAATAACAGCCAGTTTTATATTTGAATCTATCACCGAGTTGATAAGGAATTTGGCAATGAGAAACATGTCTATTTGACTGAACGACAGGTGCCTATGAGAGAAAAAAGAGTAATCCCTGTCTGAGGGATGTACCAGGTGTCAGACATCAGAGAGGTGTAACGTATTCATTAAATCAGTCAAGGCCTGTCTTGATTTAGTTTGCCGAGCAGATCTAGATGTTGTTTGTTTATCTAAAATTTGGTCTATTATTTCATTAAAGTCCCCCCCCCAATAATGATTTCATAGTCTACTAAAGTACTCAGTGAGGCTGACAGGGAGAGAAAGAAATCAGCCTGATGAGAATTTGGAGCATAAGTATTGCATATGGCTAATTTCTGTCCATCTATGGATCCTGATAAAATTTGGAATCTGCCTTCTGGATCTGAGTAATGGTTATCCTTAACAAAGCTGACCCCTTTTCAAAATAAGATGGCTGTTCCTCTTTTTTTTGATGAGTATGAACTGAATTCGGCCTTAGCTACCCAAGGCCTAGCTAATTTAGCTGCTTTGCCTGCTTCTAAGTGTGTTTCTTGAAGTCATCCTTATTTCTGTTCAGACAGGATAACATTTTTTTCCTTTTAACAGGGGAGCTATACCATTGACATTCCATGAGACAATTTTATACATCTGCAAAACCATTATAAAAGGTAACTATCTCTTGATAAGATAACAAGATAAATAAGATAAATCTACAGTTTCAGTAATAACACCTGAAAAAACTTGCTTCAGTGACACCGACTAAATTTGAAACTTAACTTCCTAGTAACACACCACCACACCAAATAGTGTAGTTAATTAGCCAACTCTATTGTCGTCTTTTAAAAATAAAAAGTATTTTAGAAATTTCTATTAGTGAAAATACAAGAAATAGTACTCACTGAATGCCTTAAATAAGGACAAGTTGATAACTTGTATTACATTTGGACAGCTGTAAGTAAATTTGCAAACAATGTGCTTGCCCAATTAACAATCTAAAACAAATCCAAAAAAAAAACCCTTAGTTCTTAAAAACAGTAGGATGCGCTCTACTAGTGAGCCAAGTACCACTGGACTTGTGTCCAAGGTGGAGAGAAACGGTTGGTCCTTAACCTGGTGGTAGACATCTGAGAAAGAAAAAATGTCCAGTCCATTGAATCACAAATAAAAATTATTAAATCCACACAGCATGTAGCAAAATGTTTTTTTTTCAAAAAGCCTGTAGTGTAACAACATACGTATATCTGCATACATACTGTATACACTATACCCATATGTATGTATTTTGTACATTTACACCAATGTGTGTGTGTGTATATATATATATATATATATATATATATATATACACATATATGTACCTACAAACCTATACACTTATAATTCAATTGACTTTAATAATGGGTGTCTTGATCATCAACCAATTGCATCCACTCAAAGGTGTCATATGATAGTGTAGTCCCTCTTTCTTGCCATAAGAATGCAGAGCCAAATGGGATGAGGAGCAGGATGATATATTTAAAATGATGTAACAACCACTCCCAAGTCACTGGTATCATTCTCATATAAAGCATCACCAATTGGATTATTTAAATATCAGATCAATAATAACCTTAGCTTTGAAGTCTAGCTAGGTCTATAGTCACAACTCAACTCATCACTGTTGTGCATATAAGGTGTTACAGCCCCCACTATTCAGTGTGTAGAGCAGTAGATAAAATACCTGCATGATGCTCCTCTCCACCCATCGGATAGCCCACAGTTTCAACCACCACATAGCAGAGAAAATATCACAAGATAGTAGCATGGAAAGTGCCCCACTGTCCCTGTAACCATACCCCTGCCCTTCATATTTGGATTGGTCAATTAAGTCCAAATCACACTCCAAGGATCACATCCAATCAAGCTAAAGTGATTTTAGATTTCAGAGGCAGACCGGTAATCCTACCCAGTGGGCTTTCATGTCTCCATGATAACAGTGGCTATTTCAGACTACAATCCATAGTACAAATAGTTTGCATAGGGCATTTGGGGAAGGGGGCACTAACTCCATCCATAACTTCGGTCATCTAAGTCTCTCTTGTCAGGTGGTCATGTAAGTTTAGGGCCCTGTAAGTCATTTGTACATGCTTTGGGAGGAGGGTGTAAGCCATGCAATGCTCCTTCATATTAGAGGACTGTACAGAATATTCACCCTATGCACCCAGTGAGAGGTGTCTGAACAGACCATATATGCCTGAACCAGGCAAGTGCAGGGACCCCCAGGTTTCTTCTATTTATTGGGAGATTATTATAAAATAATTCTCATCTCCATCACTCCCCCTCCCACTGCTCTGAGAACTTAGATCTGTTGCAATAAACTAGCCTTCTGTGTTATACATTCAACTCTCAGTTAAGTTAGCAATAAATTGATAGGTAATTAGTGCCATTACATCTAAAAGTCAAGGCTAAGTGCCAGTCATCAGCTATGTAAATACAAAAAAGCAGTTTGTTTATTTATTTTTGTATCTCTTTTTTAAGTTTTTGAGCTCAACTGAAAACCCATCAGCTTGCATGAAGAATTAGTAGACTTTCCCTCCATCAGTTTAAACAGCAACTCTGTAGGTATTCAGAACACACTAATATAATCAAGGAGCAGTCAAGATAAGAGGGCACACCATCAGCTTAAACCTGAGCTTGTCCCTCCACTTGCTGGAGATTCTCATAGGCAGTAGTCCAAAAGTCCACCTGTAATTTTTACTCCACCGTGATACAGAGGCTAAGGTCAGAGGTCATGCCTCCTGCATCGTGAATTGGAACTGCCTGCAGAGAACGAGTCACATCCTGCAACTCGGTTTCTTCTACTGATTTGGTCGAGTGGTTTCTTTTGCTTGTTTTCAAGGGGGCATATTTAATTAGATCTTCTTCCAGTTCCACTGCAAAGGAGTTGTTGGATGATGCATTACTGGATGCCTCATGAGAATGCCATCTGCTTCTGCTTCCACTTCTTTTCCTTGATGAGGACTGAAAATGCTGCCTACTCTGTCTTTTGACTGGTATTGTGGATCTGAAATTCTGTTTAACCTTCCTGAGGTTAGTTGATTGCCGTGCATTTCTCCCAGATGCATTTGTCTAGGCTACCATTGAGTACAAATGAGGGGTACACTCTATTACTTTCTGCTCTCCTTTTTGTTTAGAGAGAGTAGAGAAGAAAGGCTCCATGTCCATGCAGTGCTCGGGCTCATAGGGTGCACGAGGTGTAGAATCATATAACAAAGGTGTCTCATGTACTGATTTATGGTTTTTAAAGTTTGAATGGCCAGTAGGGTGTTTAGATCCAGTTTCCTCAGATAGCATATACAGATAGTCCTATGCATCTTCAACTGTAGAGCAAGTCACCAAACCTCCCTCTTTTTCTCTTATGATAAAAACAGCAGGGTATTTAAAATTGTATACAATTCCAAGCCTCTGGCACTCTTTTCTGACCTCATAAAACCCCTCCCTTTTTTGTACTACTTCATGGGAAAAGTCTTGAAAGGTAAGAATCCTATTAGCTTGCCACTGTAACGACTTTTTATCTCTGGTGATTTTTAAAATTTGTTCCTTGACAGAGTACCTTAAAAAACAAGCCACGATTGGATGAGGAAACTTCTGCAGGGATTTGGGACCTAGAGCTTGATGAGCTGTCTCAATCTCAAATGGCCATGGCCATTGGAAATTGAGAATTTCAGGGATAGTAGTCTGCAAAAAATGTATCATGCTGTTCCCCTTCCAACCTTCCAGTACACCAATTATCCTAAGGTTGTTTCTCCTTCCTCGATTCTCCAAATCATTCACTTTATCTAATAAAAATGATATTTGTTTGGACTATTGTTGTGTGATAGTATTTAACTGTGCAACTGTTTGTTTAAGATCACTCAGCTGTGACAAGGATTTATTTACAGCCTCTTTCATACATTGAGCATCCTCTTGTAAGCTCACTTTAGCACTATTAAACATGCAATATCTATTTTAAGCCCAGCCAGCATATTTTTTAGTTGTAAAATATCTGCTTTACTTATGATTTTACTTAGGTTGTTTGCCATTGTGTTTTAGATAAGCTTTGGAGTCTGCTTAGTGGTTTTCTGTTGATTTGCTGGCCTCCTTTGAGTCTTGGAGTTTTTCTAGAGCTGACGGTAATTTTACACTCATATTTTGGATGACACCTGTATGTGACAACTCATTCGAGACATTGTAACATGTTCCCGGTATAGTCACACACTGAAATATGCTATTTAAACCACATGTTATTACATAATAAGTGTGAATTGCTATATTTAAAAATCGGATCGGATGCTCTCAGTTCTTCAGATGACCTTTATCTTCAGCTCTCCCATGCGCTCTCCCATACTGTTGTGGAGTGATGGGAGTTAGAACACAGAGCCCGCATGGCCCATTGGACACACATGGACACATGTATAATATTACAGGCTGATGGGAAGATGGGGCCCTCTAGGCCCTGTGCTCCCACATATAAATCAGGAACAATTACGATATGTATGCATGGAAGCACAGGGCCCGAAGGGCTATGTGCTCCGACATATGGATAACATTATGAACTGGTGGGAGTGCAGGGTCCTGGAGGGTCCTGTGCTCCCTCATGGACATATGGTTACCATTATGGAGTGATGGTAACATAGAAACATAAAATTTGACGGCAGATAAGGACTGCTTGGCCCACCCAGTCTGCCCATTTCCCTACCTAATGGATAAGCTGCAGATCCTAGTTAACCAGCAGCCTACTTCTTTCTACCCCACCCCCATTATTGCTTTATGACTGTCCCATGCATGCTTGAATTCAACCACTGTTTTTGACTCCACAATCTCCTCCGGAAGGCCGTTCCATGCATCCAAAACCCTCTCTGTGAAAAAAATACTTCCTTACATTACCTCTGAGCCGCCCCCCCTCTATCTTCAAAATGTGCCCCCTTGTTCTTGCACACCTCTTTTTTTGAAAGATGCTACTGTACCCTCTTGGACTTTGTTGATTCCCTTGAGGTACTTGAACGTTTCTATCATGTCCCCCCTCTCCCTCCTTTCCTCGAGGCTATACATATTAAGCTTCTTTAGTCTCCCTTCATATGTCTTCTGGTGCAGACCCTGCACCATTTTAGTTGCCCTCCTCTGGACAGCTTCCATCTTGTCTATGTCCTTGCGGAGATTGGGTCTCCAGAATTGCACGCAGTACTCCAGATGGGGTCTCACCAGCTGTCTGTACAGAGGGATAACAACTTCCTGTTTTCTACTGGTGATGCCTCTCCCTATGCATCACAGTATCCCCCAGCCCTCATTACTGCCCTCTCACATTGCTTGCCCACCATTAAGTCATCTGATATGACTACCCCCAGGTCCCTTTCCATTTTTGTTGTTGTTAGTATCTCACCCCCCCATTGTGTACTCTTCCCCTGGGTTTTTGTTTCCCATGTGCATTACCTTGCACTTCTTAGCATTGAATCTAAGCTGCTATACATTTGACCATTTCTCTAACCTTGCCATGTCCCTTCTCATCCTTTCCACCCCACCTTGAGCAGCAACTCTGTTGCAGATCTTTGTGTCATCTGCAAAGAGACATACTTTTCCTTCCAGTCCCTCTGCAATGTCGCTTATAAACACATTGAAGAGGACCAGTCCTAATACTGAACCCTGCGGTACCCCACTAGTAACCCCCTTTCTTAAGAGTGGACTCCATTTACTATTACCCTCTGTGTCCTATTCTCCAGTCAATTCTTTACCCAGGCTATCATCTTGGGACCCACTCCCAGGCTGGCTAACTTGTATATTAATCTTTGTGTGGGACTGAGTCAAATGCCTTGCTAAAGTCTAGGTAGGCCATGTCCAGCCCTCCCTGATCTACTACTTTGGTCACCCAGTCAAAAATCTATTAGATTCATCTGGCATGACCTTCCTACTGTGAATCCATGCTGCCTTGGGTCCTGTGCCCCTCTGGCCTCTAGGTACTCAACAACTCTTTCCTTCAGAAGTGATTCCATCATTTTCCCTATCACTGAGGTTAAACTAACAGGTCTGTAGTTTCCTGTTTCTGCCCTGCTCCCACTTTTGTGAAGGAGAATCACATCTGCCCTCCTCCAGTCCTCAGATAGCAGCCATCCTCCCATGATTTGTTAAAGAGGGTAATCAATGGTGTCACTAGTTCTACCCTTAGTTCTTTTAGAATTCTGTGATGAATCCCATCAGGCCCCATTGCTTTGTCCACCTTGTCTTGTGCTCCTATATGTAAATGGGGAACAATTAAAATATGCATGAGTACTTTCCCACTGGAGGGTCTTGTGGTATGACATGTAAGCGAGGTACAATTACAATATGCATAGGACAACAGGACCCTCTGGGACATGTGTACATATGCATACTGTTATGGAGTAATTGGAGTCAGAGCACAGGTGAGTTTCTTCATACATTTCTATGGGACTTTCACAGAAGTACTAGGTGCTTTCACAAAACTACAAGCTCTGTGTGAGCAGGTACTTTTATTTCTATGGGAGTTTCATGGAAGTACTATGTCCTTTTGCGTAAGCACTAAGTTTGTGCCATCTACCCTATTCATTCCTATTGGAGTTTCACTAAATTACTAGGAAGTTTCACAAAAGTGCATCCTTTGTGCAAACTCCCATTTATTTAGGGGTTTCTTGCAACTACTAGGTATGTTTGTGAAAGTACTAGCTCTGTGTGAGGCTCGATATGCAATTCTATTTCAGTTTCACAAAAGTACTACCTATGTGCGAGCTTCCCCATTCATCAGTTAGGGTTCTTACTAAAGTGAGAAAAGCAGGGAAATGTGGTGTTACAGTTTCAACCCTAACACTTTAATTTCTCTACCTTGCAGACACGACAGGTGGCTGGTGCCTTGATCATCGCCCTAACGCTTCACCCCATTCCATAAATATATAAGCTGAGATGGGCACAGTATAGGAGAATGGGGTGAGCATTAGAGCTGATGACCCCAAGGCACATCCCGATGCCTGTGAGTGTCTGCAGGGTGAGGGGTGGGTTTCCATCACATTTCCCTGCTTTTGTCACTTTAGCAAAAGCCCTAACTGATGCACTAATGAAGTTTTTTGCAATGGATAGATAGATAGATAGATAGATAGATAGATAGATAGATAGATAGATAGATAGATAGATAGATATTACTGGCATGGGAGTGGCAGTATAGTTAGGGTTGAGTAGGGTGTTTAATGTTAAACCTCACATTTTGCACCTTAAAAACTATGGTGGTATTCGATGGAATGACCCAAAATTTGGCATGCACAGTCTGGCTAGCAGAGTCTCAAAATGTGAATAGTTTTGTGGTGGCATCTTGTGCAGTTTCCAACATACAGAAAGCCAAAAAATGAAAAAAGTATTTTTTTTATACTTGACATGTTTTTTTTTTCATGCACAGTCTAGACAGTATGGAATTTTTCCATGAAACGTTCAGGGTGGAAATGACCTGTGCTGAGGCAGTGCCTTTCAAAAGTTTCATGAAAAAAATATTAAACAATTATAGTGTTATAAGAATTTACAGTATGGTTTCTGGATAACCCTCTGATATGAAAGGTAAAAAACATAGATCATGAGGGCTTAGTTTTCATGATTTTCTTATCATGAGAAATGATCTACTTGATGTGAGAAAAAATACCAGTCATGACAGCCATCATCCTGTTTTTTAACTAAAAAACATTGAAAATATATAAAAATGATGCACTTTCAAAAAAAAAAAATGAACCTCGGTAAACTGGACACATTTAGTAAGATTCTGGTGTTTGTATTTTGAAAATTGCCCTGGAAATAAAATTTCTGGCCACCCAAAAATCCTGGGTACCACTATCTAGCTTAATGAGAGGAACTTTTCACCTGCATTGTTAGTATGAGAACAGCAGGACTTTCTTTGAATTGTGAAGTTGCAACTGGAATTGTACTGTTGGCTTCAGTTGAAGCAGTGAGCTGGTGATCCTCTGCTCTCTCCGGCTGTGTCTCTCACTCACTCACTCACTCCTTCTCCTCTCTCTCTCTCTCTCTCTCTCTCTCTATCTATCTGTCTGTTGGTCTATCTAGCTATCTTGTTTACAGTCCACAGCACTTGTTGTGGACACCTATAAAATGGACACCAGCGTATAATGGACATTTTCATTTGCTTATTTTTCCCCATTCCCCAGAAAACTATACAAAGACCTCACTGTTCCTGCCCTGCTTTGCTCCAGTTCACCAAGAGATGCTGTCAGACACCAAGAAGGGCGTCAGAAGGGATAGCTTCTGCTGCTGCCTGGGACTCTCAGAACTCACTGCACCTCCTCCTCATATGATTCAGTCAATCAGGAACCTGCACCTCTAATTTATTACTGTGTTCCTCAAGCAGTCCTTGTGTTCTGTGGTCCTTCTGTTCTAAGGACTGTGTGCAAAGGGGTATCCAGTCAAAATGGTGATTGCAGGACAGCAAAGCATGAAAACAGTGACTGAAACACAGCACCGACATTCCTAGGCAACGACCAGTTCCCTCCCATCCCCGACTTTGCGCCCCCCCACAGAGTTAGCATCTATAATAAGGGGGGGTGGGGGGTGCGTGAGGCAAAGCCCCTCACAAGAAAACACTTTGCCCAGATGTGGTCGCGATGTGGGTTCGGCGCCGTTATCACACGTCACTGTTCCACAGTCACTATTATGACATGGAACCATGCAAAGGACATCGACCTGAGCAGTCTGCCCTGTGTCAACCTGGTGTCAGCTGTCAACCAGCCACACTGCTCCTGTTCAGGTCTAAACAGGTCTTATTGACTGCATTTTCTATCTGCCAAACTACCTCACCTTCCTGCATTGTTACCACACTTCAGCTTGCTCACACCAAGGGCGATCTGCTAGTATCTTGTTTTTATTTACTTTTAAGTTAGTAAGCTTGTTTATTTTTACCAGACTCGTGGGACTTTTGGATAAGAGTTGAACCTCTAATCCTTGCCTACTCCCAATCTGGTCCACACTGTTTTTTTGGTTTTAGCCCCACACACTTGGACCTTTTTAGGTTGTAATGCTAAATACTGCATACAGTACTCTCTAACTGTATTATTGAACCCTTGTTTCTGATTCCCATTGACTACATAATTTGTTGCCTGATTTGATTTGCTCCTGCCACTGCTGCCTCATTAGTTGTTACTCTGCCTACCAAGCCTGCTCTATTTGTTTTTTTCCAGATTTATTGACATTGTTTTAATTACTCTGTGCTTATTGCCCTGCCTGATCCATTCCAAGTCATTTAGCTGTTACGTTCATCTTCACTGTCAGGGTATTTGCTTTTCTTTACCTGGGTAATTTCACCTGCACCTAATCATACCTCACTAAGCAGCATAATCTTCCTGTCTGTCTTACCCTTCTCTCTCTAATAGCCCTGTCCCCTTCTTCTCCTTCTCCTTCCCTCTTTCAGTCCTACTCTCATACTTCTTTTCCTCTATCTCTCTCCCAGTTCTCCACCCCCTCCCTTGCCCATGCTTTACCCCTCCTTCATTCTCCCTCCTCTTCACCCAATCTCCCCACTACCTTACCCCTTGCATCCACCCTTGGTTCCTCCATAACCCCTCATTAAACCTTGAATTTCTCCACTGTGTCTTTCTCTCCCTTTCACCCTCACCACTTTCTTCTTCTCCACAGTCCCCATTCAAGGAAGCAGAAATCTCACTCCATTCTCCTTCTCTTCTTTATACTCTTCCTTGCTGGTGATGTTGAATTCAGCCTGGGCCCCCTTCTCACTCCTCTCCGCATCTCTACCCAAAGGCCTCATACCCTTCTTTAATAGCCCTGTCCCCTTCTTCCCCTTCTCCTTCCCTTGTTCAGTCCTACTCCAATGCTTCTTGTCCTCCCATGGAGTTGGGGAGGAGCCTTAGACAAGTAGCATGCATGGCAACCTTCTCAGAGGTGCTGCCTGTCATTGGCATGGGTGAGGCTAGAGTACTTCCCACCATGGGATTCAATCAATGGTTGAAAAACTGATGCAGAGCTCAGGGTTTTGGCTTCACTGGGGACTGGGGGTCCACCTGGAGGGATGCAGGCATATATTGGTGCGATGGTCTGCATCTGTTCAGGAGTGGAACCAGGATCCTAGGTGATAGATTTAAATGTTTCCTTGGCAAGCATTTAAACTAGCCAAGGGGGGGGTGCACTGAAAAAGAGCAGGAAAATCCTAGCCCCCTTCCCCCAAAAAATCAGGGTAGTTAGTGAGGTAAACACTAAGATAGAGAAGTCGATAGGAAGAAGGGCAGGGGTAAATTGTGAAAAAGACAACGGCAGTAAGGCCAAAGATGAGGCAAATAGGGGTCAGGCCATCAAAAAATGGAGGATAATAAGTACCAATGCCCGTAGTCAAGGTAACAAGCTCCCTGAACTGGTGGCCTTGATGGAAGAGGGACACCTGGATATCGTGGCAGTCACAGAAACATGGTACACAGAGAACCATGACTGTGATGTCAACATACCAGGGTCCACAATCTACAGAAGGGACAATGAGGGTAGAAGAGGAGGGAGGAGTAGCTCTCTACACAAGGGAAAGGATCTAAGCAATGGCACTAAAGGGTAAACAGGAAGGAGCGGAAGCACAGTAGGTCACCCTGGAGACCAGAAATAGCATCAAAATCTGCATGTGGGTTGTATACAGACCTCCTGTCTCAGGGGGAGGAAATGGAGAAGGAAATGATAGAAGGCATGGTTCTATGTGATAACAAAAGCCTAAAGGCGATCGCCATTATTGCACAGTCAAAGAGCCAAAAACATTTTCGGTACTACTGACACCCTGGTGCACAGGACAATGGCACTGGGGACATAACTTTCAATGCTTTCTCTGGGGGGGCTGTGCCCCCCCACATCCCCACCATGCAGGAAACATCACGCCCCGCACCCACCTACTAAAGGATTTTCAACTCCAGGGGGGTGCATGTCAAGGGGGGAGTGAAAGCATGTAAAATTAAAGGTTGGGGCTGGGCGCAATAAAATTGCATTTGCACCTGGACCCGAACCTGGTACCTCACCCACCCCAACTACAGACTAACCCCTAACAACATGATGCAGCTTGGCAACCCACCACAGTGCCACCCCCTACAGCTCCTCTGCCCCGTCCCAGCCCATGCTCACCATGCTCACTCCCCTCCCAGTGCATGTACATATAACGACATCCTGTTGCCCATTTCACCCACCCCCCCATCTGGTCACCCTATCCTTCCATTGCTGTGAGGGATTTCATGGAGAATGAGTCACCGTTATGGATGGCACCCTTCCCCATGCACCCTCCTCATGGACTACCAAAGGCATCCTTAAGATGGCAGAAAAAGGGGAGATATTCTTGATGGGGGACCTGAATATGTTATATGTTAACTGGAGCACCTTTGCTGCAGCCACATCCAAGAGCAGGGTCATTCTCGATGCCCTACAGGTGGCATGCCTCCGACAGCTACTGCTGGAACCCACTCGGGAGGGAGCAATCTTAGACCTGGTACTTTCAAATGGGGATGGAGAGAAGATCTCAGATCTAGAAGTGGGTAGCCATATGGAAACAAGTGACCACCAGTGTGGTTCACTATAAAAACAGCCACAGAGTCAAGCCATACAAAAGTGAGTGTACTGGACTTTAGGAGGGCTGGCTTTATCAAAATTGGAGAGTGCCTCAGAAAAGCACTAGCAAACAGTCAAGAAAGAGGGGTGGAGTAAGAATGGGGAAACATCAAAACTGCCATCACAGAGGCAACAAGCTTTTGTGTGAAACAAATAAACAAATCAAAATGAAAGAAAAAAACACTATGGTTCTCAAAAGAGGTGGTGGGGAAGATTAGGGAGAAAAAGATAGCATTCAGAAAGTATAAGGAAACAGAAGGAGCAGGACAGAGAACTGTACCAGTTAAAGCAGAAGGAAGTGGAGAAGGCAGTCAGAATAGCAAAGGCCCAAACCAAGGAAAATATAGCCAGCTCTGTTAAGAAGGGTGATAAAATCTTTACAGGTACATTAGGGAACAAAAGAAAGACCAAGGAGGGGATAGTGAGGATTAATAAAGGGGAGGGTGGGTGGGCAGAGAGGGACAGTGAAAAGCAGGGATACTGGAAGAATTCTTCTGCTCAGTATTCACAAAAGAAGAGAAGCGGGAGGTACCCAATACAATCAATAGAAGCACTCTAGATGATAGGGTCAATACCAATCCTTTCACAGAAGAAAGGATTCTGAAAGAACTCCTAAAGCTGAAGGTGGACAAAGCAATGGGGCCTGATGGGATTCACCCCAGAATTCTAAAAGAACTAAGAGGAGAACTAGTGACACCACTGGCTACCCTTTTTAGTAAATCATGGGAGGATGGTGTGGTACCTAAGGACTGGAGGAGGGCAGATGTGATTCCGCTTCACAAAAGTAGGAGCAAAGCAGAGGCAGGAAACTAAAGACCTGTTAGCTTGACGTCAGTGGTAGGGAAAATGATGGAATCACTTCTGAAAGAAAGAATTGTTGAGTACCTAGAGGCCAGCGGGGCACAGGAACCAAGGCAGCATGGATTCATAGTGGGAAGGTCATGTCAGACGAATCTAATAGCTTTCTTTGACTGGGTGACTAAAGTAGTAGATCAGGGAGGTGCTGTGGATATGGCCTACCTAGACTTTAGCAAGGCATTTGACGCAGTCCCACACAAAAGATTAATAAACAAATTAGCCAGCCTGGGAGTGGGTCCCATGGTGGTAGCCTGAGTAAAACAATTGGCTGGACAACAGGACACAGAGGGTAATAGTAAACGGAGTCCAATCTGAAGAAAGGGGCGTTACTAGTGGGGTACCACAGGGTTCAGTACTGGGTCCAGTCCTTTTTAATGTCTTTATAAGTGACATTGCAGAGGGACTGGAAGGAAATGTATGCCTCTTTGCAGACGACCCAAAGATCTGCAGCAAGGTTGATACACAAGTGGGGGGGAGCAATGAGAAGGGACTTAGCAAGGTTGGAGGAATGGTCAAAAGTATGGAAGCTTAGATTCAATGCAAGGAGTGCAAAGTAATGCACCTGGGAAACAAAAACCCAAGGGAAGAGTACACAGTAGGGAGGGAGGTATTAACAACAAAAATTGAAATGAACATGGGGGAAGTCATATCAGATGACCTAAAGGCAAGCAAGCAATGTGAGAAGGCAGGAAGGATGGCTGGGAGGATACTGGGATGTATAGGGAGAGGCATCACAAGTAGAAAAGAAAAAGATGTTATCCCTCTGTACAGACAGTTGGTGAGACCCCATCTAGAGTACTGCGTGCAGTTCTGGAGACCCCATCTCTGAAAGGACATAGACAGGATGGAGGCAGTCCAGAGGAGGGCAAATAAAATGGTGCAGGGTCTGCAACAGAAGCCATATAAAGAGAGACTAAAGGAGCTACTGTAAATATGTATACCCTTGAGGAAAGAAGGGAGAGGGGGGGACATGATAGAAACTTTCAAGTACCTCAAGGGAATCAGCAAAGTCCAAGAGGGTAGCATCTTTCAGAAAAAGAGATGTGCAAGAATAAGGGGACACACTCTGAAGATGGGGGGGTAGCTGATGGGTAATATGAGGAAGTATTTTTTCACATAGAGGGTGGTGGACGCATGGAACGGCCTTTGTGAGGAGGTCATGGGGTCAAAAACAGTGGAGGAATTCAAGAATGCATGGGTCAGACATAAGGCAATTCTGGTGGTGGGTAGAAAGAAATAGGCTGTTGGTTAACTAGGATAGAAACATAGAAACATAGAAGTTGACGGCAGATAAGGACCGCAAGGCCCATCCAGTCTGCCCATTTCTTTTTCTACCTTATAAATGTGCCATTGGCCTTTGCTCTGTCAGTGGCCTATCTATTCATAGTCATTTGTATTGCTCCCTTATGCCTATCTCATGCCTGTTTGAAGCCCTGCACTGTATTCATATCCACCACTTCCTGTGGTAAGCCATTCCATGCATCCACCACCCTTTCTGTGAAAAAGAATTTCCTCACATTCCCCTCTTAATCGGCCCCCCTCTAATCACATGCTGTGTCCTCTTGTCCTGCTATTTTTCTTATATTTAAACATATTAGACTCTTTCACCTTGTTAATGCCCTTAAGGTGTTTGAATGCCTCGATCATATCACCTCTCTCCCTCCTTTGCTCAAGGGTATACATATTGAACTCTGTTAATCTGTCTTAATATGTCTTTTGATGCAGTCCCTGCACCATCTTGGTTGCCCTTCTCTGGACTGCCTCAATTTGGTTAATGTCCTTGTGAAGGTGTGGCCTCCAATACTGCACGCAGTACTCCAGATGGGGCCTAACCAGTGTCTTGTAAAGAGGGATTATTACCTCCCTCTTACGACTTGTGATACCCCTACTAATACACCCTAATACCCCCCTAGCCTTACCTACTGCTTTAGAGGTCTGCTTGGAAGATTTAAGGTCATCAGTGATGATGATGCCCAAGTCTCTTTCTTCCTTTGTGACTGCTAGCAACTCCCCTCCCAGTCTATAGGTGGCTTCAGGATTTCTCTTCCCTATGTGCATGATTTTGCACTTCTTTGCATTAAATCCCAGTTGCCACTCTTCTGACCATTTTGCTAGTTTATCCAGATCTCTTCTCATTCTGCCCACCCCATCTGGATCATCTACTCTGTTGCAGATCTTGGTGTCATCTGCAAACAGACAAGCCTTACCCTCTAGTCCATCTGCAAGGTCACTAATGAAGATGTTGAAGAGGACTGGCCCCAGAACTGATCCTGAGGTACCCCACTTGTGACTTGCATCTCTTCTGACTGTATACCATTTACCACCACCTCTGTTTTCTACTCATCAACCAGTTTTCCACCCAGTTGACCAACTGACCCACCCCGAGCCAAGTACCAAGCTTATTTATCAATCTTCTATGTGGAACAAGTGTCAAAAGCTTTGCTGAAGTCAAGGTAGGTGACATCAACTGCTCCCCTTGGTCCACCACTCTGGTTACCCAGTCAAAGAAATCTATGAGATTAGTTTGACAGGACCTTCCTTTGTAAACCCATGCTGTCTTGGATCCTGTGCCCCTATGGATTCCAGGTGTTGCACTATCCTTTCCTTAAGGTGCCTCCATAATCTTGCCCACTACTGAGGTGAAGACTGACTGGTCTGTAGTTCCCCTCCTCTCTGCTACCACTCTTGTGGAGTGGGATCACATGAGCCCTTCTCCAGTCTTCTGGGACCTCTCCTGTGCTCAGAGACTCACTAAACAGTTCTGCTAATGGCTCTGCTAGTTCCACCTTTGGCTCCTTAAGTACCCGGGATGTATGCCATCAGGTCCCATTGCCTTATCCACCCCTGAGCTTGTAGCTCTTGTAGGACCCTTTCTTTTGTGAAGGGAGTAGTGCTCACCTCCCTCCCCCCTGTGTCCATGATACTGAGCTGTGGGCCCTGCCCTACCTTCTCTTCAGTAAATACTGAGCAAAAGTACCTATTTAGGATAGATGCCTTTACAGGGTCCTCCTCCTCACATGCTCCATTTTCTCCATTAAGCTTAGCAATACCCCCTCTGAACTTTCTCCTTTCACTAATGTATCTATAGAAAGTCTTGTCACCTTCTTTTACTGTTCGTGCTAGTGTTTCCTCAGTTTGGGACTTTGCCTGCCTTACTGCCTTCCCTGCTTCCCTTAGGGCAGTTTGGTATGCCTCCCTATCTTCATCCCGCTGTGTTCCCTTATATTTTCTGAAGGCCAGCCTTTGGCTCTGACCTTTCTGCTACTGTATTGAGAACCAAAGTGGTTTCCTTTTTCTTTGCACTTCCTTTCTGTCTAACACAATGGGATGTTGCTTCAAGTATTGCATCCTTAATGCTTGCCCACTTTGCCTGTACCCCTCACCTGTGTTTCTTTTTCCAGGGCTAGCTTAACTCTGTTGGCCATCTTATCAAAGTCAGCTCCTCTGAAGTCCCATATTTTGCCTTGGAATGGGATGATTTAGATGTAGTAGCCAAATTGAACCATACCATGTGATGGTCACTGGCCCCCAGGTGACCTTCTACCTGGAGATCTGTGATCCCTTCCTTGTTAGTCAGTACTAGATCTAGGATAGCCCTGTCTCTTGTGGGTTGCTGTACCAGTTGTTTGAGGCCCTCCCCCTGCAGGGAATCCACTATGTGTCTAGTTCTGGCAGATGTTCCTGCTGGTATTGACCAATCTGTATCCGGCATGTTGAAGTCTCCCATTATCAGAACCTCCCCTTTAGCTGTCATGTTTTGTATATCCTGACATGTATATCCTGTATGTTCCTGACACCAGCTTGGCTCTCTCTACCACTTCTTCCATCAGGACCAAGACAAACATGGTATTGTCATGCATGTCCGACAGAACCTATTTTGCTCCAGCTTCCTGAGAGAGTCATCCCCTTCTTCTCACAAGCTCCTTCTAGGCACACTATCCTTCCTTTCTGCTTTCCCTATCTTTGTTGAGGTTATCTATGCCTCTCCAAAAATCTCTTCCTCCTCCTTGATTGACTCCCTCTTATCTCTAGTTATCCAACCTTTCTCTGGTAAACTCATCCACCTTGGGGACTTCAACATAAGTTGACTCTCCCCTGTCTCCAGGCCCACCCTCCACAGGATAGAGTTCCTAAACCTAGTGCAATTAATCACAGAACCCACCCAGCTCAATCCTCAGTCCACAAGCCACTCGCTTCTGGACTGGGTGCTCTCCTCCCATCCCCACAGTATCATCACAGCAGGTATTGTACTAGAGACCTTCAGTGACCACTGTATAACGTACTGCATTAGGAAAGTGAAGCCCACTCAATCCACTTCTAAATATATTTGGTATGAGGCCAGCCTGGTGGAGCTGAGGGCTGAGGTGCTGGATGCCGCACCTCGCACCACACTGGTGACCTGGGTTAGGAACGATCCCAGGTCGTCTGAAGTTGGAAAGGGCAGGAAAGGATTGAGCATCCAGAGGACTGCTCTCCTTTCCTGGGGGAGGGTGTTTTTACTTTTCACAGTTCAAGTGACTCCTGGCAGTGGCTGGGGGGTGCCATAACTTGCATCATACGCACAGGGGTGGTGCAGCGGTGGACACCATACACACGGGCATGGAAGTGTGCGCATCATGTGTGGGGTGTCAGTGCATTTCTATGCTCCTGGGGCAACCACAGCACTAAAAATTCCCCACGTTGCCGGTAGGTAAAGGTGGGATCAGAGGCCGGCCCCAAGTCTAATGCCAGACTCTCCTGGCTCCTGCTTCTGGTCTCCCTCCTCCTCTATAATTGCTTCACTGGATTATACATAGAGCACCAGAGGAGTTGGTGGCCCCACCCTGAGGGGTTCAGTGCCAGGGGAGGTCATGCGGCTAGGTGAGGTTGGAGTGTAGAAGGGCCACCCAGAGAGCAGAGGGTTGGAAGCTTCAGGCAGAGAAGGAAAGCTGTGCCGAGAATCCACACCGGCTAGAGTCTAGTAAGAAGTGGGTGATAAAGAAAGTATATAAAAAACAATTTGGTACTGGTATCTATGGTCACTTGACACCAATGACGTCATAAATGATCTTTATTCTTCTGATTGGTCTCCCATCTACTCTGCCCTGGACAGTGACATGGTCCTCTCCCACTTCATTATCATACTTAACCATACCTGGAACATTCATGACCCCCAACCCCATTGTTAAATGCTCACACCACCCTTGGATTATGTCAAACCTTATCAATTTGTGCAAGTCCTGGGACCAAGCTTGAGCACATAGCAAATCCTCCCAGTCCCTGTCTGACCTCTTATCCTACAGGTCACTCAGGAAGTCCCGCATGAAGGCTATCTGTACTGCGAAGGCCCACTATTTCCATTCAAACCTCCAGTCTAACCTTAACTCTCCATCAACTTTCTGGAAGGGTATCCACTCTCTGTTTGATCCATCAATTCAATCTCCCCACTGCCATCCTGGTGGAAGGCTCACTGGTTTCCAACTCCCCCCAGTTGCTGCACATTTTAATAAATTCTTAACCACTTCTGCTCTACCTGCTCTTTCTCCGGAACCTGCTCCCCCCTCAACCCCACCCCCACTCTCAGCATTTAGACAACTGCATAGGCATCTTCATGTCACTCCCTGTACCTGTCAGCCCCCTCGTGACATTCTCTGTCCTTCTTTCCTCTCTCATTTCTGTACCCCAATAATAATGTCACCCACCCCAACAAGCACTGTGCACTGTATTGTATTGTAGCATGTCTGTCTACATAACTTAACATTAATCCATGCAGTTTGTTATTATTGACTTGATTCTCCACACTTTCTCCTACACCTGTGATTTTTGCCTATGTATATGCAGTCTGATGCTTTGTAATTTGTCATTTTTATTTTGTCCATACTCCTCGCCGCCTCCTCCCGGTCACAGCTGGAATCAAGCCTCGGCTCAGTGTGCCCTTCCCGGTTACCAATTTTGAAAATCAAAAATAAACATGTTGAAACTGTAGGGTATAGTGAACCTTGGCCATTGCTTATAGCGGAAGACAGAAAGCTAATTAACTGGTGATTGACAGTTATCAGTTGACTTTCAGCAGTCCGTCCATCAGATCTTGTTGACATGTGATGTCATTTTCAATTGGGACCCATAATCAACCCCACAAAATATGCTGTCAATCAGGATTAGGGTCAGATCTCACTTTGATGCTGCCTTACCTGCTGAATGTTGCTGAATGTTGCTGAATGTTGCTGCCAGCTGTGTTTGTTTCAGCTATGTCCTCTAAGTGATCCTTGCTACTACTGTCCTGCAAGGTACAGATTCTTAATGAAACTGAATCCCTTCCAAAGATGAGCAAGAGAGATCTGGCAGTTGATTTTATTATGCAAAAGTCTACAATATCTCACCTTATCAAAAATAATGCATGACAATCAGAATCCTGAATGGAAAAGAAAGAGAGAGGACAAAGACAGTGAGCTGGAGGATGCCATTTTGCACTGGTTCACAAATGCTCGCAGATGGGATGCCACGATCAGCAATTCAATTCTTATGTGAAAGTCTGCAAAACTGGCCACTGCTCTGGGTAAAACAGACACTGTACCATCAGAGGGGTTGCTTCATTGGTGGGAGATGAGGCATAACATTGTACACGAATGTGCACACGGTGAAAAGCAAAACACTGACATGGCCAGTGCTGAGAATTGACTTTAAGATGTGCTGCCTGCTGTTTTAGCTGACATCTCCATCCTCGCAACTTGTTCAACTCTTAAGAAACTTTTTTCTATAGGTACAACGGTGAGGGGACACTGTCGTTCAAAGGAGAGACTCTGATGAGCCAAACAAAAGTGAAATAAAGCCTCTCTGTGTTGCACTGCTGCAATATGAGTAGCACTGAGAAGTTTAATCTTTTGTTTATTGGTAAAGCTGCACAATCAAGATTGTTTGGGAGCATAAAGTATTTACCAGTCATTTATCAACAAATTGCAGTGCCTGGATGATGAGAGAGATTTTCATAGAGTGAATGGGGACATGGCATTTATTTTTTATTTATTTAGTTTTTGTTTACCGGGTAAGTGCACTAGCCATGAAATTACTATTTTCAGGCACAACCAAGGAGAGTACAACAAAGAACAGTGGAAAGACAGTACACATGGTTACAGTAATAACAAGTAGAGGGATATAGTAAAAGCTATATTACAAGGATAACAATAAGTAGGAGTTACAAAATATTGGTGAACATAAGGCAAATAATGGCATCAAAGTTTAGTAATAAGTGCAGGAGTCATGTATTTGACCTGAGGAGAGACAGGATTAGGTCTGAAAATAAGGTAAGGGGGAGAGAGAGAGAAAAAATGAGAAGATGATCAGCTGTAACATAAGATAGGAAGAAGGAGGTGCTGATATGGAGGAGGAACAAGCTATGAGTAGGAGAAAAGATGTTGATAGAATTGGGGTCAGCAGGTCTAGGGTGGTTTGAAACAGGAGCATTTACAGGAGAGGATTAGATGATTACGATATGCCTTCTTGAAAGCATCATGGGATGAGGCCTGGTGAATGTTTAGTGGTAGGAAGTTCCAGTGTTTTGGGGCGAGACAGGCAAATGCACCAGCGCCTTTAGAGGTAGAGTGCCTGGATGAGAACAGGGGCAGAAACTGCCAAGCGAGGGTCATAGAGGGATGACTGTGTTTGAAAGAGACCTGCAAGGGATTTAGGAGTTTGAGATCTGATAATGCTGTCAATTATGGATCCAAAAGCATAAGACCGAGACTCATGGGGCGGAAGCCATCCAAGGTCAGAGTAGTGGGTGCAGTGGTGTTTCAGACAGTGGGAGGAGAGTGCATACTGACAGATATTATTGTAGGTGACATCCCATTTCCAAAGACTGGATTTGCTTGCAGAAGTATAGGTGACAACTCCATAGTTTAGTGAGGGCAGTAGAACTCCATGGGCTATGGCAAGTCTGGCTAAGGGGGTGAGAGCTGGTTCGATAGGCAATACCAAGTTTGGTATTTACCAACTTACAGGTTTGTAGGATGTGGGTATCGAAAGTTAGAGAGGAGTCAAGCTTGATACCCAGATATTTAAAGGAGCTGACCATCCCAATGGATTTACCACTTAAGGTGGAAACTTTAAAATCATTTTGGGCTTTTTGGAAAATAACATCACACAAAATACCCCTGCTGCCAGACAACTTCACAGGGCACCGTCATGTGTGAAAACTCTGAGATATCAAATGTGTTTTCCCCCAGCAACACTTATTTAATACAACCACTTGACCAAGACATCTTACACAGCCTCAAGCAGCATTATGATAAAGCAATTTTTATAGAGCAGCTAGACAGATCACAGCTAACAGTGTCTACTTGTGTTAAGCAGATAAGTAGTCTCATGAAAACACAATTGCACACATACCCCAATAAGGCAAATCTCATGGGAAATATATGCAAATCCCCATGAGAGAATTTGGACTGGCTCAACTTTAAGCAGAATTGCATGGTCCCAGAAGGTCTCACAATGCACTCAGTAAAGGCTGAGAACAACAGACACAGACACATACACATGTTTCATCCTCATTTGGACTCATCAATGTGCCATATCTGTGTCAGCCTCAGGAAAGGTAGCCAGCTCCCTTAAGAATTCTCATGCCATCAGACTGTTGAAGCTAGCATTGAACAGTGTGTCCCAGCCAAGAGACAATCATTAACTGCTTTACAAAACAGAGTTTTACAATAGAAGAGAGAGGAACATCCATAGAAGCCCCACATTGTTGCAGAAAGCGAGGACACTCACTCACCTGATGAATTAACTGCGGAGGAGTTCAATAGCCTGTCATCCTTGAGACCATTTGGAGTCTGAATTGGACAGTGATGACATACAAGAAGTCTTGTTCACCTTGAAGAATGCAGTAGGTGGAGCATCCCACTGTAGAGGCTGTTGGGGCGAGGAGGACTCTACTCATGTTATACCAATGCTGGTGAAATCAGCTAAAGTGCGAGCAACACTGAATACTGTTAAGAGTGCAATGGAACAATGTGGAGACCTCAGACCAGACTGGGATCTAATTCATACAACAGAATGTCAACAGGAAAAATATACCACTAAAAAGAAGTTACGAACTACCATCACAGACTATTTCAAACAGCAGGACTTTGCTGAATTAAAAAAAATCATCCTTTTTGGGGGTTTAAAAGATGTATTCTTAATGTGTTTTTAATGTGTTCTTTATTTAAACATTAAAGAACGATAGAAAAAAGATAAAATAAACTGAAACTGATGGATTTTGAACTGTGCATAACTTCTCAGCCCTTCTCAGTACAGCAATAATTATTTTCTGATACTATGCACATCTGCTTATATTGAGCAGCACAGACATATACAGACTAGTCTGTTATAAGTGGGTTGGACTGTATTACTATTCACTTAGCCCTCCCCCTCCCAACTCAGCCAGTCCTCCCTTGCATTTCCCCAAAGTGTTTATTTCAAAAAGCAGACCAGAGTGCCTAACCCCAGTACTGCTTGCAAACCCCCCTCTCTTCCAGGTTGCCTCTCCATGAATAGGTGGCAACACTGGGGTGCCACTGCCAGTGCCACCATGAAATTTAACCAATACTGGGGTGCTCAATCCCCAGTGTGGGATCCAATAGTAATTTAAGTAAAACCTGAAAATAAAATCCCTCACTATCTTTGTTTTTGTTTTATTTTTTACCCTGTAAAAAAGAAAACAGCCCATCAGTGATCTGACCCCCCCAAATCCCCACACACCCCACCCCAACCACCCACTCAACACCCTCTACCCCAAAGCCCCACACACACCCTCACTCAGCTGAAAATGTCTCATGGCATAGATCTACTCTCCACTTGAAAACACATTTTGCTGCTGAACAACTGCGATATGAGAAAATAAGGTAAGTACAGTTTAATATATTTCAATGGAGTTTTAACTTTTACTTATAACTTTGTCAGTTTTTAATATTTTTACACCAGATTTTCAGCATGGCTTTTCTGAGACCCCACCTCATGGACAAGGGGGGTGAAAGTGTCCAAATCCATCCAAAAAGGTGATTTTGTGGTCACTGTGTGAAATCACCTTGGGGCAGGATTTGAACATTTTCACCTACCAGGTTCATGAGTTAGGGTCATATAAAGGTTATGTTGAAAATTTGGTGTCAAAATATGGAAAAAATAGCTATGTTATGAATTAACATTGGAATATTTCAAGGTTCACTCATAACTTCCTAATTTTCAATATTTTTCCACCAAACTTTTACCAGTGCCTTATGTGATCCCACCTCATGAGCAAGGCAGTTGAAACTTTTTAAATACACGCCAAAAGGGAGATTTTACAATTGCTGCATGAAATCACTGTTTGGCTGAGATATGAATATTTTTACCTACTGGATTCATTAGGTGGGGTCATAAGAAGGCTATGTTGAACATTTGGTGTAAAAATATAATAAAATGACCAAGTTATGAGAGAACCATGAAATATTTCAATGTTCAATCATTACTTCTCTGATTCTCAATATTTTGACTCCAAGCTTTTAACATGTCCATTTTTTCACACCACATGATAAACATGAATGGAGTCATTTTTTTAAATCCTGGATGACACATGTTTTGCACTTGAGGTGCGAAATGACATTTTGGCCAATATATTATAAATGCCACATATCATGTTTATAAGGGGAGTCAAAAAATGGCTATCTTGAAAATTTTGGGTCAAAATTAAGTAAAACAATAAATAATTATTAAGAAATGCAATGTGTAGTGCCAGCCTTTACTCCAGTGGGTAGTTCTTTGTGATCCCGTGACAGTGAGTTCAGTTTGGGGGAAAACACAGTGAGCCAGCTGGATGTGATGAGGCTGAAGGCATGGTGCTGTTATGTGACACCGCCTCAAGCCAGGGAAGGAATGGTACAGGGTTGCATGCACAGGCCGATGTACCACATAGTGAAGACAACTTTTCTCTTGGCATAGAGCCCTGCACTTCTGCACCTGTGGGATGCAGATGGCTCTGTGCACTGGCTGAGAGATGGACTCTTTGCCCTGTGCATCTGTAGCTGTGGCCATATGGAAGCTTCTGCAGCCCACAAGACAGCCCCATGAATTCTTGACATCTGTCACTTCCATAGGGCCTAGAGGACCCTGTGTGTCTACATCTGTTCACACAGCTCCCAAAGGGACCTGCATGAATGAGGATATGATTCCACTATCTCAAAAAGGAATGAAATGTTTTGCAAAAAAACTGCATTAGTGCACCAGTTAGGGTTCAACTTAATGCATCGAAAGTAGGGAAAAGTGGCATTAGGATTTCCAAATCTGAC
The DNA here is from genome assembly GCA_016271365.2 of Neoceratodus forsteri. Taxonomy (NCBI): domain Eukaryota; kingdom Metazoa; phylum Chordata; order Ceratodontiformes; family Ceratodontidae; genus Neoceratodus; species Neoceratodus forsteri. Next base: position 421,288,674 of record CM057458.1, read on the forward strand.
TCCCACCCCCAACTTGCAAGCAGCAAAAGGAAAAAACATTAGGGGTTTGGGTCTCCAAAGTCTTGATAAATCAGTTGTGGGGTCTTCCTTGGGGTTGTCAACCCTCATGCACACCCCTCCCCTGAGCAATCAAGGTCAAACAGCATCTCTTTTAATAGACTGTGTTGGCAACATGTGGTGAGACATACAGTATTTTTTCTACCTCTGAAGGGTGAATCACTTTGAGGCACTGGCTTGGAGCTGTACCTTGTGCTTCAGACAGGAGGCTATGGTTTGGGAGAGGGGTGGGCATCAGAGTTAACAAGCCCCAGGAAGACCCCACCACTCATTCACCAAGACTGCAGGACTCAAAACCCTAATGTTTTTTCCTTTTGCTGCTTAGGAGGTGGAGTTGGGGAGTTATAGTTAGAAACCTTAATGCTGCATTTCCCTGCTTTTGTTGCATTAGGTCGAACCCTAACTGGTGCATTAATGCAGTTTTGCTATATATACATATAAAGATAGATAGATAGATAGATAGATAGATAGATAGATAGATAGATAGATAGATAGATAGATAGATGGATGGATGGATAGATAGATAGATAGATAGATAGATAGATAGATAGATAGATAGATAGATAGATAGATAGATAGATAGACAGACAGACAGATAAATAAATAGATAGGAGTTGCAGGTGCAGGTTGCAGGATCCTTCTCATTTACCACCCCCTGGGACATGAGAGGGAATTTCTGCAGGAAGTCATGGACCTCATCATTGGACAAGTGTTGGAGTCACCCAGATGGATAATTCTGAGCAACTTCAATGCTTGGATAGACAATGAACTCTTACTGTTTGGACATGACTTCCTCCAATTAATGCAATCATTGGGCCCGACACAGGTGATTACCTCTGCAACCCATGTACATGGCCACTCTCTGGACCTTGTCTTCTCACTGGGACTGGAGGTCACTGATCTCAGAGTGGAACTTGTTACCTGGTTGGACCACTATAATGTGAAGTTCTCATTTGAAGCCACCCCTGATAGATTCTCCTCTATGGAGATGGTCCAGTACCGCCCTTTGAGGTGTTTGACCCCAGAGGGTCTTATGGTGGTGCTGGAGCTATTAAGTGTGATGAGTGCTTGTGAGGAGCCAGGGGAATTGGTGTTGACCTATAATAGGGCCATTGCCCTCAGCTCCATTGCACCAGTCCGTGTTCAGCCCCTTACCTCACACCAGAGATCCTCATGGTTTCATAGGATGCACAGGGAGTTGAAAGTGAGGGGCTGAAGGTTAAAAAGGTGCTGGCTGAGATCTCAGTCTAATGGGGACAAGCTTATTTTGATTTATTTATTGAAAATGTTTCACCAGGAAAGGCACACTGAGCAAAAAGCTGCTCATCTCACGGTGCGACCTGGGGGGAGGGGTTACAGTGGAGGCAAGTATACATACAAAAGTTGAATTAGAAGTAGAGCAATGCAGATAATGAATATTGTTCGGTGGGATTACATTAGAACTTGTTACATAAGAAGAACAGTACAGTGCATGAGCTACAAGGACAGGGTATACATAACATTAGAACTTGTTACATAAGGAGAACAGGACAGTGCATGAGCTACAGTGGCGTGAAAAAGTATTTGCCCCCTTCCTGATTTTCTCTATTATTGCATATTTGTCACACTGGATGTTTTCAGGTCTTTAGACAAAATATAATATTAGATAAAGGGAACCTGAGTGAACAAATAACACTTTTTTTTTTACTTATTTCATTTATTTAATGAAAAAAGTTAACCAACACCAACTGGCACTGTGTGAAAAAGTAATTGCCCCTAGTTAAATCAACCCAATTAAAGGGATAATTAGAGTCAGCTGATTGAACACAGCCAGGCTTGATTACAGCCAGCCCTGCTCAATATAAACCTCACTTATTTTGGCCCTTACCATCAGAGTCACGTTGCCAGCACAAAGATTCAACAAGCACATTATGCCATGATCAAAGAAGTTCCTGAAAAGATCAGAAAAATTTGTTGCCCTCTATCAGTCTGGAAAGGGTTACAAAGCTATTTCTAAGGCTCTGGGACTCCATCGAACCACAGTGAGAGCCATAATCTCAAATGGAGCACACTTGAACAGTAGTGAACCTTCCCAGGAGTGGGCGGCCCAAGCAACTACTCCAAGGCGCAGGTAAAATCATCCAAGAAGTCTCAAAGGATCCTAAAACAACATCCAAAGAACTGCAGGCTTTCTTGCCTCAGCTAGGTCAGTGTTCATGACTCCACAATCAGAAAGAGACTGGGCAAAATGGGCTTCATGTGAGAGTAGCAAGGCGGAAACCACTGCTAACTAAGAAGAACATAAATGCTCGTCTCTCATTTGCCAAGAAGCACCTGGATGATCCACAAGCCTTTTGGGAAAATGTTCTATGGACAGATGAGTCCAAAGTGGAACTTTTGGACAACATGGATCCCATAATGTCTACGTAAAGCAAACACAGCATTCCACAGTAAGAACACCATACCAACAGTCAAACATGGTGGTGGTAGTGTGATGGTGTGGGGATGCTTTGCTGCCTAGGACCTGGACGACTTGCCATAATTAAAGGAACCATGATTCTGCTCTGTACCAGAAAATTCTTAAGGAGAATGTCCAGTCATTCCTTCCGTCAGCTGAAGTGAAGCGTAGTAGGTCATGCAGCAAGACAATGATCCAAAACACAAAAGCAAGTCCACATCAGAATTAAGCTAAAAGAAGTAAAATTAAAGTTTTGGAGTGGCCTAGTCAAAGTCCAGACTTAAACCTAATAGAGATGCTGTGGCAGGACCTGAAACAAGCAGTTCATGCTCGAAAACCTACCAAATGTTACTGAATTAAAGCAGTTCTACGAGGAAGGAGTGGGTTAAAATTCCTCCACAGTGATGTGAAAACTGATATTGAATTATAGGAAGTGTTTGGTTGCAGTCATTGCAGCTAAATGTGGCATAACCAGTTATTAAGTGTAAGGGGCAATTACTTTTCACACAGTACCAGTTGGTGTTGGTTAACTTTTTTTCATTAAATAAGTGAATTAAAAAAAAAACAAGTGTTATTTGTTCACTCAGGTTCCCTTTATCTAATATTACATTTTCTCTAAAGACCTGAAAACATCCAGTGTGACAAATATGCAATAATAGAGAAAATCAGGAAGGGGGCAAATACTTTTTCACACCACTGTACAAGGACAGGGTATACATAACATGTGTACACATCGAAGGCAATACATGATTACATAAGTGCCAGAACAGAACTTGAATGCCAGTAACAGGACATGAGCTGAGCGAGATGCACCAAGTTGACAGTAGGAGGTGGGTAGCGAAGATAGGGGGTAACGGAGGAGAGGGTTAGTAAACACTAGGTGTGTAGGGGTGGTAAAGGTGCTGAAGGGGGGAAGGAGAGGGGAGTTATTAGCTGTGAGGAAAGCTGAGAGCGTAATTTATGTGGGAGGGAGGGAGAAGTGGAGGGAAATATTAGGAGTGAATAACAGTGAGTAAGAGTGAGAGTGTAAGTGCGTAGGGCATTTTGATGTCTAATTATAGAGTCTCAAACAGCAATTTCCCATAAAACGTCAGAGTTCCTGTCCAGGGAAATTGCTACAGCAATTAACAGACCAGCTCAGCTCTTCTAGACTTTCAACAGGCTCTGTAATCTGGCTTGTCTTCAGCCATTAGAGACTTTTCACAATCTAGGTGTGATGAGTTTGCTCTGTTTATTGCTGATAAGATCTCCATCATCAGATCTGGGATACAGTCAGCACCCCTCCACTGGGGCTTGCAGTGGTGAGCCAGTGTTTCTCATGGACATTCCATTTGTCTGGTCTGACTTTGACCGGTTAGTGGTCAAGGATGTTGTTAGGGTCATCCCAGAGTTGAGGCCCACATACTGCAGTCTGGACCTGGGTCCAATGCACCTTCTTGTAGGGTACGTTAAGTCCATTGGCCCTATCCTTACTAGGATAGTCCAATGTTCTTTATCGAGGGGTCTTTCTTGAGCCTCTTAAGGAGGTGGAGGTGGTGAAACCCCTCTTAAAAAAACATTACTAGACCCAGACTGCCTGCTGAACTACAGACCTGTCTCTAACCCACTGTTTCTGGGGGATGGTTATTGAGAAGGTGGTGGCTTTAAAACTGGAGGCCCATTTGTCAACTCATGACATTTATGACCCTATCCAGTCGGGTTTTAGGAAAAGACACAGTACTGAGATTGCCTTTGTTTGGGTGCTTAATGATCTCCTGGTGGTGAGGGATAGAGGAGAGCATTCCATTCCTGTTCTCCTTGACCTTTCAGCTGCATTTGACACCATGGACCATGGGATGCTTTTCGATTGCCTGTGGGTATGTTGTGAAATTTCTGGTGTGGTCCTCAGCAGATTCCATTCTTTCCTCACTGGTGGGACACAAAGGGTGGTCTTGGGGTCTTTTTCCTCCAGACCACTACACCTGCTGTATAGGGTCCTGCAGGGTTCCATTTTGTTCTCCATGTTGTTCGAGGTGTATATGGTATCACTAGGGAACATTATAAGATGGTACAGACTGAGTCTTCATTGCTATGCTGATGATATGAAGTTGTATCTGTCTTGAGCCCGAACAACAGGGGGACTGGATACCTGCAAGACCTCTTACAGCCCTACCTAGATAGATAGATAGATAGATAGATAGAAACTTTATTTTTCAACAGGATGGAGCTGTTAGGACTTTGGCAGCCCTGTTTACAAAGTTGTTCTGCTAAGTGCAGTTAGGTCTAACTGCATAGTCCCGTTACATTGATAATAGGGTTACAGTTAAGCAATAAGGCATGACAGGGTGTGTGTTATTATGTAATAACATCACTCCTGGCGTGGGTTGGAGCATGAGGTAAAGCCGAGTGCTTCCACTACCCCAGGAGTGACGTTATTACACAATAATACACATCACTGGAGTGCCTTTATTGCTATTATATAATGGCCTTTGTTGAAAAATTAAAATAAAATGAGAATAATATGTTTAAAATGACCCCCCAGTTTTCCTTAGGGTAGGTATACATATTGAAAAATAGTGCACAGTTTCCTTTCTCCAGCTGGTGGAGCTGCTGCTACGTGTTTACCAGGTATCTTGGTTTGGTCTCTCTTTGCCTGTTTGTGTCAGCCTCCCACTGTTTTCATTTGTTGCTGCCTGCCTTTTTGCTCCACCAGGTAGACAGGTAAATTGGCTATGATTTGCAGATGCTGTTTAGCTTTTGAAATATGGTACCGCTCACTTAGCTTACGCGGTTTGCATGCAGCGAGCCTGAACAGAAGCCTGACCGAGAGGGAGCAGTAAAAGCCATGTGCTGTTTCTTTGAAATTATTTGGTTTTGTTGAGTAGAAGGTTGCATGAGTTAAGGCTTTTAAAGTAAAGCTTCAAATACTGACTAAGATGACGATTTCTGAGCGACCGCGATTTGTAGCATAAACTGACAGCCATGCGCTATCTTTGAAGAACCGCTTGCTCACTCACTCGCTCCTTTCATTATAGAAGCTCTGTGTCGCAAAAGAAAATGAGTAATGCTTAAAATAATGTAAGTGTTAAAACAGAAGGAGGAGTAGGAGGACCGAGGGATGTAGTGTGTGTGTGTGTGTGTGTGTGTGTGTGTGTGTGTGTGTGTGTGTGTGTGTGTTGGGGGGGTGTGACGGTCACTAGATGGTGTGCTTCATTTTCGATGGATTGAGGAGGGAGTAATTCCTAAGTGGTAATGAGGTCTTTTTTTTGCCTGCCCTAGATACAGTGATGTTATTGTCTAATATCATCACTGTGTCTAGGGGTCAGCAACCAATTAGGTTGCTAGAAATTTTCTTGCCATTGTATAATTTCATATAATCATTTGTCTCATTTTTTTTTTTTTGTATGCTCTGTTTCTTCTCTGACGGGTTGGGGCATCCTTCCAGAGCACTCTCTCTGCACATGCCTCTACTCCCTGCCTGAAACCTCCAGACTAGTCTCCCCCCAACCCCCATGGCAGGTACCCCAGGGGAGGACCCACACTCCCATGGCAGCCTATCTGAAATTAGAGGGACCTACCGTGTGGACGGGATGGCCGTGTGAGATCCGGTCGAGTTGGTCCAGTGATGGGATGTGGGCAGGCCCCTAGAGTCTCCTTCATCTCCAGCGATCCATCCAGGGCTTTTTCCTGCATTCTTGTGTTGCCCATCAGAGTGCAGATGTGCAATGGCATCCATGGCTCTGATTCCAACGCCCACTGTGCTCCACCCCCAGCATCCGCTTAGCCCAAGCTTCACCCTGATGTTTCCCCCAGCTACCACAAGGGGCCACTCAGAAGTAGTGCCATTCACTATTCCTTCCCTGGGAAGGGAGAGGAGTCCTCTGGATGCTTGATCCCTTCCCCCCTTCCAACCCCTGGCAGCCCAGGTCCATTCATGAACCCGGGTTGCCGGCATGACATGAGGTGTGGCGTCCAGTGCCTCCTCCTTCAGCACCACCAGGCTGGCTTTGTCTCATCAATAAACACTTCTGACCTCTAGATAGTTTTTGTATTCTAGAAGCAGTGTGGCAATCTACCTAGGTTTGTGCAAACACTGGTCAAGTAATTACAGTTTCATCCAGTTATTTTACATGAAACATGTCAGGTAACATACAGTATATAGCTCATGTCTGGTTCCATGTCATAATAGCGATCACAAAATAGTGATTGCTATTATAACAAGTGTATATCGCCAAAAATCAAATCAGTGATATATACTCCCAGGTGACCCACACCGCCCCCCTGCATTCCCCTCAATAAGGATTCTCAACTCCAGGAGGGGTGCATGTCAGGGAGGGAGCAAAATCCCTGCATCAAAAAAAGATTAAGTGCCATAGCCATAGGCAGCGACAAAAGTTTTCTGCACCCAGCCCCGAACCCTGTACCTGCTGCACCTGAGCTGCCACCCACACCACCACACCACACGACTAGCTTGGTGACAGCAGGCACACTATTCCCCAAAACTCCTTCCTGCCCCTCCTTCCCTCGCTATCCCACCCCCCTTCATATCACCCTGTAGTATCCTTGTGTTCATGTAGGGTCGCTATCCTTCCAGGGTAGCCCAGGAGGAAAGCGTTGAATATGAGTCACCGTTTTGCTGGTCACTCATACTCAGTCGCCATCCTCACTGGATACCCACATGTACATTTCTTTGCAGTGGCAGTATATGTAGGTTTGTACAGATATTGGTCAACTAATTATAGCACAGTGGTCTAAGGCTGTGAGCTGCAAATTTGGTGACATCCAGCAGACCAGACATGGGTTTGAATCCCACAGCTTCCACTTGCATACTGTGTGACCCTGAGCACGTCACTTAACCTCCTTGTGCTCCCAGGTCGCTCCTGTAAAAAAGCTTTCAGCTTAGTGTGCTATACCTGGTTAAACAACTAAATATATATATAATTACAGCATCATATGGTTGTTCTACAGGAGATATGTCATGCAACATACAATAGTTAGCCATACAAGTCACTTCAGCCATTCAAGTTGTATGCAGCTCATGTCTGTTTCTTTGCAGTGGATGTTTCTTGTTGGTATTTCCTGAGATGTGCTGGAACCTTGGTTCCAGATCATGTTCGATACTGCACAAGTGGTTGTTAGGATTTTGTTCAGTATATGTTTTCATCAGCATGTTTAACACATATAAGCATATGTTCTTGATGTGGAGCCTTTGCAAAGGAGTCTCTGACTCAAAGGTTTGTAATTCTGATCTATCCAATAAATCTCAATCAAAAATAAAACTGTTTATTGTGGGTGCTTTCCTGATATCAGGGGTAGAGAGTTCCATTTCTTTCCCACCAACCACTATGTTATGTGCTTCCCACGGGATGTGGAGATTTTTGGGAAGGTGTATCCCCTATGCCTCACCTATCTCAGATTGTGAGTGTGCGTGGGGATTTCTCTAGCATCAAACTCAGGGTTATTAATGAGTCCTTTGTGCAGTTTGAATGCCATAATTGCCCTCATCTTTTTCCTCCTTATTTCTAGTGAGTCCCAGTTTAGCTCTTTGTACATTAGGCAGTGGTGTCTGTTGTATGGACACCTTAGTACAAATTTTGTTATTTTATTATAAGCCCTGTCTAGTTTGTGTAGCGTAGACCCACTTGCATGTTGGTACACTATGTTCCCATACTCTGGGGATGGCAGTAGTAGTTACTTTGCTATTGTTTTCCTGGTCCTCTTTGAGATATAGAAGGCTTTCCTTCTCAGTGCCCCCAACCTGCTGTTTACCTTTTTGATAGTGTTTGTGATGTGGGAATTAAAATTTAGTGAATTGTCTATGAGCACTCCTAGGTATTTGTACTCACATTCGCAAGTGTCTGATAATCAAACATCACTATTTTTAGGTTTGCCTCTCCCTTGCCCTTATCTCTTTTTTGTCTGAACAGTGTCTCCTGAGTTGTTTTGGCACTCAGTACCATGTCTGACCATGAGAACTACTCCTGGAGCCAGTTAAACTCCTCCTGTAGGATGTATTCTAGTTCTTCATATGATGGCACTCTCCCTATGAGTACTCATGTCATCGATATATAGTTTTATTTTAGCTATAGTAATGTAATTTGGTAAGCTATTTACATATATCTGAAACAGCAGCGGTCCCAGGATGGAGTTTTGCAGTACTCCTTTCTTCAGATTTTGTGAGTCTGAGAGTGTCCCATTCACTATGACCTGCTGTTTCCTGCCCCCCAAGTATGACTGGAACTAGGTGTGGGCCCTCTGTGACAATTCAGTTTGGGCTAATCTGTTGAGCATTATGTTGTGGACAACTAAGTCAAAGGCCATGGAGAGGTTGACATACACTGTGCCCATGTAATCCCCATTATCTAAGGCTGATGCCACTGAATTGTCATAATCTATGAGTGCCATGTTCATCGACCTTCCTGGATGGAATTCAGATTGGTGGTTGGCTAGCAGTCCACAGTTGCCTAAAATCTAAACTCCTTATGGTCCTAGCCTCAAACAGCAACTGTGACTGTGGGACCTGATCTCCCTCCCATCTACTCTTCTCTCATCAGTCTTCCACCTTCATACTTGCCCCCTAATCTTGCTCCTCTCCCTTCCCTACTTTCTGTTCTACCCCCTTGGCTCTCCTCCTCCTTTTCCTCTCATTTCCTCTTCTTCCCTCCACTCCCTGTGTCCCAGTGACACTCCTATTTCCCTCATCCCCTCTTCTCTCCCTCCCCTGTGTACCTCCTCCGTTTCCTTCCCTTTGTTTCCCCTTCCTCCCACCCCACCTCTTCTCTGCCTTTGGCTTTCCCCATGCTCTCCCATCCTCCCACCTTCTCTCTGCCCATAATCATTCATTTGCCCCCCCTCCACCCTCTCCGCCCTTTCTCCCTCTCCCCATTTTCTCATTTCCTTGATCCCTCACCATCTCCCTCAGTTTTCTCTTGTTATCCTTCTCTCTCATTTTTGCTTTTGTTCACCTCTCCCTCCCACCTTGGTAAGTCACTCCCACCCTATATGCTTCAGGGTCTCTGCCTTGTCACTTCTCACCCTGGTAACATGGGCCTCCCTGCTGTCTATTCTTATTAGCACTTCAGAAAATTGAACTGATGCTTTAACATGTTCTGGCAACCTAGATAAGAGTTTTCATAGCTTACCTAATTTTAGTTCTGACACTCACCGTGTTTCCTGAAACATCTTATATTGCTAACTGCCTTATTTTCTTAACTGAGCCAAGTGACCTTGTTCTGGTTATATTACTGTGTGATACCCTGACCCCAAAGCAGCTGACTATATCTGCAAAAGTGCACAACTTTACCAACTGAACCTGTTCTATCATTTTCTGCTCAGTATTTTGTACTTCTTATTTGATAATTTTACTGGGTGTAACATTGCTTTACTGTAAACTGAAAATTTGATGATTGTGTATATGTAACCTCTATGTTTTGAATTTGTACATATGTGATTGCTATGATGTGGAGCCTTTGTAAAAGAGCCTTTGACTCAATGGTACTTTCCTAGATAATTAATAAATAAATAAAATAAATAAATAAATATTAATTCAGCTGCTTCCCAATTAGTTTCTCTATACTATTTGAGACAATGGATAGTAGTGTCACTGGTCTGTAGTTTGATGGGTTGCTGTGGTCCCCCAGCTTTATGTATTGGCACTACCTTGGCTAGCTTCCATTGTTCTGGGTAGACACCCTTGATTAGGGATCAGTTCCACATTTTTGTTAGGACTGGGGTTATTATTTCCATTGAGTGTTTCAGGAATTTTATTTCAATTTGATCTAATCCACATGCCGTTTTTGAATGCAGTTTTTTTATTTCTATTGAGACTTCTGCCAGTTTGATGATTCCAAAGTAGAATTTGGGGAGGTTTGTGGTAATGAACATATCAGATACCAAGCATCCATTTACATAATTTGAAGGTGCCCTACACTCTGGGATTTTTAAGTCAGGTGGTGTGCTGAAGTAATTATTAAATACGTCTGCTGTTTCTTTTGGTGGAGTCACTTTTCCGTTATTATCTAAGAATTTTATTTTTGCTTTAGTGGCTTCTGTTCTCTCCAGTTCTTTGATTAGCCATCAGTATGATGAAGGATCTGTAAATTCCTCAATCTGCTTTTTGTAAAATCATTTTTTGGCTTTCCCGATCTGCCCTTTACATATGTTCCTTAATTTTCTGAATGCCTCCCAATCCTCCCTGCTTCAGGTTTTACTTGCTTTTTTTTTCCAGATTCTGTCTCTTATTCTTATCAGTTTTGTTTTAAGAAATTGGTCACTCATGGTAGGTGGTTCTTTTGCTCTTTTCCTCCCTTAAAGGGGCATGTTTATTACATATTGATATAAAAGAGTTAGGGAAGCCTGACAAAACCAAGCTGATGTCTGGAAGAGATCAAGCCTATCCAATCTGATATTTGATAGGTTCCTGTTGAAGCTAGAAGCTTAGCACAAGACACCAGAAGGAAGGAGTGCTGTGTGACTGGACTTCTCTAATGGGACTAAAGAAGCAAAACTCTTGTACTTAGACATTTAATTTAGGGTAAAAAAATAACATAACAAACAAAATAAAAAAAATTACTGTATTTGTCTGAGTTACCCGAACTGAAGTGTTGTCTGAACAGTTATCTACATGTAAATCTCAGGTGACTGAAAGGGCCTGATAGCTGTGCAGTTTAAATTGCTTGTAGAAAGATCTAGTAAGTAGGGGGAGTGGCTCAGCTAGAAGGAAGTTAAATTTAAAGACTGTCTTAGAAAGATTCTACTAGAAGCTTGGCAGAAGACACCAGGAAGAAGGAGTGCTGTGTGACTGGACTTCTCTACTGGGACTAAAGAAGTAGAACTCTTGTACTTGGACCTTTAATTTAGGGTAAAAAAAACAAAACAACAAATAAAACAAAAAAAATAGTGTGTTTGTCTGAGTTAACTGAACTGAATGGTTATCTGAAGAGTTATCTAGGTGTAAATCTCAGGTGACAGAAAGGGCTTGATAGCTGTGCAGTTTAAATTGCTTGTAGAAAGATCTAGTAAGTAGGGGAAGTGGCTTAGCTAGAAGGTAGCTAAATTTAAAGACTGCCTTAGAAAGATTCTGCTAGAAGCTTGGCAGAAGACACCAAGAGGAAGGAGTGCTATGTGACTGGACTTCTCTACTGGGACTAAAGAAGTAGAACTCTTGTACTTGGATATTTAATTTAGGGTAAAAAGACAAACTAACAAAAAAAAATTAGTGTGTTTGTCTGAGTTAACTGAACTGAATGGTTATATGAACAGTTATCTAGTTGTAAATCTCAGGTGACTGAAACAGCCTGATAGCAGTGCAGTTTAAATTGCTTGTAGAAAGATCTAGTAAGTAGGGTTAGTGGCTTAGCTAGAAGGAAGCAAAACTTAAAGACTGCCTTAAAAACATTCTGATTGAAGCTTGGCAGAAGACACCAGGATGTAGGAGTGCTGTGTGACTGTACTTTTCTACTGGGACTAAAGAAGTAGAACTCTTGTACCTGGACTGTAATTTAGGGTAAAAAAACAATCTAACAAACAAATCAAAAAGAAATGAGTGTGCTTTTTGTCTGAGTTAACTGAACTGAATGGTTATCTGAAGAGTTATCTAATTGTAAATTTCAGGTGACTGAAAGGGCTTGATAGCTGTGCAGTTTAAATTGGTTGTACAAAGATCTAGTAAGTAGGGGAAGTGGCTTAGCTAGAATGAAGCTACATTTAAATACTGCCTTAGAAAGATTCTTCTAGAAGCTTGCTAGAGGACACCGGGAGAAAGGAGGGCTGTGTGACTGGACTTGTTTACTGGGACTAATGAAGTAGAACTCTTGTACTTCAACCTTTAATTTAGGGTAAAAAACCAACTAACAAACATACACAATAAAATTAGTGTGTTTGTCTGAGCTAACTAAACTGAATGGTTATCTGAACAGTTATCTAGGTGTAAATCTCATCTGACTGAAAGGGCTTCATAGCTGTGCAGTTTAAATTGCTTCTAGGAAGATCTATTAAGTAGGAGTAGTGGCTTATCTAGAAGGAAACAACATTTAAAGACTACCTTAGAAAGATTCTGCAAGAAGCTTGGCAGAAGACACCAGGAGGAAGGAGAGCAGTATGACTGGACTTCTCTACTGGGACTAAAGAAGTAGAACTCTGGTACTTGGAACTTTAATTTAAGATAAAAAACCAAACTAATAACCAAAACAAAAAAAAATTAGTGTGTTTATCTGAGTTACCTGAATGGTTGTCTGAACAGTTATCCAGGTGTAAATCTTAGGTGACTGAAAGGGCTTGATAGCTGTGCAGTATAAATTTCCTGTAGAAAGATCTAGTAAGTAGGGGGAGTAGCTTAGCTAGATGGAAGCTAAATTTAAAAACTGCTTTAGAAAGATTTTGCTAGAAGCTTGGCAGAAGACACCAGAAGAAAGGAGTGCTTTGTGACTGGACTTCTCTACTTGACTAATGAAGTAGAAGTCTTGTACTTGGACCTTTAATTTAGGGTAAAAAAACAAACTAACAAGCAAAACAAAAAAATTATTGTGTTTGTCTGAGTTAACTGAACTAAATGGTTATCTGAACAGGTATCTAGGTATAAATCTGAGGTGACTGAAAGGGCTTGATAGCTGTGCAGTTTAAATTGCTTGTAGAAAGGTATAGTAAGTAGGGGAAGTGGCTTAGCTTGAATGACGCTAAATTTAAAGACTGGCTTAGACAGATTCTGCTAGAAGCCTAGCAGAAGACACCAGGAGGAAGGAGTGCTGTGTGACTGGACTTCTCTACTTGACTAAAGAAGTAGAACTCTTGTACTTGGACCTTTAGTTTAGGATAAAAAAAACAAACTAACAAACAAAATAAAAAAATGAGTATTTGTCTGAGTTAACTGAACTGAACGGTTATCTCAACATCTATCTAGGTGTAAATGTGAGGTGACAGAAAGGGCTTGATAGCTGTGCAGTATAAATTGCTTGTAGAAAGATCTAGCATGCAGGGAGAGTGGCTTAGCTAGAAGGAAGCTAAATTTAAAGACTGTATTAGAAAGATTCTGCTAGAAGCTTGGCAGAAGACACCAGGTGAAGGAGTGCTGTGTGACTGGACTTCTACTGGGACTAATGAAGTAGAGCTCTTGGGCTGTGACCTTTAATTTAGGGTAAAAAAACAAACTAACAAACAAAACAACATAAAATTAGTGTGCTTGTCTGAGTTAACTGAACTGAATGGTTATCTGAACAGTCATCTAGGTGTAAATCTCAGGTGAAAAAAGGGCTTGATAGCTGTGCAGTTTAAATTGCTTGTAGAAAGATCTAGTAAGTAGGGAGTGGCTTAACTAGAAGGAAGCTAAATTCAAAGACCACCTGAGAAAGGTTCTGCTAGAAGCTTGGCAGAAGACACCAGGAGGAAGGAGGGCTGTGTGACTGGACTTGCCTACTGGGACTAAAGAGCAGAACTCTTGTACTTGGACCTTTAATTTAGGGTAGAAAAACAAACTAACAAACAAAAGAAAAAAAAGTATTGTGTTTGTCTGAGTTAACTGAACTGAATGGTTATCCAAACAGTTATCTAGGAGTAAATCACAGGTGACTGAAAGGGCTTGATAGCTGTGCAGTTTAAATTGCTTGTAGAAAGATCTGGTAAGAAGGGGGAGTGGCTTAGCTAGAAGGAAGCTAAATTTAAGGGCTGCCTTAGAAAGATTCTGGTAGAAGCTAGGCAGAAGACACCAGGAGGAAGAAGTGCTGTGCAACTCCATTTCTCTACTGGGACTAAAGAAGTAGAACTCTTGTAGTTGGACCTTAAATTTAGGGTAAAAAAACAAACAAACAAAAAACCAAAAAAAATGATTGTGTTTGTCTGGGTTAACTGAATTGAATGGTTATCTGAACAGTTATCTAGGTGTAAATCTCAGGTGACTGAAAGGGATTGATAGCTGTGCAGTTCAAATTGATTTTAGAAAGATCTAGTAAGTAGGGGGAGTGGCATAGCTAGTAGGAAGCTAAATTTAAAGACTGCTTTTGAAAGATTCTGCTAGAAGCTTAGCAGAAGACACCAGGAGGAAGGAGTGTTCTATGACTGGACTTCTCTACTAGGACTAAAGAGGTAGAACTCTTGTTCTTGGACCTTTAATTTAGGATAAAAAAACTAACAAACAAAACAAACAAAAAAATTAGTGTGTTTGTCTGAGTTAACATAACTGAATGGTTATCTGAAAAATTATCTAGTTGTAAATCTCAGGTGACTGAAAGGGCTTGATAGCTGTGCAGTTTAAATTGTTTATACAAAGATCTAGTAAGTAGGTAGAGTGACTTAGCTAGATGGAAGCAAAATTTAAAGAATGCCTCAGAAAGATTCTGCTAGAAGCTTGGCAGAAGACACCAGGACAAAGGAGTGCTGTGTGACTGGACTTCTCAACTAGGACTAATAAAGTAGAGCTCCTGTGCTTGGACCTTTAAATTAGGGTTTAATTTAGGGTAAAAAAACAAACTAACAAACAAAACAAAAATAATTATTGTGTTTGTCTGAGTTAACTGAACTGAATGGTTATCTGAGCAGTTATCTAGGGGTAACTCTCAGGTGACTGAAATGGCTTGATAGCTGTGCATTTTTAATTCTTGTAGAAAGATCTAGTAAACAGATGGAGTGGCTTTGCTAGAAGGAAGCTAAATTTAAAGAATGCCTCAGAAAGATTCTGCTAGAAGCTTGGCCGAAGACACCAGGATGAAAGAGTGTTATGTGACTGGACTTTTCTACTAGGACTAAAGAAGAAGAAATCTTGTACTTGGACCTAAAATTTAGGGTAGAATAACAAACTAACAAAAAACCAAAAAAATGTGTGTGTTTGTCTGAGTTAATGTAACTGAGTGGTTATCTAAACAGTTTTATAGATGTAAATCTCAAGTGACTGAAAGGGATTGATAGCTGTGCAGTTTAAATTGCCTGCAGAAAGATCTAGTAGGTCAGGGGAGTGGCTTAGCTAGAAGGAAGCTTAATTTAAAGACTGCCTTAGAAAGATTCTCCAAGAAGCTTGGCGAAGACACCAGAAGGAAAGAGTGCTGTGTGACTGGACATCCCTACTGGGACTAAAGAAGTCGAACTCTTAGACTTGGACCTTTAATTTAGGGTAAAAAAACAAGCTAATAACAAAACAAAAACAAAATTGGATGTTTGTCTGAGTTAACTGAACTGAATAGTTATCTGAACAGTTACCTAGGTGTAAATCTCAGGTGACTGAAGGGGTTTGATAGCTGTGCAGTTTAAATTGCTTGTAGAAAGATCTAGTAAGTAGGGGGAGTGGCTTTGCTAGACGGAAGCTACATTTAAATACTGTCTTGGAGAGATTCTGCTCGAAGCTTGGCAGAAGACATCAGGATGGAGGAGGGCTGTGTGACTGGACTTCTCTACCGGGACTAAAGAAGTAGATCTCTTGTTCTTGGACTTTTAATTTAGGGTAAAAAACAAACTAACAAACAAAACAAAATAAAATTATTGTGTTTGTCTGTGTAAACTGAACTGATGGTTCTCTGAACAGTTATCTAGGTGTAATTCTCAGGTGATGAAAAGAGCTTGATAGCTGTGCAGTTTAAATTGCTTGTAGAAAGATCTAGTGAGTAGGGGAGTGGCTTAGCTAGAAGGAAGCTAAATTTAAAGACTGCCTTAGAACGATTTTTATAGAAGCTTTGCAACAGACACCAGGAGGAAGGAGTGCTGAGAGCCTTGACTTTTCTACTGGGACTAAAGAAGCAGAACTCTTGTACTTGGACCTTTAATTTAGTGTAAAAAAAAACAAACTAACAAACAAATCAAAAAAATGAGTGTGTTTCACTGAGTTAATTAAACTGAATGGTTATCTGAGCAGTTATCTAGGTGTAAATCTCAGGTGACTGAAAGGGCTTGATAGTTATGCAGTTTCAATTGCTTGCAGAAAGATCTAGTAAGTAGGGGGAGTGGCTTAGCTAGAAGGAAGTTAAATGTAAAGACTGCCTTAGAAAGATTTTTATAGAAGCTTTGCAGCAGACACCAGGAGAAAGGAGTGCTGTGAGGCTAAGCTTTTGAACTGGGACTAAAGAAGTAGAATTCTTGTACTTGGACCTTTAATTAACGGTAAAAAAAAAAACAAATTAAACAAATCAAAAAGAAATTAGTGTGTTTGTCTGAGTTAACTGAACTGATTGGTTATCTGAGCAGTTATCTTGGTGTCAATGCCATGTGACTGAAAGGGCTTGATAGCTGTGCAGTTTCAATTGCTTGTAGAAAGATCTAGTAACTAGGGGAGTGGCTCAGCTAGAAGGAAGCTAAATTTAAAGATTGCCTTAGAAAGATTCTTATAGAAGCTTTACAGCAGACACCAGGAGGAAGGAGTGCTGTGTGACTGGACTTATTTACTGAAACTAAAGAGGGAGTACTCTTGTTCTTGGACCTTTAGTGTAGGGTAAAAAAACAAACTAAAAAACAAAATAATAAAATGTGAGTGTTTGTCTGAGTTAACTGAACTGAATGGTTGTCTAACCAGTTATCAAGGTGTTAAAATCAGGTGACTGAAAGGGCTTGATAGCTGTGCAATTTAAATTGCTTGTTGAAAGAATTAGTAAGTAGGGGGAGTGTCTTGGCTAGAAGGATGCTTAATGTAAAGACGGCCTTAGAAAGATTCTCCAAGAAGCATGGTCAAGACACCAAAAAGGAAGGAGTGCTGTGTGATTGGACTTCCCTACTGGCACTAAAGAGCAGAACTCTTGTACTTGGACCTTTAATTTAGGGTAAAAAACAAACTAACAAACAAAACAATAAAAAAGTATTGTGTTTGTCTGAGTTGACTGAAATGAATGGTATCTGAATAGTTATCTAGGAGTAAATCACAGGCGACTGAAAGGGCTTGATAGCTGTGCCATTTAAATTGCTTGTAGAAAGATCTAGTAAGTAGGGGGAGTGGCTTAGCTAGTAGGAAGCTAAATTTAAAGATTGCCAGAGAAAGATTCAGCTAAGTGCTTGGCAGAAGACACCAGGAGGAAAGAGTTCTTTGAGAACTGACTTCTCTACTGGGACTAAGGAAGTAGAACTATTGTACTTGGACCTTTACTTTATGGTAAGAAAACAAACTAAAAAGACAAAACAAAAAAGTATGTGTTTGTCTGAGTTAACTGAACTGAATGGTTTTCTGAACAGTTGTCTAGGTGTAAATCTTCGTGTCTGATAGGGCTTGGTAGCTGTGCAGTTTAAATTGCTTGTAGAAAGATCTAGTAAGTAAGAATAGTGGCGTAGCTAGAAGGAAGCTAAATTTAAAGATTGCCTTAAAAAGATTCTGCTAGAAGCTTGGTAGAAGACCCCAGGAGGAAGGAAAGCTGTGTGACTGTACTTCTCTACTGGGGCTAAATAAGTTGAGATCTTGAAGTCTGACTTTTAATTTAGTGTAAAAAGGCAAACTATCAAACAAAACAATAAGAAAATTAAGTGTTTGTCTCAGTTAACTGAACAGAATGCTTATCTGAACAGTTATCAAGGTGTAAATTTCAGGTGACTGAAAGGGTTTGATAGCTGTGTAGTTTAAGTTGGTTGTAGAAAGAGCTTGTAAGTAGGGGAGTGGCTTAGCTAGAAGGAAGTTAAATTTAAAGACTGCCTCAAAAAGATTCTACTAGTTGCTTGGTAGCAGACACCAGGAGGAAGGAGTGCTGTGTGGCTGGACTTCTCTGCTGGGACTAAAGAAGTAGAACTCTTGTACTTGGACCTTTAATGTAGGGCAAAAATACAAACTAACATTCAAATAAAAAAAATTAGTGTATCTGTCTGAGTTAACTGAACAGAAAGATTATCTGAACAGTTAGCTAGGTTTAAAACTCAGATGACTGAATGGGCTTGATAGCTGTGCAGTTTAAATTGCTTGTAGAAAGATCTAGTAAGTAGGGGGAGTGGCTTAGCTAGTAGGAAGCTAAATTTAAACATTGCCTGTGAAAGATTCTGCTAAAAGCTTGACAGAAGACACCAGGAGAAAGGAGTGCTGTGTGACTGGACTTCTTTACTGAAACTAAAGAGGGAGTACTCTTGTACTTGGACATTTAGTGCAGGGTAAAAAAAACAAACTAAAAAACAGAAGAAAAAAATGTGAGTGTTTGTCTGAGTTAATTGAACTGAATGGTTTTCTGAACAGTTATCTAGGTGTAAATCTCAGGTGACTGAAAGGGCTGGATAACTGTGCATTTTAAATTGCTTGTAGAAATATCTAGTAAGTAGGGGGAGCGGCTTAGCTAGTAGGAAGCTAAATCTGAAGTTTGACTGAGAAAAATTCTGCTAAAAGCTCGGCAGAAGACACCAGGAGGAAAGAGTGCTGTGTGACTGGACTTCTCTACTGGGACTAAAGAAGTAGAACACTTGTACTTGGACCCTTACTTTAGGATAAAAAAAACAAACAAACAAAACAAAAAAAAATGAGTGTGTTTGTCTGAGATTATTGAACTGAATGGCTATCTTGACAGTCATCTAGTTGTAAATCTCAGGTGACTGAAAGGGCTTGATAGCTGAGCAGTTTAAATTGCTTTTAGAAAGATCTAGTGAGTAGAGGCTGTGGCTTAGCTAGAAGGAAGCTAAATTTAAAGACTGCCTTAGAAAGATTCTGCTAGAAGCTTGGCAGAAGACACCAGGAGGAGGGAGGACAATGTGACTATACTTCTCTACTCGGATGAACGAAGTAGAGCTCTTGTACTTGGAACTTTAATTTATGGTAAAAAATCAAACCAACAAACAAAACAAAAAATACTGTGTTTGTCTGAGTTAACTGAACTGAATGCTTATCTGAAGAGTTATCTAGGTGTAAATTTCAGGTGATTGAAAGTGCTTTATAGCTGCACAGTTTAAATTGCTTGTAGAAAGATCAAGTAAGTAAGGGGAGTGGCTTAGCTAGAATGAAGCTAAATTTAAATAATGCATTAGAAAGATTCTGTTAGAAGTTTGGCAGAAGACACCAGGAGGAAGGAGTGCTCTGTGATTGGACTTATCTACTGGGACTAGAGAGGTAGGTCTCTTGTACTTGGACCTCTAATTTAGGGTAAAAAAAAATAACAAACAGAACAAAAAAATAGTGTTTTTGTCTGAGTTAAATGAACTGAATGGTTTTCTGAACAGTTAGCTAAGTGTAAATCTCAGGTGACTGAAACAGCTTGATAAATGTGCAGTTTAAATTTAGTATAGAAAGATCTAGTTAGTAGGGTGAGTGGCTTAGCTACAGGGAAGCTACATTTAAAGAATGCCTTAGAGAGATTCTGCTAGAATCTTGGCAGAAGACACCAGGATAAAGGAGTGCTCTGTGACTGGACATCTCTACTGGGACTAAAGAGGAAAGAATCTTGACTTGGACCTTAAATTCCTAGTAAAAAAAAAAATAACAAAAAACAAAAATAAATGTATATGTTTGTCTGAGATAACAGAACTGAATGGTTATCTGAATAGTTATCTAATTGTAAATCTCAGGTGACTGAAAGGGCTTGATAGCTGTGCAGTTTAAATTGCTTATAGTAAGATCTAGTAAGTAGGGAGAGTGGCTTAGCTAGTAGAAAGCTAAATTTGAAGATTGCCTATGAAAGATTCTGCTAAAAGCTTGACAGAAGACACCAGGAGAAAGGAGTGCTGTGTGACTGGACTTCTTTACTGAAACTAAAGAAGGACTACTCTTGTACTTGGACCTTTAGTGTAGGGTAAAAAATCAAACTAGAAAACAAAAGAAACAAATGTGAGTGTCTGCGTTAACTGAACTGAATGGTTTTCTGAACAGTTATCTAGGTGTAAATATCAGATGACAGAACGGGCTTGATAGCTGTGCAGTTTAAATTGCTTGTTGAAAGTCCTAGAAAGTAGGGGTAGTGGCTTAACTAGAAGGAAGCTAAATTTAAAGACTGCCTTCAAAAGATTCTGCAAGAAGCTTGCCAGAATACACCAGGAGGAAGGAGTGCTGTGTGAGTAGACTTCTCTACCTGGACTAAAGAAGTAGAACTCTTGTACTTTGGACCTTTAATTTAGGATAAAAAAATAAACAAAACAAAAAAATTAGTGTGTTTGTCTGAGTTAACTGAACTGAATGGTTATCTGAACAGTTAATTAGGTGTAAATCTCAGGTGACTGAAAGGGCTTGGTAGCTGTGCAGTTTCAATTGCTTGTAGAAATATCTAGTAAGGAGGGGAAGTGGCTTAGCTAGAAGAAAGCTAAATTTAAGGACTGCCTGAGAAAGATTCAGCTAGAAGCTTTGCAAAAGACACCAGGAAGAAGGAGAGCAGTGTGACTGGACTTCTCTACTGGGACAAAAAAAGTAGAACTCTTGTACTTGGTCCTTTAATTTAGGGTAAAAAAGCAAACTAGCAAACAAAACAAAACAAAAATTAATGTATTTGTCTGAGTTAACTGATCTGAATGGTTACTTGAACAGTTATCTAGGCGTAAATCTCAGGTAACTGAAAGGGCTGGATAATTGTGCATTTTAAATTGCTTGTAGAAAGATCTAGTAAGTAGGGAAGTGGCTTAGCTAGTAGGAAGCTAAATTTAAAGATTGCCTGTGAAAGATTCTGCTAAAAGCTTGACAGAAGACACCAGGAGTAAAGAGTGCTGCGTGACTGGACTTCTTTACTGAAACTAAAGAGGGAGTACTCTTGTACTTGGACCTTTAGTGCAGGGTAAAAAAACAAACTAAAAAACAGAAGGAAGAAAAAAATGTGAGTGTTTGACTGAGTTAACTGAACTGAATGGT
Organism: Neoceratodus forsteri; assembly: GCA_016271365.2. NCBI lineage: Eukaryota > Metazoa > Chordata > Ceratodontiformes > Ceratodontidae > Neoceratodus > Neoceratodus forsteri. The sequence continues at coordinate 421,309,844 of CM057458.1, forward strand.
TTTCTGAACAGTTATCTAGGTGTAAATCTCAGGTGACTGAAAGGGCTGGATAACTGTGCATTTTAAATTGCTTGCAGAAATATCTAGTAAGCTGGGGGAGTGGCATAGCTAGTAAGAAGCTAAATTTAAAGTGTGCCTGAGAAATATTCTGCTAAAAGCTTGGCAGAAGACACCAGGAGGAAGGAGTGCAGTGTGACTGGACTTCTCTACTGGGACTAAAGAAGTAGAACTCTTGTACTTGGACCTTTACTTTAGGGTAAAAAAACAAACTAAAAAACAGAAGGAAGAAAAAAATGTGAGTGTTTGACTGAGTTAACTGAACTGAATGGTTTTCTGAATAGTTATCTAGGTGTACAGTAAATCTCAGGTGACTGAAAGGGCTAGATAACTGTGCATTTTAAATTTCTTGTAGAAATATCTAGTAAGTAGGGGGAGTGACTTAGCTAGAAGGAAGCTAAATTTAAAGTTTGACCGAGAAATATTCTGATAAAAGCTTGGCAGAAAACACCAGGAGGAAGGAGTGCTATGTGACTGGATTCTCTACTGGGACTAAAGAAGTAGAACTCTTGTACTTGGACATTTAATTTAGGGTAAAAAAACAAACTAACAAACAAAACAAAAAAAGTTTGTGTGTTTGAGTTAACTGAACTGAATGTTTATCTGAAGATGTATCTAGGTGTAAATGTCAGGTGACTGAAAGGGCTTGATAGCTGTGCAGTTTAAATTGCTTGTAGAAAGATCTAGTAAGTAGGGAGAGTGGTTAAGCTAGAAGGAAGCTAAATTTAAAGACTGCCTTAAAAAGATTCTGCTAGAAGCTTGGCATAAGACACCAGGAGGAAGAAGTGCTGTGTGACTGTACTTCTCTACTTGGACAAAAGAAGTTGAACTCTTGAAGTTTGACCTTTAATTTAGGGTAAAACAATCTAACTAACAAACAAAACAGAAAGAAAATAGTGTGTTTGTCTGAGGTAACGGAACTGAATGCTTATCTGAACGGTTGTCGAGGTGTTAATTTCACGTGACTGAAAGGGCTTGATAGCTGTGCAGTTTAATTTGCTTTTAGAAAGGTCTAGTAAGTAGAGGCTGTGGCTTAGCTAGAAAGAAGCTAAATTTAAAGACTGCCTTAGAAAGATTCTGCTAGAAGCGTTGCTGAAGACCAGGAGGAGGGGAAGACGAAATGTGACTATACTTCTCTACTCGGATGAAGAAGTAGAGCTCTTGTACTTGGAACTATAATTTTGGTAAAAAATCAAACTAACAAACAAAACAAAAAAAAATGCTGTGTTTGTCTGAGTTAACTGAACTGAATGCTTATCTGAAGAGTTATCTAGGTGTAAATTTCAGGTGATTGAAAGTGCTTTATAGCTGCACAGTTTAAATTGATTGAAGAAAGATCAAGTAAGTAAGGGGAGTGGCTTAGCTAGAATTAAGCTAAATTTAATAATACATTAGAAAGATTCTGCTAAAAGTTTGGCAGAAGACGCCAGGAGGAAGGAGTGCTCTATGATTGGACTTATCTACTGGGACTAAAGAAGTAGGTCTCTTGTACTTGGACCTCAAAGTTAGGGTAAAAAAAAAATAACAAACAGAACAAAAAAATAGCGTTTTTGTCTGAGTTAACTGAACTGAATGGTTTTCTGAACAGTTAGCTAAGTGTAAATCTCAGGTGGCTGAAACGGCTTGATAAATGTTCAGTTTAAATTTTGTTTAGAAAGATCTAGTAAGTAGGGTGAGTGGCTTAGCTATAAGGAAGCTACATTTAAAGAATGCCTTAGAGAGATCCTGCTAGAATCTTGGCAGAAGACACCAGTATGAAGGAGTGCTCTGTGACTGGACATCTCTACTGGGACTAAAGAGGAAAGAATCTTGACTTGGACCTTAAATTCCTGGTAAAAAAACTAACAAAAAACAAAAATAAATATATATGTTTGTCTGAGATGACAGAACTGAATGATTATCTGAATAGTTATCTAATTGTAAATCTCAGGTGACTGAAAGGGCTTGATAGCTGAGCAGTTTAAATTGCTTATAGTAAGATCTAGTAATTAGGGAGAGTGGCTTAGCTAGTAGAAAGCTACATTTGAAGATTGCCTATGAAAGATTCTGCTAAAAGCTTGGCATAAGACACCAGGAGGAAGAAGTGCTGTGTGACTGTACTTCTCTACTTGGACAAAAGAAGTTGAACTCTTGAAGTTTGACCTTTAATTTAGGGTAAAACAATCTAACTAACAAACAAAACAGAAAGAAAATAGTGTGTTTGTCTGAGTTAACGGAACTGGATGCTTATCTGAACGGTTGTCGAGGTGTTAATTTCACGTGACTGAAAGGGCTTGATAGCTGTGCAGTTTAATTTGCTTTTAGAAAGGTCTAGTAAGTAGAGGCTGTGGCTTAGCTAGAAAGAAGCTAAATTTAAAGACTGCCTTAGAAAGATTCTGCTAGAAGCTTGGCAGAAGACACTAGGAGGAGGGAGGACAATGTGACTGTACTTCTCTACTCGGATGACTAAGCAGAGCTCTTGTACTTGGAACATTAATTTATGGTAAAAAATCAAACTAACAAACAAAACAAAAAAAATACTGTGTTTGTCTGAGTTAACTGAACTGAATGCTTATCTGAAGAGTTATCTAGGTGTAAATTTCAGGTGATTGAAAATGCTTTATATGTCCTCAGTTTAAATTGCTTGTAGAAAGATCAAGTAAGTAAGGGGAGTGGCTTAGCTAGAATGAAGCTAAATTTTAATAATGCATTAGAAAGATTCTGCTAGAAGTTTGGCAGAAGACAGCAGGAGGAAGGAGTGCTCTGTGATTGCACTTATCTACTGGGACTAAAGAGGTAGGTCTCTTGTACTTGGACCTCTAATTTAGGGTAAAAAAAAATACAAACAGAACAAAAAAATAGTGTTTTTGTCTGAGTTAACTGAACTGAATGGTTTTCTGAACAGTTAGCTAAGTGTAAATCTCAGGTGACTGAAACGGCTTGATAAATGTGCAGTTTAAATTTAGTATAGGAAGATCTAGTAAGTAGGGTGAGTGGCTTAATTATAGGGAAGCTACATTTAAAGAATGCCTTAGAGAGATTCTGCTAGAATCTTGGCAGAAGACACCAGGATGAAGGAGTGCTCTGTGACTGGACATCTCTACTGGGACTAAAGAGGAAAGAATCTTGACTTGGACCTTAAATTCCTGGTAAAAGAAACTAACAAAAAACAAAAATAAATGTTTATGTTTGTCTGAGATAACAGAACTGAATGGTTATCTGAATAGTTATCTAATTGTAAATCTCAGGTGACTGAAAGGGCTTGATAGCTGTGCAGTTTAAATTGCTTATAGATTAAGATCAGTAGGTAGAGTGGCAGTTAGTAGAAATCAATTGAAGATTGCCTATGAAAGATTCTGCTAAAGCTTGACAGAAGACACCAGGAGAAAGGAGTGCTGTGTGACTGGACTTCTTTACTGAAACTAAAGAAGGAGTACTCTTGTACTTGGACCTTTAATTTAGGATAAAATAAACAAAACAAAAAAATGAGTGTGTTTGTCTGAGTTAACTGAACTGAATGGTTATCTGAACAGTTAATTAGGTGTAAATCTCAGGTGACTGAAAGGGCTCGGTAGCTGTGCAGTTTCAATTGCTTGTAGAAATATCTAGTAGAAAGTGGGGAGGAGTGAAGCAGCTTGTAGGAAGCTAAATTTAAAGTTTAACTGAGAAATATTCTGCTAAAAGCTTGGCAGAAGACACCAGGAGGAAAGAGTGCAGTGTGACTGGACTTCTCTACTGGGACTAAAGAAGTAGAACACTTGTACTTGTACTTGGACCTTTACTTTAGGGTAAAAAAAACAAACAAACAAAACAAAAAAAAATGAGTGTGTTTGTCTGAGATTACTGAACAGAATGGCTATCTGGAGAGTCATCCAGTTGTAAATCTCAGGTGACTGAAAGGGCTTGATAGCTGTGCAGTTTAAATTGCTTTTAGAAAGATCTAGTGAGTAGAGGCTGTGGCTTAGCTAGAAGGACGCGAAATTTAAAGACTGCCTTAGAAAGATTCTGCTAGAAGCTTGGCAGAAGACACCAGGAGGAGGGAGGAACGAATGTGAGCTATGCTATTTCTCTGGGATGGAGCAGAAGTACAGCTCTTGTGGAACTTTTAATTTATGGTAAAAAATCAAACCAACAAACAAAAAAAAAAAAATGCTGTGTTTGTCTGAGTTAACTGAACTGAATGCTTATCTGAAGAGTTATCTAGGTGTAAATTTCAGGTGATTGAAAGTGCTTTATAGCTGCACAGTTTAAATTGCTTGTAGAAAGATCAAGTAAGTAAGGGGAGTGGCTTAGCTAGAATGAAGCTAAATTTAAATAATGCATTAGAAAGATTCTGCTAGAAGTTTGGCAGAAGACACCAGGAGGAAGGAGTGCTCTGTGATTGGACTTATCTACTGGGACTAAAGAGGTAGGTCTCTTGTACTTGGACCTCTAATTTAGGGTAGTAAAAAATAACAAACAAAACAAAAAAATAGCATTTTTGTCTGAGTTAAATGAACTGAATGGTTTTCTGAACAGTTAGCTAAGTGTAAATCTCAGGTGACTGAAATGGCTTGATAAATTTGCAGTTTAAATTTAGTATAGAAAGATCTAGTAAGTAGGGTGAGTGGCTAAGCTACATGGGAAGCTACATTTAAAGAATGTCTTCTGAGGAGATTCTGCTAGAATCTTGGCAGAAGACATCAGGATAAAGGAGTGCTCTGTGACTGGACATCTCTACTGGGACTAAAGAGGAAAGAATCTTGACTTGGACCTTAAATTCCTAGGAAAAAAAAAAAAAAAAAAAAAAAAAATTAATGTATATGTTTGTCTGAGATAACGGAACTGAATGGTTATCTGAATAGTTATCTAATTGTAAATCTCTGGTGACTGAAAGGGCTTGATAGCTGTGCAGTTTAAATTGCTTATAGTAAGATCTAGTAAGTAGGGAGAGTGGCTTAGCTAGTAGAAAGCTAAATTTGAAGATTGCCTATGAAAGATTCTGCTAAAAGCTTGACAGAAGACACCAGGAGAAAGGAGTGCTGTGTGACTGGACTTCTTTACTGAAACTAAAGAAGGAGTACTCTTGTACTTGGACCTTTAGTGTAGGGTAAAAAATCAAACTAGAAAACAAAAGAAACATATGTGAGTGTCTGATTTAACTGAACTGAATGGTTTTTTGAACAGTTGTCTGGAGTTGTACATATCAGATGACAGAACGGGCTTGATAGCTGTGCAGTTTTAAATTGCTTGTTGAAAGTCCAAGTAAGGTGGGGTAGGTGGCTTAACTAGAAGTAGCTAAATTTAAAGACTGCCTTCTAAAAGGTTCTGCAAAGAAGCTTGCCAGAGACTCCTGGGAGAGGAGTGCTGTGGCAGTTAACTTCTCTACTTGGACTAAAGAAGTGGCTCTTTTATTACTTTGGACCCTTTAATTTAGGATAAAAAAAAAAAGAAAACAAAAAATTAGTGTGTTTGTTTGAGTTAACTCGAACTGAATGGTTATCTGAACAGTTATTGTGGTGTAAATCTCAGGTGACTGAAAGGCTTTGGTAGCAGCTCTTCTTAAATTGCTTGTAGAAATATCTAGTAAGGAGGGAAGTGGCTTAGCTAGAAGGAAGTGCAATTTAAAGACTGGCTGAGAAAGATTCAGCTGTGGCTTCTGTAAAAGACACCAGGAGGAAGGAGTGCAGGGTGACTGAACTTCTCTACTGGGACAAAAGAAGTAGAACTCTTGTACTTGGTCCTTTAATTTAGGGTAAAACAACAAACAAAACAAAATTAATGTATTTGTCTGAGTTAATCTCATCTGAATGGTTACTGAACAGTTATCTGGCGTAAATCTTGTGTAACTGAAAGGGCTGGATAATTGTGCATTTTAAATTGCTTGTAGAAAGATCTTAGTAAGTAGGGGAAGTGGCTTAGCTTGTAAGCTAAATTTAAAGATTGTGGTGAAAGTTCTGCTAAAAAAGCTTCTGACACAAGACAATTGTGGAGTAAAGAGTGCTGCAGTTTGGAATTGTTTACTGAAACTAAACAGGAGTACTCTTGTACTTGGACTTTATTAGTGTAAGAAACAAACTAAAAACAGAAGGAAGAAAAATGTAGGTTTGTCTGAGTTAACTGGACTGAATGGTTTCTGAACAGTTATCTAATTTTAAATCTCAGGGTGACTGAAAGGGCTGGATAACTGTGCTTTAAATTCCTTGAAATATATCTAGTAAGTAGGGGGTGGCATGGCTAGTAAGAAGCTAAATTTAAAATTATTTCCTGAAATATTCTGCTCAAAAGCTTGTGAAGACACTGAGGAAGGTGCAGTGTGACTGGACTTCTCTACTGGGACTAAGAAGTAGAACTCTTGTACTTGGACCTTTACTTTAGGCAAAAAAGAACTAAAAAACAAAACCAAAAAGGTGTGTACTGTCTGATGTTGAACTGAATCATGGTTTTCTGAATAGTTATCTAGTTTTATGTAAACTTGTGGTGACTGAAAGGGTTAGATAATCTGTGCATTTTAAATTTCTTGTAGAAATATCTAGTAGTTAGGGAGTGAGGTTAGCTAGTAGGAAGCTAAATTAAAGTTTGACCAGAAATATTCTGATAAAAGCTTGCAGAAAATACCAGGAGGAAGGAGTGCTATGTCTGGATTCTCTACTGGGACTAAAGTAGTAGAACTCTTGTGCTTGGACATTTAATTTAGGGTAAAAAAACAACAACAAACAAAACAAAAAAGTTTGTGTGTTTTGAGTTAACTGAACTGAATGTTTATCTGAAGATGTATCTAGTGTAAATGTCAGGTGACTGAAAGGGCTTGATAGCTGTGCAGTTTAATTGCTTGTGAAAAGTCTAGTAAGTAGGGAGAGTGGTTAGAAGGAAGCTAAATTTAAAGACTGTCCCTAAAGATGATTCTACAGTTTGGCATAAGACACCAGGAGGAAGAAGCGTGTGGGACCCCTCATTTGGAAAGATGAACTTTGAGTTTACTGAATTTAGGTAAAACATCTAAATAACAAACAAAACAGAAAATAGTGTTTGTCTGAGGTAACGGAACTGAATGCTTATCTGAATGGTTTGTCGTGCACTTTCACGGACTGAAAGGGTTTGATAGCGTGCAGTTTTAATTTGTTTTAGTGTCTAAAGTAGAGGCTGTGGTTTAGCAAGAAGTTAAATTTAAAGACTGCCTTAGAAGATTTGCTAAAGTTTGACTGAGACACCAGGAGGGGAAGAATGTGACTTACTTCTCTCGGATGAACGGTGAGTCTTTGTGCTGGAACTAATTTATGGTAAAAATCAAACTCTTAAGCAAAACAAAAATGCTGGTTTGTCTGAGTTAACTGAACTGAAGTTTACTGAGAGTTATCTAAAATTTAGGTGATTGAAAGTGTTTATAGTGTACAGTTTAAATTGTTTGTAGAAAGATCAAGTAAGGGGGATGATGTTGGAATGACAAATTTAATGATGCATTGAAAGATTTTAGAGTTTGCAGAGGATCAGGAGGAAGGGTGCTCATGATTGGACTTATCTACTGGGACTAAAGTAGTCTCTTGTGCTTGGACCCTGTTGAGGTAAAAAATAACCGACAGAACAAAAAAAATAGCTTTTGTCTGAGTTAACTGAACTGAATGGTTTTCGAACAGTTAGCTAGTAACTTCAGTGGCTGAAACGTTTTGATAAATGTCAGTTTAAATTTTGTTTAGAAAGATCTAGTAAGTAGGGTGAGTGGTTTAGCTAAGGAAGTACATTTAAAGAATGCCTTAGAGAGATTCTTCTGGACTTTTGGGTAGAAGACACCAGATGAAGGAGTGCCTGTGACTGGACACTCTACTGGGACAAAGGGAAAGAATCTTGGTTTGGACCTAAGGTCTAAAAAAAACTAATAAAACAAAATAAATGTATATGTTTGTCTGAATGACAGAACTGAATGATTATCTGAATTTATCTAATTAAAATCAGTGACTGAAAGGGTTTGATAGGTGCAGTTTAAATTGTAGTAAGATCTAGGTAGGGAGATGTAGCTAGTAGAGCTCAATTTGAAGATTCTTGAAAGATTCTGCTGTGCTTAGCATAGACACGTGGAGGAAGTAGTTGACTACTTACTTGGACAAAGAAGTTGAACTCAGTTTGACCTTTAATTTAGGGTAAACAATCTAACTAACAAACAAACAGAAAGAAAATAGTGTTTTTTCGAGTTAATGGAACTGATGCTTATCTGAACGGTTGTTTATGTTAATTTACGTGACTGGAAAGGCTTGATAGCTGTGCAGTTTACTTTGCTTAGAAAGGTCTGTAAGTAGAGGCTGTTTTAGCTAGAAAGAAGCAACTTAAGACTGCCTTAGAAGATTCTGCAGTTTGGCAGAAGACACTTGGAGGAGGGAGAATGGATGTGCTTTCTTCTCGGATGAGTGAAGTAGAGCTCTTGTGCTGGAACATTAATTTATGGTAAAAATCAACCAAAACAAACTAAAAAATACTGTGTTTGTCTGGGTTAACTGAACGAATGCTTATCTGTTATCTTTAGGTAAATTTCGGTGATTGAAAATGCTTATATGTCCTCAGTTTTGTTTGTAGAAAGATGGTAAGTAAGGGAGGTTTTAGTAGAATGAAGTTATTTTAATAATGCATTAGAAAGATTCTGCTAGAAGTTTGAAGACACCAGGAGGAAGGAGTGCCTTGATTGAATTTATCTACTGACTAAAGAGGTGGTCTCTGTACTTGACCCTATTTAGGGTAAAAAATAACAACAGAACAAAAATGGTGTTTTTGTCTGTTAACTGAACTGACTGGTTTTCTGAACAGTTAGCAAAAGGTAAACTTGGTGACTGGAACGCTTGATAAATGTGCAGTTTGAATTTAGTATAGAAGATCTAGTAAGTAGGTGAGTGTTTAACTATAGGAAGCTAAGTTTAAAGAATGCCTTAGAGATTCTGCAGAATCTTCAGAAGACACCAGGATGAAGGTGTGTTTGTGACTGACATCTCTCTGACTAAAGAGGAGAATCTTGACTGACCTTAGAATTGACAGTAGAAAAACTAACAAAACAAAAATGAATGTTTATGTTTGTCTGAGATAGAACTGAATGGTTTGTCTGAATAGTTATCTAATTTAAATCTCAGGTTACTGAAAGGGCTTTATAGCTGTAGTTTAAATTGTTTGTAGTAAGATCTAGTAAGTGGGGAGAGGCTTAGCTAGAAAGCAACTTGAATATCTGTAAAGATTGCTAAAAGCGACAGAAGACACCAGGAGAAAGACTGTTGTGACTGGACTTCTTTACTGAAACTAAGAAGGAGTACTTGTACTTGGACCTTATTTAGGATAAAAAAATAAAAAAACAAAAAAATGAGTGTGTTGTCTGAGTTAACTGAACTGGTTATCTAATGTTAATTTTAAATCACAGGACTGAAAGGCTCGGAGCTGTGCAGTTTCAATTGCTTGTGTAATATCTGTAAGTAGGGGAGCTCGGAAGCAGAGGAAGCTAATTAAAGTTTGACTGAATATTTCATAAAAGCTTGAAGACACCAGAGGAAGAGGAGTGACTGGACTTCTATTAAGTCAAGAAGTAGAACACTGTACTTGGACCTTTTACAGGATAAAAAACATACAAACAAACAAAAATGGTGTGTTTTAAGGATGACTGACTGAATGGCTATCTGACAGTCATCTGGTTTAAACTTAGATGAAAGGGCTTATCTGTGCAGTTTAAGTGTTTTTAAAAGATCTGGTGGTAGGCTGTCTTGGCTGAGGAAGCTGATCCCAAGGCTGCCTTGAAAGATTCTGCTAGAAGCTGGAGACACTTGGGAGAATGGAGGACAATGTGAGTGCTTCACTCGGATGAATGAAGTACAGCTCTTGGCGTTTTAATTTATGAAAACAAACTAATGTCAAAAAAAAGAATACTGTGTGTCTGAGTTAACTGAATGCTGCCTGAAGAGTTATCTGGTGTAAATTTAGGTGATTGAGTGTTTTATAGCTGCACAGTTTAAATTGTTGGAAAGATCATAAGTAAGGGTGGCTTAGCTAGAATGGCTAAGTTAATAATGTATTAGAAAGATTCTAAAGTTTGCAGAAGACACCAGGAGGAAGGAGTGCTCTGTGATTGACTTATACTGGGACTAAAGAGGTTGGTCTCGTACTTGGATCACTAATTTGGGGTAAAAAAATAACAAAAGAACAAAAAATGTTTTGGTTGAGTTAAATGAACTGAATGGTTTTCTGAAGTTAGCAAACAAACTTGGGTGACTGAAATGGCTTGATAAATGTAGTTTAAATTAGTATAGAAAGATCTAGTAAGTAGGGTGAGTGGCAGCTACAGGGCTACATTTAAGAATGCTTTAGAGATTTGCTAGAATCTGGCAAAATACACAGGATAAAGGGTGCTCTGGTTGGACATCTCACTGGGACTAAAGAGGAAAATTCTTGGCCTTAAATTTCTAAAAAAAAAAACTAAAAACAAAAATAAATGTTTATGTTTGTCTGAGATAACAGAACTGAATGGTTATCGAATAGTTATCTAATTGTAATCTAGGTATTGAAGGGCTTATTAGGCTACGGTTAAATTGCTATAATAAGATCTATTGTGGTAGGTGGCAGCTGTAAAGCAATTTGAAGACTGAAAGATTCTGTAAAAGCTTGACAGAGACACCAGAAAGGAGTGTTGTGACTGACCGCTACTGAAACTAAGAGGACACTTCTTGTGCTTATTAGTGTGTGTAAAAAATCCGAAAACAAAAAAACAAAGTGATGTTGCGTTAACGAACGAATGGTTTTCTGAATGTTATCTAGGTGTAAATATCGATGACGAACGGGCTTGATAGCTGTGCAGTTTAAATTGCTTGTTGCTAGTCCTACAGGGGGTAGGGCAACTAGAAGAAGCAACTTTAGATCGTTTCAAAAGATCTGCAGAAGCTGCCAGAATGCCAGGAGGAAGGTGTGTGTGAGTAGACTTCTACTTGGCTAAAGTGAGAACTTTGTACTTGGACCTTTAATTTAGGATAAAAGTAGTGTGTTTGTCTGAGTTAACTGGGCTGAATGTTATCTGAACAGTTAGTTGGTGTCATCTTTGGTGACTGAAAGGCTGTAGCTGTGCAGTTCAATTGTTTGTAAAATATCTGTGAGAGGGAAGTGGCTTAGCTAGAAGATAAATTAGACTGCCTGAGAAGGACTAGCTAGAAGCTTGCAAAGACACCAGAAGGAAGGATGTGACTGACTTCTGCTGGGACAAAGTATGATCTTTTACTTGTCCTTAATTTGGGTAAAGCAAACTAGCAAACAAAACAAACAAAATTAATGTATTTGTCTGTGTAGTCTGATGGTTACGAACAGTTATCTGGTGTAACTGGTAACTGAAAGGGCACATTAGCATTTTAAATTGCTTGTGAAAGATCTAGTAAGTGGGGGTGGCTTGCTAGTAGGAAGCAAATTTAAAGATTGTTAGGAGATTCTGCAAAAGTGATGTGAAGACACCAGGAGTAAGGGTGCTGCGTGACTGGACTTCTTTACTGAAACTAAGAGGGTACCGTGTACTTGGACCTTTTGTTTAGTAAAAACAAACTAAAAAAAGAAGAAAAAATGTGAGTGTTGTGAGTTAACTGAATGGTTTTTCTGAACGGTTATCTGGGTGTAAATCAGGTGACGAGGGCTGGAGACTGTGCATTTTATCGCTTGTAGAAATATTTGCAGTAGGGGAGTGCTTGGCTAGTAGAAGCTGCATTTTAGTGCTGAAATATTCTTCTGCTAAAGTAGTGAGACACCAGAGAGGTGGGTGTGACTAAACTTCTGGTCGGATGAGCAGTAGAGTCTTATGTTGGAACTTTAATTTATAAAATCAAACCAATAAACAAAACAAAAAAAATGCTGTGTTTGTCTGAGTTGTCTGAACTGGATGCTTGTTTAAGAGTTATCTAGGTGTAAATTTCAGGATTAAGTGCTTTATAGCTGAACAGTTTAAGTTGCTTGAAAGATCAAGTAATTAAGGGTAGGCTGCTAGAATGAGCTAAATTTAATGCATTAGAAAGATTCTGCAGAAGATTGGCAGAAGCGTAGGGGAGAGTTCTATGATTAACTTGTTTGATAGATAAAGAGGTAGGTCTTGTACTTGGACCCTAATTTAGGTAAAAAAATAACAACAGAACAAAAATTGGCTTTTTCTGAGTTAACTGAACTGAATGGTTTTCTGAACAGTTAGTTAAGTGTAATCTTGTGACTGACGCGATAAATGTTTAGTATAATTTGGTATAGAAGATTAGAAAGTAGGTTCAGTGGCTTATTGGGAAGCTGCATTTAAAGAATGCCTTAGAGTTTCTATGACTCTTGGCAGAAGACCAGGATGAAGAGTACTCTGACTTTATATCTCTACTGGACTAAAGAGGAAACAACTGGCTTGGACTTAAATTCTGTAAAAAAAACAAACAAAAAACAAAAATAAATGTATGTTTGTCTGAGAGAGAAATGAATGGTTATCTGAATAGTTATCTAATTGTAAACCAGGTGACTGACGGTAAGCTGTGCAGTTTCATTGTATAGTAAGATCTAATAAGTAGGGAGATTATTTAGCTGGTAGAAAGCTAAATTTGAAGATCGTGAAGAGATTCTCTACAAAGCTTGCTAAGACACCTGAGAAAATTGGTTGGCTTACTTTCTGGGACTAAAAGTAGAACTTTGTACTTGGACCTTTACTTTGGGTACTTAAAAACAAAACAAAAAAGGTGTGTATGTCTGATTAAATTTGAATGGTTTCTAATGGTTATCTAGGTGCAGAAACTTCAGGTGACTGAAAGGCTGGATAATGTCATTTAATTCTTGTAGAAATATCTAGTAAGTAGGGGAGGGCTAGCTGAGGGAAGTTAAACTTAAGTTTGACCAGAAATATTCTGATAAATGGCAGAAAACACCAGAGGAAGAGTGTGACTGATTCTCTATGGGACTAAAGTAGAACCTTGTGTTTGCCATGATTTGGGGTAAAAACAAACTATGACATAAAACAAAAAAGTTTGTGTGTTTGATAACTGAATTTGAATATCAGATGTATCTAGTAAATGTCATGACTGAATTTTGATAGTTGTGCAGTTTAAATTGTTAGAAAGATCTGTAAGTAGGGAGAGGGTTGTTAGAAGGAAGCAATTAGCACTGCTTTAAAAGATTCGCTAGAAGCTTGCATAAGACACCAGGAGGAAGAAGTGCGTGACTGTAGTTACTGACAAAAGAAGTTGAACCTGAAGTTTGACTAATTTAGGGTGTATAATCTAAATAATAAAACAAACAGAAAAGAAGTAGTGTGTTTGTTGAGGTATGAGTTGAATGTTTATCTGAATGGTTGTGGGTGTTAATTTCGCGTGACTGAAAGGGCGATAGCTGTGCAGTTTAATTTGCTTTAGAAAGGTCAGTAGTAGAGGCTGTGGCTAGCCAAAAGAAGCTAAATTTAAAGACTGCCTGAAAGATTCTCTGAAGTTTGATTGAAGCCAGGAGAGGGAAGATGGGTGATCGTACTTTCACTGATGAATGAAGTAGATTTTGTATTGAACTTAATTTATGGTAAAAATCAAACCAACAAACAAACAAAATGCTGTGTTTGTTTGAGTTCTTCGTTGAATGTTTATCTGAAGTTATCTAGGTGTAAATTTCAGGTGATTGAAAGTGCTTTATATTGCACAGTTTTAAATTGTCGAAAGATCAAGTAAGTAAGGGAGTGGCTTAGCTAGAATGAAGCTAAATTTAATTATGCGTTAGAAAGATTCTGCTAGAAGTTTGGCAGAAGACGCCAGGAGGAAGGAGTGCTCTATGATTGACTATCTACTGGGACTAAAGAAGTAGGTCTCTTGTACTTGGACCTCAAGTTAGGGTAAAAATAACAAACAGACAAAAAATGGTGCTTTTGTCTGAGTTAGCTGATTTGAATGGTTTCTGAACAGTTCTTATGTAACTTGTGGCTGAAACTGCTGATAAATGTTGGTTTAATTTTGTTTAGAAGATCTAGGGTGGTGATGGCTTAGCTATAAGGAAGCTACATTTAAAGAATGCTTTAGAGATCCTGTTAGAATCTTGGCAGAAGACACCGGTATGAAGGTGCTGTGACTGGACATCCTACTGGGACTAAAGGGGAGAATCTTGACTTGGACCTAATTCTTGGTAAAAACTAACAAAACAAAAATAAATATATGTTTGTCTGAGACAGAACTGAATGATTATCTGAATAGCTCTAATTGTAAATCTCAGGTGACTGAAAGGGCTGATAGCTGAGCAGTTGAATTGTGTTAGTAAGATCTAGTAAGAAGAGGGCAGCTAGTGACTAAATTTGATTACCTATGAAAGATTCCTAAAAGCTGGCATAAGACACAGGAAGAAGTGCTGTTACTGTACTCTACTTGGCCAAAAGAAGTTGAACCTGTGTTTGACTCAATTTAGGGTAAAACAATCAACTAACAAACAAAACAGAAAATAGTGTGTTTGTCTTGATTATGAACTGGATGTTATCTGAAGGTTGTCGAGGTGTTGTTCCGGACTGAAAGGGTTTGATAGGTACAGTTTAATTGCTTAGAGGTCTAGTAGGGGCTGTGTTTAGCTAGAAAAAGCTAAATGAAGACTCCTTAGAAAGATTCTTCTAAACTTGCAGAAGACACTAGAGGAGGACAATGTGACTGTCTTCTCACTGGAGAGTAAGCAGAGCCTTGTACTTGGAACATTTATTGTATAAAATCAAACTAACAAACAAACAAAAAAATACTGTGTTGTCTGGGTTAACTGGTTGGTCTTATCTGAGTTATCTGGTGTAAATTTATGATTGAAATGCTTATATGTCCTCAGTTTAAGTTGCTTAGAAAGATCATAAGTAGGGGTGGCTTAGCTGGGGAATAAAATTTTAATAATGCATTGGGGAGATTCCTAGAAGTTTGCAGAAGATAATAGAGGAAGGAGTTCTGTGATTGACCTATCACTGGGACTAAAGAGGTATCTCTTGTACTGACCTCTAATTTAGGGTGAAAAATAACAAACAGAACAAAAAATAGTGTTTGTCTGATAATTGAACTGAATGGTTTTCGAACAGTTAGCAAAGTGTAAATCCAGGTGACTGGCAAATTGATAAATGCAGTTTAAATTAGTATAGGAAGATCTGTAAGTAGGGTTAGGGAACTATGGGAAGCTACATTTAAAGAATGTCGTAGAGATTCTCATGAATCGGCAGAAGACACCAGATGAAGATGCTCTGTACGGACATCTCTACTGACCAGTGAAAGAACTGGACTGACCTTAAATTTGGGAAAAAAAAACTGACAAAAACAAAAATGAATGTTTATGTTTGTCTAGATAACAGAACTGAATGGTTTATCGAATATTATTTAATTGTAAATCTCAGGTTACTGTGGCTTTATAGCTGTGCCGTTTAATTGCTTATAGTAAGATCTAGTAAGTAGGAGGTGGTTGCTGGTAGAAAGCTAATTTGAAGATTGTCATGAAAGATCTATAAAGCTTGACAGAAGATACCTGAGAAAGGAGGTTAGTGACTTGACTTTATTGAAACTAAAGAAGGTGTCTCTGCTTGGACCTAATTTGGATAAAAAAATAAATGGAAATATATATGTGTGTTTGTCTGATTAACTGAACTGAATGGTTATCTGAACAGTTAACAGGTAAATCACAGGTGACTGAAAGGCTCGGTAGCTGTGCAGTTTCAATGCTTGTAGAAATATCTAGTGTAGGGGGAGTGGTTTAGTAGAAGCAATTTAAAGTTTATTGAGAAGTATCTGCTAAAGCTTGGCAGAAGACACCAGGAGGAAAGATGTATGGCTGGACTTCTGTTGGCTAAAGAAGTAATTACTTGTGCTTGGCCTTTCTTTGGATAAAACATGGGCATACAAACAAAAAAAAGTAGTGTGTTTGTTGGGATGACTGAACTGAATGGCTATCTTGACTCACGATTTGTAAATCTCAGGTGACTGAAGGTTTATAGCTGTGCGGTGAATTGCTTTAGAGAATCTAGTGAGTAGGGCTGTGGTTTACTAGAAGGGAAGCTAACTTAAAGACTGCCTTGAAAGATTCTGCTAGGTTTGCAGAAGACACCCAGAGAATGAGGACAATGACTATGCTTCTGCAAGATGAACAGCGCTTTTGTACTTGAACTTTAATTTATGGTAGCTCAAACTAACAAACAAAACAAAAAAAATACTGTGTGTCTGGTTAACTGACTGAATGTTTACCTGAAGAGTCATTCAGGAATTTCAGGTGATTGAAAGTGTTTTATGCTCAGTTAAATTGCTTGTAAAAGACTGGTAAGTAGGGGAGTACTAGAATGAAGTTTAATTTCAATAATGCTTAGAAAGATTCTGCTAGAAGTTTGGCAGAAGACACCCAGAGAGTTGAGGCCTGTGGACTTATCATTGGGACTAGAGGTGTCTTTTTGCTGGACCTACTTTAGGTAAAAAAATACAAAAGAACAAAAATAGCGTTTTGTCTGGGTTAAATGAACTGATGGTTTTCTGAACAGTTAGAATGTAAATCTCAGGTGACTGAAATGGCTTGATATGTGCAGTTTAAATTAGTAAGAAAGATCTAGTGTTAGGGTGAGTGGCTTAGCTACAGGAAGCTACATTAAAGAATGCCTTAGATTCTGCTAGAATCCTGGCAAAATACACAGGATAAAGGAGGTCTGTGACTGGACATCTACTGGGACTAAAGGGAAAAGTCTTGACTTGACCTTAAGTTCAGGCAAAAAAACTAACAAAAACAAAATAAATGTATATGTTGTCTGGATAACAACTGAATGGTTATCTGAATAGTTATCTAATTGAATCTTGTGTGACTGAAAGGGCTTAATAGTGTGCAGTTTATGCTTGCTTATAATAAGATCTATAAGTAGGTAGAGTGGCTTAGCAGTAGAAAGCTAAATTTGAAGATTGTCATGAAAGATTCTGTTAAAAGCTTGACAGAAGACACCAGGAGAAGGGTGTGTGTGACTGGACTTCTTTACTAAACTAAAGAAGGACTATGTACTTGGACCTTTTGTCCATTCTCGCATCATGCTACACCCACCCTGTTGACACTGGTTCAGCTGTGGGCATCCCAAGCACTCCTGGTGCAGGAATGTTCAGTGTGCTGCAGACCCCTGTGCGGGCACAGTAACGTTCACACAGTGGAACCCCTGGTGGACCATCGGTGCCACCCCATGAGGCCTGTGGTCAGCCTGCCAGTGCTGCTGGGTCTTGGTGGGGCCACCCACGCATCCAAGGCAGATGTGGCATTGTGCCGCAAGACTGACCTGTCTCCTAGCATGGGCACTGTCTGGTGCTGCCCTGTGTGCATTGTGTGTTTCGGTGGACAGTGCATGGGTGGGTGCCCAGCCCTGCACGCAGTCACACGGTCCACCTTCACACCTTCCGGGTTGCTGTCCACAGGTAATGCGGTGCATGATGATGCCTGCATTGCACTGTACACCAGCGCAATGGTGCCCAGCATCTGACACACGCACGTGGACAGTCAGTGGACATGTGTGGCCTGTGGACATGTGTTGCTAGTGTTTGTGTTCTGGCTCAGCTTTGCACCTGACCTCCAGCACTGCCGAAAGCCTATTGTGTGTGCGCAGTGTGTGTCCATCCATGTGGCATGTTACTGTTCACTCCCTCCCTGGTTGTGTGTGGTGTGCTTTCTTGTGCCCTGCCACATCCCCTTGCCAGCATGCACCCTGGTGTGTTTCCATGCATGTCTGTGGGTTGTGCCCTAGCCACTGGTGGTTGCACATGGCACCGCGATTTACCTGTGTTGGCTGAAGTGCCCTCTGTGATGGTGTCCTGGTGCAGCCTGCCGAAGCTGGATCAGGTAGGGGGTCCCATCAGCCAAGGGGAGGCTGCCGCCCATCCCCATCATCACCGGGCGCGCTACTGGCGTTCCCATCGCTGTCCCTCTCTTCGACCTGTATGGGTTATCCCACAGTCATTGGTCATGTTGTGCAGGGATGCAACAGGGCCAGGAATATCCCACAGGCCTTTGAGGGGCTATACTGTAGGGCACCACCAGAGGTGTCCAGGCAATGGAAACACACCTTCAGCATCCCAAACACCCGCTCAATGACATTGCGTGTGGTAGCATGTGCCTCATTGTAGCATTGCTGCGATGGGGTCATGGGCCGCCGGTAGGGTGTGAGCAGCCAGGGACAGAGTGGGTATCCACTGTCACCTGTGTGAAGATTGTGGAGGTTAGTGTCATGCTCAGCTTCAGACTGCCCTGAACTTCACACACACCCATGTCACCTCTAGCCATACTCCTCATGCCATGATATGTCAATTTATTTACATACTCACCCACTAGATGACCTGTGAAATGTCCCCACTCTCAAATCGGTGGCACAGTGCCAACTGGTGCTATGTAAGAATCATGTCTCTCAGGTGTATGGCACAGACAGTTGATGATGCGCCACTGGCATCGCACACCACCTGGCAGTTGACATTGGAATATCCTGCGGTTCATGTCGGTGGCACCCTCAGGGCTAGGTGGTGTGTGTATGGCCACATGGGTGCAGTCTATCACCCCTAGCATGCCAGGCATATGTGCTACCTGTGGAACTCCTGTATGTTTGCTGTGCACTCTGCCGCAGTGCTGGGGAAATGGATGTACTCCGCAGCATGTGGCAGCAGTGTGCTGAGGAATTTGGTGAGGATGCATGGCATGGCTGACTGAGTTATGCCTGTGGAGTCCCCTGTTGGTCTCTGGAAGGTACCAGTGGCAAGCAGGCACATGCAGGCTGTTACCTTGGTCTCCACTGACAGAGCATGACTCCGTCATGTGGGTGTCTGCATCACATCACTGCACAGCTCACAGAGCCACCTCAGTATTGCCCTGTTCAGGCAGTACCGGCCCACAATCTTGATATCTGTATACAGCTCAAAGCTGGTGTGGGCTCGGTACTCCCTGTTGGGGGCATAACGCCGACCATCGCTTCCTTCCACGGCCACGGGCCCCCATGCTGTATGCCTTCACCCCTCATTATGGCATCCATGTGGAAGGTGGCACTGGCTATGTCCCTGGCTCTATGCGCTCTCCCCAGCAACTGTTGCTTTGTTCCCCGCTGTCCTGACTGCTACCTCCTGCACTAGGTACACCTACTGGCCTCTACTTTGTGTGGCACCACACACCTTCCCCTGCCCCTCTTCTGTGGTGTGGTTTCCCTGGCCTGCCCTCTTTCATGCTGCTTTCCTGTGCCTGTCTCTCCCCCTGCCTCATGTGGCTTCCCTGTAGTGTTCTTGCGCCTCTTCCTTGCTGCTTTTTATTTTGGCTCATTTCCGCTATATCGCAACTTCCGCCTGCTCCACTGTTGCGCATTGCACAAGTCTTTGACAATCACACTGCGCCCTTTATGCATGGTTTCTCACCCTTCAGTTGCACATGCCTTCATTATCATTGCGCTGTTGCTCAGCTTGTTTTCAGTGGTACAACTGCCTCCTGCTGAATATCGCAGAATGGCACATTTTCTGCCTTGCACTAGCGCAACCCTATTGCGCATGGCGCAACCCTTTTGAATATCCAGCCCCTTGCAAGTAGGGGGAGTGGCTTAGCTAGAAGGAAGCTAAATTTAAAGACTGCCTCAGAAAGCTAGAAGCTTAGCAGAAGACACCAGGAGTAAGGAGTGATGTGAGACTGGATTTCTCTACTTGGACTAAATAAGTAGAACTCTTGTACTTGGACCTTTAATTTAAGGTAAAAAAACAAACTAAGAAACAAAGCAAAACAAAAAATACTGTGTTTGTCTGAGTTAACTGAACTGAATAGTTATCTACATGTAAATCTCAGGTGACTGAAAGGGCTTGATAGCTGTGCAGTTTAAATTACTTGTAGAAAGATCTAGTAAGTGGGGTGGTGGCTTTGCTAGAAGGAAGCTAAATTTAAAGACTGTCTTACACAGATTCTGCTACAGCATGAAGTGAAGACAACAAAAGGCAGGAGTGCTATGTGACTGGACTTCTCTAATGGGATTAAAGAAGAAGAGCTCTTGTACTGGGACCTTTAATTTAGGGTAAAAAAACAAACTGACCAAAATAAATGAGTGTGATTTGTCTGAGTAAACTGAACTGAAGGGTTATCTGAACAGTTATCTAGGTGTTAATCTCAGGTGACTGAAATGACTTGATAGCAGTGTAATTTCTAGTAAGTAGGGGGAGTGGCTTAGCTAGAAGAAGCAATATTTAAAGACTGCCTGAGAAAGATTCTGACAGAAGCTTGGCAGAAGACAACAGGAGGAAGTAGTGCTGTGTGACTGGACTTCTCTACTGGGACTAAAGAAGTAGAACTCCTGTACATGGACCTTTAATTTAGGGTAAACAAAAGAAACTAACAAACAAAACCCCTAAAAATGAGAGTGTTTGTCTGAGTTTACTGAACTGAATTGTTATCTGAACAGTTATCTAGGTGTCTATCTCACTTGACCGAAAGACCTTTATAGCTGTACAGTTTAAATTGTTTGTTGAAAGATCTAGTAAGTAGGGGGAGTGGCTTAGCTAGAAATAAGTTAAATTTAAAGACTGCCTCAGAAAGATTCTGCTAGAAGCTTGGCAGAAGACAGCAGGAGTAAGGAGTGATGTGTGACTGGATTTCTCCACTGTGACTAAAGAAGTAGAACTCTTGTACTTGGACCTTTAATTTAGCATAAAAAAAACTAACAAACAAAACAAAACAAAAAATAGTGTGTTTGTCTGAGTTAACTAAACTGAATGGTTATCAGAACAGTTATCTAGGTGTAAATCTTAGGAGACAGAAAGGGCTTGATACCTGTGCAGTTTAAACTGCTTGTAGAAAGATCTAGTAAGTAGGGAGAGTGGCGTAGCAAGAAGGAAGCTATATTTAAAGACTGCCTTAGAAAGATTCTGCTATAAGCTTGGCAGAAGACAACAGGAGGAAGAGTGCTGTGTGACTGGACTTCTTTACTGGGATTAAAGAAGTAGAGCTCTTGTACTTGGACCTTTAATTTAGGGTAAAAAAACAAACTGACAAAAAAATGATTGTGTTTTGTCTGAGTTAACTGAACTGAATGGTTATCTGAACAGTTATCAAGGTGCAAATCTCAGGTGACCGAAATGGTTTGATAGGTGTGCAGTTTAAATTGCCTGTAGAAATATCTAGTAAGGAGGAGAAGTGGCTTAGCTAGAAGAAGCAATATTTAAAGACTGCCTTAGAAAGATTGTGCAAGAAGCTTGGTAGAAGACACCAGGAGGAAGTAGTGCTGTGTGACTGGACTTCTCTACAGGGGCCAAAGAAGTAGAACTCCTTTACTTGGACCTTTAATTTAGGGTTAAAACACAAACTAACAAATGAAACCCCCCAAAAATGACTGTGTTTGCCTGAGTTTACTATACTGAATGGTTGTCTGAACAGTTATCTAGGTGTAAATCTCACTTGACCGAACGGCCTTGATAGCTGTGCAATTTAAATTGCTTGTAGAAAGATCTAGTAAGTAGGGGGAGTGGCTTAGCTAGAACGAAGCTAAATTTAAAGACTGCCTTAGAAAGATTGTGCTAGAAGCTTGACAGAAGACACCAGGAGGAAGGAGTGCTTTGTGACGGGACTTCATTACTGGGATAAAGAAGTAGAACTCTTGTATTTGGACTTTTAATTTAGGGTATAAAAATGACAAAATAAATGAGTGTGTTTGTCTGAGATAACTGAACTGAATGGTTATCTGAACAGTTATCTAGGTGTAAATCTCAGGTGACTGAAATGGCTTGATAGCTGTGCAGTTTAAATTGCTTGTAGAAAGATCTAGTAAGTAGGGGGAGTGGCTTAGCAAGAAGACGCAATATTTAAAGACTGCCTTAGAAAGATTCTGCTAGAAGTTTGGCAGAAGACACCAGGAGGAAGTAGTTCTGTGTGGCTGAACTTCTCTACTGGGACTAAAGAAGTAGAACTCCTACACTTGGACTTTAATTTAGGGTAAAATAAGAAAACTAACAAACAAAACAAAAAAAATTATTGTGTTTGTCTGAGTTAATTATACTGAATGGTTATCTGAACAGTTAACTAAGTGTAATTCTCATTTGACTGAAAGGCCTTAATAGCAGTGCAGTTTAAATTGCTTGTAGAAAGATCTAGTAAGTAGGGGGAGCGGCTTAGTTAGAAAGAAGCTGAATATAAAGACTGTCTTAGAAAGATTCTGCTAAAAGTTTGGCAGAAGACACAAGGAGGAAGTAGTTCTGTGTGACTGAACTTCTCTACTGGGACTAAAGAAGTAGAACTCCTGTACTTGGACTTTAATTTAGGGTAAAAAGGCAAATTAACAAATAAAACAAAAAAAAATGAGTGTGTTTGTCTGAGATAACTGAACTGAATGGTTATCTAGGTGTAAATCTTAGGTGTCTGAAAGGGCTTGATAGCTGTGCATTTTAAATTGCTTGTAGAAAGATCTAGTAAGTAGGGGGAGTGGCTTAGCTAGAAGGATACTGAATATAAAGACTACCTTGGAAAGATTCTGCTAGAAGCTTGGCAGAACACATCAGGAGGAAGGAGTGTTGTGTGACTAGACTTCTCTACTGTGACTAAAGAAGTAGAACTCTTGTACTTGGACCTTTAATTTAGGGGAAAAAAACAATCTAATAAACAAAACCCAAAAAAATTAGTGTGTTTGTCTGAGTTAACTGAACTGAGTGGTTATCTGAACAGTTATCTAGATGTAAATCTTCAGTGACTGAATGGGGCTTGATAGTTGTGCAGCTTAAATTGCTTGTAGAAAGATCTAGTAAGTAGGTGGAGAGGCTTAGCTAGAAGGAAGCTACATTTAAAGACCATCTTAGAAAGATTCTGCTAGAAGCTTGGCAGAAGACTACAGGAGGAAGAGTGCTGTGTGACTGGACATCTCTACTGGGATTAAAGAAGTAGAGCTCTTGTACTTGGACCTTTAATTTAGGATAAAAAAACAAACTGACAAAAAACATGAGTGTGTTTTTTCTGAGTTAACTGAACTGAATCGTTAGTTGAATCATTATTTAGTTGTAAATCTCAGGTGACCGAAATGGTTTGATAGCTGTGCAGCATAAATTGCTTGTAGAAAGATTTAGTAAATAGGGGCAGTGGCTTAGCTAGAAGAAGCAATATTTAAAGACTGCCTTAGAAAGATTCTGCTAGAAGTTTGGCAGAAGACACCAGGAGGAAGTAGTTCTCTGCGGCTGGACTTCTGTACTGGGACTAAAGAAGTAGAACTCCTGTACTTGGACTTTAATTTAGGGGAAAAAAAGCAAACTAACAAACAAAACAAAAAAAAATGATTGTGTTTGTCTGAGTTAACTGTACTGAATGGTTATCTGAACACTTAACTAAGTGTAAATCTCATTTGACTGAAAGGCCTTAATAGCTGTGCAGTTTAAATTACTTGTAGAAAGATCTAGTAAGTAGGGAGAGCGGCTTAGCAAGAAGGAAGCTAAATTTAAAGACTGCCTTAGAAAGATTCTGCAAGAAGCTTGGCAGAAGACACCAGGACTAAGGAGTGATGTGTTACTGGACTTCTCTACTGGGACTAAAGAAGTAGAACTCTTGTACTTGGACCTTTAATTTAGGATAAAAAAACAAACTGACAAAAAAAGTGAGAGTGTTTGTCTGGGTTAACTGAACTGAATGGTTATCTGAACAGTTTTCTAGGTGTAAATCTCAGGTGACTGAAAGAGCTTGATAGCTGTGCAGTTTACATTGCTTGTAGAAAGATCTAGTAAGTAGGGGGAGTGGCTTAGCTAGAAGGAAGCTAAATTTAAATACAAAATCACACATGCCCACACAATGCAAAGCATCATGGGCTGCATATGCAAATCACCACAGAATGTTATGCTGGTCCAACTTTAAGCAGAATTGCATGGTGCCGAAAGGCCTCTCGCACAGTTTGCAAAGGGTGGTAACAGATGACATAGACATGTGTTTTGTCCTACCAGGACTCATCAGTATGCCTCATCTGTTTGATACCCCAGTGGAATGGACCAGCTACCCTAAGACAGTGTGTCTTGGATATGTTGTGGTGAACCCATTAAAATAAAAAACTATTTAAAAGACAAAGAACCTCTGTGTGCAAACACTGAGGCAAGAGTTACCCAAAAGGGCATTTGGCAAATGCCCAAATCTGCCAAATTTGCCAAATGCCCTTTGGGGAAATAGAACTCTTGCACTTGGACCTTTAATTTAGGGTAAAAAAAACCTAACAAACAAAACCAAAACAAATTAATGTGTTTGTCTGAGTTATCTGAACTGAATGGTTATCTGAACAGTTATCTAGGTGTAAATCTCAGGTGACCGAAAGTCTTAGATAGCTGTGCAGTTTAAATTGCTTGCAGAAAGATCTATTAAGTAGAGGGAGTGTCTTAGCTAGAAGGAAGCTAAATTTAAAGACAGCCTTAAAAAGATTCTGCTAGATGCTTGGCAGAACACACCAGGACGAAGGAGTGCTATGTGACTGGAGTTCTCTATTGATACTAAAGAAGTAGAACTCTTGTACTTGGACCTTTAATTTAGGTTAAAAAACAATCTAACAAACAAAACCAAAAAAATAGTGTGTTTGTCTGAGTTAAATGAACTGAGTGGTTATCTGAGCAGTTATCTAGATGTAAATCTTCGGTAACTGAAGGGGCTGGATAACTGTGCAGTTTAAATTGCCTGTAGAAAGATCTAGTAAGTAGGTGGAGTGGCTTAGCTGGAAGAAGCAATATTTAAACACTGCCTTAGAAAGATTCTGCTAGAAGATTGGCAGAAGACACCAGGAGGAAGTAGTGCTGTGTGACTGGACTTCTCTACTGGAACTAAAAAAGTAGAACTCTTGCACTTGGATCTTTAATTTAGGGTAAAAAAAAACGAACTAACAAACACACCAAAAAAAATGAGTGTGTTTGTCTGAGTTACCTGAACTGAATGGTTATCTGAACAGTTATCTAGGAGTAAATCTCTGGTGACTGAAAGGGCTTGATAGCTGGGCAGTTTAAATTGCTTGTAGAAAGATCTAGTAAGTAGGGGGAGTGGCTTAGCTAGAAGGAAGCTAAATTTAAAGACTGCCTCAGAAAGATTCTGCTAGAAGCTTAGCAGAAGACACCAGGAGGAAGGAGTGATCTGTGACTGGACTTCTTTACTTGGACTAAAGAAGTAGAACTCTTGATCTTGGACCATTAATTTAGGGTAAAAAAAACAAACTAACAAACTAAACAAAAAAAATAGTGTGTTTGTCTGAGTTAACTGAACTGAATGGTTATCTGAACAGTTATCTAGGAGTAAATCTCAGGTGACTGAAAGGGCTTGAGATCTGTTTAGTTTAAATTGCTTGTAGAAAGATCTAGTAAGTAGGGGGAGTGGCTTAGCTAGAAGGAAGCTAAATTTAAAGACTGCCTTAGAAAGATTCTGCTACAACCTTGGTAGAAGACACCAGGAGAAAGGACTGCTGTGTCCCTGGACTTCTCTACTGGGACTAAAGAAGTAGAATTCTTTTTCTTGGACCTTTAATTTTGGGTAAAAAAACAAACTAACAAACAAAAGAAAACAAAAAATATTGTGTTTGTCTGAGTTAACTGAACAGAATGGTTATCTGAACCGTTATCTAGGAGTAAACCTCAGGTGACAGAAAAGGCTTGATAGCTGTGCCATTTAAATTGCTTGTAGAAAGATCTAGTAAGTAGGGGGAGTGGCTTAGCTTGAAGGAAGCTACATTTAAAGACTGCCCTAGAAAGATTCTGCTAGATGCTTGGCAGAACACAACATGAGGAAGAGTGCTGTGTGACTGGACTTCTCTACTGGGATTAAAGAAGTTGAGCTCTTGTTCTTGGAAATTTAATTTAGGATAAAAAAAACAAACTGACAAAAAAAATGAGTGCGTTTTGTCTGAGTTAACTGAACTGAATGGTTTCCTGAACAGTTAACTAGGTGTAAATCTCAGGTGACTAAAATGGCTTGATAGATGTGCGGTTTAAATTGCCTTTAGAAAGATCTAGTAAGTAGGGGGAGTGCCTTAGCTAGAAGGAGTAATATTTAAAGACTGCCTTAGAAAGATTCTGCCAGAAGCTTGACAGAAGTCACCATGAGGAAGTAGTGCTGTGTGACTGGACTTCTCTACTGGGACTAAAGAAGTAGAAATCCTGTACTTGTTCCTTTAATTTAGGGTAAAAAAACAAACTAACAAACAGAACCCGAAAAAATGAGTGTGTTTGTCTCAGTTTACTGAACTGAACAGTTATCTGAACAGTTATCTAGGTGTAAATCTCAGTTGACCGAAAGGCCTTGATAGCTGTGCAGTTTAAATTGCTTGTAGAAAGATCTAGTAAGTAGAGGAGTGGCTTAGGTAGAAAGAAGTTAAATTTAATGACTGCTTTAGAAAGAGTCTGCTAGAAGCTTGGCAGAAGACACCAAGAGGAAGGAGTGCTGTGTGACTGGACTTCATTACTGGGACTAAAGAAGCAGAACTCTTGTGCTTGGACCTTTAATTTAGGGTAAAAAAACAAACTGACAAAAAAAATGAGAGTGTTTGTCAGAGTTATCTGAACTGAATGGTTATCTGCACAGTTGTCTAGGTGTAAATCTCAGGTGACCGAAATGGCTTGATAGCTGTGCAATTTAAATTGCTTGTAGAAAGGTCTAGTAAGTAGAGGGAGTGGCTTAGCTAGAAAGAAGATAAATTTAAAGACTGCCTCAGAAAGATTCAGCTAGAAGCTTAGCAGAGGACACCAGGAGGAAGGAGTGATGTGTGACTGGACTTCTTTAGTGGGACTAAAGAAGTAGAACTCTTTTACTTGGACCATTAATTTAGGGTAAAAAAACAAACAAACTAAACAAAAAATACAGTGTGTTTGTCTGAGTTAACTGAACTGAATGGTTATCTGAACTGTTATCTAGGTGTAAATCTCAGGTGACTGAGAGGGATTGAGAGCTGTGCAGTTGAAATTGCTTGTAGAAAGATCTAGTAAGTAGGGGGAGTGGCTTTGTTAGAAGGAAGCTAAATTTAAAGACTGCCTTAGAAAGATTCTGCTACAACCTTGGCAGAAGGCACCAGGAGGAAGGAGTGCTGTGTGACTGGACTTCTCTACTGGGACTAAAGAAGTAGAACTCTTGTACTTGGACCTTTAATTTAGGGTTAAAAAACAAACTAACAAAACAAAAAATTGGCGTGTCTGAGTTAACTGAACTGAATGGTTATCTGAACAGTTATCAAAGTGTAAATCTCAGGTGACTAAAAGGGCTTGATACCTGTGCAGTTTAAAGTGCTTGTAGAAATATTTAGTAAGTAGGGGGAGTGGCTTAGCAAGAAGGAAGCTACATTTAAAGACTGCCTTAGAAAGATTCTGCTAGAAGCTTGGCAGAAGACACCAGAAGGAAAGAGTGCTGTGTGACTGGACTTCTCTACTGGGACTAAAGAAGTAGAACTCTTAAACTTGGACATTTAATTTAGGGTAAAAAAAATAAACTAACAAACAAAACCAAAAAAAAATAGTGTGTTTGTCTAAGTTAATTGAACTGAATGGTTATCTGAACAGTTATTGAGGTGTAAATCTTTGGTGACTGAAGGGGCTTGAGAGCTGTGCAGTTTAAATTGCCTGTAGAAGGATCTAGTAAGTAGGTGGAGTGGCTTAGCTAGAAGAAGCAGTATTTAACGGCTGTCTTAGAAAGATTCTGCTAGAAGCTTGGCAGAAGACACCAGGAGGAAGTAGTGCTTTGTGACTGGACTTCTCTACCAGAACTAGAGAAGTAGAACTTTTGTACTTGGACCTTTAATGTAGGGTAAAAAAACCAGCTAACGAACAAACCCCCCCAAAAAATTAGTGTGTTTGTCTGAGTTAACTGAACTGAATGCTGTCTGAACAGTTATCTAGGTGTAAATCTCAGGTGACCGAAAGTCCTTCATAGCTGTGCAGTTTAAATTGCTTGTAGAATGATCTAGTAAGTAGTGGGAGTGGCTTAGCTAGAAGGAAGCTAAATTTAAAGACTGCCTTAGAAAGATTCTGCTAGAAGCTTGGTAGAAGACACCAGGAGGAAGGAGTGCTGTGTGGCTTGACTTCTCTACTGGGATTAAAGAAGTAGAACTCTTGTACTTGGACCTTTAATTTAGGGTAAAAAGACAAACTGACAAAAAAACAATAAAAATGAGTGTGTTTTGTCTGAGTTAACTGAACTGAATGGTTATCTGAACAGTTATCCAAGTGTAAATCTCAGGTGACTGAAATGGCTTGATAGCGGTGTAGTTTAAATTGCTTGTAGAATGATCTAGTAAGTAAGGGGAGTGGCTTAGCTAGAAGGAAGCTAAATTTAAAGACTGCCTTAGAAAGATTCTGCTATAAGCTTGGTAGAAGACACCAGGAGGAAGGAGTGATGTGTGACTGCACTTCTCTGCTGGGACTAATGAAGTAGAATTCTTGTACTTGGACCTTTAGTTTAGGGTAAAAAAAAAAATAACAAACAAAACCAAAAAAAAATAGTGTGTTTGTCTGAGTTTACTGTACTGAATGGTTATCTGAACAGTTATCTAGGTGTAAATCTTAGGTGACTGAAATGGCTTGATAGCAGTGTAGTTTAAATTGCCTATAGAAAGGTCTAGTAAGTAAGGGGAGTGGCTTAGCTAGAAGAAGCAATATTTAAAGACTGCCTTAGAAAGATTCTGTTAGATGCTTGGTAGAAGACACCCGAAGGAAGAAGTGCTGTGTGACTGGACTTCTCTACTGGGACTAGAGAAGTAGAACTCTTGTACTTGGACCTTTAATTTAGGGTATAAAAAACAAACAAAACAAAAAAAATTAGTGTGTTTGTCTGAGTTAACTGAACTGAATGGTTATCTTAACAGTGATCTAGGTGTAAATCTCAGGTGACTGAAAGGGCTTGATACCTGTGCACTTTAATTTGCTTGTAGAAAGATCTAGTAAGTAGGGGCTTAGCTACAAGGAAACTAAATGTAAAGACTGCCTTCGAAAGATTCTGCTGGAAGCTTGGCAGAAAACACCAGAAGGAAAGAGTGCTGTGTGATTGGACTTCTCTACTTGGACTAAAGAAGTAGAACTCTTGTAGTTGGACCTTTAATTTAGGGTAGAAAAACAAACTAACATAAAAAACAAAAAACAAATAGTGTATTTGTCTGAGTTAACTAAACTGAATGGTTATCTGAGCAGTTATTGAGGTGTAAATCTCAGGTGACTGACAGGGCTTGATAGCTGTGTAGTTTAAATTGCTTGTAGAATGATCTAATAAGTTGGGGAAGTGGCTTAGGTAGAAGGAAGCTATATTTAAAGACTGCCTCAGAAAGATTCTGCTAGAAGCTTTGCAGAAGACACCAGGAGGAAGGAGTGCTGTGTGACTGGACTTCTCTACTGTAAGTATATTGCCCTCCTTCCCTCTCCTCCCCCCCACCCAAAAGCTAGTTTATCTTTTATAGGCACAGGATTTGACTGACAACAGAAACTTCTTGTTTGGGAGCAGGAAGTGAGTGATCACAGAGTCAGCAGATACCCACCATCCTAGAAGGGCAAGAGTAGCTCTCTGGCCCCCTCTAGCTGCTGGAGGTCTGCCACTGAGCAAGTAAGTGGTCTACATAGAAATATAGGATCTTCTTGTCTCAGTGCAGGACAATCAGGAGCATAAAGTGCACAGAGGCAGAAAGTAATTAGAGAGAGAAGGAAAAAAACAGAGTAAAGAATAAGGATCCCAAACAACAGTTAAGGGGTCAGAAATAAGACATGGTGGGAGTGGTGCAGTGTAGTGGCTGTGGAACAGCAGTCTTCCAGGAGACCTTCTGGAGGATGTGGTTTTGTCCCATCTGCAGGCACCTCTGTGGGCTGAAGGAATAGGTTGCTCATCTCCATGCTGAGATGGCCAGGATTTGTGGGACCTCCTCTGCCATCCAGGCACCACCAGTGCCACTGCCGTTGCCTCAGAGGTTGCCAAGAAAGAGGAGTGGTTGGACCACAGTGGGCTCAGAGAGGGTGAGGGTAGTAGAATAGAGGTGCATCCCTCCAGTTGTACCTCTCCACAAGTCCTATGCAATTCTGGCAAGGTATGGATCCTCTATGGAGGCAGCCACAGTGGAGACCAAGGATGATGCTGGGAACCTCCACAAAGGAGATCCACAGGAGAGTGACATGGGACCCCACAGGGGAAGGAAACAACTCCTGGTGGGGGACTCCATTTGTTAGGAAGGTAGAAATGGGGGAGGAAGGGGACAGGGAGGTAAGGTGCCTGCCTGGAGCCATGGCTTGGAGGGACAGGGAGTGAATCCTCAGGATTGCCAGATCAGCTGCACAGGGGAGAGAGCTGGATGTCATTGTCTACCTAGGGACAAATTACCTGGCTAAGAAAGGGATTAGAGCAGTGCAGGAAGAGTTTGTGGGACTGGGGAGGGGCCTTAGACAAGTAGCATGCATGGTAACCTTCTCAGAGGTGCTGCACATCTATGGCATAGGAGAGGTTAGGGTGTTCTGCACCATGGGATTCAATCAGTGGTTGGAAAACTGGTGCAGGGATTTGGTTTCATTGGGGACTGGGGGTCCACCTGGAGTGATGCAAGCCTATACTGGCATGGTGGCCTGCATCTGTCCCGGAGGGGAACCAGGATCCTAGGTGATAGGTTTAAATGCTTCATTGGCAAGCATTTAAACTAGCCAAGGGGGGAGGCACTGGAAAGGAGAAGGGAAATCTTATCCCCCGCCAAAAAATCATGGTAGTAAGTGCAGTAAACACCAACATAGAGGTGTCGATAGGGAGAAGTGCAGGGGTAAATGAGGAAAGTAACAAA
Organism: Neoceratodus forsteri; assembly: GCA_016271365.2. NCBI lineage: Eukaryota > Metazoa > Chordata > Ceratodontiformes > Ceratodontidae > Neoceratodus > Neoceratodus forsteri. Next base: position 421,340,553 of record CM057458.1, read on the forward strand.
GGCAAGAAGGACAGGGATCGGGCAAAAAGGAGTAAGGAAATCAGGAAATGGAGGGTAATGAGTACCAATGCCCATAGTCTGGGCAACAAGCTCCCAGAACTGGTGGCCTTGGTGGAAGAGGGATGCCTGGATATTGCAGCAGTTACAGAAACATGGTACACATAGAACCATGACTGGGATGTTAACATACCAGGGTACATAACCTACAGGAGAGACAGGCAGGGGAGAGGAGGGGGAGGAGTACCTCTTTATGTAAAGGAAGGGATAAAAGCAACTGAACAAAAGAGTAAACAGGGAGAAGAGGAGGCACTGTGGGTCACCTTGAGACTGGAAAGGGCACCACAATCCAGACAGGGGTTATGTACAGACCCCCTTGTCAGGGGGAGGGAATGCACAAGGATATGATAAAAGGCATTCTTAGGATGGCAGAGAAAGGGGAGATACTGTTGATGGAAGATCTGAATATGCCAGATGTTAACTGGAGCACATTTGCTGCAGCCACATCCAAGAACAGGGCCATTCTCAATACCCTACAGGTGGCAGGCCTCAGACAGCTAGTTTTGGAACCCACTCATGAGGGAGCAATCTTAGACATCATACTCTCAAATGGGGGCAGTGAGAGGATCTCAGATCTAGAAGTGGGTTGCCATCTGGGAACAAGTGACCATCAAACAGTGTGATTCACGTTAAATTCAGCTACAGGGTCAAGCCATACAAAAGTGAGGGTACTGGAGTTCAGGAGGGCTGACTTTGGCAAGATGGAGGAGTGCCTCAGAAAAGCACTAGCAAACAGGCTAGAAGGAGGGGTGGAGCAACGATGGGGAATCATCAAAACTGCCATCACAGAGGCAACAAGCCTTTGTGTTAAGCAAATAAACAAATCAAAATGAAAGAAAAAGCCAATATGGTTCTCAAAAGAGGTGGCTGGGAAAGTCAGGGAGAAAAAGATAACATTCAGGAAGTATGAGGAAACACAGAAGGAGCAGGACAGAGAGCTGTACCAGTTAAGGCAGAAGAAAGCAAGGAGGGAAGTCAGAATAGCAAAGGCCCAAACTGAGGAAAAGATAGCCAACTTAGTTAAGAAGGAGGATAAAACCTTTTATAGGTACATCAGAGAGCTTAGAAAGACAAAGGAAGGGATAGTGAGGCTGAATAGAATGAACAGTGGGTGGGCAGAGGGGGACAGTGAAAAAGCAGGGATACTGAATGAATATTTCTGCTCAGTATTCACAAAAGAGGAGGAGGAAGTGCCTAATCCAATTAACAGAAGCACTCTTGATAGGGGGTCGATCCCAGTCCTTTCACAGAAGAAAGAGTTCTGCAAGAACTCCTAAAACTGAAGGTGGACAAAGCAATGGGGCCTGATGGAATTCACCCCAGAATTCTAAAATAATTAAGGGGGAACTAGTGAAACCACTGGCTACTCTGTTTAATAAATCATGGGAGGATGGGATGGCACCCGAGGACTGGAGGAAGGCAGATGTGATTCCCCTTCACAAAAGTGGGACCAAGACAGAAGCAGGAAACTACAGATCTGTCAGTTTGACCTCTGTGGTAGGGAAAGTGATGGAGTCACTTCTGAAGGAAAGAATTGTTGAGTACCTAGAGGCCAGTGGGGCACAGGACCCAAGGCAACATGGGTTCACAGCAGGAAGGTCATGTCAGATGAATCTAATAGATTTCTTTGACTGGGTGACCAAAATAGTAGACGAGGGAAGGGCAGTGGACATGGCCTACCTAGACTTTAGCAAGGCATTTGACACAGTCCCACACAAAAGATGTGTATGTGTATGTGCATGTGTCCTTAGTCAAATTAACCAGCCTGGGAGTGAGTCCAGGATGGTAGCCTGGGTAAAACATTGGCTGGACAACAGGACACAGAAGGTCATTGTAAATGGAGTCCACTCTGAAGAAAGAGGGGTTACTAGTGGGGCACTGCAGGGTTCAGTACTGGGTCCATTCCTTTTTAATGTCTTTATAAATGACATTGCAGAGGGACTGGAAGGAAAAGTATGCCTCTTTGCAGATGACACAAAGATCTGCAACAGGGTTGATACACAAGGAGGCGTGGAAAGGATGAGAAGAGACTTGGCAAGGTTGGAGGAATGGTCAGAAGTATGGCAACTAGGATTCAATGCAAAGAAGTGCAAAATAATGCACCTGGGAAACAAGAACCCAGAAGAAGATTACACAATGGGGGGCAGGTAGTAACAACAACAAAAAAGGAAAGGGACCTGGGGGTAATCATCTCAGATGACCTTAAGGTTAGCAAGCAATGTGAGAAGGCAGTAGGGAGGGCTGGGGGTATACTGGGATGCATAGGAGAGGCATCACCAGCAGAAAACAGGAAGTTGTTATCCCTCTGTACAGACAGTTGTTGAGACCCCATCAGGAGTACTGCATCCAGTTCTGGAGACCCCATCTCCGCAAGAACATAGACAGGATAGAGGCAGTCCAGAGGAGGGCAACTAAAATGGTGCAGGGTCTGCAAGAGAAGCCATACGAGGAGAGACTAAAGGAGCTTAATATGTATACCCTTGAGGAAAGGAGGGAGAGGGGGGACATGATAGAAACTTTTAAGTACCTCAGTGGAATCAATAAAGTCCAAGTGGGTAGCATCTTTCAGAAAAAGAGACGTGCAAGAACAAGGGGACACAATTTAAAGATGGGGAGGAAGTTCAGGGGCAATGTGAGGAAGTATTTTTTCACTGAGAGGGTAGTGGATGCATGGAACAGCCTTCCTGAGGAGGTTGTGGGGTCAAAAGCTGTGGGAGAATTCAAGAATGCATGGGACAGACATAAGGCAATCCTTGTGGTGGGTAGGAAGAAATAGGCTGTTGGTTAACTAGGATCTGCGGCCTATCCTGTAGGTAGGAAAATGGGCAGACTAGGTGGGTCAAATGTTCCTTATCTGCCGTCAAAGTCTATGTTTCTATGTTTCTATACTTTGAAGTTTTTATAGCATCTCTTTGTAGACATGTATTTTTCATTTACCCTTTCTGTTGACCTTGTGAGTAAGCATGTGATGGGACTGTGGTCGCTGAGGTTCGGGGTATTTACCTTCACATCTTGCAGTTCTAGTAATGATGAGGAGAATATTAGGTCTAGGATATTCCCAGGGCTTTGGTGAGACCCTTTTCTTGTTGAAGAGGTGATTCTTTGGGTTAGGCCTAGGGAAGAGAAGCTTGCAGCTAAGTGTTTAACCCTGGGACCTCCCCAGGCTGCTTTAAAGCCCCTATGATTAGCAGATAGAGAGATATAGACATATAGATATAGAGATACAGACACAGACAGATACAGATATGGATATAGATAAAATACATGCATTATAGAGGATATAGATATACAGTAGATATAGATAAAATTCATGCATTATAAATAAAATACATGCATGGGGAACTTTCCCCATACGGAAGACCATTGTTTATTTCCCTGTATCCCTGCAACTAAATTATCAATTAAAACTATATAGCTACACTAGTCAAACAATTAAAAGTAAACAGCTACACTAATAAAAGGTGCATACCTACGCTACATTAAATCCTATGGGGCACTACTAATAACACAATCAGCACATCATTAGGAAACCAGGCAAATAAATTAACAAGCTGCAGAAGAACCTGGAAAAAAGACACCTCCTTCCCCAACCCAGAAATCCCCCAAACGCCTACCTGCACTCATTACATACTATTCCCTCCTTGCTGCTGGAGACCTTCAGGTGCCATAATTTATTTGCAAATGTGATCTCCATTTAAATTAACATCCTAATGTATTATATTCAACAAACAATGGGTAAGAGTGACACATTCAGAAGTATACCCATTGAGGGGTCTAATTAGTGCAGTAAAGCCACTCACCCATCATGCTTGTGGCCTTATAGCCCTAATTTGCCCCCTCAATGGGTATCCATCCTTGTATACCACCCTTACCCATTATTTATAATAAATAATAGGTAAGGGTGGTATACAAGGATGAATACTCATCAAGGGGGCTAAGTGGGGCTATAAGACCACAAGCCCAAAGGGAAAGTGGTTTTACAGCCCTAATTAGCCCTTGAGATGGATATACTTCCAACTGCATACCACCCTTATCCATTATTTATTTTATGTGATACATTGGGATGATTATTATTTTTTGTACCTACAGGTTGGTCAGCTGTTTTCCTGTGTGGACAGCGCTTCCTGATTTTTGTCCCTGGTGCTTTCTATAGTATAGTGGTTTTGTGCTTTGTATTTTTATTGCTTAATCTGTTTGGATTTCCATAGTGTGGTGGCTCCGTATCTAAGAGGATATGTCTGTGGGTGTTTCTTTCCTTTAGATAAGTGGTGGCATTCAGAAGTGGCATAGTAATGTGACCAGTCTGGCAGTTCTATGGGGATGTGTGGATTGTGCAGTTAGGACCAGTATCCATAGGAGCGACTCACATCAGAGAGTGATTGTGAGCAGCAGCATGATGGCATCAGAGACATCACATCTGTAGCATGGAGGGTCTGGCCTGAAGCATTGTGGAAAGCACGTCATCTTGTGAGTGCTGCGGAGTGTCAAGGATATCTTGTTTGGTGAGGGACTGTTATATTTTTCAGGGTTTAGGTGCAAACATTGTTTTTATGCAGGCTCCTACTAACATTCTTTTTTTTTCAGGCAGTATTGTGCAAGGTTTTGTTACTTGAAAACTCTTTTGCCGGTAAAGGTGCTGTTAAAGGATGTCTTAATTGGTTAATTTTTTATGTAATAAATTGTAGTTAATGTGGTCTCACAGGGTTGTATGTAATGCAAGTATATAGTTTTAATTAGTGTGGTATATATATTTTTTGTAGTATAGGTATATACTTTCAATTGTTTTATTAGTGTATGTATGTACATTCACTTGTTCAGTTAGTGTAGATATGTACTTTTATTTGATCATTTTCTTACAGGTATACAGGGAAATAAATGATGGCCTTTTGTATGGGGACGTCCCCATCCATGTATGTTATATTCCTTGCAAAAAACTGTTAATTTACCAGTTAGGGTTCAGATTAAAGTGGTAAAAGTAGGGAAATATGGCATTAGGGTTTTCAACCCTAAGTCCCCACCCCCAAGCAGGAAAAGAAACCAAATATTACTGTTTTGCTGTCCTGACTGTTGACAAATCAGGGGTAGGATCTTCCTTGGGGAACTCAGTACTAATGCACACCCCACTGTGACATATGGGCCAATTCTAAAATAAAAGTATGACACAAGTGGTGACTTGTGTCACACCTTGTGTCACCCTACGATTCCTAAGGCAGCCTATGACTGCCGCAGAAGCACTGCACAAAAGACCCATTGCACCAGGGTTGCATCCAGCAACCCAGTGCACCAGGTCACAAGGGAGCTTGTGCCATGGTGAGGCTGCCACATCCCCTGTTTTGGGAGTTTGGAAGCCCCACCATGGATGCAGGAGGGCTCACCACCTAGACCAGCCTGGATTCATTTGACACAGTCCCACACAAAAGATTAATAAACAAGTTAGCCAGCCTGGGAGTGGGTCCCAGGGTGGTAACCTGAGTAAAACATTGGCTGGACAACAGGACACAGATGGTAATAGTAAACAGAGTCCACTCCAAAGAAAGGGGGGTTACTAGTGGGGTACTGCATGGTTCAGTACTGGGACCGGTCCTCGTCTTTATAGGTGACATTGCGGAGGTATGGAAGGAAAAGTATGCCTCTTTGCAGATGATACAAAGATCTGCAACATGGTTGACACAGAAGGGGGAGAAGGATGAGAAGGGACTTGGCAAGGTTGGAGGAATGGTTAAAAGTGTGGCTGCTTATATTCAATGCAAAGAAGTGCAAAGTAATGCACCTGAGAAACAAAAACCTGAGGGAAGAGTACAAATGAGGGGGTATTAATGAGAACAAAAATGGAAAGGGATCTGGGGATAGTCATATCAAACAACCTAAAGGTAGGCAAGCAATGTAAGAAGGCAGTAAGGAGGGCTGGGGGATACTGGGATGCATAGGAAGAGGCATCACCAGCAGAAAACTGGAAGTTGTTATCCCTCTGTACAGACAGTTGATGAGACCCCATCTGGAGTACTGCATTCAATTCTGGAGACCCCATCTCCACAAGGACATAGACAAGATGGAGGCAGTCCAGAGGAGGGCAACTAAAATGGTGCAGGGTCTGCACCAGAAGCCATATAAAGAGAGACTAAAAGAGCCTACTATGTATACCCTCGAGGAAAGGGGGGGGACATGACAGAAACTTTCTAGTACCTCAAGAGAATCAACAATGTCCAAGAAGGTTAGCATCTTTCAGAAAAAGAGATGTGCAAGAACAAGGGGGCACTATTTAAAGATAGAGGGGGGCAACTCAGGGGCAACATGAGAAAGTATTTTTTCATGGAGAGGGTGGTGGATGCATGGAACAGCCTTCCTGAGGAGGTTGTGGGGTCAAAAACAGTGGAGGAATTTAAGAATGCATGGGACAAACATAAGGCAATTCTAATGGGAGGTAGGAGTGTCAAAGGGTCTGGTGGTACAATGCCAGGCCAGCCCTGCTATGTATGTATGTATCAGGTTTTGACTGTTGTGCCAAGACTTGCCACCCCCCTTCCCCCCATGTGTTCATCCCTATTCATATGTCTTTGTCATTGTAATATCTTTATGTGCATAGACTGGCCACCTATGCAAATTTTTTTTTTTTATTATATTGTCTGTTAGTTATTTTGTCTTTGTTTTCCCCCATATTAGCAAGCCAAGAAATAATATACAACAAGTAGAACCTGCTAGAATGTGACTAGGAACATATTATATTTATGAACCAAGCCCAAATGTAGTCGTGGCCCCTTTAAAATGGCTCGAATATTAGGAACTGTTAAAAATGCTCCGCTTGCCCCTAAAGGGCTTTAAAAGTAAATTTCCTTGTTCAAAACAGCGTTGGACACGCTAAATGTAGCTGTAGATTAAGCTTTTCTTTAAAATGCTCCTTCGCAATGTTCTACACGAGCTGCACGAACGTGCGCACTATTGTGCAGCTCGAAAACGCCGCAAATTCTCGAAATGGTATTCCTTCTCACTGAAAACGTCTTTGATGTGAATCATTATTCTTTTCAGCACTAAAGCGCTTCCTGCCAAGCACTTTGTGAAAATTATCCTTTTCCTGACTGTGGCTGAGCTGTGTCCCTACCAGCCACAGCCCAGCAAACAACACAGTGTTTTGTTTCCCCCTTTGTTTAGTATTCAGTCAGCCCTGTGATTGTAAAACACAGCATATCATTCAAGGGAGTGAGAAAAAGACAGGGAATCAAAGGAATACTTATTTACCTGGCATAATAAGAAATATATGGAGATATTATAAGAATCCTCTCTGGTGAATCCTCTCCCTAGGAGCCGACCGGCCATACTGTTGTTCATTTTATACAAAAGAGATACAAAAGGGAGGGACTTGTTCTACAAACTCTAAGTTTAGAAGCTTAAAAATATTATTGATGATTGTACAGATGATATATGATCATAAGATTACTGAAATGATTGGTTTATAAGCTTTGTATGACACAAAAGATTAGTTTTTAAAAAAGTTTATTTGTTTTAACTGATAGGAATTCCAGCCAATCAGAGATTGTTCTAGCCTATATATAGCTAGCATCTCCAGAGAGAAGTCAGATGTGGCTGAGGGTGTTGTAGCCCATACACCCTTAACTAGTGCTCTAGTTATTTTTCAACAGAAGACTCGCTTGACCTATTCCGCTTGATGTATAAAGGAACCTGTGATGTTGTAAGCTTCTCCTGTTAAACATGCTTTGTGTTTAATTTTGACAAAACAGTCCACCTTTTTATTTTGTTATATATTACTTTTATTTTAGAATTCTTCAATAAAGCAGCTGCTGAGATTCAACTTGAGTACATCACCTGTGTCTGAGTCCATCTGTATCCCATAGCCTCTTACACTGATGTGAGAAGTGGGATACTGGTTATACATAATTGGGACAGTCTGTCCGAAACTCTGGTGGACTCTATATACAGGAAGAAAAGGTGGACCCCAGTACCTTTCCTGGAGTAGCTACTTGCTCAGTCACAGCAGCCTATCAACTACCTCTCCTGCCTGGTCTGGAGCCTCTTGTGAGAAGAAAGGAAGGGAAACCTGTCTCTAAGATGGAAGAGGAACCAGGAGCACAAGCAAGTGGAGGAGGTCCAGGACAGGAAGTACCCCCTCTTGAAACCCATGAGCTGGTAAGGTGGTTATGTATGCACCAGGTAGAAATGGAGAGGCAGAGGGAAAGAGACAAGAGGGAGTATGAGGCCAGATGGACTGATACCCTAAGGGCCATACAAGTTCTGGGCATCAATCGACTGCCAGATCAACCATCTGGAGGTCATAAAGATATCAAATTGGTGAAGCTAACAGACAGTGATGACATAGAAGCTTATATTATGACTTTTGAAAGAGTTGCTGCAGCATGTGCATGGCCCAGAGACCATTGGGTAATTCATCTGGCACCATATTTAACCGGAAAAGCCCAGCTTGCATATAGCCATGTGAAGGTTGCACATGCAAACAACTATGACCAGGTTAAAGCTGCAATTCTGAAATGCTATGACATAAATACTGAGACCTATCGTCAGCGGTTTTGGACTTATAAGTATCAGACTGCAGACAACCCCCAGGATGCCTATATACGTCTGAAAGACTTATGCCTCAAGCGGCTACAACCCACCACCCGGACACTCGACCAGATATTGGAAACCATAGTTTTGGAGCAATTTAGTAAGATTTTACCCTAAGATGTCCAACTGTGGGTGAAGGAGCACTGACCAGAGACCTCAGACACAGCAATTCGTCTTGCAGAGGACTATATAGCAGCTCGGCCTAGATCACCAAAGGGAACAATGCTACATATCCATCAACCTCCTGTTCCCAGACAAATTGTTCCATCTCCTACTCCATCGAATTCACCAACAGGAATAAAAGTGTTTCCAAGGACACATAAGGGATATAACCCAGACATTATCTGCCACGAGTGTGGAGGAAAGGGTCATGTGGCAAGGTTTTGCCCCAAAAGAAAGACTGAGCCCACACATTTAGCCTTAGCTAACTGGGGACATTATATGCTGCCAGTCCAAATTGGAAACAATACAGTGTATGGCCTCCTTGACTCCGGGAGCAGACAGACCCTAATACAAGCTGCTTTGTTGAATCCAACATCCAAACACAAGTTGCAGACAACTGGGGTAACCTGTATACATGGAGACACTCATCATTATCCCCTCTATAACTTGGAAATGACCATACAAGGACATACACACAGTATAAGGGTAGGTGCTGTTCCTAATCTACCGGTACCAATACTTATTGGGCATGACCATCCTGATTTTCAGACCCTTATAACTAATAATGTTGCTGCAATGGTTACTAGATCCCAGACCAAGGAAAATTTGGAACAAGTATTTCCCTTTTCTGATGACATTTTTGGGGAATCCAAAAAGAATAAGAAGTCAAGGGCACAGAAAAGAAAAGACAAATTGCAGTGGACTCAAAACAACAAAGGGGAATAGGAGGCAAATATAGACTCTGTTGTTCCAACAAGAGACTTTAAGACTGCACAACAACAGGACACTAGTTTAAAGGACTATTTTGCCCAGGTGATTAATGGTAACGAAGGGTCAGATAAATATAAAGTGATTAATGGTTTATTGTACAGAAAATGTGTAAATGCGAAAAGTGGGGAAGTGGTAGAACAGTTAGTAGTACCTCAAGAGTATAGACAACAACTGCTAGAACTAGCCCACAATATACCCCTAGCTGGACACCTCGGTAGAGATCGCACATTAAGCCGCCTGCTGTACCAGTTCTTCTGGCCTGGTATCCATGAGTAGGTAGTGGAATTCTGTAAAAGTTATGCAGAATGTCAAAAGGTAGCTAGACTGGGAAAGAAGGATAAGGTACCCCTGTTACCCTTACCTTTAAGAACAACTCCCTTTGAGCGAATAGCCATAGATGCGGTAGGTGTCCTCCCTAAAAGCACAAAAGGGAATCAATATATATTGGTAGTGTGTAACTACACTACTAAATATCCAGAGGCTATTCCCTTGTGCAATGTCACTGCCCCAAAAATAGCGGAGGAACTTGGCAAACTTTTCAGTAGGATAGGCATACCAAAGGAAATCCTGACTGACAGAGGCAGCAATTTCTGTTCTACTTTATTAAAAAGGCTATATAATATCTTGGGTATTACTGCCATACATACTACCCCCTACCAACCCTAAACTGACAGTCTGGTGGAACGATTCAACCAGACGCTCAAAAAAAAATTTTACAAACATTTTGTCAGGAGGAAGGCCGTAAATGGGATATTTTATTACCCTACCTAATGTTTGCATACAGGAAGGTATCCCAAGCTTCCACAGGGTTTTCTCCATTTGAACTGCTATATGGACATAACCCTCGGGGACCATTAGACCTCATGAAAGAAAAGTGGGAAGATGGGCAAGTATCTCAAGGCCAGGATCCTAATGACTATATCTGCCACCTTAGGGATAAGATAGCAAAATATATAGAAATTGCTCACCAGACTAATGCTAAACAACAGGGAGTACAAAAATTACATTATGACAAAGGGATGGGAACCAAAGAGTTTCAGGAAGGAGATAAAGTTTTATTACTGTTACCATCCTCAGAAAATAAACTGTATATGAAACGGCAGGGCCCATATACAGTAACTAAACAAACAGGACCTGTGACCTACCAAGTAGAATTATTAGATAAAAAAAAAATACAACATATTCCATGTTAATCTACTGAAGAAATGGGTGGAGAGAAAAGATGCTTTTGTAGGCTACATACAGCCTGAAACCCTTACTAGTGAGCTGGACCTAGTATACCAGTGGTTAGAAGCAAAAGGGGGCATCAATGATCTGAACGTAAGTCCCCAACTAACCAGTCAACAAGTAGCTGAACTTCGCACAATGTTACAACCCTTTGCTAGTTTTTTTACAGGGATGCCTGAGAGGGTGGCAGACGTAATACATAAAATAAACACTACCCAAACAGAACCTATAAGACAAAGACCTTACAGAATACCTGAGCGATTACGGTGTGAAGTAGAAAAGAAACTCCACAAGATGCAACAATTGGGTATCATTGAGCCCTCACGTAGTGAGTGGAATTTCCCTATTGTTGTTGTAAGGAAAAAGGAGGGCGGGGTCCGAATCTGCTTAGATTTCAGAAAGTTAAATGAAATCTCTAAATTTGATAGCTATCCAATGCCACGCATTGATGATATCTTTGACCAGCTGGGAAAAGCTCAGTAGATCACCACCTGACCAAAGGGTACTGGCAAGTTCCACTGAGTCCTAATGACAAAGAAAAAACAGCCTTTAGTACCCAATTGGCTTATTTCAATTTGCCATCATGCCATTTGGGCTCCATGGTGCCCCAGCAACCTTTCAACGGCTTATGGACAAACTTCTTTTACCACATGCTGCGTTTAGCGCAGCCTATGTGGATGATGTGGTAATTTTCAGTAACATGTGGGCTGAACATCTATGCCACCTAGCCACAGTGTTGAAGACCATAACCACTGCAGGCCTAACTATCAATGCAGCCAAATGCTCCTTGGCCATGCAAGAAACAGAATATTTAGGATTTCAGATAGGTGGAGGCATAGTGAAACCTATTAAGTCCAAGATCGAAGCCGTAGCTAGTAGTCCATGGCCAGTAACTAAAAAGGATGTAAGATCCTTTCTAGGACTCGCCAGCTACTATAGGCGGTTCATACCAAATTTTGCTATAATGGCTAATCCTCTCACCAAACTGACAAAAAAACATCAGCCTGAGAAGGTGGCATGGACCCCTTCCTGTGAAGAAGCATTTTCCACAATCAAAGCTATACTATCTTCTTCCCCAGTCTTACGTACACCAGACTTCACACTACCCTTTATTTTACAAACAGATGCCTCAAATTGTGGCATAGGGGCTGTGTTGTCACAAATTATTGATGGTGAAGAACATCCTATAATATACATTAGTAGGAAACTGCATGAGAGGGAAACCAGATATTCCGCCATTGAAAAAGAATGCTTGGCAATACGCTGGGCCATTGAGGCATTGCGGTTCTATCTGTGGGGAGCTGAGTTTGAGCTATGGATAGACCACAATCCTCTATGCTGGCTCAATGTCATGAAGGACCGGAACCCTCTCATAATGCGATGGTACCGGACATTACAGCCATATTGCTTCAAAATAAAACATTGAAAAGGTACTGAGCATAAAAACGCAGACTTTCTATCAAGGTATGGCTATGACAGTACCGTATCTTATGCTGATGTTTCACATTGCCTTGTCACACTTTCTGCCAACCTTAATTTCATCGTAGTTCACTATCCACATGTGTCATGCTTGTAGCATTCTATTTCCTCTCCACCTATATAATATGTTGCTCCATAATTTTCTTTACCCAATTTGCATTACCTTGTACTTCTTCTGGTTTGAAAGTGAGTTTCCAATCCCTAACCAATCCTCCAGTTTGCACAGATCCACCCTAATTATATCTCCTATCCAGTCCCTAATGATGTGTGCAGGCTATTCCATGTGTCCACCATCATCTCACTGAATAAGTAGCTCCTCACATTCTCCTGGACACCACCTCAGTCTAGTTTCATATTGTCATCTCTCTCATTTTTAGCATAATTGTCTTTGGAACATTGTATTCTCCTTTTCAATGTTCATTAAGTTGATGTAATTAAATGTTTTGCATATCCTTTGCAAAGCTTCTCAAGATATGGTCATGTACTTCAAGCTATTGTTGTCATAATACAGAAATGTATATAATGACAAACACTTTTTATATATATTATTGATGCTATTTTCCCTCTCAATACAGGCACTACCGATATGTAGCTTACAGGCAGTTTGTTCGCTGGTGCTGGGGGTAGCTAGGACATCACGTGTGTGTTTCTATTCCATCATGTGCTGTAAAATACATCAACGAGAACTTCCAGTCAGCTACTTTCACAGTATTTCAGTATCCACACTTGTGACTTACTATTCAGTCCTAATGAACTCCATAAATACCAAGCTCATGTTGATATACCTTGTACCACTGTTGTGTTGTAATGTAGTTCTCATTTAATAAAAAGCAGAATCATTTATTTATTTATTGAAATGTTTCACCAGGAAAGGCACACTAAACAACAGGTTGCTCATCTCATGGTGCATCCTGGGAGAAAGGGTAGTGGAAATAAATACATGCATACAACGGCAAATATTATTTCAACAATATTGGCAGTGGTGAACAACAAATAACAGAAAGAACATATTAAGTACAGCATTTGAGTACCATTGTTTACAGAGGTCACAATAAACAGGTCAAGTGCATTGCATAGAGGATAATGTATGGTCATCGATTGTTAACCAGTTTGTTAACCATCAAGAGGTTGCCAGGGTGACCATGTAATCCTCAAGAGCAATTCTCGAGAGGTTTACATTGCCATGGCAACCTTGAGATGGGTTAGAAAACCAGTTGACAATCGATGTACCATACATTATATTTTATAGTGTATGGTACTGTTTATGTTTAAAAAATGAGAAAGCAGTTCCTTAATGCAGTTTTTTTGTGCCACCACCACTCTGCTCTGGGTCATGCTCTCATCCTGTGGCCATTTCATGGCAGTCCAATCAAGCTGCATGCATGAGCAGCCTGTTTCCAGTTGTTAACCCATCAATGTGATGTACCATCGATGGGTTAACAACATCGTGACAACACATAGACGGTAAAATGTTATTATAAAAAGATAGATTTCTACCTATAACAACATTCTACCATACATTATATTAGGATAACGCCTTAAATTCATGATGATGGTACCATTTAGCTCAAAAGGAAGGGGGTGGATAGGAAGTAACAGCAGAGGTGGAAAGGTAGTGAGGCTGGAAGGGGAGCAGATGAATAGGAAACAAGGTTATAGAAATATTCATAGTTATAGATTGATAGGAATCTAAAGTCACAGTTATATTGGTAGTTATAGATAACCCAAAGGAATGGCCAGGTAGGGATCACTGCAGGAAAAGAAAGTAGTGGGGCTGGAAGGGAGCTGTAATTCAGAATAGTTACTTAATATATTGATAGAGGTTGAGGAGCAGGTCAGGAATACCAGGTAGGTTAATTGCAGGTACAATTCACAGAGAGGAAATTATGTAGGGCTGATGTTATAGAGGAGGGGGAGAAGAAGTGGTGAATCTGGTGAGGAATTGAATGCCACAGTTTTGGGAAGTGATACGAGAAAGTAGCCTGGCCTACAGTGGTAAACTGGTGAGGGACAACCAAGGAACAGGAATCCTAAGATTTAAGTGAGTGGGCAGAGGGAGGGAAGGAGGACTGATAGAGAGGAAGTGAGATAGGATGGGAATGATCCAAACCAGAATTTAGAGATACATTTAGCACAATGATGGAGGTGTCTATTTTCTAGTGAGGGAAATGCTAGGGAGTGGTACAGCTGACAGTGCTGGGTGAGAGGAGAAGAGTCCAGAGTGAAGCGACAGAAGAAGTTGAAGAGGGTATCCAATGTGGCTAAGGAGGGCTTGGGAGTGGCACTGTAGACTACATCACAGTAGTCAAAAATAGGAATGACCATCTTTTAGACAAGTTCACACCTAGCAGGGAGAGGGAGGCAGTTCCAGTTCCTGTATAGAGTGTTGAGCTTGGGGAGCAGCTTTTTCAGGATGGTGTCCACATGACTAGAGAAGGTGAGATGTTGGTCAAGCCAAACACACAGATACCTAAATGAGGAGGTGTCCTCGAGGACTGTCCTGTCAAGGGTATGGAAGGAGGGCAGGGAGGGGAGGGGAGCCTAGAGAGTCTCTGCCTAGTGCCAAAGGCCATGGAGACTGTCTTTTTGGTGTTTAGAAAAAGTTGATGAGAGCAAAGCCAGTGCTGAACATTATTGAAGTCCTGCTGAAGTCTGTTTGCAACATCAGTGGGGGACTGTCCAGAGGTGAAGAAGACCATGTCGTCTGCATACATCTGTCTTGAGGTTGATGTACAGACAGATGGTAGGTCATTAAGAAATATGGAGAAAAGTACAGGGCCCAAAATGGACCTTTGAGGACACCAGTGTTGATAGGGAGGGAGATGTGGAGTCAGCGATTCTGACTGACTGGGTCCAACCTACAAGGTAGGCTCTGAACCAGTTAGTGGCTGAGTCAGTCAGACCTGCTGAGGAAAGGGAGTTTAGTAGTAGGGTATTTGACCACTGTCTATTCCTAAGAGAATGGAGTAGGTAAGCCTAATCAGGAAGGTGGTGGTGGAGTGTTTTTTCTAGATTGGAAGGGAGTGAAAAAGTTGGAGTTAGAGAGATAAGAAGAAAGCTGGGCAAGAACAAAGTCTTCTTGCAGTTTGACAAGGGTGGGAAGGAGGGATATGGGACAGTAGTTCTCCCATGAGGAAGGATCACCACCCTTAGGTAGGGGAAGAACAACGGCATGCTTCCAAATAGGTAGGACAGCTGCCATTTCGAACGAGAAGTTGAAGAGGTCAGACAGTGGGGCAGAGATAGCCATAGCTGAGAGATATAGCAGCTTGGAGTCCAAGCTATCAGGCAAACTGCCTTTGGATGGGTTTAAGGGGTGCAAGGTATTCAAGGTGTCAGAAGGGGCAATTTTAGTGAAAGAGAAACAAGTAGACTGGGGCAGTGTGCATGGTGAGGTGAAAGGGGCACCTGGCTTAGTAGATGGTAAGGAGGATAGGAGAGCAGAGGCACAAGAGGTGAAGTATGAATTAAATTCAGCAGCAAGACTGGGGTGATCAGTAATAAGGGTGTTGTTTATATTGAGGTGGGGGAAGGGAAGTGGAAGGGGGGAAAAGAATGAATGGATGACTTTCCAGAATTTAGAGGGATTATGTTGGATTGAAAGGTTGAGCTAAAGTAGTCTGCCTTAGCCAAACAAGTGGCTTTTGTACACTTGTGAAGAGAATGATACGTGTCATAGTCTTTAGTGAGCTTAGAGGCTTTATGTAGCTTTCAAGCTTGGTCCCATGCTCTTTGACAAGCTATGAGTTCAGGTGAGAGCCATGGAAGGTGGCTTCCACAGACTCTGATGCATTGAAGTGAGGTGTGCAGATTCCAAATGTCGAGAAATTTACCTTTAAAGTATTCTGTAGCTTCATCTTTGAGTTCACCGAGGCTATAGGGGCCCAGTTTGTATGAGCTAGGTCATATCGGAGGGGAGCGAGGTTCAGAGATATATATGAGTGAGTCATTAAGATTTTATGAGGGGCCTTGATTCTGGGAATTTTATGTACCAGAATGGTCATCATGAGGTGATCACTTAGAGCATCTGATAATGCACCAGATTTAATAACCCCATCTAGGTGTGAGGTGAGGGCCCAGTCAATTAAGGAGTGGTTACCCATTTTATGGTTCATCTGAGTTGGATCAAGGATGAGCTTGGATAAGTTATGGGCATCAATTTCATTTCGTACTTTGTTCATGCTGGAGGATAATCAGTTTAAGGTAAAGACACCTATGGATGAGGTCTGTAACAACAGAGGAGTGGAGGCCTGGATGAGAATAGGCACCTACCACAAATATAGGTGTGGAGAAAGGGAGGGGTGGGATAGCTGTAAGATAAGCACCTCATATGCTTTCAGTACAGAGGCAGAAAGAATGGTGGTGAATTGGATAGATGAGAAGACATAGATAGCCACTCCTCCACCCCTCCCTGACTGGTCTTGTCGAGATATAGTATAGTCCAGGATGGAGAGAGAGATAGAAGGGACACCTATTTTATTTTAAGCCAGGCTTCAGACCGGAAGATAATATCAGAACCAAGCGAAGCAACCAGAGGCTGGAGTAGCTTGACTTTAGTGAGAAAGCTGCGTATATTTAGGTGGAGAATTTTTAGTCCATAGGGAAGGGCAGTGAGACTTGATGGGGAAGTTCCCAAAGCAGTGGATGGGGGCACTGAGGCACCTGGAGGGCAAGGTCCAGGGCTGGGATTTATGTCTCTGGAAGATAGGAGCAGGAGTGCAATGATAATGTAGTGAAACTTTACACTCTTATATCAAGGTACAGAACAGGTTCAACTAGAGATAAGGGGGGACTAGAGACTAGGGTATGTGTTGTATCATTTCAGGTCAAATCCAACATTTTTGTTGCAAAGCCATGATAAAACCTTTGACTGTGCATTAACGCATTAATATAAAACATGACTGCAAAACAAATATTGTGCTGATAAAGGATCAAACAGTTTCAATGATCATTCCGAGTCACATGTGTAATAGCATTACTAATACCTGTTTCTGTAATGTTTTAAAAAACTTAACATTAAGCCACCATGCCAAACATTAAAAGTCTGAAGTATTCAATATAACAATAAGATATGTACATGCTACTTATGTGGAATATCGCAAAACGGTAGAGAAGTACAACAAATTATTTTTTTCAGTTTCATTATTATGCATATTTCTGTCATGAAATCATGAGACGATCACTTCTACAGTTAACTATGTACATTATGTCCTGAATTACTGTTGCTATGCATGTTTATCACATTGTAATTTAAAAGTAATAAGACATGGACATAGATTGTATTGCTAGGTTCAACTAAATTGATTGGTTGAATCTTGAAATGTGTCCGACGATGGCCTCAGCTATGACTGGATGATGATAAGAAGCAGATAATGAATCTGGCGTTGGTTGAAATGTAGAGTTCATACATCTGTCATTGCTGCTTTCAATACACATTTCCAGGATTTCTATCATTAGATCTTTAGCATGCCCTGTGTAAACATGCGATAAGAGTTTAATATCGATGTTTGTTACTTTTAATTCCCACATCAAGTTTAAACAAAGCATAATTAGATGGAAACATTTGTTAAATTTATGTTCGAAACATAACTTATAGTGCTACTGTGTCATACAGAAATCTGTATGAGTCAATATCGTTAATTTGTCTATTTATATTTTCACATACTGTTTTGATTTCTTTCATTATTCTTAGAATTAGGAAATACTGTTGCAATGCGAGTGTGTGGGGGTGGGGACAGTGATTGGAGAGGTGGAAGTTGGGACATATGATTGCAGAAAAAATGCATCTACCATTCCAATAACACAATTCATTTAATCTGATGCAAGATAGATAACTTGAATGTAAAAAATAGGGGAGTGTGAATGGACAACTGTACACAAGACAGTGTGTTACTCAAGAGGTTTCCATGTCAAGCCTAGAACATAGACTGCTAAGCTCAAGAGGTATCCTTGTCATTATGGAAACCTCAAGATTAACACACTGACTTATCTGTGAACGGTTGCCCATACACCAATTTTTATAGCATCTGGGCAACAGACATTGCTTAAACTGATTTCACTTAAGTAAACTGATTTCACTTAAACAGCACAACACAGCATGGAGGAATATGAAGTGGAAGGGGTGGCATACCTGACTCATCCCTTGCTGCTGGTTATTGCCAAGGTACTCAGGCCGAGTTCCAATGTGCTCAGCATCACAACAGTCTTGCCATATCGCTTAATCACCCTTTTGAATGTTTTCATCTCTGAAAGGAATATTTTTAATAAAATAGTTCTTCCACCAACAGTTTCAGAATGTTTGTTCAGAATCAGAATGCACCATTCAAAACATTCAGCGGTGCTAGAGGATGGAATGCTGACAGTAAGACTATATATGCAATAAGCCAATCCAGTGACATGGGTGGTAGTGAGAAGCACACATTAAGCATGGGGCTTAATGTTAAGCTGCTGCCCCTTTAAGAGCACTTAGAACCTGCATGCATCTAATTGTTGCACTGCCTGGCAGTACCATGTATGCCTGTCAGTCAGAGAATTTACCAGTCCGGGGCTTGTCCTCAGGAAGAGAACATCTGCAACACAGAATAAACCTGCATTATTATATTTTATGCATCCGTCTAGTTATTCACATGGTCTAGATGGGGTCCTCACCAGCAGCAACCGAAGGGTCAGGCAGATGATAGAGAATGTAAGGGGTCCTTTAGTGGCAGACCAAATAACCAAAAAGCCACACATGGGGGAGAATGCGGCCTATCTTCTATCCAGACCCCCATCTCACTTGCCTGCATCGTTGGTACCCCAAAGTCATCATCTCAGTATGCCTGAACTGCTTGAATGATTAATTACCACACATGCTGGCTGCACAGAGAAACTTTAAACTGTGCCCTGTCTTGTACAGCAGCCTGCAGCCTTCTTACTGTTACAAGCCTACTAAAAGTACTAGTGTTCAACATTGCTGGCAAGCAGATCACTGAGTGAACTGAACTGTTCAAAATTAAGTGTGTTAAATCCTATGCCCCATGGAGCTATGCACTTTGCATCCCCCCCCCCAGCTTCCACCTCATGGCAGGGCTCCTCTGCAACTACAAAATAAACAAAATCCCAAAGAAACACTCCTGCTGCTTCTTGACTGAGGTTCCTCCAATGCAGGCTTTCTTGGTGCTGTCAAACCACCCTCTGTCTTTCTCGATCCTGCTGCCAACCTTGGTGCACCAAAACTGCCTCAAGAGCCTGCAACTTGCTTCCCAGTGTGGCTGCTCTCCAAGGTCTCCCTGCAACTCCATACCACTCACTGCCCTCCTCAAGTTCGCAGCTTGGGCTTCTTTAACCAATGCTGCAATTGACAACAGGGAACAAACTACTCCCAGACTCACCTCAGTAGAATGGAGCCACCAGCACATCAAGCCCCGCCGTTGCAACAGATTGTGGCTCCTCCACAGACTGTCCCGCTCTTGCATGCTCTGCCTTCCTTCCAATGGACACTGCTGCTACTATGGAGCTCCTCTCTTCTGCAGGACCACACCACAGCATCAACCTCCCAGCAGAACTTTGTGGCTCAGGGCTGCCTTGCAATTTCCCCACTCTGCCACACTACTACGGCCCTAACAAATATAATTGAAACTCTGGGCTGCAACTGCCGCATGGAGTGATCCTTTTACCTGCTCAGCCACGCTTCAGCAAGAAGGAACACATAAAGGAAAAAAATGCAGGAGCCCCGCAGAGCACAGCAGTAAAGCGGGGCATGCACAGCACTAAAGTGGGCACAATAAATCAATCACTGAGGGTAGTAAACAAAACCAGTAAGTGGACTGCAGCGGGGAACAGCACCAAGGACAAGAAATCAATACAAAAGGACAGTCCTGAGAAGCAAAAAAAGAAAAAAAAGCAGCACAAAACAACAAGCAGCAGGGCACAGCAATAAACAAAACCTGGGAGCAGAATACTATCTAATTACAAAGCCTGGGAGTCAATAGACAGGAACACTTGAAACAAAGCACAAGTTCAGTAAAAGCTAAAACTACACAGAAAAAGGTCAAATAAATACAAAATTTCCCAGCATTGTGTCTCACCACAATAAAACTCCCACCATTTTCAGTGGGGAAGAAGGCAGCAGGGTGGCAATCACCATTGTGAACACTGTTCAGCAGCCAGGG
This sequence comes from Neoceratodus forsteri, assembly GCA_016271365.2. Taxonomy (NCBI): domain Eukaryota; kingdom Metazoa; phylum Chordata; order Ceratodontiformes; family Ceratodontidae; genus Neoceratodus; species Neoceratodus forsteri. The sequence continues at coordinate 421,360,973 of CM057458.1, forward strand.
AGCCTCGTGGTAAGGCTCCTCCATCTTGTGTAGAGAAAAACAACAGGGAAGGAAGTGACTATTAACCCTCTCTGCTGGTGGCTGTCTTGCTATAGTCAGACCAGTCAAACCCACAAGAACTGCATGTTAAAGTTCAGTGGCCATCTTGTGAAGGGCACAAATTGACCTCACTCCATTGAAATCAATGGCAATCCTATTGAAATGAATGGACATTGCAACAAATAGCTGATTTTTGCACCAAAACCTTTATTTAAATAATGAACAACACAGAATTGAGTGGGAAGTTCTTTATTAAGATGTAATTTGGTTAACTTTGCTACAAGAATTGGTACTTTTGTCTACAAAATAATTTTTGCTTGGCACTTCATCCACAACACGAAGTCCCGTCTCCTGCATGATGGCAACTCTATCTCACCAGTACGACCTTCGCTCAGTGAAACAAAGCTTATCCCCAACCACAATGTCTGATGACGATACTGATATGGGTGCCAGAATGTCTGGAGTTCTACCTTCACCCACCTCAAGGGCGTGGGGCAACAAAATGAAAACAATCCTCCATGACATCCGGTCATCCATCTCAGCTCAAGGAGCACCAGCTATGCAAGCTATTCAAGATGACCTGGCATACATTAAAGCTATTTCACCTCAGTCCATAGTCCATACCAGCCTACAACCAGTAACCTTCTCAGCCTTGCCTCACGAAGATGCTGTCGACTGGCTGGAATAATTCCAAGCATGGATTTCCTTCAATGGTTGGACTGATCCCTTGCACATCTCCAATGCCTTGTGCTTCCTTCTGAGAGGGACTGCCATTTCCTGGTTCAATGCACTTCCAGACCAAGTCAAAGGAGATACTGCCACACTGTATACAACCTTCAAAACCCATTTTCTCCAAGCACACCCACCCTGGTTATTGGAGCAACAGCTGTGGGAACGTACCATGCAACTCACTGAATCTCTTGAAACCTTCATTGTGGACATTAAGTCTCACTGCAAACGTCTAAAAAAAAACAGAGAAAGAGCAAGTAACAGCCTTTGTCTGGGGACTGCCTCCTCAATTTTGCACCTAATGTCATACAGCAAATGCCAACTACCTGGACAGACATCATCCAAGCTGCACGGCTAGCTCAAGAGTCCATTTCAATGTTTCAGTTTGCCAGTGCTCAGGCACCCCAAACCTCACACCTTGCTGTACTTGCCACATGTGTCCAACAGCAACAAGCAATGATTGACAAGTTTATCTCAACTGTCAATACCTTACACATCAGCTCAACTGTCTTCTCTGCAAATTCTAATGCTATGCAACCACCTCAACAGCGACCTGATCCACCTCCGCCTTCCCAAGAGACTATAACCTGCCAGTGGTGTGGATTCAGAGGACACACTGCCACTGTCTTCCGTAAGCTAAAGTATTACAACAGGATACAAGAGAACCAAGGATGCCCACCACACAGCAATCAACAGGATAATTGCAACTACTCCCAGGATCAGGGAAACTAGTGCCGCCCAACAGACTAGGAGCTTTTGTTGGGCAGGGAAACACAGCAACTGACCACCCCTCTGACTTTCACAATTCAGATACAGTACATCCTCCAACTGCAAACTCAGGCACACTCTCACTTCCAGGGGCAAAGGTACCTGTCATCGATCACCTCTCCTAGCTAACTACATACCTGTAACTATCGGAGATTGGTCCACACACGCCTTGGTCATCACTGGAGTGGAAATTATCAGTTATCAGCAGCAGTATTCTGAACAACCAAGCTATTCATCGCATACCTAATGTCTCTCCAGCCGACATAAAGTACATTATCACAGCAAGCACAGCTATAGTACCTATCACAGGCGTGGTCCATCTCAAGCTACACTTTGGCTCACAGCAAGCTATCGTCAAGTTTTACATAGTGCCTGATCTTCAACCTGCAATAATTCTTGGCCTGGACTTCCTCAATGCTCACAAAGACATTTTAGACTTTGTTTGAGGCAAACTGTCACTAGATCCTCGGAGGCAACAAGCAGCTATAGTCTCAGTCACTGTGCCTCCTTAGTCAGAAATGGTTTTGACTGCCAAAATTTGAGGTGAACCTCTTCCACAAGGTGTTGTTGGCATCTTCACAGGATACCTCATGCTGCATTCATCAGGTCTCCTTCCAGGAAATACCTTATTGGCAGTGCATGATGGTGCAGTCTTCTAAAAATGCTGCAACTTCACAGATGAACCAGTGGTAATTTCAAAGGGTGCCAACATTGGAAAGTTTGTCTGCTTGTCTTCAGGAGACCAGCTCCATCTCATGCAAGAACCTCAGCTGGTTTCCACCAACTATATTCCTGCCAGTACTATCGCCACCCCTCAAGCTTCAGAGTTACCCCTCAGTCAGAGACTGTCCTCTTCAAAACTTCCAGCATCCCTAACAGAAAAGCAACAACTTCTGAAATTCCTGGAGAATTACCTAGCTGTCTTTGTGGGTTCAGACAACAAGCTTGGATGCTGTGATATTCTGCAACACACCATTGAGGCATAGCCCAATCAGAAACCAATCCATCAGTAAGCCTACAAAGTGGGACACAAACAGAAATAAGTCCTCAAGGACATAATCAAAGACATGCTCGACTAAGACATTGTTGAAGAGTCTACAAGTCCCTGGGGTGCACCTTGCTTGCTAGTGGTGAAGAGGGACAAAAGGTATCGCTTTGTGGTAGACTACAGACAACTCAGTGCCTACACAGTACAGGATGCTCATCCCTTGCCTACAAATGAAGATGCCTTAGAGAGTCTTGGTGCAGCCAGTCCTGCTTACTTCACCACTCTAGACCTCCAGAGTGGGTTCTATCAAGTTTCCATTGATCCAGCTTCTTGTCCATACACAGCATGGCACTGCCACTTGGGACTTTTTCAGTTCAAACATCTGCCTGTGGGTCTTCTGAACAGTCCAGCCACATTGCAACATGTTATGGAAGCCGTACTACATGGGTTGTCTTGGAAATCTTGTCTAGTCTACCTGGACAATGTGATTGTCTTCAGCAGAACTTTGTCAGATCAGCACCAACATTTCAAAGACGTGTCCGAACATCTCAGACAATCTCAAGCTTCGCACAGAAAACTGTTGTTTTGCACATCATCAAATTCATTACCTGGGACATGTGGTTAGTTCTCAAGGCATCTCTCCAGATCCAGACAAGCTCTCAGCAGTCAAAGACTATCCCCGATCCTATCAATCTTAAAGAACTTCAAGCTTTTCTGGGCTTGTCTGGCTACTACCGAAAGTTCATTTGCAACCATGACAAGACTGAAGCTCCACTGTACGCCCTCACCAAAAAAAGGGATGTGACTATACATGGACTTCCAAATGCAAAGAGGCCTTTGAAACCTTAAAACAAAACCTAATCTCTTCTCCAGTATTGGCCTACCCAAGGTTCTACCAACCCTTCAAACTCTACTCAGATGCTAGTTCCTTTGCAGTGGGTGCTGTGCTCTGTCAAATTCAAGATGGAACAGAACAAGTTGTCTCCTATACCAGGTGTTCTCTTTCCTCAGCTGAGCAGAACTATGGCATCACAGAAAAAGAATGTCTAGCCATGGTATTTGCAATAAAGAAATTTAATGGCTACCTTCGCTACTCCTCCTTTACAGCTATTGTTGATCACTCTGCCCTCAGATGGTTATTTGAAATGAAGGATCCAGTAGGAAAGTTTGCCCAATGATTTGTCATGCTGCAATCCTACAACTTTGAAATTCAGTACAGACCAGGTCGAGTTCACTCAAATGCCGATGGTGTAAGCCGGAGATGATAACCTTCTGCATCTTCCTCAACAGATCAAGAATCCTGCTTACAAGCTCTTCCCTTCCATGCCACGGTTGTGCTTTCTGTGGACACTCCTACAGCACCCCAAGTTGCTTTGCTGCTACCAACCACTTCTACAAAGAGACACACAAATCCTCAGTTACTGCAAGCAACCGAAGAGCTTCTCATTGCCTCAACATCTGATTTGTTCCTGGCAACTGTTAAAATGCAACAAAGAACTGACATTCAGTTTACTGACATAATCACTTACTTAGAGCCTGGAACCTTGCCGCAGCAAAAGCAGCATTGCCAAGATGTACTTTTCTTTGCTTCGCCAATACTTCCTCAATGACTGTGTGCTTTTTCACATTTGGACCAAGGAAGGCAAGGGTCATCGCACGGATAGAACTCGTGTACAGCTAGTTGTGCCAGCCTCTCTCATCCCTCAAGTTCTTCTCTCCACTCATGCCTCTCCACTTTTTGAAGACCATATGGGAATACACGGAACTCTTGAAAAGACAAGGCTTCACTTCTTCTGGCCTCACATGAACAGGGATATTGTCCAATTCATAAAATCCTGCCAGCCCTGCTCCTAAAGTAAGCCTCCTGTCAAACCAACAAAGGCACACATTATTCCAATGCCTGTAGCCACTGAACCCTTCCAACGATTCAGCACTGACATTCTTGGGCCCTTACCAACATGCTCTGACTCTGACAACAAGTACATCCTTGTTTTTGTGGACTACCTAATGAAATATTTGAAACTCATCCCCCTTAAAGACATTAAAGCTGCCACTGTGGCAAATGCTTTTCTCAACACAGTCATTTGTCGTCATGGTACCCTATCATACCTACATTCAGACAGAGGCACTGACTACCTTTCCACCATTGTCCGAGAAACATGCAAACTTCTCGACATAAAAAAGACACATACCACAAGTTACCATCCATAATGCAATGGACAGAGTGAGAGAATGATGTCTACCATTCTCAGTACACTTCCGAAGCATCTGGATGAGATACACAACACCTGGGACCATTTTGATCCCTTTGTGCAGTTTGCATACAATACCAGCCCTTGTGTCAACAGCACAGAATACACCCCATTCTTCTTAGTTCATAGATGTCACCCAAGAACTCCATTGAACAGGGATCTCTCACTGCTAGAGGTTCCTAAGTCAGCTTCTTCTTTCATTATCCCTCTGCTGGAAGAGCTTGAACTTGCCCGACGTGTTGCAATCACCACGTTGGGCCAGAGAAAATCTGCCATGCAGAAAATGTCAGCAGCCAAGTTGCATGAGACTTCATTCTCTGTTGGAGACATTGTGTATTTGTACTGACCTGTTCTTGTTCCAGGCACCACCAAGAAACTGCTTCACCCCTGGACTGATCCCTTATACATTGTAGAAAAGCTGCCTCCAGTCCAAGTTCATCCGAGATGCAAGTCGGATGGAAAACTGGTACATAGCAAAGTCAATATAAACCGACTGAAGCATAGGTACCTGAGTAGCAACCTTCCAGATGACCCCAGTCCACCCAACAATGAAGCTGCCCTTGAGCCTGCCATACTTTCTGAAGCTAAGATCCCACCAGATAACTTGCAACTAGTTACTACAGATCTTTCCACTACTGTCACTTTCCAGTCAGATTCTGTCTTGCCAGATGATCTGCCTGGGACTTCCTCCTCTTCCCAACCTTCTTCTTCTTCTTCTTCTTCTTCTTCTTCTCCTCAGGACTCTCTTCTACACACCACAGTGTACCAGATTGAGAAGATCTTAAGGAAGAAGTTCACAAATGGATCCTGGGCTTACAGAGTCAAATGGTGTGGATTTGATAGTGGGCAGAACTACTGGGTCACTTTTAACGACCTGACCCCATCCTTTCAGGAACTAGTGCAATCAACATATGCCTCCATTCCCACTGACTGGAAAAGTCAACAGAGGTCTTGAGCTTTTATAAACTGAATTCAGTGTAATGTTTTGGGACTAATTTCTTTCTGGGTTAATTGATTGCTGTAAATGTTTCTTGTACCTCCAGCAACTGTTGCTATGGTATTGCATACCTGTATTAATGCCTTCTCCCCTTAGGAATGTCTTCACATTGACAATCCACCTGTATTGTTACACTACCGTTTAGTTTTGGCCTGCATTCTCGGTATCCTCCTGCTGCTACCCTTCCCTCTCTTCCCTTTTCCTTCCCCCACACTTTAGCACTTGTGGCATGACCAAGCCTCAAGTACTATTGTGTTTCCCCTCTCTGATGCTACTCTGACTGGTCCCCAGTGTAGTCCAAATGCCCCCCCCCCCGCAGTGGAATACTGTTTTAAAATGTGTAGTACCTTGAAATGCATGAACAATTTTTTGCCTTAAAATCTTACTTAATATTTTCTCTTACTTAGGAACTGTTTATAGATTTATTGCTTGTTCGGGTGGTGCTCACATTCACTTTTCCAGCGGTGATGTGAAGCACACATTAAGCATGGGGCTTAATATTAAGCTGCTGCCCCTTTAAGAGCACTTAGAACCTGCATGTATCTAATTATTGCACTGCCTGGCAGTACCATGTATGCCTGTCAGTCAGAGAATTTACCAGTCTGGGGCTAAGTCAAATAATGTAGAAATACAATTTGATGACTGTTATTTTCCAGCCATGTTAATTACTGGCTGAAATGAAGAGAACACATTACCACTCACTGGCGTCTGGAAATACATACTGTCCAAAAATCCAGTAGGCAGCAATGCTTGCAACATGCCACTGGCATGCTGGCTAGGAATTCAGCATTTAAAGCTGTGGGCTGCAATGTTTATTTCTGTCAAATAAGGTTTGTAAAGCAAGGACAAATATGTATGTTATTGCAATGCTCTGCATAGAATCATTCCCATTTTGAAAAGCTGTTGTATCACCCCTTTGTGGTCCAACAGCATTCTGAACACTAGACATAATGCATGAGACACTTTCATTGTAATAACTGATGAACTGACTGTAGTGTTCAACTTCCTGGTTATATAGGTCCTTAAATAAACTGTACGGTAACATTCAGTTTAATCATATACTGTATTGAGCAGTAATCAATAAGCATTCATGGGACTACATGATACCACTGTGAAGAAAGGTATGTATTGCAATGCAGCCATTGTATTTCTCTCCATGGCATTCAACGGTATTGATAATGGTTTTGTGATACAAAAGTCACATGGTATGGGCATGATGTGTTTTGAAAGGGTAAAGCCATACATGCCAAGGTAGGATTGCATACTTTGATCAGCAGTCATCGTACATTCAGATTCAGCTTTATGATAACTGTGGAACTTTGACACACAGGAATAATGGTACTGGACATCAGGTGGGCAGATGTTACAAAGGTGGACAAATGCCTCGGGATATACTGTGATTCACATCGGGAAGATCATGTAAAACAAACATGACAGATTGATTTCAATTTACAAACAGGGAGGTGGATCAGGGAAGTGCAGTGGATGTGGCCTACCTGGATTTCATCAAGGCCTTCAACACTGTCCCACATGGTAGGTTACTAAACAAGGTGGGCAGCCTGGGAGTGGGTGCAAGAGTTTCAAACTGTACCCAGTAGAAATGGTTCTGATAATGGTGACAGAAATGGTGCAGTGGCTAATTACAGGTGAGACTGGAGGGTCTCAATATGAATTGCATGAAATATAAGAGGGGTTGGGGTGACAGAGACTTTCAAATGAATCAAGGGTATAAATAAGATTCAATAGATTAGCATTTTGAAAAGTATTTGAAATCATTGATAGAGCTCAATCTGGTGGCTGGCCATGGTGGAGAGGGAGGGCTGTGCCAGTCATCGGATTGGGAATGGGGGTCACAGAGTTGTGAGGCACTAACAGGTGGGGGGTACAGTACTAAACACGCCAAAAAATTGGATGTCACTAACTACACCATTGGTTTTATAGTGTATAGTAGACCATTGTTCTATTTAAAAATCCATCTTTTTCACACTGATGTTGTACCACAGTTCAAAAGGTAATGGAATGTGATCATACCCAAATGTGGTAGGACTTCATTATAGAACCTCTAGGGACTGCACAAGTCAGTTTCATTGTGAAAGAGAAAAAAACACAATGCACACATTTCACATAATACTATAAATTTAGGATGTGCAACTTTATGCATAGCCAGTGTGTTCTACCACATCTGGGGTCTGATTCCCACTGAAATCTCAAGCTTCAGTCTCGAGATCAAAGGGAATCATAACCACTCTGTGGCATAACACACCAATTGTGCATAAATGCCCATGCAGTATTCTCTATTTTTTTTTATGACCTGTCATCACCAACCTGGACCCCATCCCTTGGTAGCTAAAAACAATCATTTCTGGCGCAAACTGACTCAGCAGACTAGGGAAAGCTTCTTGCTCTGAAGTCTGGTAGTGCTCTGATAGTTCACAGATGTTCTTGCACAGTCTGGTATCTGTTATCAGCTGTTCCACTCGTACAGCAGCTCTGGAGGCTAAAAGAATTAACAATAATAATAACATATTCTGAATAGCTAAGTAATGCAACATGCGTGGGAATGATCATAAACCAGTGATCAAACTTACAAGGTGCCAACCATGGCTTTCTTTTTTCTACCCCTGACAGGTCACCATGTGCACACTGATGATATGCCTCATTTTCTGAATGATATAAATCTTGATCATGTGTTGCAACTCTACAACACTTGCCCACAATTACATCTTCATCGCCATCAAGTGTTGATCCAACGGACCAGTAAACGTGGTTGATAATGCTTTGTATCCACGGTTCTATGACATTACAATCTTTCAGGGCTGACACGGCAAGCAGTTTATTTTTTTAACCCTTGCAGGAAAAAAAAATTGTTGCAGCACCCAGCACAACACATAACTCTACATTCTGCTTCAGTAATGAATTAGGAATCAGATACACAACAGTAAATAGAATACCTTTTGCTTCATGCCCTGCATCATATTTATGGCAAGTTTCAGACAAGGTATCCTCAGTCATTTGGCTACTTGAACATGATGATCAGTAATGATCTTGTCGATTGTAAGCTGACACACACCTCTTCAGACCCTCCAGCTCCATATTGTTGCTACATCCAACCTCATTATGCTACAAAACATGAATTAAAAAATGGTGGCTGTTTAAAAACACATGTGGTGCACAGTAAGGATACATGTAAATTTGTAAATCTTAATATGTAATTTCACTTCAGGTAACTATTGAATACCTGAATTAGCTGTAAATCTATAATTATTTCCTGATGTTAATTCCATAAGGGAATATGTTCTGTATTTTGCACAGTGCCCTGGGCTGTCCACAAAGCCATCTTCTCCACACACAAGTCCTCTCCTCTTCACCTGTAAGGATGCGACCCACCACTGCTGTCTTTTGCATCACAGCTTATCAACTGATGGTAGCAGTACTTTGCTCTGGTGTCAGAAAAAAGTATATGCACTGTAGACAGCAATACTCATATTCTTAAATATGCAAATCACTTCTGTCACTGTTGCCCCAGCTAACAGTATGGCACCTGATAAAGGAATGTTTCCTGCCGGCAAGCAACCAGCATATGGCTGACTACTCCAGTTTGTATTTTTCACACATGATGTGCATGTAAACATCAATGTCAGTAGTGTTCCCATTACTTTACGCTTGTATGTCAGTCCTGGCTCACCATATTTATTTATTTGCATTTGTTTTCCAGGTGAGCGAACGAGACAGCCAAGTACCTATTTTCAGGTGCGACTCGGTAGGGTTACAATAGTACAATACAAGAACATCAGGCATATACAGGGTTAACATATATTAGGTTCAGGCACATTATATAACAAAAGAATAAGGTACATAGATTAAGGCACTTACGTAACATACGAATAAGGTACATAGAGTACAATTAGACTGAGCACATTGAGTAGAGTCATCAGTGAGGTACATGGATAACTATATGAGATGGCAAATGGCTGAGTACAGGAATAGGCGACGGTAGACTCCCAATCAACTGGAAGAATATCAGGGTACAAAGCAGCAGGATAAGTCAGAACAGGGTACAAAGAGCATTGGGTAGAGTACCAATCAGGACCAGTGACAGCAGGACAGTAGAGTACCAGTCAAGATATGGCAGGTGACACAGGCTAGACCAGCTGGGCAAAGTCCAGGTAATAGCCATGGACTGGCCACCCAGTGGTAGATACCAGGTGAAAGTAGCTCAGGTATAGAGACAATTGGGGGCAGATTTCAGGAAGCCCCATAGGGAGGTTCTGAAGCAGGAATTTGATGGGGAGATGCAAGTGCAGGCTGGCAGGGAGTTCCACTGGACAATAGCACCAAGAAATCAACTGTACAAGACAGTTCCAAAACACAATATGCTTTGGTATGTGTACTGGTCCTAAGTCTACACCTGCTGCGTTTGGGACCTCTTCCTCTTCAGAAGCATCATCAGAGTCATCATCAATATCAGAAGATGGCTCATAGTTAGGATCTGCATCAATGACCATTTCATAATCACCATCACTAACATCAGATATGGATGTCAAATACTCCATCATGTCCTCATCAATGTCAGCTGATTTTAGCGGTGGCAGAAGGAGCTCACATTGGAGACCTTGGATACCAACATCAATCATTTTTTTTCTCTGTTTGTGTTGCTGTAAAAAAAAATTTACTACATTAAGTAAAAAACTATTGAAAGCAGTAATTAAATATTGAAATTGTGTGATGAATTGTGAAATTTGGCAGAAGCGCTGATCACATTTATGCATGGCACTACATACATAGTGCATATTATCCACTGACAGATCTTGTAATGTCCAAAAAGAACAGATTTGATGTCATTATTTGGATTACAAAACACATTTCTTGTATTACTATACACTATAAAAAAACACAGGATGAGTAATATTATGCATAACCAATTTGATCAACCACCTCGGGATTCGCTCTGGAGGTCATAGGTAATCAGAACCACTCTGTGGATCAACTATTGGTTGTGTATAGTTGCCCATTCAGTATTATCTGTATTTTCAATTGTATACAAACAGATAATGACGTAGTCTCCTGCAGACCTTAGTACAGTAACTCCCTACTGTATGGTGGGGAGGGGTGAGTTGGATAGGATGTGGGGGGATGGTTGAGGGGATTTTGATGGTGGCTGATGTGCTGCCAACAGTATAACAAAACTACAATGATGTTATCTGTTATAGGGCAGAAGTACCATGTTATCATACATTTGAAAAAAAGAATATCATAATGTTATAAAACACAAGATTATTTTTTGTTAAACAGAAAACACTGTAAAATACATTAGACCATCTTCTAAGCACAATAAGACACTCTTGCAATGTGGTGAAGGCACTCGTCCTCCAGCCAAATGCATCAGTGAGACCAGGAACTACCATTTTCATATAATTGTTATTACATGCACAAGGAACAGGTACTAATAACCAATCAGTAAGCACAATTTCAATGACAGTATTATTAGGAAGACCGGCTAGAAGCCAATTTGTAAGCCACAGCTCTGACAGTTGACTGGAAGGGCCATACTCCAGAATACCACTCTGGACCTAATCCAAGCCATGGCTGAAATAACTGGGAGAATAGGAACCTATGCTGAAAGGATGCAGGTATGTTAGCATGAGTAGTTACTGGTGGTGAAGGTGAAGCTGTGTTTGTTAATGATGTGACATACCAATCAAGCAGATTTGATTTCTGGTAGAGAAAGAAAAGATCAACCAGGACTGGAACCAGGCACTTTGGCAGGAAGGACTGGAGGGTAGATCAAAGGGATTGCCAGGGAGGAGGGGGGATGGAGGTGCCAAGGTATGGGATTACAGTAAAAGACACCAAGTCTGGATGTAAGGATTAAGGCAGTGGGTACTGCATATATTATACATGGGAAAAAAACAGAAAAAACAAAAACAAATGTCAGAACAAAATGTAATTGTACAAAGAATATACACAGAACCATGAGCAGCCTTCAGGAAATTAGTCTCTCAGCAGCAGAGCACAGACAGCAACTCCTTCCCCTTCACTGTCCCCAAGGTAACTGACTTGGGTCTAGACTATGAGCCTTTTCCAAGATAAAATTATCTAACATTCAAGCACTGTATTCAGTGATTATGTCTGTAATACTAAGTAGTAGGACACAACAGAGAATGCATTAAATAGATATTACCGCATGTCCAGCTGCATGCTAATACATGGGGATGGAGGCCGAGTGCCTTTAGTCACATGCAACATGGAAATATTTATTCAGCACACACCATAAGAGTGTTGACATGGGTATATTAAATATTGGCTTTATCATCATACAACCGATAACTTTAGTCGCTTACTAGCATATCACAAAGTGACTATATACTTTATGAATAGTTTTATAAGTATGCCCATTAAAAATGTAATGGTGCATACATACATTTGGTCACACCTTGAAAAGACGTCTGCGTCATCCTATTGTGGTTTATCATTAAGTCATCACTGCAGACTTGCACCATAGAATTCTTAACGCTGGGTAGTGATGCCTGTCTCTTCATGGATCAGCACTTGGGTTCAGTCTCAACATGACCATCAAGACTTCCATCATCATGTTCCAGCACATCAAATGCGTGCATGGATGTGATTCAGAAATAATACTGGAAATGACCTACAGAGAGAAAAATTAATCAATGTTGCATTGTAACTTTATGATATGACCATAACACAATTCAATAGTATAATACACATAGATAATACTGTATTGTAACACATATAAATTCTCAAACATGTTTATTCACATGAAATAATAAAAATTAAAAAAAATTCTTTATGCATGCAAATAGCGTGTCATGCATTATTGCTTCAAGCAACTTACTTTGTTGTTGAGATCATGAGACTTGGGCTTATGTAAAGATGGGTACAGTGACAATGTACATGACTGCAAATGCAAGGTAAGACACTGTGCCCATGCTGATATGATACTTCATAAAGTGAAGAGAGAATGCTAAAATATTGTACTGGCATGCTGACACAATGAATAGTTGTACTCACCATTGTCTTAGCAGGATCCAGTGAGACACGGAACTATAAGTGGACATCTGCTGTGATCATTCACTGCCAAAAAAAAAGTGCCACTCATCAAACAGCCTTACCCACCCCACCACATACCCTAATCATAACAGGCAACTTGAGATGATGGGCATTAACATCAGGAAGGTGACATGTGATCGCGCATCTCTGTCATTCTGTGTTCATGAAAGTGAAATCAGTTGACAAAGACAAGTGACAGTACAGTGTCATTACACAGAGGGAAGACAGGAGGAAAGGGGGTGCACTCTATAGGGAGCAGTTATGGGACATCATCCCTATGTATCTTAATTATATTTCATATTTATTAATTATAGTTCAGGAAGTGTCAGAGTGAGATCCACAGCTTAACTACTTTTGTTCAACGCCGGTCACTGAACAACCACATCCTCTGTGTTATCAAAATCAAGATGGTAGACCTACATGTGATGCTGTCATAACACACGCAAGATACATTAATAAGCCACGATAGGTGACCGAACCTCACACTTAGACACAAAAATTAAAACCGAGCAGATAAGCATGCAATTGAAAGTTTAGATACCCAGTGTGTGACCGTGTTTTGCAAATTTTTAATGATAAGCATTGGTATTTAGAAGTTAGGTAAGTTGGACAACTATGAGGTGTTACCCTGAAGGTTATAACTTATGTATTACTGACAGGCTGTACACCTATCATTATCAAACATGGAGGGTAGAACTGTATGTGCAGCAGCAGCAGTTGACATTTGATCAGCCACAATGATCAAGTTCCATGTGTATGAGTCATTGTAGATTGTGTGTTGCTGAACATAGCATGGCATTGCACTTGATGTTAAAGTTTTGGTGCTGAAACTGATAAACTGTTTCAGGTTGTGGGGGGGTATCTTTGGTAGTATAGACGGAGACAGTGGGATCTGCCAACAGCACTTGTTGAGGCACCTGTTGAAGGTGATAAACAATGCATACATTGTGACACAAATCAAGGTCTGTTGTGTGTGTGTGTGTGTGTGTGTAAGATTACTGGTACTACTGCCCTATACAATTAGTCAAATTAAAAACACTATCATTTAATACACACATACACACACACACACACACACACTCCCACTCTACCTACATTTCTTCCCTCCCCCTCCTCTTTCCCTCTCCTATGACTCTGGCACTTCTATCTCTTGTCTGTTTTCTCTGACAAATGCCACTGGCTGCCTTGCTTACAATGTTACCCATGAATTGCATTAATCTGTAATCTGTTTGCAATGTCCACATTGTTGTAATGTCTGCCTTGATGTTCCCCATAATTTGTATTTCTCTGACGTGGAACCTTTGTAAAAGAGCCTTGGCTCAAAGGTATTTGTAATCCTAGACTTGAAAAATAAAATAAAAATAAATAGAACTAAAAATACAACTCTTCTCACTCACACACTTGGTAAATTTTTGTGTTAAAATATTTGCACACAATGCAATGGCTAATTAATGACCTCTAACACAATGACAAAGGGGGCCTCTTAGTTCTCACATTGGAATTCCAATGCAAGAAAGCACAAAAATAACATAATGGACAGACAGATATACACATTGTTATAAAAATAATAACAAAGTAAAAAAGTCAAATTACATAAAAACTCATATCTGCATATAAAATTCTGTACCAATTTATGGTGTGGAGTGCTCACAGTTGTTGTACATGTAACATACTAACAAAAATATGCAGCAGTACAACCACAACACACAATGGTTTTATACAAATATGGCAGTTAACAATGAATGAATATTACATTTTCAACATTTTATTTGACTGTCAGTGACATTCTCATACTAATCCACTTGGAATTCCAATATGATCAAGACAAACCATCTAGATGGAACCCCATGATTTGGTCCAAACTTAGATGCATTTTCACATGTATGCAGTGGGATACCACTGGTATGTGACATGTATCAGAGAAATAAGAGCTAACATTCAATGCTGCCTGTTATCTGTGTACTCTTCCCTCAAGATCATGCAAAAGGCATTAAAAATCTACTTATGTTGACTATAGTGTAACACCAAAACCTACTGATGGCACAACTCGCAGCCAGGACTAACAACCCACCTCTACCCTTCCACCTTTTTTTTTTATTTAGTTGTTTAACCAGGTATAGCACACTAAGCTGAAAGTTTTTTTTACAGGAGCACAAGTGACTTGCTCAGGGTCACACAGTATGCAAGTGGAAGCTGTGGGATTCAAACCCAGGTCTAGTCTGCTGTATGTCACCAAATTTGCAGCTCAGAGCCTTAGACCACTGCACTATACTGCTTTCTCCTTTTCCAGGCATCAATTGAGAAGACCAAACCCCTTGCTGACACAAAGGATAGCTACAATGGCATTCACAATCCTTAGTGACACAATAGCAGAAGCTGCTACAACTGAAGAAATAAAAATACGTCATTATATATGTTGTTCTGTTAACATTTAAGTTTTTGGACTGCAAAGCATAATGCATTGAAATTGTTATACATAGTTGTCACATACTGAACGTCCCAAAACGTGACTCTGCCAAATGCAGCACAACAGAACACAATCTCCCATGAAACAGTACACAGAAGCACACCAACATTCAATTACAAATGTAACATCATGTAGATCAAAGGTCACGTTGCTGTATGGCACTTTAGCTGTGCACAACTTTCATTCACAAGGAACATTATAAATTTAAGACCAACTGTACAATTGGTATGTGTCAAGTCCATATTCTTAGAACATCATACATAAAAACAAGCACATTAGGTGTGCTCTTTGTATTCAGGCAGATGCATTGGTAAATGAGCATATGTAATGTGATGTGTGCATCAGAAATCATAGGGACATAGAAGCTGATGTCAGATACGGACCGCCATGCAGACCTAGTATGCACACTTTCTCTGCTTGCTGCAGAAAATACAAACATATGAAGAATGCCATCAGATACAGGCCTCATGGTCTATCTAGTCTGCATAAGTGTGCAACTAGCAGTCTTTTACACTGCAGTTGCTCCTTCTTCTCCAACCCGCATATCCAATTTCATGCCCGTACTAGCTGTTACCCTTCCCCCCAGTGCCTCATCTATAACCTTCCCCTTGACTCTGTCCCATACTCTCTTACAACTGCGCACTGACTTCAAGGATATAATCTCCTCAGGCAGTGCATTCCACCCTGACAACACTCTCTCCGTGAAATAGTGATTTCTCATTTCCTTTCTGAATCTACCACCCTCCAACTTTTGATTGTGCCCCCTAGTGTCCCTCCCTCTCCTTAATCTTAAAATTATGTCTGTACCATCTTTATTTATGCATTTCATGTATTTAAAGGTTTCTATCATGTCCCCTCTATCCCTCCATTCCTCCAGGCAGTACATGTTGAGCTCCCTCAGTCTCTCCTCATAAGGTTTGTCATCCATACCGAGGATCATCCTGGTTGCACTGCATTGGAACCCCTTCAGCAATTTAGCATCTTTCTGTGAGTAGGGGTACCAGAACAGCACACAGTACTCCAGGTGTGGCCTAACTAATGACCTGTACAGTGGCAGAATGACCTTTCCTCTCCTGGACATCATTCCTCTGACAATACACACCTGCATCTTATTAGCCTTAGCTGCCGCTGTTCTGCACTGCACTAAATGTTACATTTGCAATGTTATTATCACCTCAAGATCTTTTTCCTCCTCTTTGGAGGACAGGCTGTGACCCCTGTTGGCAATGATTCTCTTTGTTTCTTGTTCCCAAGTACATGACTTTGTATTTTTTGCATTGAACCCCAGCTGTCATGTTTCTGATCAGTGCTCGAGTCTAGCCAGATCATCCTGTAACCCCTGCCACCCCTCAGTGTCATCCACTCCGTACCTATCTTTGTGATATCTGCAAAAAGCCTGATCTTATTCTTAATCCCATGTGAGATGCTGGCAATAAAAATGCCACACATCACTGGGCCCAGTACTAAGCCCTGTGGTACCCCACTGGTTACGGCTCTTGAGTTGAGAGTTCACCCCTTATGACTAACCTCTGCTTCCTGTCATTCAGCCAGTTACTTATCCACTTCATCATTTTCTCCCCTGCTCCCTGGTGTCTCAACTTGTGAATCAGTCTCCCATGTGGCACTGAATCAAAAGCCTTGCTGAAGTCTAGCTACAAGACATCCATCGCTTGGCCCCCTGTCGAGCGCACTAGTCACCCAGTAATAAAAGTCCAGTAGGTTGGTCTGACAGTATCGTTCCGATACCAAAATACAGACCATACTTCATCTTTAGCTTTGATATCTCACCTATCACTAGGGTTCCATATGCTGGTACCATGAATTCTTGAATTACCCAACTGAGTTTGGCCACACCGCCTCTGCTGGGAGGCTGTTCCATGCATCTGCCATGCTTTCTGTGAGTAAATACTTACTCACATTGTCAGTTAGCCTACCCCCTTCCAGCCCCATGTCATGACCAATTGTTACAGAACATCTTTTTTTTTTTTAACATGCTACACTCCTGTAACTTATTGATAACCTTTAGAAATGTGAAGGTCTATTTCATATCCCATGTCTAACTCCTCTTCCCCAGGATATACATATTGGGGTCCTCCAGTCTCTCCTCATATAACTTATGGAGCAGGTCTTTCACAATTTTTGTTGACCTTCTCTGAACTGCCTCTACCCTGTTTATGTCTTGACTGATAACTGGCCTCCAGACCTTTCCACAGTACTCAAGATGAGGGCTCTGTAATGAAGTGCACAGAAGCATCACCACCTCATTCGATATGCTTGTGATACCTATACTTATGCACCCCAGTACCACAATGGCTCCACCAACAGCCCTAGCACATAGCGTGTGCACCTTTAGTGCATCTGAAATACTAAACTACATATCACTTTAATGTTGCTTGCCATCAGTAGCTCTCCACCAAAGATAGAATCCTCCACTGGGTTTTTGTGCCCAAATGCATGTTTTTTTCAATATTTTACATTGAATCTCAGCTGCCACACTCTAGATTATTCCTCCAGTTTACCCAGGTACCTCTTTATTTTCTCCACCCCTCCCAGAGTGTCTACCCTGTTGCAGATCATAGTGTCATCTGCAAAGAGGCATACCTTTCCTTCCAGCACAGCTTTAATGTGACTTATGTGGACATTGAATCAGACTGGCCACAGAACTTATTCATGAGGCATCAGGCTGGTCACACTCAAAATGAGCTCCATTTACAACTACCCTATGTGTTCTAGCCCAGGACCAGTTGTACCACCTTGGGACCTATTCCCTTGCTTCATAGCTTGTTTATAAGCATCTTATGTGGAACTGCATCAAAGGCCTTTCTGAAATCCAGGTAAGCCAAATACACAGCTTCCCCCAGATGCTGCTCAGTTTCTGACATTTAGCACAAACTGAATCAATTCACATTGTTACATATTGTGATGCTACACTACACCACACACAGAGGAGAGCAGTATGTACTGGAAATGAAATAGTCAGCACAGCTGCAGACAACCAGACTTCCTGTATAACATTGCTTGTTGAGGTGACATCATAAAAGAGGCATAACAGATTGTACACCTCACGGCAGTAGCACATATTTCCCTGTTTGTTTTTTGTTTTTTGTTTTTTATTTTAGTCCTTTAGTAATGGGGTAAGGCCCACTAGGCACAAGTGCCTGTTTTCAAAGGCAACCTGGGAGCACTGGGGGGTTGAGTGACTTGCTTAGAGTCACACAGTACACAAGTGGAGGTTGTAGGAATCTAACCCAAGTCTGCTGGATGTACCAAGCTCATTTAGAGCTCGTTACTCTAACCTCTAGGTTATACTGCCAGCCCCCCACTATGGAAACTATGGACTATGGAACTATGGACTACGGAAACACATTTTCCCGTACAGTGGATACAACATCACAATGGGAGTGGGCCTACACAAAAGTCAAGCTCAATCATCCTTACCAGTGATAGGCATTTTACATAATTACATCAGTGTCAAAGATGAGCTTCTGAGTCACAACTTACACAAAGAATGCAGATAACATTAAGAGGAATATAAGGTATTGTTTTAAATCACAGATCACATACACACCTGTATATATTCATCATCATCATCATCATCATTAGTTTATTGGATAGCAAACTTGAAAGAAAAACTCTCATTTATAATTTCCATCCAAACACAGGTAATACGCATTGAAAAAACATACATACAGTTTCATTTCAAAATATATTAAAAAAAAGAACATCAAAAAAACCAGCATCATACAAATATTACTAATTGTTCATCCAAAACAATCACAATGATTGTAAATTAAACTAGTGAGGGGAGCCCTAAATTGTGCATTTGACACATTCATGCTTGGCTATAGCCATTGACACTCTTGGATGTTTTGAAGTTGCTTCCAAAGTCCCAGGGACAGGTGGCTTTTTGGAAATAGTCAGGACAGCATCAGCCTTTAGCCACAGACATACCCATCTGGTGTGCAATCCAAACTGCTTCATTAACAGATACTCTGTCTCATAACTGTATTTTGTAAAATGCACACTGCATAGACTACTATCTGAAGCACCTCTCCAGTCCAAATGTGTCTGACGAACAGCGTTGTTACATAGTTTTCTGGTACCTGTGTCAGTGGAGAATTCATGTAAGCTTACATTATCTTTATGCCTATTACTGCACTCATAGGCAACACATCAGTTAACCATGTTGCTATTTGATATGATATATATACTGTATATATATATATATATATATATAGAGAGAGAGAGAGAGAGAGAGAGAGAGAGAGATATATATATATATATATATATATGTATGTATATATGTATATATATGTACAAGGATGGGTAACCACAGGAGTGCTCAATCACTAACAACTGAATGAATAGACAAATATGATAAATATATCCTTCTGTAAAATTAATGATATAAAGATGTATATATTTTTTGCATCATTTATTTATTATTTCTGCTTTTTTCACAAAAAGGAAAAAAAAAGGGACATACATCCAACATACATACATACAGACATACACAACATAAATATAGGTACATAACCTATTAACATATTAACAATCAGAGCCATTTCATCACTTTACAGCAGATTCTTTCCACTCAGTAAGCCAAAGAAGACAATTCTTCAAAATTATTAACCCAGGTGATGTGGAGTCAAAGTCCCCCATATTTCATTTCCAAAGACACCACTCTCCTGATGCAGTCTTTTCCAAACCAACCATCATTAAGTATAACGCTTTCTGCAACATTCAGAGATGAGAGATATGGTTGCCAAGTTCTATAAAACAATTCCTCTTTCCCCTTAGTGGCATATGTCAGACGTTCCAGAGTTATGGCCTGCGTTACCAGGATTTTCCATTGTGCAATAGTAGGCTTTACCGTGACTCAGGTATTCAAAAATACAATGCCTAGCCATGTATTTTAACACCTAAGCCATTTATGTGCAGGGGTCACTCTCCTCCCTCCGTTTCTTCCACCCCAAAAAGTAGAAAAAGAGGAGACATGGGAAGCCACTGGCCTCCAATCCTTCGCAATTCAGCTACTATCTCTCTCCAAAATATCTGCAAAATTGGACAGGCCCAAAAATAGTGATAATATGAGGCCGGGTTATTATTACACCTGGGGCATGTGGGAGAAATAGCTGAATTACACTCATGAACCACCAGGGGTGGGCGGTACAGCCTATGACAAAACTTATAATAAGATTATTTGTACTTATTACACATCAGGACACCCTGATGTAACTGAAGAAGTGTTTTCCAATTATCTGTGGAAATTGTGATCCCCATATCTCTCTCCCAGAGCATTCTAGTATTTTGCATTTTATCCAAAGGCCATGTAGTACCTTCTTTAGCCACTCTCTGAATGGTACCCTTAGGTTTTCTTTGCCCAGTCATTATTAAATGTTCGATCGTTTCCCACTGAGGTACAGAACCCCCGAGCCTACCAATAGATTTAATATATGCCCTTACTTGGAGGTAATGAAATAGATGCTGGTGCCCCAGCCCCATCTTATCCTGTATGTTCTGGAAAGAATCCAATACACCACATGTAAATAATTGTTTAAGGCAATTAATTCCCTTTATTTCCCACTCTTTATACCCTCCATCCTCCCAACCTGGAAGAAAAAAGGGATTCCCCCTCAACGGGAGGAGTACTGTATCCTCTTGCCTGGGGCCTCTCAGTTTAGTCAGATCCATCCAACTATTCAACACTGCTATAACCAAAGGGTTCTGGTTGGGAAGTCTCTGGTATGCCTTCAATCCCCCCAGGGACAAGTATGCTGATATTCTTCCCTCACTTCCCCTCTAAATCTAACCAGCCCGCTTCCCTGGATCTATCTATCCAGTCCTGTATATATCAACACTGCATTGCCCTCTGATAATTACTTAAATCCGGAAATAATAAACCTCCTTTATCTATAGGGGCCTTCAGCCGAGCTAGAGCTGTCCTTGGGCATCTCCCTCTCCAAATAAAATCCGAGAAGGCTTTATCCAGCTTTCTCAAATCCATTCCTTCAACCCAACATGAAGCATTTGTAGCTATAAGTATTCTGGGAAGTGGGTTCATCTTAATAAGGTTTATCCTACCTAGCCATGTTATGGGAAGATTCTTCCATCTAGCCAGGTCCATAACTATATTTTGCACGAGTGGGGTATAGTTCAGATCATATAAGCCTTCTAATTCCCTTCCAACTTTGATACCTAGATAAGTGAAAGCCCTCCCAACTACCCGGAAGCCCCATTTTGATTTCCGTGCAGCCTGTCCCTCCACTTGTACCCCAACCCTCAGCTCTTCCGATTTGTCTAGATTTAGCTTATATCCAGAAAATTGTGAGAACCGGTCAATCAGGTTCAGAAGGGCAGGCATGGACTTATTAGGCTTAGTCACATATATCAACATATCATCCGCATAAAGCGAGAGCTTGACCTCTCTACCCCTCTTCCCCTTGACTCCCGAGATATCTGGATGCCCCCGGATAGCAATGGCCAGGGGTTCAAGTACCAGAGCGAACAGAAGAGGGGAAAGGGGACATCCCTGTCTTGTACCTCTTTCCAAATCAAAGCTATCCGAGAGGGTACCATTGGTTAAAACTCTAGCCCTAGGACTTCTGTACATCTGTCACACCACGCCTGAGAACCATTCACCCAGCCCAAACCGGGTCAAGACCTCAATTAGATATTCCTACTCCACTCTATCAAAAGCTTTTTCTGCATCCATCGACAGTACATGCACCCCTTCTTTATTAACCTTTGCTCCCCAAATTACATTAAGGAGAGTCCTCATATTGTGATATGAGTACCTACCTCGAATAAACCCGGTCTGGTCTGGGTGAACGATCCCCGGCAACAGGCCCTCTAGTCGGGTGGCCATAATTTTGGCTAGGATCTTGGAATCACAGTTCAAGAGGGATATTAGTCTAAAGGAGGCACATTCCAAAGAGTCTTTCCCCAGTTTAGGAATCAGGCAAATCGTAGCTTCTCCCCATGATTGGGGTAACCCTCCTTTTTCCTCTCTCACCTCTCTAAAGACTGCTTCTAGGTGACCCACTATTCTTGATTTCGTAACCTTATAATACTCAGCTGAAAAGCCATCAGGGCCGCTGGTCTTACCCCTCTTAAGTGCTCCAATAGCAGAAAGGATTTCCTCTTTTGTATTATCCGCATTTAACCAAGCCCTCTGAGCTTCTGTTATCCTTGGTATCTCCACCTTATTCAAGAATTCCACCATCCCCCTATTCTCCCCTTCCCCTCACCCCTGGTAAAGCCCATGAAAAAATCTCCTAAATCTATCCCCAATACCTGTTTTAGTTTTCAGAAGGGCCCCATCCTCTGCCCAGATGGCCTGAATTAGATGTCCTCCCCTCTTCCCCCTTATGAGGTTTGCCAGCAAGGTTCCAGGCTTGTTTCCCCACTCATAAAATGCTTCCTAATAAATAGCCGTGTTGTCCTCGCTTCTCCTAGCAGTTATTTAGCGCTCCTAGTCCTTGTCAACAGTGTACATTTTCTCCACCCTTACCCAAAGCCGCTCCTACTCCAACACTTTAATTCTCTGTTCTAGATTAGTTCTTCTTTCCTTGACTTTTTTTTTGTGATGAGCAACATAACTAATAATGGCCCCCCTCATAACTGCTTTTCCCGCATCCCAAAAGACCGCTTTAGGGACATCAGACTCCGAGTTATTGCGGACATACTGCTGCCATTGCCCATACAAATGCTCCTGAAACTCCTTTTTGGCTAGTAAGTAATTAGGGAATCTCCAGGTCTTCGACTTGTCCTTGTCCTCCCCTCCACTCAGGGACATGATAACCATCGCGTGGTCAGAAATATATATGGGTCCATGCCTAATGTAAATAAGTCAAAAATACCAGCCCCTAGGAAGGAACACATAGTCCAGCCATGACCACATATGGTGGGGGTGTGAGAAAAACGTATACTCTCTAGACACAGGATGAGCCGTTCGCCACCTATCTATAAGGTCTAATTCATTCATGCCTGCCAACCATTCCCTAATAGCCCTTTTAGGGACTCCTTTATGCCCTGAGTGGTCCAGTGCAGGATTCATCAAACAATTCAGGTCCCCCCCAATATCAAGTTCGGAAATTGCTCTGCAGTTATTAGAGATAGAATCTTACCATAGAAACTCGAATCATACACAGCAGGTGCATATACACTTCCAAATTAAAATTTTTTCCCCATATAAGGTACCCACTACAAAAACGTAGCCACCATGATTGGGTTCAGCAATCACTCTCTCTTTTAAGAATGTAAGTTTTTTATTCAGGAGAACAGCCACCCCTCTTTTGTGTGCATTAAAAGCAGCCGAGTAACACTCCCCCGCCCATCCCTTTTTTAACTTTGTATGTTCCTTCTCCATGAGGTGCATCTCCTGCAACATTGCAACATGGGTATTCTGCCTTTTTAAGGCCGTTAGAAGCATTATTCGTTTAACCGGGGTGGCTGTTCCCCTTACATTCCATGATACCACATTTAAATCCTGCTTTCCACTCATGTCCTCCAAGTGTTTTCCCATACCTTTATCCTCCCCAGAAAAACCTCATCAGGCTTCGACTCCATCACCCCCATCAGAGTGTCTGAATGGCATATTTTATGGATCTGCAAACTAACACCTAACCATAACACATATAACACATAACTATATACATACCCCCACCCCCTCCCCATATCCCCCCATCTTCCCCAAGTAACAAGAACTGCATAGTGCAGAAATTTTACTCTCCCTTCCCCTGTAAAGCAGTTCAGAAAATGTCTCCCCCCAGGTCGCCACACACTATGACCCAAAGAAAAAAGGAAAAACAACCAACCTTTCCCTTAATTCAATATGAATATTAGCTTTTCACCCAACCAGTCATTATCATCCCCCTTATTTTCAGTATAAGTCCCCTTCCTCCAGCCCATCCACTCACTCCTAGGGTTCTAAGACTCTAAAAGGCACCCTCATCCCCGGCCTCCCACCTCCCTTCTTTCATTTAGAACCCATCCCTCCCAGAAACAAACTTCCCAAGGAAGACCATAGATGGTCCCTCCGCAACTTATAGGGCTCTCCCCTGTGTGGCCATATCCCCTCTGTCTGTCCCCAGTACCAAAAGGCCAAATCCCTTAAGAAAGCAACTCTGCTCCCCCCTTCATCCCCTTATCTATCAAGCACCAAGTTCTTTTATAAGGGGTGGGGGCTATTACTACTTAGGCCCCTTTACAACTTTCCACCGTTCCAAGGTCTCCTCGCTCCAGATAATGTCCTGCATGCCCACGAAACACAAGCAGTCCCTTGAAAAAGTAAATGTCAGGCTTCCAGCAAATGCACAGCTCTCCAGAAAATGAAAAAGAAAGGAGGTGAGAGGACCGCCTTTTCGTGATCCTCATCTACAAAATAGTAGATCAACCCTATTGTAGATAGTTCATCTTTGCTGTATTTCTTAATTAGAAGAAATAGACAGGGAAAATGAAAATCATGTCCAGCACTTTGCTTTCTTATTGCCACTTCTGCCCTTTCACAAGTCAGCTCCTCTTGCTATCGCTCCAGCCAAACAGGCCACCTCTCATTTCAATTTATCCCAACTTTCTTTTTTTTTTTCCACCAAGTCCTTCATGAACACCTCTGCCTTCGAAATATCCCAGGAAGAATAGGCCGCTCCTTCAAATTTTAACTTTAAGAGTTGCGGGATACAGCATATAGCAATCGATTTTGGCTTGAAAAAGTAAATGTCAGGCTTCCGGCCTATGCTCAGTTCTCCAGAAAATGAAAATAAAAATAAAAGGAACTGAGAGGACCACCTTTTCGTGATCCTCGTCTGCAGAATAATAGATCAACCCTGTTATAGATAGCTCATCTTTGCTGTATTTATTAATTAAAGGAAGTAGACAGGGAAAATGAAAGTCATGTCCAGCACTTAGCTTTCTTATGGCCACCTCTGCCCTTCCACAAGTCAGCCCCTCTTGCTATCACTCCAGCCAAGCAGGCCACCTCCAGTATCAGTTTATCCAAACTTTTTTCACCAAGTCCTTCACGAACACCTCCGCCTTCGAAACTTCCCAAAAAGAATAGACCGCTCCTTCATGTTTAACTTTAAGAGTTGCAGGATACGGCATAAAACAATCGATTTTGCCTTCTCGTAGCTGTGCCATGACTGAGGGAAAAGCTCTGCAGCATTTCAAAAGGCGGGCTGAGTAGTGTTGAGATAAAAACAAGCGGTGTCCCTCATAAACCAATTCCGATTTATCTTGATAAGCCTTCAAGACATTTTCCCTATCCGAGAAATAATGAAACATCATAATTATCTGGCGAGGCGGCTGGTTAGGCACTGGCTCCGGTATTACTGCCCTATGGGCCCTCTCTATCTTCAGACGCCCGTTTTTAGGCAACATACCCAGCAATTCTGGCAACGTTTTAGCACAAAAGTCCATAATACTCACTCCCTCCATTCCCTCTGGTAGCCCCCCTAATCCTCAGGTTCAATCGTCGATGATAGTTCTCCTGATAGTTCAGCAGTTCCTTTAGTTCCTCCAATTCTCTTTGTAATGCTAAGATTTGCTCAGGAATTGGGGCTGTAACGTCCTCCAAGTCCGAGATTCGCTGCTCGGCCTCATTAATTCTCGTGGTCTGCGTAGCATGCAAATCGACCAGTTCCTGTAGCTTTCTATCAAAATTGATAGCCAGACTGGTGAGTTTGGGTTCTAGTGCTGCCAACACTTGCTGAGTCACCTCGCGGCCCACTGCACTGACTTCACCAGCTGATAGCGATATATGGCCTGCACTCTCCACTTGAGAGGCTGGTGGTTGCTTCCTTTGGTTTTTTGCTGCCATCCTTAAACTTTTCCCAGAATTTGAGATTACATACTCATCCATCTCCCTTCTTAGCACCTTTTCAGACCGTTTGTGCTTAGTTTGGATTACGTCTACGGTTGTTTGTTTTTATTTTAAGCGGTGACTCTGAGGAGCGAGGTGAAGACATCGTCTACTCCAGTCTGCCTTATTACGCCTCAAGATGTCTATTTTAGCAACTATGACAGTTCCTGTTCTGTGCACAACTTAGTTAACTCACAGTGTCACTCATAAATGAATCAATAAAAATGAATGGCAGCAGTGAATGAAAGATGTTGGTAATGTGCAGATAAAATATACAGGAAAAAATTATTCTGAGCTGCACTCAACAGGTTAGAAACCTATCAATATTTGTGCAGTTAGCAGGCTACAAAAATAAGGCTGCCACTGAGAACAGTATGACTATTAACTTCACTTCTTCCTGATATGCTTCACTAACCATAAAACATCACAGAACAGTTTTAAAAGAATAAATCAAATGGTACAAGCAGCAGTATATAAA
Organism: Neoceratodus forsteri; assembly: GCA_016271365.2. Taxonomy (NCBI): domain Eukaryota; kingdom Metazoa; phylum Chordata; order Ceratodontiformes; family Ceratodontidae; genus Neoceratodus; species Neoceratodus forsteri. Next base: position 421,387,623 of record CM057458.1, read on the forward strand.
ATGTAAGATCCCCTTTTCATAATTGCCACAACATAAAGCAGCCACTTTGAGCACAGACTGCAGATTTCTATTACTTATGCTAACTGTGTCACACTCAGTTAAGAAATAAATTCACAGCATTGGCAGTCAGTACATGGAACAAGCAAATAAGCAAATAAGCAATTACTGCAGTGATGAATAAAAAATTACTGCAGTAGTGGGTGTCCCTGACAGATAGCATTGACTACAAGCTATGACTCTGATGTCTCTATCTTTCACAAAGGCAGCACTGACCACAGTGACAACAGGTTTGAGCATTTGTCTAGTATGCACTGTACTGTACATATTTTCAAATGCAGATGTTCAAAAAATAATTATTTTATGCAGATTTGTATCCCTGATTGCACATTACACCTCTAAGAACTTCAAGCACTAGAAGGCAGATTTAGGAATTCCTGAAGCAATTACCATACCTAACTTGACGTCATCATACTGATGCACACAGGGAGTGAGCATGGTCAAGATCTGTGGCTCCATGAACACACATATAATGACAGATGAAAACATAAATAAAAATAGCAGCATTTTGAAATCGATTGGCTGAAAACCAAGTGCAGAGATGGCTTCAGTGGGCATTTACAAACACAACACCACAAGGTAAGCTAAAGCTTATCAACAGCTCTTTAATGTTGTTTTTTGCAAAGAATGTCCTTACTTTTTGAGACAGTAGAATCATACCCTCATTCAGGCAGGTCCTTTTGAGACCTGCATGAACACTTCCATCTGACTAGGGAAGTGCTGGGCACTCTGGGCCCTGCACTGCCATGCTTCCAGAAAAGCAATTTATGTGCTTGGTTGTAATTGTTTTTGTGGGGCTCACTTCAAAGGAAAAAATATATTAAGTGCCCCTCTTAACTGCCAGAGGCTGAATGTATATGGGCAAAAATATGTTTGTTTGTTTGTTTTTTTACCCGTAATTCATTACATTTTTGTCAGTTTCTTCTGAAATTTACTGTGGTTGTAGTGGAAGACAAGATACAACTTCGTTGCATTTTTGATGATGATCGGTCTTAAGGGAGAAGTTATATATCAAAAGAAAGCTATCAACGTATACTACAAGACTATAAGCCCCTAAGGAATTCCAACTGAAAATACACATATGAAAAATAACAATTAAAAAATGAAGATTCCCCAAGGACAATACTGCTGTCTTAACAAGCTGTAACTCTGTCAATGTTTAGAGTTAAGAGACATTATATACAGTATATAAAAAAAACACTCTCAATGAGTAGTGCAACACTAACACATGATACCCACCAGAAAATTCAGCGGCCATATAAAAATGTAAAAATTAAAAATATTTCCATAGGTTAACATTGCAACTTTAACAAACTGTAATTCCATCACTCTTTGGAGTTAAGGGACAATCTATGTATCAAAAGAAAGGTCTCAATGAGTACTACGAGACTAAGACCCTAAGAAATACCAAGTGAAAATAAATATATAAAAAACATAAAACTTAAAAAATGAAAATTCCCATAAGATGACACTGCAACTTTAACAAGCCATATCTTAGCCAATATTTGGAGTTACATGACAAACTATATATACAAAAAGGTCTCAATGAGTACTATAAGACTAACACATAATACCCCCAAAAAATTCAGGGGCCATATAAAAATATAAAAGTTAAAAACAAATGAAAATTTCTATTGGATAATGTTGCAAGTTAAACTATAAAGTTTTTTCCTTTTGCTGCTTGTGGAGTGGGAGGGATTAGGGTTGGAAACCCTAGCACCACATTTTTCTATTGTCTTTTGCTTTGATCTGAACCCTGACTGATGTAGTAATGTTGTTTTGTTTTGTTTTTTTGCAAAGAAGATATATGGCCATGGCCCAATAGTTAGGGTTGAACAGTCACTTCTATGTTAAAGTTGAAATTTTGCACTTTAATAACTTCACAATCGTTCAAGCAATTCACATGTAATTTCGCATGAGCCATCAGGGACTCAGGATCTCTTAATGTGACATGTTTTGTTCTGGTTGAATGCATGAGTGTGGAGATATGGAGTGTTAAAAATTTTGTAAGTTACCATTTTATTTACATTTTTTGTCACGCCGCAGCAAAGAAATGGTTTGGAATTTTGGTCCAAAATTTTCAGGGTGAAAAGGGCTTGCCTCACAAATGTGCATTTTGCTGGTTTGGTGAAAAAAATATTGGTCTATTCCAAAGTTATTCTATTTTAAAGTTCCCATTATTTTCAATGGGAATTTCACTCTCCATTTAGCTGCCTCACTTGAAAAAGGATCTTTTCTCGCAAGTGGGTAATCCTTCTATGAGATGTTTCCTATAAGAACAGTAAAAGATAATTTGAGGACAGCTTATGGTTTACAATATTTTGTTAATAAATGTAATTTAAATATAGGTTGGTCATCTGTCTCCTATAGGAGAGTGGTATTGTGGAATAAAATTCCAGTAGGACTACATGAATCAAATTGAATTATACGCATCTCTCACTTGAATGACTGGTGTTTATGCTGGTCTAATGGCTTCTCTCAATGCACTGAATGTGATGTTTGTTGATTGCTATTTATTGTGTATTTGATGTTTGTATTTGTAGTTATGTTATTTGTATTTTTTCTAAAAATTTGTTTTCATTCTTTTTATACTGTAACTAAAATTTGCTGCTATGAACACCTGGGACTTCACTGAAAATGAGCTAAGCTCAGCTGAATGCTTTTTCCCTTATTCTGCTGAATAAAAAAAGTACTACTACTACTACTACATTAGGTTTGTAGTTCTTAGTTCTGATATAATTGGGTTGTTGAGGATGCCTAGGAATAGAATTGTGGATGTAGTGTTTATTAATATGATGTTTGTGTATTCAGCTAAGAAGAATAGGGCGAATTGTCTGCCTGCATATTCTATGTTAAACCCTGAGATAGTTCAGATTCGCCTTCTGTTAGGTCAAATGGGGCCTGACTGGTTTCTGCTAGTGTTGATATGTATCATATGGCTACTAGAGGTCATCCTGGAATTAGCAATCACCTAGTTTCTTGGGTGGTGTTAAATGTTAGTAGGGAAATCCCCCTGTGAAGATGATTATGCATAGAAGGATTAACCCCATGCTGACTTTGTAGGAAATTGTTTGTGCTGCTGCTCATAGGACTCCAATTAGGATGTACTTGTGTTTGATGGTCAGCCAGAACTGAGAACCGCATAGACTGATAGACTTGATAGTGCTAGAATAAATAGAAGTCCCAGGTTTAATTCAATTAGTGGGAATTGTATGGCTATGGGTGATTATAATGCTATTACCAGCATTTGGGCTAGTATGGGAGTTATAATAATTACTGCTTTTCATGATGTGGCTGGTAGAACTGGGTCTTTAATAAATAATTTTACACCATCAGCAATTGGATGGAGTAGGCCATATGGTCCTACAATGTTTGGTCCTTTTCATAGTTGTATACATCCTAATACATTTCATTCAGTAAGGGTTAAAAAGGCCACTGCTAATAATATGGCTGTGATGTATATATGTTTTATCTTAGCAGCTGTGTGCAGCAATATTGGCACGTGCAGATCTTCCCAGTTAACAAGAGTCCAAATCCAGGTAAGTGGCATGCAAAGTTTGGGCAACCAACTGGGCTCAGTTCCCCCAAAGCTTTCTGCCAACTCCTGTTGAAGTTGGAAAGTTGCGCTACAGAGAAGTGGCATGGCAGGGTAAATGGCACTGGGCCAGGGGAGGAATTATAGTGAAGGTGTGAGTTGTTCCAGATGCACGTGGAGGGACCCACACTGAGTTAGGAGCAAGTATGTCTGTAAATTCCTGGACACTGTCCCTGCTAACTAGACGCCAGTTTGAATGAATGGTATCAGGCCATGGGAGGGGTGAGTAGTACTGGGGTGGTGTTGCCAGTACTGGGCCTGGGGTGGTTATGAATGTGGGGAAGTGGCAGTTGGTAAGAGGGGCAGCAGATCTGAGCATAGGACTGAAGGGAGAGCTGATTACAGACAGGATAACTATGACAGTCAGGTATGGGGTTAGCTGGTACCAGCTGTGGTAGGATAACATCCCAGTACACATTGGCCTTGGAACTCCTACATTTCTGTCTTTACCATCACGTTTCTAAAGCCATGAATGCTGGGACAGTGCTTTTACCTTGCGAGTCTTCCAGACCCCTCCCCACCTCACAGCAGAATTCTTTAAACTGGAATTCGAAAGCTGATTACCTTTTGGCCAGTTCTCCTCTGATTTTAGCCAAATGAACTCATTACCCTCTTAACCCACCATAAACTTGTCATTGAATACTTCAGCCTTTGTGACTGTAGTTGGCAATCTGACTACTTGAACAATGTTATCTGATAGATCAGTGGCTCTGGCTGCCCCAATTTCAATGCAATAGGACACTATAAAACTGAATTTATTGTTTAAAAAACAGCAAAGGGTCAGATGCCCCAATGCGCATAGTGGTAGCACTCCCCCCTGAATAATATCAATGTTTCATGTCAAATACAGATGCTTTTTTAAGATGTCAGCAGCTGTAAAGAACCATTCTTAAATAATATGGTCACCCCCCCACCAATACCAGGAGGGGCACTCAAGGAAAGGGGAGAGGTAAGGCTGGAGTACAACAAAAATGGATGGGTCCAAATGCACAACCACAGAAGGGGTCAATACAAGAACAATGGGGGATGATTTCAATGCAGGGTGGGTCGACAGTATTACTAGAGCAAGAATCTGTTACATGTGAAGAATATTTGGTGGTAAATATTTCTTCATACAAACTATCTAGAGAAGAAGAAGAACAGCTTTTATTAAAGGGACTATCATTCATTCCTACCCATAATAACAGAGAATTTGATTCTGTAGTTGATCTACACAGTTATGCATGGAAACTCAGTCTCAAGATATGCTAAGGATCATTTTGAGGAACTAGATGCACAGAACACTTTGACTTCACTGAGAGAGGAGGATGGATCACTGAGTGAACAAATTTGGAAAAGGAAGTCGTCTTACATACCAGCTATGAATCCTGTGGTGAATGTTTTCTTGAAAAGATGTGAAGAGGACATTAATGAATTACATGAGTCCTTGACAAGATCAAGGTACTATAATTGTACTTTGTTGGAGAACAGAGCAATAAAAACACTGCAAGATAACAATGCCATCACCATTAGGCCCACTGACAAGGGCAGAGCCATCGTGGTGATAGATAAAGTTAAGTATGACATCATTATGTTAGAACACTTGGATAATAGTGATTTTTATTGTAGAGTAAAAAAGTAATCCAGGGACCAAGTTTAAAAAAGAGATTGACATGGTGTTATATCATGCTGTAATTTCGGGCTTGATTACACAACAAGCAAGTGATGTTTTGACTGTACAACGTCTGGTTAGGCTATATATATATATATATATATATATATATATATATATATGTATGGCCTACCTAAAATACACAAATATAAGCAGTATCTGCCTATTTGGCCCATTCTATCAAGGAGAGGCTCTTTGACAGAACCCTTAGCCCAATATATTGACACCTATATTAAGGCTATAGCAATGGGTTCGAGGACTTATCTAAAATACATGACACATGTCCTGAATCTAATAGAGGACATAGAAGTAGAGGAAAATTGGATGCTGGTTACACTTGATGTACAATCATTATATACGAACATGCCACATGAAATGGGTTTGGAGGCTGTGTTTACAGCTTTGAGCTAGCACACTAAGTATCCAAATTATTTCATCTTATTTTTAGTTGATTTATTGGAACTTGTACTTACAAAAAATGTTTTTTTTTTTTGTTTTGTATAATGGGCAGTTATACCATCAAATCAAAGGAACTGCTTTGGCTTCAGCGAGTAGGGTCCATCAATGGACCAGGTAGCTGGGGAGTGTCTCCCCCCTATTTCCCAGTGGGGCAGGCTTCAGGCAGGGGTAGAACGGGTTGGTGGTGAGTGAGGGATGCCTGAGAGTGTTCCAGGGGTGGTGCGAGTTAATGGGTGATAGGTCCTTGTCACATGTATACAGCCATGTCATCAACATAGAGTACTGCTGAGCATGGGTCAACTAGGGTGGGAAACTTGTTAATGAATAGGGAGAACAGTAAGTGACCTAGAATTGATCCCTGAGGGACCCCTACGTTGGTGGGGTGAGTTCTCATTTGGTTTTATCAATTTGGATGAATTGCTGCCATCCCAATAAGTAGCTATCCATCCAGGAATTATCTGAAGGTTAGAAACCCAGAGAGCTAAGTTTTTCTAACAGCAAAAGGTGATCTATGAGTTTGAACACCTTCGTAAGGTCTATGAAGACTGTCCCTGTTAGCATGCCCTTGTCCTTGGCCAACTTTACTTTATTTATGAACTATAAAAGGGTAGTTGATGTGCTGTGCACCTTTCTGAAACCATGTTGAGCCTGTGATAGCAGGTTGTTTAGTTGTAGATACTCTGATTACCTGGGCGGCTACTATTATGCAAACATTTATTTATCAGAATGGGAGACTAAATGGGTGCATGATGGTGACAATAACCCTTTTCTGGACAAAACTGATATTTTTTGTCACTTTATTGATGACATTATTATAATTTGGAAAGGGGATGAGAAGCAGTTAAATAATGTTGTGCAGTATTTGAAAGGAACAACCCCGCATTTAAAATTCAGTGTCACAGCAAGTTTACACCAGGTACTGTTTTTGGACTTAGTTATTTCTAAGAATGGGGATGGGGGGGCTATCTACTAATATTTTCAGGAAAGAGACAGACAGGAATGCTGTCCTACATTATAACAGCTGCCACCCAAAACATGTGGCAAAAAATATACCAGTAGGGCAGTATATGATGATAAAAAAAAATGTAGTACAGATGACAGGTACAATGTTGCTAAACAGGAGATGACTGGGAGGTTTCAAGTATGAAGATATAGTGATATCTGTCTTAAAAATGCTATAGCATGAGTGGATGCTATTAATAGAGTGGACTTGCTTAAAAATCTAGAGAGCAGCGTCAAACAGTATAACAACAAAAGTGATTTCCAAGCTCCTAATCTAATCACTGTTTTTAATGCACAGGCATCAGCTATTGAAAACATTATATAGAAACACTGGAATATTCTGAGTGTCAAACCCAAATTAAAAGAAATATATGAGCAGGGTCCAAAGCTGATGTACTGGAGGGGCAGTAACCTGGCAGATTTACTTGCACATAGTAGAGAAAATATCAACACAACTGAAAAAGGTCCAGTATTGCCAAATAGAAATTACAGATGTGAAAACTGTGCAGCATGCAACTATATTCAGGTAGGATCTTCCTTTGACATTCCTAATAATAGACAGATATATCATGTAATAAGTTACATTTGCTGTCACACAGAATCTGTCATCTATCTTGTACTTGCAAATGTTTTTACGTGGGAAAGACCAGTAGAAAAATTTAAAAGCAGAATACTGGAGCATCTGGGATGCATAAGAAATAACAAAATGGAAAATGCTTTAGCCCATCACATCAGCAAGGCTGGACCTGGACACTCCTTTGTGTTTAAGGGCCTGAAAAAGGTCACACTAGGCCCAAGAGGAGGTGATCTGGACAATATGTTGTTGTGCCGTGAAACCTTCTGGCAATTTTGACTAAAGGCAGGATGCTTTCCAGAACTTAATGATTCTTTCCAGTTAGCCCCCTTTTTAAAGAAACGTAGATAGTACATTATAAAAGAAAAAAGAAAATAGAGAGTATTTATCCAGTGTCATTAACTCTGAGTGTTTGTGCTTCTGTATATTATGTTTAGGATTTAGTGATTTTACATAACTAAGTTATAATTCAATATTTTCAAACTGTCTTTCGATTTGTCAGTATATATAATTCATGCTTGCTGACAGTGGACAAATATGAAGACACCTCTACACAGTCTAGTTAGTTGGTGTAGTAGGAGTTCAGAGTTTTAACTGTTTGTCCTGTTTTTTCTTGTATAGCAGACTAGTGCTTTTCTGTAATTTAGTACTAGATGTAGTTAAAGTAGCAATTAATTGTAGAAACTAGCTTTTTTAACAACACATTTGCACAGTTAGATTGAAGTTTAGGTATGTATATACATAGATGCACCTTGTGCTGATGCACCTTTGAATGTTAATGATTATATATGAGTTGGGGGGACTGACCATATTATTTAAGAACAGTTCTTTACAGCTGCTGACGTATTGAAAAAACGTCTGTATTCGACGTGAAACACTGATGTTGTTCAGAGGGGAGTGCTACCACTATGTGTACTGGGGCATCTGACCCTTTGCTGTTTTTTAAACAATAAAATCAGGCTTTTATAATGTCCTATTGCGTGGACAATTGCCTTCCTTAAACTGCCATTTGTAGCCCACTGCCTGGACTGTTTGTTTTTGCTGAAGCTGATATTAGCAAGGCTCCGGTAGTGCTAGTGTCCTGAGCCGCTTTCTTACTTTTGCCCCAAATTCAAGTCATCCTTTCAAGTAAGCAGTAAGATGGCTCCAATGTCAGGAGTTTATAACAGATCAGCTCCCCCTTTAAATTGTGCCTAAACCCTAAAATGGCTTTTGACCAGCACCTTGATGTAAATGAAGAGAGAGAGAGCTGCAACAGTTGTTTTTTCTTTCCATGTCCATTTTGAGAAGACATATAACATATGCAATACATACACTGAAACTCATGTTGTGATGAATTGTAGTGTTAGAAGCAAACAGAAGGAGTGATGTCAAATGTACCTTACTGCTGCAAATAACAAGCCCCCCCACTCCAGTCTATGTAATGACACTCAACCCGTCCAATTCAGTGTACCATTTGCCCCAATTTTGCAATGAGTGTATCATTATAACCCTGCCCATTTTTGGTGTAGAGTACCTGGTGGTCTACTTTGTAAAGATCTCTGACTGGTCCCATGAAGATCTACATCCCCCACCCCTTTAGATCCTACTATCGCAGATGTAGTCCCTCAAACTTATCTACTGGGGGTATCAAAAAGTGCCCCCCCATGCTGACTGACACACTACTACAGCCTACAGTTGTTGCAGTCCCCTCATATGATCATTAAATGGTATCAGTCTGTGCTTGTCATTTGTGGAAGAAGAACTTTAAGCAGCAGGGTTGCACAGAATACCATTTCTTTGTGGAATGAGGACAGTGACACAGGCAGGTAATGGAGATTGAGATACATGGCTAGGATGGGGGGGGGCCTTTCAGTCTCTGTGACATTATTTTTGTGGGACCAGCCTAGTGCATCACTCTGGCCACAGTCCAGATTTCTGTTGCTCATATTGGCATGCGTAATTTTTTTTCTGCCACACCCCAGGGTAGTCTCATTCCAGCCAGTCTATTATGGAGAGAGCTAGAACCAGTCCATGGAAATGGGGAGGGCCAAGTGCTCCAGTAGATCAAGCAGGGTCTGCGATAACACAGTAGGCTGGGAATTTTAGGGCAGACTAGGTGGACCAAAGGGTCTTTTTCTGCTGACAACGTCTATGTTTCTATGAACACTCCTGATATTTTGACTGTAACCTTTTAACAAACAGTGTTGGAAAAATCTTCATTAATAAAAACTTAAAAACAAAAAAGAAATGTATTTTGACCCACCATTTGATTAGGGTTAGGATTAGACTGTTAGCACTCTGAAATTAATAAACAGAAGCAAAAGAAAAAAACATGAGTTACTAAATCAGGTCTCAACTGTTATGAGGCACCACTCTCCTGGATGACAGAGTACTGTCCTGAGGTCTCTCAGAGGTGAGATTGGATGGCATGGTTTTATAAACTACTATAAGTAAAAAATAGATGAAGATGAAAAGCCAGATACATACACATTGTTTAATCCATTTATTTTTGTATTATGGCACATTTTTCAGTGCACAAATACAGAACTACAAAAACAGCCTATTTGCCATTGATTTTTAATTTCATTTTTTTCCCACTTTGTTTGAAGCCTGCCATGTAAATAGAAACTGACTTTTCTACACAAATTTATATGGTTAAAGTTCTGCATCTTAAACAATCGTCAGCTTCAAAATATGTTTTCCCCGAACTGGCTCCCTTTGAGGCACCTTGTGTCAAAGGATGGTGTTTCATTTGAGTGCTCTTGGCAGCCTACTGAATGCAGGGAGAAGACCACAGCAGCATGAATTGTTTTTGCACTGCAGTGCCTGATTTTAGTTCATAAGACAGTTCAATTTTTCTGCTTAGCGGTTCAAATATTGGATGTGCAATTGTAATAGTTTGTCTGAACAATGTCTAACAGTTGATTGTCATCCTAGATCATCATCATACCCCCTCAAGACACATCTAGAAATTAGTTGATACCAGCTCAGTATGACTTTCCTGGCAAAACATTTTAAATAAATAAATAAAATTCAAATGGTGTTTTTTTTTTTTTTATACTGGATCCAGCTCACTGTTGCACCTTGAAGTATGGGGTGCTAGAAAACAGCTGATCATCAAGTGTGTTTCTTACTTCTAACTAAACATCCAGAATTAATGTTTCTTTTTTACAATGTGGTGTGATCTAGACTATTGTTACTGCATTGTAGATGTCGCTGTGTCCACTTTATCACAGTATGTGGACCTGGAGGTAGAGATGACAAGACCTGTAATAAACCAGCAGATCATTTAAATGCAAGTTTGTTTTAACTTCAAAAAAATGTAGTCAATGCATAACATGGTAATAGGATGTGACTGGAGTCAAAGACAGACTTGCAGCTCAGTGTTGGAAAATTCAGATCCATCCATTTACTGCTAACAGAATTTTTTTTAAATAAAATAATTAGTAACACATTAATTGTGCAACAATTCAGACACAAAGGACAACCCTAGGAGGCATACATCAAGTGCGGTCCAGCCCCTAGCCTTACTATCTGCTGAGCTTCATTGATCTTCACTGACTGGGAGAGAGACCAATCACGGATGGAAGGCAGACTCTGACAGGGGCAGAAGCAGGGATTCCTTGACAGCAGTTCTACCTTTGTGAATCCTCCTTGAAGTGCACACTCTGGGCTCCTTTCTCCACTGAGGTGGCTTCTCTCCTTGCTCGCTCTGCTCAGACCCAGCCTGTGACTGCTCTCTCAGCATAAGGAGCAGTTGGAACACTTACCCAGAATTCCTGGCTGCTGCATGTAAATCAGCATTTTGTACTGCTGTACCCACTACTGAAGTAGTGGTCAGCTAATAGAAAGCTCTCAGTCAGAAGCAACAGTTCAGACATAAAGGACACCCATAGGAGGCATACGCCAAGAGCGGTCCAGCCCCTAGCCTTACTGTCTACTGAGCTTCACTGACTGATGTACCCACTACTAAAATAGTGGTACGCTAATTGTGCTACTAAGTGGCAGACCTTAACAAGCTAATTGTTTTTTCAGCAGGAAGGAGAAACAAAGGTTCTGCCCCCCCACCCTAGCCCCAATCCCACCCACCCTTGAGTCCTCTTCCATATAGGTTCTTCATGTCACCACCCACTTCCTACCTGAACTGATTACAAGGCAGGACCTGCTTTTCTATTTTGTCCACATCACATCACCTGCACTACTCTTACACATATGCACAGAACAGAGGGGGAAAGGGAAACACACACAAAAAAAGAATTCTATAAATTGTTTGTATTACTCAATCACAAGGATCATTCTGGTAGTTGATTTCTCATCCACGCAACCTTATGCAACTACTCTTATTTGTTTTTTGTCCACTCAGTCTTACCCAACTATTCTTATTTGTTTGTTTTTTTTTGTCTGTGTCACCACAGCTGGACCTTATACACTGCAGGCATTGTGGAAATCTGTTTTACAGAGTGTTCATCGACTGCATTAGCCACTGTCCTACCTGCTGGGCCATCAGCAACTTAAGATCTCAGCTCCAAGCCACCTGGGCTGAGATAGCCTTCCTTCAAACTCAACTCAGCACACACTCATCCCCACCATACTACACCCCCCCCCCCCCACAAACAAACTCCACTACCACAAAGAAAAACTGGACCAGGAGGATGGCAAATAGTTGGTAAAGGCTATCCAAAACTTAAAAAACAAACACCACACATGCGATCATCAGAAATAAGCCCATCAAGTATGTACAATCGATTCACACCGCTTGAAACGAACAACCCACAAGTGCAAATGATACAACAATCAGCATTCTAGCACAAGAACAAAAATCAAACCTGAGCAGGAACACCATAAAAAACAACAAAAAGACTCCAAGAAACCCCTTCCAATCATAGGTGACTCCATAATTCACAAAGCAGAGCATCACCTCCAACAAAGCAATCATTCCACAGTGCCAGTTCATTGCCTCCCACGGGCATAATCTTGGAGAGACAAGGACCATATAGAAGGGATCATACATAAGGCCAGTGCTAGCACATACATCCTAATCCACCTAGGAATGAATGACCTTGCTACTCATTCCGTGGAAGAAACCAAACAACATCTTTCTGCACTAGGGAACAAGTTAGCTTTCTTTAGGTCTGGAGTATCCTTCTCTGAGATTCTGCCCATCTGGAAAAATGGTAGCAGTGGGCAAAAACTCACAGAAAAGGAGATCTTAGAACTCAACTCGTAGTTCAAAGACTGGTGAAGCAAAAAGGGACATCATTACATAGAGGACTGGAATGACTTCTGGGAGTGGAACTTCTTTAAATATGATGACCTACACCTCACAGAAGAGGGAGTCCATGCACTAGGCCAAATGTTTGATGTTATTCATGGCTATTTAAACTTACAGGAGAGGAGATGCCACTAGCACCCTGTACGATGCAGTGAAAAGCTAGTACCCCTCCACCATCACCAAATAATACATCTTTCTTTTGGCCAGATACAGATCCTACTAAAAAGATAGGGTATTGACTGGCCCAGTGGTGATGAGGGTTGAGGCGCTGGATGCCACACCTCACACCACGCTGGTGACCCGGGTTCAGGAGCGAGCTCGGGCCACTGGGGGTTGGCCGGGGGGAAACAGGCTGGAGCATCTGATGACAGCTCCTCTTCTCCAGGGGAGGGGGGACTTCCAAAATGGCAAGTGGTGACCCCTGGCAGAGGCTGGGGGAGTGACAGCAAGCTGGAGTCTCAGGGGTATGATTAGTTACAGGCATAGGCCTGCAACCAATCAGCCTCAGGGGCTGCTCCTTCATGGAAGGAGGGGGAAGGACATTGCAGATGTCGGTGGACACCATGACATATGGGCCCACAGCGTCCCACAAGGAAAATCAGAAAAACACCCCCTCAGAGCTGGGAAGATGGAGTGCTGAGCTGGGTCCTGTTGTGCCAGTGCCTGCCTGCCACCTTAGGACCCTGACGAGACTTGCAAGATTCTGGGGCTGCCCTCACCCGACCCCACCCGGAGGGGTTCCGAGACTGGATGGAGGGACCAGAGGCTATAATGTAGGCACTGGTAGGGGCAGACTTGATGGGTGACTCCCGATGGTGTGGCTCTGGTAGGGCAGTAGGAGGGAAAAAAGAAATATCAAAAAAAAAAAAAGATAGGACATCATAGATGCAACACCAAAACTGAATACAAAGATGGCAAAACGAATATTACATCCAATAGCAAAAGGGACCAGACATGGAGAGCAATGTGCATAAATGCTCACAGCCTGACAAACAAAATTCCAGACCTAATCACCATAATATCAGAAGTTTAACTAGATTTAGTAGCAGTAACTGAGATATGGTTCACAGAACATCACACCTGGGACATCGCAACCCCAGGATACATGCTATTCAGAAAAGACCATATAGGCAAAAAGAGTGGGGGGATAGCAATATATGTCAGGGAAGATATCAAAGCTTCAAAAATCCAGGGGACCAAAGATAGCACTGAGACACTATGGATAACCATTGATGCAGGGGAAAAGGCCCCTATATGGGTGGGGTTAGCGTACATGCCCCCATCACAAGATAAGGGAAAGGACAAGGAACTACTAGAAGCTATTCTAACAATGGCTCACAAAGGCGACCTGCTGCTCTTAGGAGACTCCAACCTACCAGACATAAACCTCCTATACAGCCACAACAGACAAGGGTAAAGAATTCCTTATAATGCTTCATGGGGTGGGGCTGACACAGGTAGTGAACACACCAACGAGAGAGGATGCAGTTCTCGACCTTGTACAAATGAACAGTACAAGGGTAACAAATGTTAACGTGGGAGCACACTTACTGTAGAAAACAGTGTCCATCAATCAACCTGATTTACAATAAATAGACAGGAAGATACCTCACAAACCAAGACAAACATACTAAACTTCAGGAAGGCAAACTTTATGGAAATGAGGTCCATCTTTACAAAACATCACCAGAATATGCCAGATGGAAATGTAGAGGAGTACTGGGAAGCACTGAAGGATACACTAACCAGGCTAACAGAAAAATACTCATAGGTAATTAATGAAAGCAAAATGGAGGCAGAATCCACTGTGGTTCACAAAGGAAGTGGCATCTGCAGTAAAGACAAAAAAGAAAGTCTTCCAAAAGTACAAGGAATCACACACAGAAAATGACAGAGAAGAATACAGGACCAAGCTAAAGCAGGCTGGGCAAAAAATCAGAGCTGCAAAAGCACAAACTGAAGAAAGGATTGCTGATGGTATAAATGGTGGAAACAAAAACATTCTTTAGGTATATCAGTGAAAGGAGAAAGAGCAAGGGGGAATTGTCAGACTGAAAACCACAGACAGTCAGCACGTAGAACAGGATAAGGACAAAGCAGAAGTTTTAAACACTTTTTTCTGCTCAGTGTTTACACAAGAAGATAATGGAAATGGTCCATCACATAGCAAAAAAGGACACCAAAACCAGGAGGCAGACACAACTTCCATTACAAAGGAAAGAGTACTACTGGAACTTGAGAAATTAAGAATGAACAAAGCCATGGGCCCAGATGGAATTCATCCTCATGTCCTAAAAGAACTCAGGGTAGAACTCATTGCCCCTCTGGCCACACTTTTCAACAGATCACTGGAGAGGGGACAGCTACCTGAGAACTGGAAGAAAGTCACTGTGCTGCCCTTACACAAGAGTGGCAGCAGGGAGGAGGTAGGGAACTACTGCCCTGTCAGCCTTACCTCACTCATGGGCAAAATCATGGAAACAATACTAAAGGAAAGGATAGTGGCATCCCTGGAGGCCAGCGGACAATTAGATCCCAAACAACATGGCTTCACTACTAGACAGTCCTGCCAAACAAACATGATTTCATTTTTTAACTGGGTCACCAGAGTAGTGAACCAGAATGGAGCTGTGGATATTGTACATCCAGATTTCAGTAAGGACTTTGACTCCTTTCCACATGGAAGGCTTATCAACAAACTGGAAAACAGAGGGGTGGGGAGCAAGATAGTAAATTGGGTAGGAAACTGGCTGCAGGGCAGAAGTCAGAAAGTGCTAGTAAATGGCACACTATCAAGGGAGGGCAAGGTGATCAGTCCCTCAGGGTTCAGTACTGAGACCCGTACTCTTCAACATATTCATCAATGACATTGCAGATGGATTAGAGGGGAAAACATGCCTGTTCGCAGATGACACAAAGCTCTGCAACAGGGTAGACACACAGGAAGGAACTGCAAGGATGAAGTCTGACCTGAAGAACCTCAAGAAATGGTCAAGAACTTGGCAGCTGAAGTTCAACACCAAGAAATGCAAGGTCATGCACTTAGGAAGATGCAATCCAGGGACAAATTACTTCCTAGATGGGGGTGCAGCTAACCAAAACAAAACACAAATGTGATCTTGGGGTGATCATCACAGATGATCTAAAAGTCAGCAAACAATGTGAAAAGGCAGCACAGAAAGCCAGCAGCATCTTGGGCTGCATAGGAAGGGGCATTACTAGTAGAAGGAGAGAGATAATCATGCCACTGTATAGGTTACTGGTGAGGCCTCACCTGGAGTACTGTGTCCAGTTCTGGAGGCCTCACCTAAACAAAGACAAAGATAGACTAGAGATGATACAAAGAAGGGCAACAAAAATGGTACAGGGTTTGCACCATGAGCCATATGATGCAAGGCTAAAACACCTCAACATGTACTCCCTGGAACAGAGAAGGAATAGGGGGGGATATGATAGAGATGTTTAAATACCTGAAGGGGGATTAACAGGGTACAGGCACAGGATCTCCTGCAGCAAAATAACTGCACCCAGACCAGGGGGCACAATATGTACCTAAGGGGGGCAGATTCAAGAGCAACACAAGGAAGTTCTTCTTTACAGAAAGGGTGGTGGAGCCTTGGAATGTCCTCCCCACACAGGTGGTGGGATCAAAAATGGTTAGGGAGTTCAGACTGGCATGGGACAGGCACTGTGGAGAACTTAAGAGAGTGGACTGAGGGAGGAGTATACATAGACAGACTAGATGGTCCACACGGACCCCATCTGCCGACACATTCTATGTATGTTTCTTTTGTGTGTATCTGTTAGTGGTTAGTTGGTGGTTGAGGTGAAGAGTGATGGGGAGGTGGGGGAAGAAGCAGTGGGAAGGATGCCAGCTTCATAAAGTTAATCAAAAGCAATATCAAGCACGTTACAAAATCCAGACAGAAAACACTCTCTTCTCTCTCTCTCTCTCTCTCTCTGAATAACTGGATCTGGGGTGGGGTTGAAAAGGAATGTTTTTAACCTTTTTCCATTTTATCGCTATGCAACAGTAGTTATCAAATGCTAGTATTCATCAATTTTACAAGATGCATTTTTTTTTCATAAAACATCTGCATATTTGCAACTGAGCATGGAATGTGGATGGTCATTGGTTGGTGGGGGGTGACTGGGACACAGCTTTATGTAGTCACTCAAATGCCATATCATGAGACTGATAAGCTGCATCACTAGCTTGAAAAAGTAGTTAATTGCCAGACATGAGCTGGAATTTCCACCTGGACGGGTTGAGTCAAGCATTTTGCATTAACTCAGTGGAAACTTAGCAAAACTTCATGTTGTTTAGTTTGGGGAGGTATTTCACAACCGATGTAACTCTGGGTACTGTGTTGCTATCGGGTTGGGTGGTACCTCACACAACATTATAACAGGGGTCAAAATTGTCACCAGCCCACTAGCCAAATGCTGGTAGATATTGCATCAGGCTTGTAACAATGTCCATTAACTAGTCCTTCAGGTTTGTACTGGAGAAGGTAACATTTTAATAAGTATATCAGCAGGGCCAGTAGAAAAATCTGTGGGGCTAGTTAATTTTCCCAGTCACTAGCCCTGCTGGCTAGTGGCTGCAGAATTTAATTTTGACCCCTATTATAACCAATTTGTTGACAAACTGTTTCACAGTTTTAAGCTGAATATAGTTTATTTCCAGTTTTGTTGTTGTATCCACCATGCAGAACTCACACAACTGATATGTTATTCTGAGCACCATTAACTGTGAGCTTTTTCTTTTGCCTATGTAGACCCTCCTTCCCCCTTTTTTAATTTACCTCTCTCCTACCTGTGGTTGTAGAGGACACAAGGCTGTTCAATATCCAGGGGGTACTACAGAATAATTTTGGCATAGCCCCTTCCAAGTAGTGTAACAGATTCTGTAATTGTGGTATTTCGGAGAGCAGTGCATGAGTTGTGGCTGACAGACCTTGAGAGAAACTCACCAGGGACCAGTGCATGTCAAATGCTGTTACCTGGGTGGCCAAGTACCACTTAGTTGTGGGACAGCTTGTACTGAGGGAGCATGGCTAGGGAAATATAGTGAGCTTGATCAACCTTAGCAAATCATCATATATCCTAACAACAGAAAGAAATTACAGTCCAAGCTACACCACACGTTAATTCTAAATCTGTTATCAGGATACTGCATTCGCTGCTGTATTGGCTCTGACCAGAGTTTACATAGATACATAGATGTTGTTGGCAGATAAGGGTCTTGTGGCCCATCCAGTCTGCCCTATCCCTCTTTCTAATGCTTAAGGTACCCTAGATGCTACAAGCCCCTCCTTTTTAACTCTAGCCTCATAATTCCCATGTGCCCATCCTACGCATTCTTGAATCCCTGAACCATGGCCACCTCCACCACTTCCTGGAGGAGATCAGTTTGTTTCTAAAAATTTAAGCATTCCATTTTCCTTCTTGATTCAGTGCAATGTTTTATTTCAGAAAGTTTCTATTGCACTGCACAATTAACTCAGAGTGCAAAGCTGAGAAAATACTTACTGCTGTAGATTCACTTTGTAATGTGTTTCTAAACACTAGATTAGCTGCATTTTAAAAACTACTTGTTTGCCCACAACAGGATATGACAGCCGAAGTGAAATGCACCAACTCTCGCTCGGTGTGGATCTTGATTCAAGCTGTATAGATATTTGAAGATCAGATCTGCTCTCATTCACTTTTTGCAGGTGTTCCAGCTACAAACACATGATGGACAGAAAAAGAAACGCTGTATCTGGTTGTATAGCCTAGAGAGCTACCCTTTAGGGTGCCAACAAAATTAAAACCTATAGCAATTCTGAACTGACACACCAGTCTGCAGCACAGCAATGGTTAAAGCACCAATCTGTACATGAAATTGGAGACTCAGAAAACCTGGCTTTTGAAACCCACATCCACACTTGTATGTTGTATGATCGACCCTAAGTAGTCACTTAACCTGCTATGCTCAAGGGGTGTACCTAGAAATGAGCTTTGGCTCACGCCTTTCCTAGCAGAAAATGTTTAAGAAAGAAACCACTAGGGGCTGGCCTGCCAGTACAGCGGCAGTGCATCTGCTTACAACACAGATGACTCATTCAGGAATGGACCCAGTAGTTGGAGGGTTGGCCGGGGTGGAGAAGGATTGAGTGCCATGCTGCAACTCTCCTTTTCTGGGTGGAGGGGAGATGAGCATTTAGTACATTAGCGGCCCCTGGCAGAGGCTGGGAGCTGCAAGTACTGAGGCTGCACATTACGGGAGGCAGGACAGATGTCAGGTGCTACCTATTGAAGTCATTGCACGTCCCACCTTTGGGGAACTCTAGCATCCAAAAATCTGGCCCCGTGGGTGACATGCCCGCTTCTGCCTCCACTCCTGCACAACTAAAAGTTCTGCCGGGGGGTCCTACTCCCGTGGCCCCATCCTGGGGGGTAAACCACAGCTGGAGGCCAAGTATCCTGGGGAAGGGGCACCCACCCGGTGGTCCCACCCAGGGGGTAAGCCTGGGCTGACAGGTGGTGTGTGAGAGCAGGTGCTGAGGAGCCTCTGCCCATCAGGGCAGTGGTGCGGGGCACTGGGCAAAAAAAAAGAAACCACTAAAGCTTGCAAGCTGAAGGTGAACTTGTAAACCATGGAGCAGATCACTGTCAAAATGGAAGAGAGATGATGCTGATGATGCTGCGATCCCAGTTGTCAGTGGGGACTGCTGCTGTGTTCAGAAGTGATCTTTGCTGAATCTCCAGTGAGCTGTGTCAGCCCTTCGATCACATGGTAACTGTTGCTATTTGAAGGATCAGGTCCTTGAGAGTGGTACCAAGCTGTGCTTTTTGCTTTCAGCCCACTATGGTGGTGGAGACTGTAGGTGCTTCCTGGCAGCTGGGAGGTGCTGGACTAGTACTAGTCAAATTGCAGCCACTCCCTTACTTGCCTGGTGTCAAGAGAGTGGCAAGGGGCCATGCCAACTGGGCTTTCAATGAAAGAGTAGCAGCACCTCCCAAGAAAGGATCAGGTTTAGAGCTCCAGAACTCTACATACCCCATGCTAGCATACTCACCATAAATGGTACATGTCATGTCTATAAGGCAAATCCTAAAACAAGTATCTTCAAAAGTTGGTGTCAACATTTAAAAAAAACATTTTTAACAAGCATCAAACGTTCAGCATTGACAAGTGCGTGTTTTATGTTGTCTCTGGTCAAATGCCCCATCTCTCTTTCCTAAGTTATCCTTGTCCAAAACCATGTTCATGCCTGGAGCACCCATCTCAGCCAAGAGATCAGGTAGTGATCTCTTTCCAGGTCCCATTCAGGTCTCATTTCTAGAGGGTAATTCACAGTGATATGCTGCAGCTCTTCCTGGAGAGAGAGTTCGTTAACTGTATGATACACCCCGCCATCCACTGCTGTGCAGTAAGTGAGCAACCTGGTATTGCTGCCACATTGATTGATTGATTGATTGAACCCAGGCCTTCCATGTGGCTGTGATAGCACTGCCACAGATCTGCTGATTCACTTTTTTATCTTTTTAAAGACAGACAGCAGGTTACACAGGAATTTAATAAAAGAAAAAGAGCCATATATAGGAATTTCAGTCAACAGTCCTATCTCAAATATACTGTACCTGATTCTGCCTCAAAAATGTTATTTGTCCCTCCTAAATTTGACATTTCTGACACCAAAGAGTAGGGGTATAGCATAATTTCAGAAATTACTGTAGTACAGACTGGTTCTTCTTCAGAAAATGCTTTTCACACTAAACCACATATTATAAAATGTTCTTTAGCTCGTGTTACAATTTTGTGACATGTTTCCCTGATTTGATCATTTAAAGGAGTGCAACAGTCAGAATTTGAAAAAAAAATATTTTGTGTAGAGTGTTTTGATTTGTGTGTGTAATCCTAGTGTGGCCTTCTGTTTGTCTGCTATTAAGATATTTTGTTTAAATTAGCCTGCTAGTTTTAGGGTAGTTTTATGGCTCTTGGGGATCTCCATTTTAGCATGGTTTATCACTCTGATTGTTCCTACAATGCCGCCTGTCTCATTTGTCAGTAATGTATCTGGGACCATGGATTCAGCAAGCACTGGTTTGGGAGTCAATTTTACAACAGCAGAGCTGTGATATTAAGTAACTTTTCTTATCCGGTGAGCACTAATGGCTACATCTAGAGTTTAGCAAGTATTTGAAGGCTAAATGAGTGGGTTTGGGTTATTCTGTAGGAAAACAGAGTCTTTATTAATTATAGCATTGATAATCTTTGGTGATTTGTATGCTTTCTATGGCTGTGTGCAGTTTGATGAAATGAAAAGTTTTGAAAGCAAAACATTTACACCTGCTCAGTAAACCTGACACACACATAGAAAACAGAAATATTGGATTACAGCTGTTTAGTACAGGCCAGAACATCAGGCTCCTATCTCTAGAACTTGCTGAATCAGTGATCCTGGAAGCATCACTGTCTAGCAAGTGTTGGTATTCTCCGGAAGTAACAGGTACTGGGCTTTGCACATCCTTTTCCTTGTTGTGTTAGTCTGTATTTGTTGTACATCATTTTATATATGCCAAAAATGAATCACATAAGTACGAAGAGCTACATAGCTCCTTGGCATTGGGTGCCATTTTCAAATGCCATGGAATTCTCCGGCAGTGAATCCAAATTTACCTGTGTGTGCCTTAATGGACTCTGTACTGCATTTACATGGACTGTGCTGATATTGCTGTTTTCTTCTGTCTCCAGAACGCAACTGATTGTTAATTTGCCACTGCTTGCTTAGTTCATTTATTAGATTTGCTGTGCTGCTTTAGTTACCTTTAGTGTGTATATAAGTGCATTTTATTGTGTTTGTGTCCTGACCGGGCTCCTTGTGGCCTGCCTTCCCTTCCCCTCTTCCTCCCTCCCTGGTCTCAGTCTGCTCCCCTCCCCATGTCTGAATCACAGCTCCCTGTACCTGGAAGCCTTTATATTTGAACCAGTTCTTTCATTCTCTCTCCAGACAGCAGCTCCCTGCCACTGAGTCGTGAGGTTCTTCCACCTTCAGTTCTCCCCTGTTCAGCTGCAGCAGCCTGCCAGCTGAAAATAAATCACACAGGTATCAAGAGCTACACAGCTTCTAGTCATGGCACCGCATTACACTACCCATCCACCCGCCCCTCCTCCCACCCACTCAGGATAGTTCCTCTTTCATTATGGTGTGAAACAATCAGCTCACTTTCAGACCCCATTTTGATGGTGCAACTTGGAACGTCCCTGTCCCCCGTCTCCTCACTTGGTTCATTCCATGAACCAACCTTGACTTCAGCCACAACTCTCACCAGTGTGAGCTGCTTGTCTGTTCATGCTGTTGTGGCCCTCCTACCCCTAAAATTATTGTCCTATTCTTAGAAACCCGAGTTCTATTAGTTTCACTTGTTATACAGGAAGCCAGCCATCATCCAGCCTACAAGTCTCCATCCCAACTGGAATTCCTCCCCAACCCTTCTTTCTCACTTTGTGGACCAGTAGGTATACTAGGTGCCTCAGCCTTTTCCCTTCCCCGACCCAGTTTTTGGGGCTTTTTTGCTTTACCTGTCAACTCCATCCACCCACCATTTCCCATGTTCTTAAACACCCTTTGTCTCCTCCCTCTCCTCTTCCTCATTTCATCTCTCCCTTCCCACTGCTTCCTACCCTACACCCATCATATCAAATTCCCCCCATCTCATTTCATATAATATGTCCTGGCCTCCCCTCATCCACAACACCACCTCAACATTTCCCTGCCTTGTCCCACTACTCCTGGCCCTCTGGTGCATCAATCCTTCCTGCCCCCTGCTTCTTTGCTAGTCTTCTTGTGCCAAAGCTCCTCTCCCTCCCTCCTTCTTTCACACGCCCCTCTTTCCCCACCTACTGTATCTACGTATCTACCACCCAGAAGTAGGGATTCCACCCCCTCCAAGTTACTTCTTGTTCTGCTGCTGCTTGCGGAAGGAGACAGTGACCCTAACCCAGGTCCTGTCCCCTCTCACCCTTCCCAACTCCCTCATGGCCTTAAGCTTACCCACCTAAAAATTAGGAGCCTCGTCCCCAAAATTTCTCTACTTCAGCCTCTCTCTTTAACCCTATCCCCTGATTCGCTAATCCGCTCTGAATCTTGGCTTAACTCTTAAGACTTGAGTCAGTATCTCCAGCCCTGGCTACTCTGTGGTCTGTCAAGACTGGTCCAGTAGAAGAGGCAGTGTGACCATCTATATCTCCTCATCAATCCAGTTTACCACTATTCTATTACCCTCCCAGCAGCTTCAAGCTTCTCCTGATAAAGCTCTCACCCTTTCTCCCTCTCCATCTTTGTTGCAGGAGTCTACTGTCACCCCAGCCTCCCCTTCTCCACCATCACTGACCTTCAGGACACCTTGTTGTGCCATACCTCTTCAGGTGAGCTGTATATCATGGGTGATTTTAATTTGAATTGGCAGTCCTCTTCTCACTCTAAAACCTGTGACAACATCTCTTCCCTGAACTTGTCACAGTTAATAAATGAACCTACTCGACTTAAGTACTAAATCACAAAACCATCCACTCATTGACTGGGCTCTCACCTCTCACCCGACCAAATAGTTGCAGCTAGCACCCTGCCAGATGCCCTAAGTGATCACCATCTTATCTACATAGTACATAAAATCTACCTGACAAAATCCTCCCCAGGCTCTTACTGACCAGATCATACAAATCCCTGGACCTGTCCCCTCCTCTAGAGGACTTGACAAACACAGATTGGTCTTCCATCCCTGCTGCCACATCCATTGACCAAGCCTTAGACTATTTCAAAACAAAATTCCTCACCATTTGAAATCTCTATGCCCCTCTTAGGTACGCTAGGGTGCATGGAAACCACCTCCCCTGGATTACCCGAAACTCTTGGCATGTTTGCATGCACATTCCCTAGACTGGAATGCACACAAAATATCAGGATCCCTTGTGGTCTACCAACAGTACTGAGCACTACATAATGCATGCACTAGATTGGTGAGGATCACCAGGGCAGAATACGTCCACACTACCTTCCAAACAAATATAAACCATCCTTCCAGATTCTGGAAGGTACTTCACACCCTATTCTCTCCGCCAGCCCAGGCCACTGTCCCTGTACTCTGAGTTGACTCCTCAGTGTCGGACCCCTAGATGTGACTACAGATTTCAATTTCTAATTTTCCTCCTCTGCCTCTGCTCTTCTGTCTTCCCTCCTCCCTTTCTCCCCTCTCCCACCTCCCTCCCTCCTCATCTGATTGCTTTCAACAATCAACCTCTTTCTCTTTCTCCCCTGTATCCCTCTCTGCCACTCTGAAGGCTCTCCTTGCCCTAAACCCATCCAAGGGTAACTCCCCTTATGATCTAGACTCCAAGCTGCTTTTTCAGTCTGCCCCTACTATCGCCCCCCCACTTCTCTCTTGAACATCTCCTTACCTCTTGCCTCAATTCCATTTGCCTGGAAGCATGCCACAGTCCTACCCCTCCCTAAAGGTGATAACCCATCCACTCCAGGTAACTACTGGCCTATATCACTTCTCCCTACCCTTGCTAAACTTCAGGAACATGTGGTGATATCCCAACTCTCCTCCTACCTCAACTCCTCCTGCTTCTTCACCCCTTTCCAGTATGGTTTTAGAAAGCACCACTCCACTACCACCTCCCTCCCTCCTCAGGCTTACCGACTCCATCCTTAACATGATGAACAGCAGCGACATCCCCTCTGCCATTTTCTTTGACTTCACTAAGGCCTTCAGCACTGTTTCCCATCCCCTCCTTCTAGCCAAACTCTCTGCAGCTGGGCTTTCAGACAGCACCACAAACTGGTTCCATGCTTACCTAGTGGGAAGAGTTCAACCCGTACAGATTGCTGTCTCTCTATCCCCCCCTCTCCCCATCAACAAATGAGTCACCTAGGACTCTGTACTAGGCCCTCTTCTACTTTCAGTCATCCTTAATGATCTTCCCATTGTCTGCTGTGCTACCTCTAGCCACATGTATGCAGACAATACCATCTTGTATACCTCCGGTCCCTGCCCTCCTGATGTGGCACCCAGACTGCAGCATGGCTTTGACAAGGTTCAGCACTGGTTATGCACAAATCAATTGTTCCTGAATGCCAAGAAGACTGTCTTTATAACCTTTGGCAGAAGACAGAGGCTTTCTCAGCTCCCCTCTTTTCCCTCTTTCCACACCTTAGATGGGACTATGCTGGAGGACACTGTATCCTTTAGATACCTCAGGGTCTGGCTAGAACAGCACTTCAACTTTTCTGGACACATGGATGACATACTCAAAAAACTGCACCCAAAGCTAGGTGCCATGTACAGAAATCCTGAATACATCCCTCTGCCTGCCTGGCATGCCCAAGACCAGAAAATGATCCTCCCAGTCTTTGACTATGAAGATGTAGTCTACAGTGCCACTCCCAAGACTTCCTAGCCAGACTGGACACTATCTTTCATTCCTTCTGTCAGTTCACCATTGACTGCCCTCCTCACACCCACCACTGTGTTCTCTATAAATCTATCTCCTTCCCCACTCTTGATGACAGATGCCATTCCCACTGTGCCAACTTTCTATCTAAATTCTGGTTCAGCTGTCTCCTCCTACCACTCATCCTTTCTATCTCCCCCTCCCCACTCCCTCCAAAGCTATGACTCTCAGATCCTGGCTGTACCTCCTAGATCCACCATGGCTGGCCAAGCTGCATTTTCTCACTGTTTCCCAAAACTGTGGAATTATCTTCCCCCCTCCAAATGCCACACAATCTGTCCACTTGCTCTCTTCCCCCTGCTACGTAACTTCTTCTCCTCCACTTGTAACTGCTATTAACCCCCCACCTCCGCTCCCCACCCACTATCCTCCCATTTGTCCTAGGCATATCCACTCTCAGCAGTGTCACCTCCCCAATAAGTCTGCACTAAACAAGCATTTGTCAAAGCCAAATGTTTGCTTGCTGGTATTGGCATTGGTAGTGCAGGAGTTAGAGAGATGCATAATAGGAATGACAGTGAAGTACTGAACTAATGCCAATCCCCACCCCTACCCTGCATAAAGTAACAGGCATTGGGGTGTGCCTTTGCATCGGCCATAATGCTCATGCCATTCCACCTTGTGCTACCCTACAGACAGTGATAGGTGTCACAGTGTGCCTTGGGGTCTTCGACTCTTATGCTCACCCCATTCCATAAGGAAATAAGGTGAGATGGGTGCAGTATAGGAGAATGAGGTGAACGTTAGTGCCAAAGACCCCAAACCACACCTCAATGCCGGTCAGTGGCTGCAGGGTGGGGGTAGAATGGAGTGAGCATTATGGCTGAGAACCCCAAGCCACACCCTTGATGCCTGTCAGTCTATACAGGGTGGGGCATTAACAGTTGGAAACCCTAATGCCCCAGGAGTTTGCTGGTATTTTCATTCAAAATTTTTAGCTTAGACTTTTTGGGACCTCCCCTCATTAACAGTGGTACTGAGATTTCACTAATGTGTTCCAAAGCTTGAATTCGCACAGAGACTACACCATTCTGTGCCACAGGTGTGAAATCTCTTTTTGGGCAGGATGTAAAAAATGACAGCTGTACTGTTCATAAGGAGGTGTGCCAAATGGGCAATGTTGAAAATTTTGAGTGAAAATATTGCAAATTTGTAAAGTTATGAGTGTGCCTGAAACTGCGCAATGTACGCTTGTAACACAGTCATTTTATGGACTTTGTCACCAAATTTTCAGCATAGGCATTTTAGGACCTCTGCTCATGAACAGTCTCACTGTGATTTTCTTAATCTGTCCTGAACACTGATTTCCTCAGCGACTGCATCTATTCTGCTCAGAAATGCGAAAACACATTTTGGCCAGGATGAAAAATGACAGCTGTGCTGTTCATAAGAGGAGGAAAATGCCAATGTTGAAAATCTGGAGTGAAAATATTACAAATTTGCAAAATTACAATGGTTCATGGAAATGGCGCAATGCACGCTTGTAACACAGTCATTTTATGGAAATTTGTCACCAAATTTTCAACATAGGCATTTTAGGACCTCTGCTCATGAACAGTATCACTGTGATTTTTGTAATCTGTTCTGAACACTGATTTCCCACAGCGACCATGCTATTCTGAGCCAGAAGTGCAAAAACACATTACGGCCAGGATGTGAGAAAATGACAGCTGCACTGTTCATAAGGAGGTGTGAAAAAATGCCAATGTAGAAAATCTGGAGTGAAAATATTACAAATGTGCAAACTTATGAGTCTGCATGGAAACTGCAAAGCATGCTCATAACACAGTAATTTTGTTGCCATTTTTTCACCAAATTTTAACATAAGCTTTTTGAGAGCCCACCTCATGAATAGTGACACTGTCATTTCATTAATCAGTCCCAAAAGGTGATTCTGCACAGTGACCATGATATCACCTTTCTGGACCAAATAAAGCAATGACAGTGATTGAATTCATGAGGAGATGTCCCAAGAACCCCATGTTGAAAATGTGGTTCCAAAATTCAAAAAAATGGCCAAGATAGCCACATAAGTTAAAAAAAAACATTTATGCCATTATACAGCTTACCAGCATTTCTTCAGTTTGCGGTCGGCTTTGAAGAGTGCAGATGTGTTCGGTCCACTGAAGATCATTCCCAGGCTCCAGAGGTAAGTATGGGGTAGGTGGGTGTAGGGAGGTGGGGTGCACAGAGGGTGGGTTGGGGAGGGGACACGAAACAGCAAGGGACTGTTTTCTTTTAACAGGGTTTTAAAACAAAAGAAGATGCGAGATTTTGACATGCTGGGGTGGGCTCCCAGCATGCTACCTGGGTGTATGTTGAGGAGGGAGTGGAGTTGACAGGATTGGGCACCCTGTTGGCCATACAGTGTGCTGGGGAGTGTGCATGAACCGAGGGGATTGGGCATCCCTTGGCACACAACAAATGGGTGCATCATGCTGGCGGGGATAGGCTACCACATCAGCAAATGAACTGAGGGAGGGGCATGCTGACAGGGAGCTTGGGTACCCCCGTCGGCTTTAACAGGGACTGGGTGAGGTGGGTGGCGGCTGTCCAGCGGCTTCATGGGGACTATGAGAGGCCAGCAGAGAAGCCATCACCATGTTTATTGAAAGGCCAGATTTGAACAAAGCCTGACTTAGCAAAACCTGCTTTCAGACCAGAAAATTACACGGGGAACAGAAAATTAGACTGGGGGCCAGATTTGAACAAAAACTGCTTTCAGACCGGAAAATTAGACAGGGGCCAGATTTGAACAAAAACTGCTTTTCCAGTGCAGAGTGGAGACCGGAAAATTAGACAGAGGCCAGATGTGAACAAAACCTGCTTTCTCACTGCAAAGCGGAGATACAACTACCACTAGCCACTGCCCTGCACATATTCAGAGCCCCTTGAACTCGTAGTCTTTACAGTTATCCTACATTCACCACTGCAATCAGGAATGCCCCGCATCAGACTGTTCAGAAACACAGCTGATTGTTCCGTGACAAGGTGCTCCCTGATTGCAGCAGTCAATTTCTTTGAGCATAGTGGCAGCTGATTAACTGCTGTCATTGACAGCATGCTCCTCTATTGGCAGAGACCAGTCCCAAAACAGACTGCTGCCATTCTCCACAACACTGCTGCTCCTCCACAACCTGCTACTCCAGCAAGCTGTAGCAATATGTTTCTTGAGCACAAGCAAACATAAAAATGTGTAAATGTTTATATTGTAATATAATATTGAAATGGTGTTCTACACTGTTACTCTCTGTATCTGTTTACCTGCATTGTTGATTTTGCTGTATTTTTTGCTTGCTTGTTACTCCTTTCCCCTTCCCCACTTTCCTGAAATGCTGTTGATACACTGCTGCTCGCTGTACCTGTTTACCTGCATTTGTTAATGTTTTGCTATAATTTTTTTTTGCTTGCTTGTTACCACTTTCACCCTCCACCAGGATGCACCTGGAAATGAACAATTTCTGCTCAGTGTGTTTACCTGGGGAAACTTTTCGAATAAATAAATAAAATAAATATATGTGAATACTGTATGTTTATTTTAATTATGTATTATCCTTTAGTATGAACTTCAACCCTTCAGTTAAAATGTATCACTTAACTTTTAAATAAAACACATCTGAACATATTTTCTTTAAAAATCTTGATATCTAATATCAATTAAAACACTATCATGCCTGCTCTACTACATGTATACAGACTCTGTATATTATCTCTCACATTTACTATTTTTTATTGTTTCATATACTTTACCGCAGTTTCATTTATATGTTCATACAAACTTTATCTACATGTACTGTATTCTTAGGAGAACGTACATTTATGTAGTGTGCCAGTGTAACAAAATATATTTATATCTGTTTCTCTCTCTCTCTCCTCTTCTCACCCCCAATAACTTTTGCCAGGGACTCCTGGGTTTCATTACATTGCAAGAGAGGATATTTTAACTTATCACCTACTTTATTCTTCCTTCTTTTCCCACATTTCCTCCTCATCTGTTTCTATCCTGGTTGCATTATCTGACAATAGAGCCTCTTGGACCTGCCCATTCTTACAAGTAGCACCACATGGTGTCGGAACCATCCATTGCTCAACCCGACACAAAATGGTGGACCATGATAGAAAAATGTACCCACACTGTGGGTGTCGTAAACTGTTTTAGTTGCTTGTCTGTTTTACACAAATGTAAACAACTGAGTTTTGGATACTGCAGTATAACTGGAAGTACATTCTAGACAGGACCTTGGTGCTGGGTCTGCATCCAGCCTTCCATCTAGAGCATAACTGGATTTAACTAATTAGTGTGAGTAACCTTCAAATAAATCAGGGTTTATTTCAAAAATTAAAATCTGTAGAAAGTACTTAAAAATACCCCAGATAAGGCTGTTTTTTGCTCAGAAATAGCTAAAAAATGTCTTGAATTTGAAATACTTTGGGTTTAGTTATATACTGCCTCAAGGGTAGTATTTTTGCTGTTTTAAAAATGTAAATGTTAAAATAGGGACACTATAAACAAACTATAATAATGTGGTTGTAAATGTGCTGAAGGAAAATAGCCAGTTTTGTATAAGGATAATTTGTATGCCACAGAAGAAGCTGCTTTGGCACCTGCAAAATTGCAGGAAACTTACCTTTACATCTGCAAAACTGTGGGAACACCACTTTCACACCTGCAAATCTGTATAAAACCCACTTTCCCAAATACTTACAGTGCACCTGCAAAACTGTGTAATACCTGCTTTCACAATTATTTAAACATATTGGGCTCCATAGTCAAAGATCTCAGCTTGCTCCTTGAAAAGTCCCTATACTCAGTGCAAAATAGAACATTGCCCTCAAGTGGCTACTGTATATTCAATCAGGATTGGAGGAAACTGTGAGTGCCCTCAACATGTTTGAATGGCAATATAGCCTAGATGTTCGAGTAATGAGCTGTGAATGAGATTAGTGCATCCAGCAGACCTGGGTTTGAGTCCCACAATCTCAATGCTCCCATATTGACTCAAACCCAGGTCATCTGATCCCTATTGACATACATTATTTAACAAATTCCCTGGTGTTTAGTGGTACCACCCACCCTCACCTGATCTCCAGAAAAATTAAATGCCTGGTGCCCAGAGTGTCCTACCCCCTCCAGGTATCCCCCTACAACATCCATTGCCAATTACCCCCTTCCCACACACACACAGCCCTGAGATGGCAGCCAGCAGTTACCCTCGACTCACCTCCTGGTCAGCCACCATCTGCTGCACATAAATCATTTATCAATCTGCCCTGCTGTATATTGATACAGGAGTTGTGGTAGGGGAAAACAAATATGCTCTCTTCAGACTTCATTTTTATTTTACCCAGTTCTATTTTTGTTTATAACTTGGCCAAACTGAAAGTCTTTACACCAAACATGAGTGATAGATGTCAGCCCATGCATCCACATGGCCACATCAGTGGTGATACATAACTGCCCTCCAGAATGGGTGTTTGGTGGGGAAGTGCCTAACACCCATTTTGAGTGGAAGTTATGAGTCTTCATGATGTGGACACAAGGGGGTGGAATACAAAAGCTGTCACCCAAGCTTGGTGTAACAAGTTTTGGGCTGGACCAAGGCAAGGCAATTCTATCTACCTGGCACTCAATCTCAGGGGCTCTGGGCACCTCACAATGTATACAGCAGTCAATAAACTTAAAGGGACTCTATCCGCCTTTGTGATTATTTTTAAACTGCATGTAATCAAGATTTCTGGAGCATGCACTAGCAATCTGAAATGTATATATGTCAGGAGATTTGTACAGTAGTCCAAGATATTTATTATGTTTATCAAAACTGTATTGCTGCCATCCAGATGGAAATGTCCTTAGCGCATGTCCACAAGCGAAAATGGCACTGAACAATGGGTAAACTCATTCATGAACAAGTTAGTTATTTTTCATCATATATGAGAAAAAGCATGTGTCTCTTACTGTTGATGCTACTAATTTCTACAAAGAGATTCCTGTTCAAAAACGAGCAGTCTAACCTGTTTTATTTTTTAGATGAAAACTGAAGCCATTACTCCAGACATGTGCAGCCCAGCGACATGGCTTCAATTTTCACAAAATAAAAAGAGAAATAAAATAGCACTGCCAAAGCAGCCTTTTATTTCTTCTAAAATCATTTCAAGATAGCACTGCACTCTGTATGCAAGAGGTTTTCATCATTTGCATGGATGCAGTGGTGTATTTAGTGCACCGGTCTAAGTGTCTCTTTCAATATAACATTGGCCTGCTAACAGCCTGTTGGCTGTGCTATTTCCAGTTAGAGCTGGCACAAGTTCTGTTTGAATTATGCTAATTGTTTGAATATGTGGACCATCTTGTATATGTGAAACTGTGGAAACACCACTTTTGCAAATACTCTGTCACTTTTAAAAATATATGGAATGTTTTTTTTTTCATTTTTTTCATTTTTGCAACACATGAGTAAAGCTAATAAGAACCAGGCACTAACTTTGGCACCCTCTCTCCAAGGAGTGGTGTGTGAGTATTTTTTTGTGCCTGGAAAGGCTGTGCAGATGTTATAAAAATGCCCACAACCTGCATCACATGGTCATTCAAATCCTGAGAAACACCATGCAACACATTTATCAAGGGTTAGAGGAATTGCTTTACCCT
This sequence comes from Neoceratodus forsteri, assembly GCA_016271365.2. Classification (NCBI taxonomy): domain Eukaryota; kingdom Metazoa; phylum Chordata; order Ceratodontiformes; family Ceratodontidae; genus Neoceratodus; species Neoceratodus forsteri. The sequence goes on from CM057458.1 coordinate 421,419,369, forward strand.
AACATCACATTTCCTTCCTGTTGTGGCATTACACTTCAACATTAACTGATAATTTAACATAGTTTTTTGCAATGAATGGTACTTGAAGTTGGTTGCAGCAGTGTATGTCTACTGGGACATCTGAGTAGCTACCCTGATGTGGTCACTGACTAGGCAACATCAAAAGTGATGTCAACCAACCGAGTGCAGTGTAAGAACAGAGGACAATAAATAACATCATGAGCAGTCATATTTCTGTTGAGAAAAAATAATGTCAAACATCTAATCAAATAAGTAAATACTGGGGACATTACATGAACACAAGTTAATTAAACTGAAAGATTTCTGAACTTGTAGCAAAAGCAACCTTTTTCATGTGCCAGGTTGAGTTGTTGCTTTAAGCAGGCAAACTGTGCTGGTGATTATTCAAGTACATACTATTCCAATTCATAACAAAATCACCTCCATCAGGTAGCATATTTAGGAAACACTAACAATTTAGGATGCAATTATTATTGTTATATACCACCGAATTCATCAGCATGAATCATTCAAATCCACATTTTCACAATTAGATAATCACAAGAGCCTGCTTTATTGTGTGATTGTACTTAATTAACTATTGGTATTGTCTGATACATCAAAACTATATCTAAAAGGGAAAACATATATCAGATAACAGGGAAATCAAAACTGCCCCATGCTCCAGAATGCCAAGATGTTTCCATAGATATCAGGAACAAGACAACGTCCCCTTAAATGGGAAATCTACATTAATTCTACAAAGAGGCTCTGTAGATGAAAGGGGGTGTTTTATGGTATTAGTCATCACTGGGCATGACACACAAATGGTAGTAAAAGGAAATAATGTAACCTAAGTGGAATTAACCCAGGCCCCTGAATACTGTCCAGGTGTTCTACCAGCTGAGCTGTCAGGTCAGATTGTTTGTCTGGGCTTACGTGACCACTTCTTTTCATCTTCATTCTGTAAATCCTGCAACTAGAGACATTTTAGATGGAATGGATTTTTTTTCTGTAGGGCATTATCTGCCACAAAGCTACTACATAACAGAATGAGAAAGAATGGAAATGGCCATGGAAGTCTAAGCTAAGCAGCTAAATTGGTAGAGCACCTGAATGGTATTCAGGGAACCTGGGTTCAATTCCACTTCAGTTGTACCATTTCTCCTCTACAAAGAAAATTCATTGTGCATGTGATACCACTTGTATTCTCTAGTGGTTAACATGATCCAATGACAATCAGCAAATAGGGACCACTCTAGTGGCCCAATGCAACTTGAAACATCACAAATCACAAATGGGGCCAAACCATATTCCTTCCTAATTTAACAAACACAAATCAGGAACTAACATTTCAGTTAATGCAAAGAATGTAAAAACTACTATGGGGCAAACCAGGGCAAGATGACTCCAAGGGTATGTCTCAAAATCAACAGAATATAAAAAACAAATACAAAAAAGCAAACTAAAAATAATAATAAAAGCAAGAAACACCAGACAACTAGGTATATTATACATGAAATGCCCTATGATAAACCAGCAGTGCTACCATTCCTGCAAAAAGGGTTAAGGTCCAGTCTTGTAAGTCACTCTAACTGGAAAGATGGTATCATAATAAAATGTTCCATAACAGTTCTTCCTCTGAGAGGTTGCCTGCAGCCACTCCTCCGTAGGGGGTATTACACACATACCACAAATAGGCAGAATTACAAATAATACAGAGGTTATTTACTACCTTAAAGAGCAGCTGATGCCTTTTGGAAAACTTTGGCAAACATAATATTTAGACACAAATTAGCTTGTATTTCATATGTTTTCAATAGATTTCTTCTCTCCCTAGTGCTCTGCAGCAGAATTTTCTGATTTCTGCGGCAGGGCTCCTTGGTTTCTGCAGCACCATTTTCTGATTTCTGAGGCATGATTTATTCATTTCTCTGACAGAATGCAGTCCTACCATTGGTTAAATATGATGTGATGTCATCAATGATATCATTTGCTAAGCACAAAGGAGGGGCTTCAAGATAAACAAGATGGGAAAGAAAGCCTGACAGTATGGAAGAACAGTATATTTGAATAAACATTCACAAAAAGCAGTGAATTTTGTGGCACTATATACATTCTGCAGCATGATGCAAATTTTATGAAAATTCCACAACCGAAGAGTCACAGAATTCCAAGGGCCTTGTTTATTACTGAAGAAATTTCCACAAAAACAATATCTTTATCCCTGAAAGTTCATCTGCCTGTACAGCTTATTCTCTACTTTAGAAACATAGAAACATAGAATTCGACAGCAAATAAGGACTGCTTGGCCCACCCAGTCTGCTCATTTCCCTACCTAATGGATAAGCTGCAGATCCTAGTTAACCAGCAGCCTACTTCTTTCTACTCCCGCCCCCTAGAATTGCCTTATGACTGTCCCATGCATGCTTGAATTCAGCCACTGTTTTTGGACTCCACAACCTCCACTGGAAGGCCGTTCCATGCATCCACAACCCTCTCTGTAAAAATACTTCCTTACATTACCTCTAAGCCACCCCTCTATCTTCAAATTGTGCCCTTGTTTTTACACCTCTTTTTTGAAAGATGCTACCCTCTTGGACTTTGTTGATTCCTTGAGGTACTTGAAAGTTTCTATCATGTCCCCCTCCCTTTCCTCGGGCTATACATATTAAGCTCCTTTAGTCTCTCTTTATATGTCTTCTGGTGCAGACCCTGCACCATTTTAGTTGCCCTCCTCTGACAGCTTCCATCCTGTCTATGTCCTTATGGAGATTGGGTCTCAGAACTGCACAGTATCTCCAAATGGGTCTCACCAGCTGTCTGCACAGAGGATAGCAACTTCTTGTTTTCTACTGGTGATGCCGCCCCTGTGCATCCCAGTATTCCCCAGCCCTCCTTACTGCCCTCTCACATTGCTTGCCCACCTTTAAGTCATCTGATATGACTACCCCCAGGTCCCTTTCCATTTTTGTTGTTGTTAGTATCTCACCCTCCCATTGTGTACTCTTCCCCTGGGTTTTTGTTTCCCAGATACATTACCTTGCACTTAGCATTCAATCAAAGCTGCCATACATTTGACCATTCCTATAACCTTGCCAAGTCCCTTCTCATCCTTTCCACCCCACCTTGTGCATCAACTCTGTTGCAGATCTTTGTATCATCTGCAAAGAGACATATTTTTCTTCCAGTCCCTCTGCAATGTCGCTTATAAAGACATTGAAGAGGACCGGTCCTAATACTGAACCCTGCGGTACCCCACTAGTAATCCCCCTTTCTTCAGAGTGGACTCCATTTACTATTACCCTCCGTGTCCTATTCTCCAGCCAATTCTTTACCCAGGCTATCATCTTGGGACCCACTCCCAGGCTGGGTAACTTGTATATTAATCTTTTGTGTGGGACTGTGTCAAATGCCTTGCTAAAGTCTAGGTAGTCCATGTACATAGCCCCTCCCTGATCTACTACTTTGGTCACCCAGTCAAAGAAATCTATTAGATCGTCTGGCATGACCTTCCCGCTGTGAATCCATGTTGCCTTGGGTCTTGTGCCCCTCTGGCCTCTAGGTACTCGACAATTCTTTCCTTCAGAAGTGATTCCATCATTTTCCCTATCACTGAGGTTAAACTAACAGGTCTGTAGTTTCCTGCTTCTGCCCTGCTCCCACTTTTGTGAAGGGGAATCACATCTGCCCTCCTCCAGTCCTCAGGTACCACCCCATCCTCCCATGATTTGTTAAAGAGGGTAGTCTGTGGTGTCACTAGTTCTACCCTTAGTTCTTTTAGAATTCTGGGATGAATCCCATCAGGTCCCATTGCTTTGTCTACCTTCAGTTTAAAGAGTTCTTTCAGAACCCTTTCTTCTGTAAATGGACTGGTATCGAGTTCTGTATCCAGAGTGTTTCTATTGTTTGTTTTAGGTACCTCCCCCTCTTCATTTGTAAATACTGAGCAAAAATATTTGTTTAGTATCTCTGCCTTTTCACCGTCACCTCTGCCCACCCCTCCCTTTATTGATCCTCACTATCCCTCCTTGGTCTTCCTTCGCCCCTGATGTACCTAAAATAGGTTTTATCCCCTTCTTAACTGAGTTGGCTATCTTTGCCTCGTTCGGCCTTTGCTGTTCTGACTGCCTTCCCAGCTTCCTTTTTCTTTAACTGATACAATTCTCTGTCCTGCTCCTTCTGTGATGCCTTGTACTTTCTGAATGTTTTCTTTTTCTCTTGAACCTTCACTGCCACCTCCTTTGAGAATCATAGTGGTTTCTTACATTGTTTTGTTTTGTTTATTTGCTTCACACAAAGGCTTGTTACCTCTGTGATGGCAGTTTTTATTATTCCCTATTGTTCTTCCACCCCTCCTTCCTGCCCATTTGCTAGTGCATTCCTTAGGCACTCACCCATTTTGGCAAAGTCAGCCCTCCTGAAGTCCAGTACTTTTGCCTTTGTATGGCTTGACTCTATTGCTGTGTTTATTGTGAACTATACTGTTCGATGGTTGCTAGTTCCCAGATGGCTACCCACTTCTACATCTGTGATCCTCGCTCCATCTCCATTTGAGAGAACCAGGTCTAAGATTGCTCCCTCTTGAGTGGGTTCCAATACTAGTTGTCTAAGACGTGCCCCCGTAGGGCATCTAGAATAACTCCACTCTTAGAAGTGGCTGCTGCAACTGCACTCCAGTTAACATCTGGCATATTCAGATCAGCCATCAGCAATATCTCCCCTTTTTCTGCCATTCTAAGTATACATTCTATCATTTCCTTGTCCATTTCCTCCCCCTGAGAGGGGTCTGTATACAACCCCTGTGAGGATTGTGGTGCCATTGCCTGTCTCCAAATTGACCCACAGTGCTTCTTCTCCTCCCTGATTACCTTTTTGTTCTGTTGCTTTGATTCCTTCCCTTATGTAGAGAGCTACTTCTCCTCCTCTTTTACCCTCCCTGTCCTTCCTGTAGCTAGTGTATCCTGGTATATTTATGTCCCAGTCATGGTTCTGTGTGTACCATGTTTCTGTGACTGCCACGATATCCAGATGTTCCTCCTCCATCAAGGATACTAATTCAGGAAGCTTGTTACCCAGACTACGGGCATTGGTACTCATTGCTCTTCATTTCTTTGATGGCTTTACCTTCTGTAGCAGCATCCCCCACTGACCTTTCTACCTTGGTCTTCTTCTCATTTAGTACCCTGTTTTGTAGGGAGAGGCTGGGATTTTTCTGCTGCTTATCAGTGCCTCCCCCCTTGACTAGTTTAAAAACTTGCCAATGAAGCATTTAAACCAATTGCCTAAAAGACTTGTTCCCTTCCTGGACAGATGCAGACAGACCATCCTGCCAGTATAGGCTGGTGTCCCTCCAGGTGGAACCCCAGTGCCCAATGAAGCCAAACCCCTGTGCTCCACACCATTTTTTTAACCATTCGTTAAACTGCATGGTACAAAGTACCCTCGCCTCACCCATGCCACTAACAGGCAGCACCTCTGAGAAGGATACTGTGTGTGCTATTTGCCTTAGGCCCCTCCCCAACTCTACAAAGTCCTTCTGCACTGCTCTAATCTCATGATGACCCAAGTCATTTGTCCCTAGGTGGACAATGATGTCCAGCTCAGACTCCCGTGCTACTGTTCTCGTGTTTAAATTATAACCTTCTGTTGTGACATCACAGTCTGTTGCCATAAGTACAGCATTATGACATCAGGTAAAGCAAAATATGAGCTGATGAACCCTTCAGGAACAAATATCCTGTTTTCACATATATGACCTCAGTAGTAAATAATGAGGATAAGGAATACAGAGCTAATGAGAAATATAAGCTGCCTTGTGCCCAAATATTATGTCTTTCAACATTCTTTTCAAGGCATAAGTGGCCCTTAAAGGGAACAGTCAACACTAAGAACTCCACACCCAAGTATGTGTCTGGTCACATTGCAGTTTCTGCATTAACAGTAGATTTCATCAGGCTGATTTTGCTGACTCTCAAGCTGACATTTGTGATAACCAGAATCTAGAATTCCCTGCAGCTGATGCGAGTTGGGCTGCAACAGTGTGAGATCAATAGCCTGCAGTGTATGTTAGAGTTTTATAAACTCTGATCTTTGTTTGCTGGTTCTGCTGTCCTCATGAGGCTAAGTATAATCAGAGAGGACTGTACTTAGCCATGGGAGAGCAGCAGGACCCGCAAACATCTGCTCTGAGTTTATAAGAGCTCTAATATGCACTGCAGCCTGTTCCATCCCCCACTGCTGCGGCACAGTTTTGACATGAGCTGCAGGGGATACTGGAATTTCTGGTTACACCAAATGCCAGCTTGGAAGTCAGCAGAATCAGCTTGATACAGTCTACCATACTACAACAAACAGCAACAAAAATGTATTGTTGCACACAAAGTGCAAATTGGAACCAACTCCACAGCTAGGTGTGGGGCTCTTAGTTCTGATTGTTCCCCTTAAAACTACCACTGCATACCCAAACGTATCAACTGTATACCAAGATTCTTTGAAAAATTATCTGCTTACGTTTTTACAATTTTTGTACACGGTACATCGTCTACCCTATTCCTGATGCATTTTCTTAAAACCATAAAATGTTTTCATGATTTTCATAAAGGTGCAGAGTACTATAAGGTTTAATTTACTTTCACTTTAGTTTGATAACTGGGGAAAGACAAAAGAAAATGAAGATGGAAGGATACTATTCTCCATTCATTAGGTAGCAGTAGTGTAAGTTTCCTTTTCTCAGTAGCAAATTAAGTGATGGGATGCCATCTGGTTAATGGCTACAGCACAGAACTATAAACCTGAAGATGATGGGTTCAGATCCCACCACAGCCATTGGCTCATTTTTATCATTGTGTGACCTTCAGCAAGTCATTTGACCTCTCATTGCTTTTTCTTGTTAAAATTGATTTATGCAAGAAAATCCAACTGACTTGCATCATTTTCCATCAGAGATGCATTGCTTTGACCCAGTTTTATAATTGGGGGGCCTGAAGCACAGTGTGGTTGTATATTTATTTTAATAATCTTTGACAAGAAAGCCTCTAGTGGATGCAGAATAAGTTGTGAGAGACAGTAAATAGATTTAGTAGCAGACATATCAAGGACAGCAAAAAACACATTAGACAAGCACACGTATAAGAGGGATGCTCAAACTCACACAGGGAGGCTGTGATGACATTTGAATGTGTAATGTATTTATTTGTAATTTGTGACAAGGATAGGCACACTCAAAACATAGAAACAAAAACTAGTACAGTAACAGATAAAGGCCTAGCGACTCATCCAGTCTGCCCAAGCCTGTCTAGTTTGGGACTGTGCTCTGGCAGTCCTCCCTACTTCCCCAACCCCACCCCAGTCTGCCTTCGTAACACTATTCCTGTGTGCCTTTTTATCTCCAGTTGAACCTTTCCATTGTTTCAACATTAAAAACTTCCTCTGGGAGTTTGTTCAAGTCCATCACCACATTTTCTTTACAAAACGTTCTTCCTGACATCCTTCTAGAACCTCTTTCCCCCTGCCAGTTTCAGGGAGTTATCCAGGGTACCTGTGTTACCACTCACTGTGAACAGCTCCCTGCTGTCCGCCATATTTATTCTGCAGAGGTCCTTGGACATGTCAGTCATGTTGTCTCTATTTCTCCTGTCTTCCAGCAGGTGCATGTTGCGCTCCTCCAAGTGCTCCTTTTTGGACCTACCTGGTTGCCCCAGTATTATTTTGGTGGCTCATCTCTGCATTGCTTCTAACATTTCCATGTCCTTCCTCAAATGTGGGCTCAAAAATGACACATAATACTCTGAGTACGCAGTGCCAGCCAGGATGCAATGCAGCAATTCTGCAGTATAATGCAAAATGTTGCAGTATGTTGCAGGGCACAGTGTAATTCAACGGCAGTTAAGCTGTTTTGCCATGCAGTATTTTGTGATATGTCATTTACTGCAAGTTATTGCATTGCATTGTGGCTAGCTCTGCTGTAACTGTGAACCAAAGATCTCTACGGGGGCTGTATTACCACTCTCCTTCTAATAGTAATCCCTCTCTCTATGTGCTCCATCATCTGATTTACCTTACCCACAGCCCAACTACATTGTGCCAATGCCTTCATGTTCTACATTATCAAGGCCCCCAGATCCCTTTCCTCAGATGTGTGCTCCACTAGCACCCTATTCAACCTATACTCTGTTCTCAGGTTCTTGGTCCCTTTGTATATTACCTTCACTTTTTCAAATTAAATTTCAGCTGTCACACTTGATTACCTCCAGATTGTCCAGATCTTTTTATGGCCCTTTTCTCCTCCTCAGTATCCACTCTTCCACAAATCTTAGTGTCACCTACCAAGAGGCATATCTTCCCTGCCCCCCATGCCTATATCACAAAATACATTAACGAGGACCATTCCTAAAACCAATCCCTGGGGCACCATGCCCATAACTTCCCTTTCCCTTGAGTTCTCCATTTAGAACCCCCCAGTCCTCCCACTATTTTTTTTGGCTATATCTTCTTCTGCTGGCTATCATCCAGACGGAACCCCAGCCCCATCTCCTGGTGTCCACCATCTTGCCCTCCGGGATTTCCCATCCCAACCAGAGACCAGATTCAGTGTGGCCAGCACCGTGGCGTGCCGGCAGCAGAGCCTGCAAAGCGCCTCCACCATTGTGCTGTGGCATCTTGAGTTTCCTTGTTTTTCTCCCCAGGAGTTGAGGCGTGCAATGACGCCCACTGAGAGGAGCATGCATGCTTCTGCACGTCCTCCCTCCAAGCATCTGCCCCAACTCCTCCCCCTTCTGCAGTGTGGCGCCCTGTCCTCGAGCCTCTGCTAGGCGGTAGGCAAGCGCCAACCACTGAGGACCCCCTTCTCCTGAGAAGGAGAGCAGCCCATCAGACGTTCAATCCTTCTCCACCCCTGCCAACCCCTGGTGGCACATGATTGTTCCCGAACATGGGTCACCGACATAGCATGAGGTAAGGCATCCAGTGCCTCAGCCCTCAGCACCACCAAGCTGGCATTGGTCCTCCCACTTAACCAATTTTTTTTCCACCCTGCAATCATTTCCGACACCCCAGGTCACTCAAGTTCTTTATCAGTCTCACATGTGGGCAGATTCAAAGGCTTTGCTGAAATCTAGGTGCAAGACATCAACTGCCTGACCCCTATCCACAGCCCTTGTTACCCAGTCAATGAACTAAAAATCAGATGCATTTCACAAGACCTCCCATTTGTAAATCCATGTTGTCTAGAACTCTGAAGGCCATTGGCCTCAATCAATTCCATTATCCTTTCTATAATTATAGTAGTTTCCCCCCTGTAGACATTAGGATGACTGGTCTATAGTTACTTGGTTCATCACATTTCCCACTCTTATATAGGGGAACTGTATTTGCTGTCCTCCAATCCTCCATCACTACCTCATCTCCAGAGAGCAATTGAAGAGATTCTTCAGCCATTCTACCAGGATCTTTACCATCTCATTCAAAATTTTTTACAGAAACATAGAGACATAGACCATGATGGCAGAAAAGACCAGAGGTCCATCCGGTCTGCCCATATTCCCTATAATCCCTGGAACCTTCTCTGGAACCTGTTGTTCCTCCAGGGTACTAATCCTCCCCATCCTATCCCCATTCTCCTTCCTAGTCTTGTCACCCAAGGTGACCACTATTCCCTTCATTCTATCCCATGCCTGCTTGAATCCCCTGACTGTGTTTGCACCCACCACCTCATCTGGGTGACTGTTCCAAGGTTCCACCATTGTGACAATGTGACCCCGAGTTGGTATTCAGGGTAAAGAATTCCCCACAGTTTACCTTGTTAATTTCTCTAAGGAACTTGAAGGTCTCTGTCATGAGCCCCCTGGCCCCCAAACCTCAGCCAGCCCAGTAGGACCTCCTGTTTGCCGAGAGGATCCTCCATTTCAAGAACTCATGAGCAGGAGTAGGGTTTCTGGAAGACCTACTAGCCTTCCTTTTCCCGGTGGAGGGTGGATTCTGCATTCAAGTTCCTTGACTCTGCACTACTTTCACTATTTAAATTCCAATACGCCACTGGCTACATCTTGCCTAAGTAGTTTGGGTATGATAACTGAGCAGTACTATCTGTCAAGGCACACAGTCTATTCAAAAACCCTTCTGTTAAAATGTTAAATCACACAATCAGACCCCCAGGCAGAGATGATAAGAAAATCATAAGAGTTTACTTAAAATAAAAAGCAATACAGAAAAGTCTACAGTTTGGAAGAACTTTAAAATGCAGACAATAACAAAAATAAAACTGAATGGTTTACAGAAAACACTAGATTCTGTTATTCTAAAACTCACATTGTTTTGATGTTAGAGTTTAGACAAGGTTTTAAATGTCCTTGTAGAGATGAGTCCTTACAACAATCGTAGCAAGGTTGTATTCCAAGACAATTTCTCTGAATGTCCTTTTAAAAGAAAACTTCAGGTGCTCTCCTTGGTGAAAAGTCTTGGTTTCCAAAATAATTCTGACTTAAAATTAGAATTTTCTGTTCAGTATGTGACAAGTCAAACTTTCCACACACCAGGTCTGGTTTTAGATTTTTCCAGGCCTACACATATACTTCTGGTCTTCAAGTATATGCCGCTGGACAGACTATCTGATTTCCAACTAAACTGTTTTCCAACTGCCCTGAGTTCAAAATGTGTCTTATACATACAGGCTGGTCATCTTCAAGCCCCAACCACAGTGTGATGAGGTGCAACAGTTTACCTTTCCCTGTAAGTGTCATTGTGGTTCAATGTCAGGTTTCATGTCCACCCCAATGACATCTGGTCCATGCATTTGGCTTAACCCCTCATCCTTAGGTCATCCCCCTGACCTCTTCCTGTCATGGAAAGCTAGATACCCAGTTTTCTTTAAGAGTTATGATTTCCTGGGTCCATAAAACTGTCTCCCTTATCTGGATATATACCAGATTCACCCTAGTCATTAGAACAATTAAGGCTATTTTTGTAAGTTCCTTCCTAAAGCCTTTTAAAGAGACAGTGTCTTAATTGTAAAGTACATTACAGCATATACAATATGAACCCACATGAATGAATGTAGGCCTATCATGCACATTCCTTCCTCCTGAAACAGAACCTGAGGGAACATGCCCTGTTGGAGGCAGTTCTCCCAGTTCTGTTATAGATCCAGTATGCATGATAGGCCATCTGCGTTCCCATTTTTGGATCCAGGCCTATGCGAAATCTCCATGTCATAAACCTGGAAGGCAATACTCCTTCTCAGAAGTTTCCCATTTGTTTTTCCTATTTGGCCCAACCATATTAACAGTTTGTGGTCTGTTTGGATTTTAAAATTCCTCCCATAAAAGTATGGTTCCAGTTTTTTTTTAATGCCCAAACTAAGATGAGACATTCCTTCTTAACTGATGAATAGGCCTGTTTCCATGCAAGCAGCTTCTTGCTTAAGTATACAAGGGGGTGCTCTCTCCCCTGATTGGATACTTGGCTGAGGACTGCCCCATTCTCACATCTGAGGCATCTGTCTGTACCACAAATGGCCTGTTGTAGTCTGGGCTAGCCAGCACTGGGACCCTGCATGGCAAGGTTTTCAGCTGTGTGAAGGTCTGCTCACAGGATGTGTACCATTTTACCTTCTTAGGCTTATTCTTTATCAGCAACCCAGATAAAGGAGCAGCCAGGGAGCTGTAGTTGGTAACAAATTTTCAATAATACCCTGCTGTCCCAAGGAAGCTCCAAACTTTTCTCTGGGTTTCAAGTGTAGGCCATGACGCAATAGCCTCTAACTTTGCTTGGTTTGGGCGAAGTTGGCCTTGCTACACCACATGTCCAAAATAAGCAACCTCTGCCATGGTCACCTGACACTTTTCTGCCTTAATAGTCAGACCTGTGGCCTGTATTCAGCCCAACACCTCCTCTGGTGTATCAGGTGTTTCTCCCAGCTATTGCTGAAGACAGCAATATCGTCCAGGTAGGCGACTGCAAAGTCCTCCATATCATGTAACACCTGGTTTACGAACTGCCAGAATGTAGCAGGGGCATTCTTCATCCCAAAGGGCATAATCTTGAACTTGAACAGGCCGATTGGGGTGAAGGATGCTGTCCTTGCCCTAGCCCTGTCAGTCAGTTCCACCTGCCTGTACCTTTTTGTCAGGTCTACTGTAGTCAAGTATGCCACCTCTCCCAGTTTGTCAAGCAGTTCATCTGTGCATGGCATTGGGTGGGCATCAAATTCTGTGATGGCTTAAGCCCATGATAATCTACACAGAATCATGTAGTCCCATCCAATTTTGGTACAAGGACTACAGGTGAGGCCTAGGGGCTGTCAGATTTCTGGATCACCCCTAGATCCAGCATCTCCCCCCCCTTCCTCCTAAAGTCCTTAAGAACTGTCTCTGACACCAGGTAAGCTGACCTATGTATGGGTGGTTGGGACCTGTGTCTACGTCATGCACCGCTAGCAGTGTCCATCCATCTTTGCCATAAATAAAGGGGCAAAGTCTCGCAAATGGTCTCTCAATTCTTGGGCCTGTCCAGGTGTCAACTGGGGTGACAGCATGATGGTCTTCACAAAGGACACCTGCTTGCTCTGACTAACAAGTCGAGAAGGTGGTCTTCCCCATGTAGCTGTTCTCCAGGACTGCAAACCGCAAGTACCATTTCAGCCCTATTAAAATATGGCTTCATCATGTTCACGTGATACATTCTGTGAGTGTTTTTTCAGTCAGGTAACTCTACAATGTAATTAACATTGTTTACATTCTGGACTACCTTATATGGCCCTGTCCACTCAGCTTGCAGCTTGTCCTTTTGGACCAGGATCAGAACCATTACCTCCTGTCCTACCCCATACAACCGAGCTCTGGCTCCACAATCATACCAGGTCCTTTGTTTTTGCTGGCCAGCTGCCAGGCTGCTCTGGGCCATGCCCATAAGCTCCTTCAGTGTCTCCCTGAATTTTAACACATACTCCACTATGGGAGTCCCTTGGGTGGCATGCTTACCTTCCCAGTCCTCTCATATTAAATCTAGGGGCCCCTCACACAGTGTCCATACAAGAGCTCAAGGGTGAGAACCCAGTTCACTCTTGTGGCACTTCCCTGTAGGCAAACATCAAGTGGGGCAGATGTTTCTCCCAGTCCTGCCCATGCTGTTCTGCAAATGCCATAAGCATAGTTTTAAGGGTCCCATTAAATCTATCTACGAGACCATTGGCTTGTGGGTGGTAAGGCATTGTGCACCTCTGTACGACACCACTCTTCTCCCACAAACACTTCATTAGGTCCAACATGATGCTACCCTCTCGATCAGAGATAACCTCCTGTGGAAACCCAACACGAGAGAAAATCCCCAGCAAAGCATCTGCCACCCTGTCTGCCTTAGTGGAGAACAGCACGATGGATTCGGGATAGCGGGTAGCATAATCAACAACTATCAATATATACCTTTTTCCTGAGGGACTTGGGGTATTCAAAGGACCCACAATATCCATTCCAATCTTCTGGAATGGCTCTTCCACAAGTGGTAAGGGTATCAGGGCAGCCTTGGCTTTGCTTCCAGCCTTCCCCATTTCCTGACACCGGTGACAGGATTTGCAGTATTCCTTCACCTGCTTGGTAATATTGGGTCAATAGAAATTGTGGGTTAAGATCATCATAGTGCGAGCAATGCCCAAATGTCTGGACAAGGGAATATCATGAGCTACCTTGAGTAGTGACCCATGATACTCCTGGGGAACAACAAGCTGCCTGCCCATCACCCCTCCCTCTGTCCTGATGTCTTGTGTGTATAACAGTCCATTGTTCCAATACACTCTGTGCTTTCCATCACCTCCCTGTGTCCCATCAGACTCTGCACAGGTCCTCAGCTTCTCTAAGCTAGGGTCTGTCCGTTGTGCTGCTGCTAAGTCTTCCCACTTACCCAGAGCATGGGGGATGCCCCTATCAGTTCCCAGGCTGAGGTCCATAGCTGTGGCAGTAGGGGACTCAGTATCACAACCTTCCCCTTCCCTGGACTATATGTCACCCCTTCCTCCTGAGAGCAGTCTTTAGTAGCAGTTGGGTTAACTGCCACTAGGGGAAGTTCCATCCCCCTGTTATTACCCTCTTTTACAAGAGCTACAGGTCAGCTGATCTGTCTCCCAACCTCTCCTGTCTGAATTTCTGTGGGGTCCTGAAGATCACAGGAGCCTCTATTCTTTTGGCACCTGGTCACAGCACAAACTACTCCTCGTGGAACATCATTCCCAACAATAACATCCATAATGAGTTTTTCAGCTACAACCACCTTTCTTGCTCCTTCACCTGCATCTCCCCAATCCAGGGTAACACTGCCTAATAGGTAAATTTTCCTTTCCCCTGTGTAATCCCTCACAGAGACAAACTGATTTGGCAGAATGTGTTCAGCCCCCACCAAATCCCCTTTCACCAGGGTAAGAGATGCTCCTGTATTCCTTAGCCCCCTAGTTTGTACCCCATTCACCATGACTGGGTGAATGTGCCCCCTCATATTGTTAGAGGGAGCCTCAACAATGCAGTGGACTATTGTCTCTGATTGCACAGGCCCTTTTACCTTTTAGGCTTTCTTAGGACACTGCCTAGACAGATGGTCTATCTGGTGACAATACCAGCATTCACCATGGTTCTTGTCCCCAACCTCCCTTTTGGGCATCTGGGGATTCCCTTCTTTTTGTAGGGGCCCTGTGGTTTTTGGTTGTCCAAAATGCCTACTTTTCCCTTTCACCCCCGAATTCTCCTTGGGAGCAGCCCTGCTTCGAGCATAGCAAGCCACCAGCTCTACAGCCACTTTGGCAGTGTTAGGATCTCAGCCCTCTAGCCAAAGCTTTAAGTCAGGTGAGCAAATCCAATAAAACTGTTCAAGCAATACCACCCCTTCAATAGCTTCAACAGAATCTGCTTCCACCCCCTCCCACCAATGTTTTAAATACTGATGCTGTTTTGTGGCTACCTCCTCAAAGCTCATTTCCAGACCCTTTTGGATTTTCCAGAACTTTGCTCTGTATACATCAGGGTTCAGATCTTATTTTTTTTTAATAAAGCAGTTTTAACTTGTCAAAATCTTAACTTTCAACATTGTCCATCTGCTCCAATGCTTCCCTTCCCTTGCCAGTAAGTAGTGGAGACAGGTGATAGCTCCAGCTCTCTTTGGGCAGATTGGCCTGGATACAGACCTTTTCAAATGAATTTAAAAACATGTCCATATCCTCCCCCTCTTCAAACTCAGCCATTCATGTTGAAATTAACTTGTACCCCAGTCCTGAGATTCAAACCCAGCTCTACCACTTACCTGCTAAGGGGTTGGTGTCAGATGGAGCATCAGCTTTTCAGCTCAAGTTCCTCTGGTGCTGCCATTTTGGCTCTCTCTGTTGCTGCTGTTCCACCACCTGGTGCTGTCATTCTTGGCCTCTCCCTATTGCTGTTGGTCCTCCATTTCCATCTCAAACCTTTTTACTCATTCTCAGATTTTTTATTCATTGTCAAGCTGTTTCTCCTGCATCTGCAGCCTCCTCAGTCCAGTTCTTGGTCTGTAGATGGCTCCTTCTCCTCTGGGCTCTGGACCTCCAAAGTCACCATCTCTGGCACTAAGTGGGGTGGCACTTCCTCCATCTCAGCTGCCAGAAGGGCCTCCATGAGTTGCCTTTTATTTTTGTTTTCACTAGGAATGCCCTTCTCTCCACTGATCTTCCTCAGTTGTTCAAAGTTCACATTGCTGTACTGAACAGACATTCTTGTATCTACACTACTCTGTTCAAACAAAATTCAAACAGGATAGGGTCTGTTGTCTGCAAACACATTTCTTTTTCCCCTGTCCAAATTCTGCCCTTGGCTGTGTGATGGTTTTGCAAGACTATTCAAAATTCCACCTCTGCCACCAAATCTGTCATGAACCCTTGGTCCCCAAACCTTGGACTGCCAAGTAGGACCTCCTGTTTTCAGAGAGGAACTCATGAGCAGGAGTAAGGGTTTCCAGAAGACTTACCAGCCTTCCTTTTCCCAGTGGGAGGGTGGATTCTGTAGTTTTGAGTTCCCTTAACTCTGCACTACTTTCAGTATTTGAATCCCACCACGGCCACTGGCTATGTCTTGCCTAAGTAGTTTGGGTACGATAGCTGAGTGGTACTATCTGTCAAGGCACACAGTCTTTTCAAAACCCTTCTATTAAAATGTTAAATCACACAATCAGACTCCCAGGCAGCGCTGATAAGAAAATCATAAAAGTTTACTTAAAATAAAAAGCAATACAGAAAAGTCTACAGTTTGGAAAAACTTTGAAATGCAAACAATAACAAAAATAAAACTGGATAGTTTACAGAAAACACTAGATTGCATTATTCTAAAACTCACATTGTTTTGATGTTAGGCCCAGATATTCAAAGAGTTGAACCATGGCGCAATAGGGTTGCGCCTGTGCAAGATCTGAAAATGTGCCATTCTGCGATATTCAGCAGGGAGGCGGTTGAGCCCCAAATCACACTGAGCAACAGCGCAATAATAATGAATGCATGCGCAACAAGGGGAGGAACCATGCATAAATGGCGAAGCGATATTCAATAACATCGCCATGCACAATAGGGGAGCCAGCGGAAGTTGCGCCGTGGCGAAATGAGCCAAAATAAAGGGAGCAAGGAGAGGTGCAATAACGCTACAGGAAGCACATGAGAGCAAAATACAGCAGGAAACACTGGGCAGCAGGGACACACAGGGCAGGCCAGAAGAACGGACCTGGAAGCAACAGGTACAGGGAAGGTGTGGGAGCCATAGTGTAGAAGGGGAAGTACACCCACAGCAGTGAGGCCAGCACAGGCAGGTGTTCCCGGTGCAGGGAGTAGCAGCCAAGACAGCGGGGGAATACAGAAACAGCTGCCGGGGTGAACACAAGCCAAGGACATGGCCAGTGCCACCATCCAGATGGAGGCCATAATGAGGGGGGTGAGAAGGCGGGCAGCAGGTGGGCATGGCCGTGGAAGGGCCCATTGGCGGTATGCTCCCAACAGGCACTACCGAGCCTGCACCAGCTTCGAGCTGTATAGTGATACCGAGATTGTGGGCCAGTACCACCTGAATCGGGCAATTCTGAGGTGGCTCTGTGAGCTGTGCAGTGATGTGATGCAGGCACCCACACGACGGAGCCATGCTCTGTCAGTGGAGTTGAATATGACAGCTTGCATGTGCTTGCTCACCACAGGTACCTTCCAGAGACCAACTGGGGACACCACAGTCATAACCCAGTTGGCCACGCCATGCCACCTCACCCAATTCCTTAGCGCACTGCTGCCACATGTTGCGGAGTACATCCATTTCCCCAGCACACTGGCAGAGCGCACAGCAAACATACAGGAGTTCCACAGGGTAGCATGTATGCCTGGCATGCTAGGGGCAATAGACTGCACCCATGTGGCCATCTGCACACCACCTGGCCCTGAGGGGGATACATATATAAATCTCAAGGGCTATGCCAGCATTAACCGCCAGGTGGTGTGCGATGCCAGGAGGCACATAATCAATGTCTGTGCCATGCACCCTGGGGGAGCACATGATGCCTTCATCTGGCACCAGTTGGCACTGTGCCACAGATTCGAGAGTGGGGATATCCCCACTGGCTACCTTGTGGGTGAGTATGCAAACCACATGGACAATCATAGGGCCTGGGGGGGTATGGTCAGAGGTGATATGGGTAGTGGCCTACATGGCCCGGGGCAGGGCGATGCTGATCACCAAACTAACCTCCACCCTCTACACACAGGTGACAGTGGATACCCACTCCGTCCCTGGCTGCTTACACCCTACCGGCAGCCCACGACCCCATCGCAGCAACGCTACAATGAGGCACATGCCACCACACGTAATGTCATCAAGCGGGTGTTTAGGATTCTGAAGGCATGTTTCTGTTGCCTGGACACCTCCGGCGGTGCCCTACAGTACAGCCACTCAAAGGCCTGCGGGCTATTCCTGGCCTGTTGCTTCCTGCACAACATGGCCAACGAATGTGGGATAGCTGTACAGGTTGAGAGGGGACAGCGATGGGGACAATGGTGATGGGTAGCCCCGGTAGCTGGCGGGACCCCTGACTGCTCCGGCTGGCACAGCTGCACCGGGACACCATCACAGAGGAGCACTTCAGCCAACCCAGGTAAGTCATGGGGCCATGTGCAACCAACAGTGGCTAGACACAACCCACAAACATGCGTGGACACACACCAGGGTGCATTCCATCAAGGAAAGTGGCTGGGCATGGAACCACACACCAACCAGGGATGGGTGAGGTCTAACATGCCACGTGGATGGACACACACACACACACACACACACACACACAATGAACCACACATGCACAATGGGTAGGAGGCACGCCAACCCAGAATGCCACCCCTAGCAACACACATGTCCACAGACCACCAGGCCCACTGCCTGTCCTTGTATGTGTGTCAGATGCTGAGCACCATTGCACATTGGTGTACAGTGCAATGCAGGCATCATCATGCACACGCAACTGTGGACAGCAGCTGGGAGGGTGTGCAGATGGACTGTATATCCGCGTGCAGGGCCAGGTACCCACCCGTGCAATGCCCGCTGAATGACACAATGCACACAGGGCAACATCAGACAGTAGCCATGTTGGGAGACAGGTCAGTCACATGCCACAGTGCCCCAGCTGCCATGGATGCATGGGCGGCCCCGCCGAGACCTGCCAGCACTGACAGGCTGACCACTGGCCTCATGAGGTGGCACCGATGGTCCCCCAGAGGTTCCACTGCGTGAATGTGACCGTGCTCGCGCAGGGGTCTGCAGCACACCAAACATGCCTGCGCCAGGCGTGCTCGGGATGCCCACAGCTGAACCTGGTGTCGACAAGGTGGGTGTCGCACGATGCCGGGAATGGGGGGTGGACAGTGCACTGCATGGTGTCTGCGACGCATGGGCACATGACTGTGTGCCCATTGTGCCATGACAGCAGTGAATGCCTGTGTCTGCCTGTCAATGGCAGTGATCACATCCTCCTGCAATGGGTCCATCCCTGCCAGGATCAGAGCAGTGTCACTTCTGCAACATTCCTCTGCCCGCTCCAGAACCGCACGAGTGCATCCACCCGACATCGCAAGCCACATCTGCTGGTTGACTGATGCTTGCAGTATGCGGGTGTGCTCATCCAAGAGGTCATCTGCCTCCTCGGCATCCTGTCCCTCAGGGTGTGTCGGCCCTGATGCCCAGCACCCCTTGAGGTGGGCGCTGCACACCGGGACCAGTTCTGGCATGTCCACAGGTGGTGCACTGACACCACCCCTGACCCTATACCCCAAGCCCATTGGCCGACTGCTGATGCTGCCCTCTGGCTGCCACTCACCAGGGCTCACTGGTGCTGCCACAGTGGCTGCAACAGTCCCACTGTCCTGTATACACACCAGTGCTGCCCACTGGTGCTGACAAGCACAGGCTGGGACTGTGATGACATCAGACCTCACGCGGCACCACCCACAGCCATGGCCACGATGTTACCTGCTGTGTGGCCATCCCGTGGTGCACACATGTCACTGCCCATGCCATTAGCGACATCATCATTGGTGACGGACCCGGCACCAGTCCGAGTCACAGCATACTGGCATCCGTGGATGCTGGCAGGCTGGGACATGGGCAGGGCCTCCTCCGCACCTGTTCGAACAACATCAGTCTGGACAGCCAGGCAGGCCCACTGTCGAACTGAGCCACATATACCTGTGGAGGTGGATGGGCCCTCCTCCATCTCCATCTGACTATCCTCAGTGGACAGGCCCACCACCGCTGACCCATTCAGACACTCAGGATCTGTAAAGGAAAACAAAGTTGCGTTACTGCATATGACCTACCCTGCCCCCCAATAGACAGACCATGACCTACCATGCAGTGACAGGCTACCACTCATCTGGAAGCCACCACCCGGAACACCCTCAATGGCACAATGCTGCATGCTTCCAGCAATCCTCTCCTCCTGTGGAGTCAGGTGTAGCACCTCCGGCTGTCCCCCACCTGTCGCAGCTCGTGCTGCCCTGATGGCAGCCACCTTCTCCTTTATCCTCCTACTGTCTGCGCCCATCTTCTTCTTGCACTCCTGCATGGAGCGCTGATGGCTGCCATGCAGGTTCACTGCATGTGCCACCTCCTCCCATGCAGCAGCATGGGCCTGTGGTGTTTCCTGCCATCCGCTGAGAAGTGGCTCCTGATCCAGGTAGGCCTCAAACAGGGCATCGGTCTCGGCCTTGGTGAAATTAGGCCTCCTCCTCCTCCCACCACTGTGTTCCTCCTCTCCCACAACTCGCTCGGTCATTCTTTAGCCTGTGAGAATGAAAGTTGTTACCTGTGACTGTGCAGTCCCATGCATGTCCCAGAATCCACAGTCCACACTCCCAAACAGCATGCAACTCACCAATAGACTGCAGTAACCGACTATGGCCAGTGCAGCCCAATGTTGCATTTTTATAGTGCAACCCATGCAAATGAGGTGAGGCGCAACTTTAAGTGGATGCAAATTGAAGTGCTGCGCCATTGAATGGCTGATTAGCTGATTTGTATATGACGACTGAATATCACGCTGTTGTGCTTTGCACAATTGTGTTGAACGTGCTGAGCCAAGGGCGCAGTTCTGTGACATGCACAGTACACACCTCACTGCGCATGCCCAGGTTGCTGACGCAGGCGTCTGCCATGCTGCTGACGTGCTGTGCATGGGAGGCAATGCAGGGCATGGTCACCATTGTGCCAGTGGTGCTACAGCGATGTTCACCTATATGGCGCTGTGGCACTGGGCCATCATAGGCGCACTGGGGCAACAGCGGTGAAGGCGCTACTGAGGTAGCACACAGGCATCAATCACGATGCGCATTGGGTTCCAATGGCGCTGTGCCTGTCCGTCGCCAGAGACCCTTGACCCTGTGCCCGACTCTTTGCCCCTAGGAGCCATGCATCAGGCATGGGTGCACCACTATCGCGCTGTTTGGTGACAGCGCAATAGGGAATGGCAGCACTGTACCGCGCAGCATCTGCACGTGGTAGAGCCGCGCTGCAGAGTGCCATTTTTAGCTGACTGAGCAAGTGGAATGGTGCGGAGGAGGGCTGCACAGTGGACCCAAGTTGAACTGGCCAACCTGGTGGCCATTGTAGAGCCACTTTATGGCCCACTGTTTGGGGAGGCACCCCTGGCCAGGTCCAGGAGCCAGGTGTGGGAGGAGGTGGCCAATGCCCTGGAGGAGGCCACAGGAAGGGGGCGGATGGTGGAGCAGTGCCGCCACAGGTATGGCGATGCCAGAGGAGGGAACTGGACCTGCTTGCCCACCTGAGGACATGTGCCAGGAGGGCACGGTTCCACAGCAGGTAGGTGTTACGTCCACACACTTTTATCTTCCATATGGGTATCACGGTTGTATGTGTCCAGAACATGGGGAGGGACCATCCAGTGTTGGCTGTGGTGGTGTTATCAGGGTGTGGGGTGGGTGGGTCTGGGTGGGAGTGCACACATGGGGCAGGGGACTTTGCTACAGGATTGTACTGATGTTCCTCTCTCCATGTTTGCACCACAGGGTTGGAGGAGAGGCATCTGGCCAGGGAGATGCAGCACCAGCAGGATGACAGGGCCGGTAGGAGGGGCGATGGTCCACAGTGCCCGAGGGACCGGCCTGATGATGGTGAGTGCCATACCTCCATGATTACTATTGCATGCTGTGTAACAGGGTGGGCAGCAGGGCATAGCCACCATCCATTGACACCACTGCCATGCATGCAACTTGTTACAGTCAGCACTGTCCAGTGGCACTGCATGTCTGGGAGTGCATCGATGGTGGTCCATGTGTGCACCAGGTACATGGCTGTGCCACTGCCTTCACACCACATAGCCATGTCACTAAACGGCCACGGTGGTGCTGTGCATGACTTGGCCGGTGGGTGTGCAGTGGTCCGCATGGCTGTATGCACCTGGGTGGGCAGGTATTGTGGACGTGATCACTATGGGTGGTCACACACCATCACAGAGGCATGTCCCATGGCTGTATGCCATGCGCAGTGGGTGGGCTGTATGGGGCTGTGCATTCACACCTATTGACTGTGCTCCCTTGTCCTAGGTGTCCGCCAGCTGCAGGAGATAAGGGAGGCATTGCAGGAGATCCTCAATGTGGGCTGGGCATCATTGGAGACCCTGCAAAGGATTGACTGGCTTGGGGTCTTGAGAAGACACTGGAGGCAGAGCAGCTGGAGTGGGGCTCCCATTGATCATCCCTCTGCCCCTGATATCCCCTACCCCCTGGACCCACCCTCACACCCCTCCTTTCCTGTCCCGTTTGTTCACCCCTGGCCCTTACCCACCCTCACCTTATTTGTGGCCCTCCTCCCCACATTTGTACATAGTTTTGTAAATAGTTCCTTTTGATATGTTTTTTAAATACAAATCTTTTGATATGAATACTGTGGTGGTCTCTGATTTGCAGCGGGCTATAGGTGCTCAACTGCAGTGGTGTGCATGGCGTCAGGGGTGATGCAGTCATGGGTATGTGTGTGTGTCCGTGGGGAGGTGACTATGGTGTGGGGGTAGCTATCAGTCAGTGTCTGTGGTGTGTGTTGTGCCCTGTGCACTGGATGACTCGTGCAGTGGTCCATGGTGTATGCTCTGTGTCCATGGTACCCCTGTCAGCCTGTCCATGGCCTGTGCAGCTGACACCCTTGCATATCTGTGACCTGCACGGTCTGCTGGCATGTCAGTGGTGGCTGTCCATGCAGAGCAGCCACTGTACCATCACAATGCTGGGTTGCCTCCTGTCACTGGTGTGGTGCATGTCTGCCTTGGGTGACACTGTGGCCTCCGCAGTTGTTGTCCCACCTCCATGCTGTGGCTTGTGTGTGCTGCAGGGATGTGCACCACTGTCTGTCACTTGTGCTCTGGGCAAATGATGGTGACGACAGGTCCACAGTGCCTCAAGAGGGTGGCTGGCACTCCTGTGCCATGGAGGACTGCAGGCTGTGTGTACACGGTTTCCATGGGCCCACGCTGGAGGCTTGGTTGCCCCACTACTACGTCCCTGTGTTGTTGTGCCCTTGGGTATGGGTAGGTGTTTGTCCATGCACTGTGTGGCATCTGGTGTGGTGCATGCTTCCACGCACCACTGTGGGTGTCTACGCTGGCTGTTGTGGCCAGTGCTGGGTCAGGATGTGTCCTTGGGAGGGTGTGCAGGGTGCTGTACCACTGATGGTGGTGTCTGGGGCATGCCCTGTCCTGTGTGGGGTACCTCGTGTGCCGACACATCGTCAGTCTCTCAGCTGTACCTTGGGGGGGTGTGTGGTGGCACTGTGTATGCCGTTGTTGCATCGCTGTGTGCTGCCACCCACCGATGGGTGCTCATGGTGGGGCTGCCTTGCATGGTTCTGTGCTGCACAGGATTGCATTGTCACAGTGGGGGTGGTGGCGTGCATGGGGTTTCCTGCAGTGGTGGACACTGCTCCTGGGCAGGGTGTCTGGGGGTCACAGTGCAGGGTGTGCTCTGCATTGGGGGATGGTGTGGCATGGGGTGGTTGGCCCTCCTTGTGTGCCAGTCACAGCTTGCCTGGCGGTGTGATGGGGCACCATGGCCCAGCTGTGGGTTGGTTGCTTGTCTCCATTGGCCAGTGGTTATTCCAGCCCTCCCCCAGTTGTGCAGTGAATGGGGTGTGGGGGGATGATGTCTGTTCTGCTGTGTGTTCCTCTGCCCATCTGTGGCATGGGTGGTGGGCTCCTACATCCCTGGTTGTGCTGTTGCATTGCTGCACTGCTGCTGGGGGGGCGTCCCTGGTTGCGCTATGGCGCCTCTGGACTGCTCAGTTGAACATCCCTTGTTGCGCTATGGCACATCAGATCTACTCAGCTTCCCCTCCCTAGTTGCGCTATGGCGCAGTTGGTGTGATATTCAGTTGTCGGTTGTAGGCGCATGTTGGCAGGCTCAGTTTTTGAATATCGCGCCTTTTGCGCATGGGCGCAATTGACTTGTGCTTGCTCCTGCTATTGCGCACTTTTTGGGCGCAGTTTGAATATCTGGGCCTCAGAGTTTAAACAAGATTTTAAATGTCCTTGTAGAGATGAGTCCTTAAGCAGCAATCTTGTAGCAAGGTTGTATTCCAAGACAGTTCCTCTGAATGTCCTTTTAAAAAGAAAACTTCAGGTGCACTCCTTGGTGAAAAGTTTTGGTTTCCAAAATTCTGACTTAAAATCAAAATTTTCTG
Source organism: Neoceratodus forsteri (assembly GCA_016271365.2). Lineage (NCBI taxonomy): Eukaryota > Metazoa > Chordata > Ceratodontiformes > Ceratodontidae > Neoceratodus > Neoceratodus forsteri. The sequence continues at coordinate 421,443,572 of CM057458.1, forward strand.
TTCAGTATGTGACAAGTCAACCTTTCCACACACTCAGGTCTGGTTTTAGAGATTTTTCCAGGCCTACACATATATTTCTGGTCTTCAAGTATATGCCAGCTGGACAGACTATTTGACTTCCAACTAAACTGTTTTTCAACTGCCCTGAGTTCAAAATGGGTGTCTTATACATACAGGCTGGTCATCTTCAAGCCACACCCACAGTGTGATGAGGTGCAACAGTTTACCTTTCCCTGTAGGTGTCACTGTGGTTCAATGTCAGGTTTCATGTCCACCCCAGTGACATCTGGTCTGTGCATTTGGCTTAACCCCTGATCCCTAGGTCATTCCCTGACCTTTTACTGTCACGGAAAGCTAGATACCCAGTTTTCTCTAAGAGTTATGATTTCCTGGGTCCATCAAACTGTCTCCCTTACCTGGATACATACCAGAGTCACCCTAGTCATTAGAACAATTAAGGCTATCTTTGTAAGTTAATTCCTAAAAGTCTTTTAAAGAGACAGTGTCTTAATGCTAAAGTACATTACAGCATATACAATATGAACCCACATGAATGGATACAGGCCTATCATGCAACAGTCTCTATCATATCTCCCCTCTCCCTTCTGGTTTCCAGTGAATACATATTTAGTGTCGTGAGGTGCTTCTCATAGGATCTACCCTGCTGATCCTGAATCATTTCTGTTACTCTGCACTGCACTGTTTCCAACCTATCCCTGTCCTTTCTGAAGAGAAGGCTCCAGAACTGGACTTTGTACTCCGGTTGAGGCCTTACCAGGGATCTGTATAGGAGAAGTATCACCTCTTTTCTTCTACTATCAATACCCCTCCCAATACATCCCAGCATTCTGTTAACTGTGCTATAGGCCTTCTTGCACAGGTTCATTTGTTTAAGGGAGTTACTGATGACAACTCCTAGACCTGTTCCGCTTCTGTAGTGCTAAGTCTCACCCCACCCATCCAGTACTCCGTCTTGGGATTCCTTTTCAATAGGTGCATTATCTTACACTTTTTATATTGAATTTTATATGCCAGACCTTTGACCACCCTTCTAATTTTTGTAGGTCCCTCTGCATATCCTTATTTCCCATTGCTGTGCACCCTCCTCATAGTTTTGAGTCATCTGAAGAGACACAGCCTGCTCTGGTTTCCTACCAGTGTCACTAATGAAAATGTTGAAGAAGACCTGATCCAAGACATATCCCTGTGGAACCCTGCTCGTAACCTCACTTTCCTCTGATTTAACCTCATTGACCACCCTCTGCTGCCTCCCTTCTGGCCAATTACCCACCCAGTTCACTATGGTTTTAGATGCACCCAGGTCTTCCATTTTCTGAGCAACCTTTTGTGGATATCAAATCAAAAGCCTTGCTGAAGTCAAAGTACAACAGATCCACAGTGTGGCCCTTGTCTACTTTCTTGGTCGCCCAGTCAAAGAAAAAAATCAGGTTAGTCTGACAAGACCTTCCTGCCATGAAACCATGCTGTTTACTATCCTGAAACCCATTGCTGTCTAGGTAGTCAACAAGGTCCTCTTTGATTAGTGATTCCATCAGCTTCCCATGATGGAGGCTGAGACTGACAGGCCTGTAGTTCCCTAGTTGATCCCTACCCCCCTCCCATGAAGCAGTACAACATCTGCCATTGTCCAATCCCTTGGAACTTTTCCAGACCTAAGTGAGCTATTGAATAGCCCAGTCAGTTGTTCAGCCAGTTCTGTTGCTAATTTTCTAAGTATGTTTGGATGCATCCCATCTAGTCCTAGAGCATTATATATCTTAAGGGCCACCAGCCCTTTCAGGACCCTTTTGCTACTAAGTATTGGCTGCCTCATTTCTAGGACACCCTTAGCAGCTGCTTTGATGCCGCTTTCTGGCATGGACCCGCATTCCCCCTTAGTGAATACTGAGCAAAAGTAGCCATTCAGGACTGTGGTCTTTTGCTCATCCTCTGCTATCATTCTACTATCCTCAACTAGCCATGCAATACCCCTCCCTTTCACTAATATATCTAAAAAACTGTTTTTCTCCATTCTGGAGTTCTGGACCCCCTCCGCAATACGCATCCTCTTACTCTGATATGATACCCTTGACTGCATTCTGTTCAGACCAGTCAATTTCTTCACCTTTAGCAACTCTACACCCTTCAACAACCTTTCCTCCTTGATAGGCTTTTTGTTGGCACATGCCAGGGATCCCCTGCTCCCACTGCAGTCTGGCAGTGGGCCTCCATCCTCCACAATGACCACTGAAAAGAAGTCATTTATTTTTATTTATTTATTTGTCTCTGAGTTACAACCTTTGAGCAAAAAGCTTGTTTAAAAAGGTTTTACATTATGACAATACAGTACAATACATTAAATGGGTACAATGGAACATCAGTAAAAGACAAGGAACATCGAATATAATACAACAAGGATAGAAGAATTGCATATACAATACAAGAAAACATAATTGCATTTACAGAGAACTTCAGGACAAGGATATTGTGCAATCAAGATTATATCCGTGTACATACATAGGAACATAGACTATAATTCAACAAGGATAAAAGAACTGCATTTGCAATACAAGAATATAAAATTGCATTTACAGTGAACTTCAGGACAAGAATATTATGCAACTAGGATTACATCTGTGAACATACATGGGAATTAAACAGAGCAGTCAGAAGTTGACATTGTCCAGGCGAGGTAGGTAGTAGGGAGGGAGGGGTGAGGGAGGAAGCAGTAGAAGGGGTGGTGGGGAGGGAGTAGCGGGGATGGTAGTGTGAAAAAGGAAGCTAGAAATATGGGGTGGGGACAGAGGTAGAGGGGAGTTGGAGGTTGCATCAGTGGCGAGGGACAGAGGGGCAAGGGGAGGGTGATATCTAGGAGGGTGTGGGGAGTGTGAGAGTGGGGGAGTTGGAGATAGCTAGGGCTGGCAGTCGCAGGTACTCAGCATGGGCAGGCACTGGTAGGCAGGATGGAAGTTAGGGTTAGTAGATACAGGTACTCAGCGCAATCAAGTGCTGGATTAGTTTGCGCTTAAAGGGGCCGAGTTTTGATTCAGAGATAATATCAGTGGGAAGAGCATTTAGCCAGCCTGGTGCTCTGTAAGCAAAAGAGCACTGTGCTAGAGCCATGAGGCAGAAGGGGATGGTTAGTGCATTCCTACACACTCCTCTTGTCAGGTGCTGACTGTTAGCAGCAATGAGAAGGTTTTGGACAGAAGGTGGGGTTAGATCGAGGGTAGATATCTTTCCAAGAAGACACTCCTGGTATTTGATTCTCCCCTTGAGATTAAGCATTTAGTTTGTGCATAAAAGTCACAGGTATGAGTAAGCCTGTGGGCTCCAAGGACGAGACTGCATTCTTTATTTAAGGCCATTCTTACTCTTTTTAGTGTTGTGTCAGTGGCGGAGCTGTATATAATGATCCCATAGTCTATGACTGAGAGGACGGAGCTGTTGGTTGCCAGGGACAGGGCTTCAGAGGTCATACAGTGGCGGTGTCTAAACAGTAGGCCTATTCTTGTGTTTACAGTCCTTACGACATAAATCTATGTGTTGCATGTATGAGTGGGAATGGTCCAGTGTGACTCCTAGGTATTTAGAGGTGGTAACTCAGTCGAACAGATCCAGTTTATTGTTGAGAATTGATAGTTGGTGAGATTTGTGCTTACTTTGGTGAAACCAGTTTTCAACAGCAGCAAAGCTGTTTTGCAGTTTGGCTTCTAATGGGACAGGGTGTGGGCTGCAGGAGAAGATGACTGCGTCATTTGCATATAATAAGACTGTGTCCGGTCATGCAAGGGAAAGCTGACTGTGGAATAAACTAAATATGAGGGGAACCAGAATGAAGCCTTGCAGGATGCCTGTGTTTACCTGCTTGCTTTCTAAGAGGGTATCATTGATTTTAACTTGCTGCATCCTATGTGGGAGATGCCTTTAGAATCACCTATGGTGTCAGGAGAGAGCCCGGAGACTGGGAGTTTGCAAAGCAGGACCATGTGGTTGATGGTGTCAAATGCCTTGATTAGATCAATGTATATTGATCCCACTATTTAGCCCTTGTCAAGAGCCTCATGAAGAAAGTCCATATACTCGATTAATGATGTAGTGGTGCTGTGTGATTTCTGAAACACATGTTGTTGGGGACATTGAATGTTGTACTTGTTGATGTATTCAATGAGCTGATCAGGGACAATCCATTCTAAGGCTTCAGAGAGGGGGGGAACGATTGATATGGGTTTGCATGGAGGGCCCTGTCTCCATTTTTGTGAACCGAGGTGAGTATGGCAACTTTCCATAGTTTGGAGAACTGCCCAAGTCTAAGTGAGAGGATGAGTATTTTTGTGAGGAGGGATACAACCTCATCAAGGAAGAGGGCAATACGCTTTAAATCTAAGGAGTCATTGCTAAACCTAGTTTTGCCTAGGGAGTGCTGTAGTTAATTTTTAGCTTCAAGGTTAGAGATTTCCCTGAAGTAGAAGGGGGGGATATGATAGGGGAGGTTATGGGTAGATGGGGTGCTGTCCATGTTGCCCAATTCCTCAGCCATGTTTTCTGGTGGGAGACTGTTACTGAGGTCTGAGAATGTGACATTGAAGGCATCAGCTATGGTTTTGGGATCTTGTGTGATTTTACCATTTATTATTAACATGCAAGGGGAGGACTTATTTTCTTTCCCAATGAGTTCTTTTAAGTTAGTCCAGAACTTTTTGCCATCACCCCATGTCCTTGAAAGGGTATCTTTAAAGTGCTGGGCCTTGGCCAGTCGGATCTCCTGAGTACAGGTTTTCCTTGTAGCCTTATACCTCTGGATATCAGCCAGCTTACCCGTGGCCTTTGCAACTTGCCAGAGATGATCCCTGGAACCCATGAGTTAAATGAGGGGTTGTGAGATCCAGGAGTTATTTTCTCCTTTTAATTTTCTTTTCTTCCATATATATTTGTTTGTTTGTTATTACTTTTTACTCTTCATTACAATCCCCCATCTGGAGGGCACCCCCAGCCCCGTTCCCTCGCATCCACCAGCCGGGGCTGGCACTTACCCTCAGGGCCTGCCCCTCCTCAGTGGGGAAAGCAGGGTTCCCCAACCCCTGTCGGAGACTGGATCCTGTATGGCCAGTACCGTGGCTAGCTGGGAGCAGGGCTAGTGAGGTGCCATTCTTCATCCTAACGCAGTGCACTTTTTCTGTTTTTTTGTGTTCCCCTTGTGGGCACACAGCATGCAATGATGCCTGTGATGGGGTCACGCATGTTCTGGTGCATGCCCACATCAAGCATCTGCTGCGCTCCTGCCTCAAGCTATTGTGGCACATCATTGCTGAGCCCCAGCCTCTGCTAGGGATCAGGCATGCACTAGCTGCAGGTTTCCTCCCACCCTAGGGATGGAGAGCATTCCATTGAATGCTCAATCCAGCTCTTTCTATGCCAACCCCCAGCGGCCCATGCTCATTCCCAAACTTGGGTCACTGGCGTGGTGCGAGGTGTGGTGTCAGGTGCCTCAGCCCTCAGTGCCACTGGGCTGGCATTCCATATAGTTTTTTTGTCACCTTATGCCCCTCACTTCCCCCTTCTGTCTAACCCCACCAACCCCGTCACCCCGGTATCACCAGGACTTACCCAGAGTTCTTGCCCGGTCGCTGGTGTGTGGATCCTGAGGAGGATCAGTCATCATCTGCAGCCAGAGTTTTTTTCCTGTTTTCTCCCTTCCCTGTTGCAGGGTCACACACACCAGATGTGTGTGTGTGTGGAGGTACAAGCATGTCCGCGGATGTCCCGCAGCACCCTCCCTTCCTTGGCACCCTGAAGACCTGCACTGCCCTCAGGCCTTCACCCAGGGGCAGTCATGCAGCAAGAGTACCAGTCCTCCCTCCCTGGAAGAGGAGAACAATCCTTCAGATGTGTTATCTTCTCCCTCCCTCCCCAGCTGACCCCCAAGGGCACACTCACACCATGAATACTGGTCGCCGGCATAGCAGGATGTAAGGCATGGATGCCTCAGCCCTTCATGCCACTGGGCCAGCTTTAATTTTCTTTTTTTAACTGGGGCATATATATTACATGCTGCATTGAAGGAGTTGATGAAGTATTCGAGTGCACGGTCAGCATCCTGGAGGGAGACCAGAGGGGACAGGTCAACTTGTCTAAGGTGAAACCTAAAGGAGTTTAGCTGTCCATTTTTGAGAATACAGCTCATGATAAATTTCAGGGCTGGTTAAGTTGTTTTGTTAGACCAGTAACATGTGATCTGGGAGTGATCACTTATTGAGTCTGCAAAGGCTGCAATGTTAGAGATCCTTTCTGGGTGATTTGTGAGGATCCAGTCAATAAGAGTTTTCGTGCTTATCCAATAGTTAGTCCTAGTATGGAGTGTCAACCATTTGGGAGATGCAGATACTTGCAAGGGCATCTTTATAGGGTGTTGCTTCTTGAGACAGCCAGTTAATGCCAAAGTCACCGAGGGCTACAGATTCCCAGTTTTGGCATAGACCTTTTGCATAGTCAATTACTTGGTTGAGGCCACAGGACTGTTCCCTGGGGGGGGAGGTAGACCAAAAGTATTGTGAGCACCTTGCTGTGTGGGCAGAGTAATACTCTGATAGGTAGGATCTGCACATTGTTACTGGTATCTATTGGAGGGAGGGCATTCCCACGGAGTCTATCCCTTATGTAGATTAGACAGCCTCTACCCTTTTTGCCTAGCCTATCTTGTCAAAAGGGATTGTGCCCTTTTAGAGAGATGGCAGTCTGAGAATTTTGGGATGAGTCAGGTTTCAGTGAGAGAAAGCGCATCCAGGTTGTGCAGGGTGACCCACACTTGGAGCTGGTCCATCTTAGGTAATAGACTGCAAATGTTTATTGAGGCTTTTTTAAGTTGTCCATTGGCATTAGTGAGTAGTGTGGTGCAGGAAGGTCGAAGTACTTAATTAGCATGTTCCCTTTATCCTTATCCATAATTATTTAGCATGTTCCCTTTATCCTTGTCATCCTCCACCCATCCCTCCCCATTCTTTATATTCTGCCATCCCTCCCCATTCTTTATATTCTGCCATCCCTCCCCATTCTTTAGTCTGACCACTCCTTTGACCCCCCTTTGCTAGCCTCAGCTCAGCCTCCATCTTTGCATGTCTCACCACTTTGTTTTCTACACTCATCTTTTCCTGATATGCCTACTGTCCTCCTCTGTCTGACATTATTTGCATCTGTAGCAAGACTTTCTTTTCACCCTCACTACCTCTGCCATCCCCCTACTCTGACTGTTCATTTTCTAATGCTTTTTGGGAGGTTACGTGAACTTGTTATATTGATAGGAGGATGCTGACCAGAACACTGAAAATCCCCTACTCTTCCTGAGGGGAGTAGGGGACAAAGGAGTGAGTTTTTCCTGGTGTATGATGGAGAGAACTGTAAGTGGGAATACAGGTACTCTGAATCCCCACTTGGGTCCTGCTACAGAAAGTTCTTCAGAGTTGCTGATTACAGTTGCTGTTGTTTATACAGATAAGATGCTGTGCGGTCTGGATTTGGAGATGGCTCTTTGCAGTAACAAATGTAAACTAGACAAAGACACCTCCTTTTCCTGTTAGAGGAGGATGAAGCTCGCCTCATGGATGAGCAGGACAAAATGTGGGTGAACGGCTGCAAGTGGAAGATGGTTTGCAGTATGATATGGTAGATAAAAGCTTTGCTACTACCTATGGTGAGTGCCCAGGGAGTTCAGTGGAGCACTTACTCCTGGTGTCCAACCACAGGGTGTGCATAGGCCCTTGAGAGGAAGCCCGAGGTTGGTGAGCTCAAGCAGAGGGCCATAGGAGTTCTTGAATGATTCCTCCCAAGATTCCTTCCTGTGGTTGTGATGGATGGCTCAGAAACTCCAGCAACTGGAACTGGAGCCAGACAACCTCCTTACGACTGTGGGCGGAGCCTACAGGAGTATTGCATGTACAAAAGGAGTGATGTCATGTTTTCTGTCCGTGGAACTGACTGAAGGTGTAAATAGTCTCCTCCGCCTTACCCTTCTCCAAGCAATGTTTTCCGCCCTCAAATAAATACACTTTCATGTTAGTTAATGGTTTCAGGGTACTATTTTCTTTCTTAAATGGGTGGTACAAGAACTGGAACCTGAGTAGTGGGAGGCAGCATTAGGTTTTTTTGGAGTAAGATCCACCTCCGCCTCCACCCCAAACTTTTTTCTGATTCATGTGGGAGGGGCATGAGATAGCTCTAGCATGCTGTAACCAGATACACTAGTTTGGGACTTTATCAACCAACAGATATGCCTGTGCAGTGGAGAACAGAACAGAAGAAATGTAATGCCTGCAAACTGACTTAAAAATCCTTTGGAACAAATAATTATCAGAGCCACCTGGTGCCTCAGAACAAGACCTAGAGACACATCTAGCTCTTTAAGAAAATTTTCATTTTTTTTGTGGGGGTTGTGGGATTCAAACCCAGATCTTACTGCCCAGATCATCAATGCTATAAACTGCTATAATTAACAGACTATAGCTGTTTTCTTACAGAAACTCTACTCAGTTAGATTTCAAGTATTTGCTAAATTGTAAATGTAGGTATCAGCATTCTGTTAGTAGTTAGTGCTGATTGTGATCTGTGACAAGATCATTTTTTTTTACAAATTAAGTGTATGGTAGGAAGCTGAAAACAGACTTTGATGAGAAAGTGTTTTTTTTTCTTTAAGTTTGAGATGTATTAGAAAACATTGAATGAGAAAACAATTGGTGATTTTTAAATGCTATTCTGATCAGAGCTGACATAAAAAAACCTTAACTATTTTTTCTTTTCTCATGGACAATAGAAATAGGATGTCAGCATTCACTCCATTAAACCTGTTTTTTATGTTTTTTTTATAGCATATTGCCAAGGTAATCTTCCCAGAATGCAATATGTCATGGGGGGAAGGATTGAGATTTGGTCCTGCACTTTATATAATGTAAAAAGTACCTTGCTGATCTGAGTTAGAGTCCTGCTGTTTCATTCTCTGTTTGCAAAGACAATAGTCCAGCTTCCTTGTCTCACATTTATAAAGTGCAGCCTGCTAGTTGTGGTTGGGAGCAAATCACTAGGAAAGTAGTCAAAGCTTCCTCAATCATAAAGGAAGCTGGAGTATTGTCATGGCAAACAGAGAATGAAACAACAGGATTCTAACTCAGATCAGCAAGGTACTTTTACATTATATAAAGTGCAGGACCAAACCGATTGGGGCCACTTTGACGGAGTGGTTTGGCTTGTTCGCATTTTGGCCAAAATTTGATAACTAAGAGCCCCAATTTGGGACATGAGAGATTAAAAAAATCCTCCATTACAGGCCTGGTTGGGCAGATGGGGAGGACACACTGGACTTCATTTTTTTGTTGATACTGGCCACAACCAGGAGCCCCTCTAAAAAGAATTAAATAAATTTATAAAGCCAGGGTTGAGCAGATCACACATTGAATTGGTGTATGATTAGGGGGGAGCTGTGACTACTTTCCTAGTGATTTGCTCCTAGCCACATATAGCAGACTGCACTTTATATATGTGAGACAAGGAAGCTGGAGTATTGTCTTTGCAAACAGAGAAGGAAACAGCAGGACCCTAACTCAGATCAGCAAGGTACTTTTTACATTATATAAAGTGCAGGACCAAACTGATTGGGGCCACTTTGATGCATGGGTGTAGGCAGGCATACTCTAAGCGCTCCATGGTGTGCAGTTTTATTTAAGGGGGGTAGCAAATAGACTCTAAACTGCTTCCTTTTTCCATGAAAACTAACAAAGAAAATACTGAACCTTTCTGTAATTTTATTCATAGGAGTCAAAACTAGAAGAACTATTCACTAATACTTTCTTTGCAACCCAAGGACAATACAACTTTACAGGTTCTGGGCTGGTATGTGGGTGTCTTAGGAACAAAGCATGGCATTTGTATTTACCATGCATGGCAACAACCAATGTCATGAGATACAAAAGTTGTATTTATTGTGCCAAATGAGGCAACAAACATGGTCCTGGTGTACATCTGGCTACACTCTGGGGGTAGCTCACCCTAACAAGGGAGGTAGCAGTGAGTCCACTTGGTGTGCAGCTCTGGAATCCTTGGCTACACCCCTGCTTTGACAGAGTGGTTTGGCTTGTTCACATTTTGGCATAAGTTTGATAACTAAGAGCCCCTATTTGGGACATGAGAAATTAAAAAAATCCTCCATTACAGGCCTGGTTGGGCAGATAGGGGGCCGGGCACACTGGACTTCATCTGTTTGTTGATATTGGTCACAACCAGGAGCCCCTCTAAAAACAAATACATTTATAAAGCCAGGGTTGAGCAGATCACACATTGAATTGGTATGGGCAAAACCCAAATCACCAGACCAGGACCAGTGCTGTAAAATCTGCACTGGGCACAGCTTGTGCAAATATTGCTGATCCCAGTGGATCAAATAAATACATGCAAATAAAAAATACTCGACTTCGCCTTGTGCTTCAACCCACCCCAGGAGTGATGTTATTACATCATAACACACACCCTGTCATGCCTTATTGCTTAAATATGCCCTTTCTCAATGTACTATACTTTGATTCAGTTAGTGTATGCAACAGCCTTCATGTGAACACTCTGGGTTTCTCTTTGACTCCTGATGTTTATTTGCTTTAGCTATTGTATATTGTTTGAACTGCTTTGGTCTTCTTGATGCGGTGCCTGTGTGCCTAAACTGCTACCCATGTATCTCCAGTGAATGAATGTTATAACTGTCTGCTCTCTGAGCCATTGTTTTTGGACTTGTTAACTGTGCTATCTTTGTATTAGTTTTGATGAGGTGCCTTTGTAAATGAGTCTCTGATTCAAAGGATTGTAAATCTGATATTTTTTAAATAAATAAATAAATGTTTATGTTTAAGCCCATGAAACACCCTTGTCTAGTTAATGCATTCACAGTCGTAGTGGCTCTGCCAGAGCTTGTTGTGCTAGGAGCAGGATGGCTGCAGATGGGTGGTGCTCAGAGCCCCCTTCCCTACAGATGTCTGGAAAGGTTTCCTCATAGGGACTGGGCAGGGTGGCTGTACTTCAGCAGTGTTCAGAGTCAGTTTCCCAATGAGTTAACACTGGGCAGGGTGGCTGCAGACTTGAGGTGCTAGGAGCTGACAGAATCAGTGATTCCTCAAGTGCATTTACTAGGCAGAGTGGCAGCTGATGAGCAGTGCTCAGGGCTCCATACTGTAAGTTTTTCCCCTCTTATGTCTTTATTGGAAACAGAAGATAGTTTGGTAGTGGAACCAGTAAAAAGACCCCTCCTTGGGGCCAGCCTAATGGCATGGAGGGCTAAGGTTTTGAACATAGAAACATAGACTTTGATGGTAGATAAGGACCTCTTGGCCCACCTAGTCTGCCCATTTCCCTACCTATTGGATAAGCTGCAGATCCTAGTTAACCAACAGCCTACTTCTTCCTACCACCCACCAGAATTGCCTTATGTCTGTCCCATGCATTCTTGAATTCCCCCACTGTTTTTGACCCCACAGCCTCCTCAGGAAGGCTGTTCCATGCATCCACCACCTCTCTGTGAAAAAATACTCTCACATTGCCCTGAGCCATCCCCACCCTATCTTCAAATTGTGTCCCTAGTTCTGCACAACTTTTTTCTGAAAGATGCTACCCTCTTGGACTTTGTTAATTCCCTCGAGACACTTGAAAGTTTCTATCATGTCCCCACCTCCCTCCTTTCCTCAATATACAGTACATATTAAGCTCCTTTAGTCTCTCTTCATATGGCTTCTGTTGCAGACCCTGCACCATTTCAGTTGCCCTCCTCTGGACTGCCTCCATCCTGTCTATGTCCTTGCAGAGATGGGGTCTCCAGAACTGCATGCAGTACTCCAGATGGGGTCTCACCAACTGTCTGTACAGAGGGATAAGAGCTTCCTGTTTTTTACTGGTGATACCTCTCCCTATGCATCCCAGTATCCCCCAGCCCTCCTTACTGCTTTCTCACATTGCTTGCTTACCTTTAGATCATCTGATTTGACTACCCCCAGGTCCATTTCCATTTGTGTCGTTGTTAATAGCCCCCTCCCCCATTGTATACTCTTCTCCTGAATTTTTGTTTCCCAGGTACATTACTTTGCACTTCTTTGCTCTGAATCTAAGCTGCCATACTTTGACCATTCCTCCAACCTTGCCAAGTCCTTTCTCATCCTTTCTACCCCCCCCGTGTATCAACCCTGCTGCAGCTCTTTGTGTCATCTGCAAACAGGCATACTTTTCCATCCAGCCTCTCTGCAATGTCACTTATAAAGACATTAAAAAGGACTAGCCCCAGTACTGAACCTTGTTGTACCCCACTAGTAACCCCCTTTTCTTCGGTGTGGACTCCATTTACTATTACCTTCTGTGTCCTGTTGTCCAGCCAGTTTTTTAACCAGGCTACCATCCTGGGACCCACTCCCAGGCTGGCTAATTTGTTTATTAATCTTTTGTGTGGTACAGTGTCAAATGCCTTGCTAAAGTCCAGGTAGGCCATGTCCACAGCCCCTCCCTGGTCTACTGCTTTGGTCACCCAGTCAAAGAAATCTATTAGATTTGTCTGACATGACCTTCCCACTGTGAATCCATGTTGCCTTGGGTCCTGTGCCCCACTGGCCTCCAGGTGCTCAGTAATTCTTTCTTTCAGAAGTGATTCCATCATTTTCCCTACCACTGAGGTTAAGCTAACAGGTCTGTAGTTTGCTGCCTCTGCTTTGCTCCCACTTTTGTGAAGGGGAATCACAACCACCCTCCTCCAGTCCTTAAATACTATGCCATCCTTCCATGATTTATTAGAAAGGATAGTCAGTGGTGTCACTAGTTCTCCCCTTAGTTCTTTTAGAATTCTGGGTTGAATCCCATCAGGCCCCATTGCTTTGTCCACATTCAGTTTTAGGAGTTCTTTCAGAACCCTTTCTTCTGTGAAAGGACTGGTATCAACGCACAATCAAGAGAGCTTCTATTGACTGGATTAGGTACCTCCCCTCCTCTTCTTTTGTGAATACTGAGCAGAAGTATTCATTCAGTATTCCTGCTTTTTCACTGTCCCTCTCTGCCCACCCACCGTCCCCTTTATTAAGCCTCACTGTCCATCCCTTGGTCTTTCTTCACTCCCTAATGTACATATAAAAGGATTTTATCCCCCTTCTTAACTGAGTTGGCTATCTCTTCCTCGGTTTGGGCCTTTGCTATTCTGACTGCCTTCCCTGCTTCCTTCTGCTTTAACTGGTATAGTTCTCTGTCCTGCTCCTTCTGTGTTTCCTTATACTTCCTGAATACTATATTTTTCTCACTAACCGTCCCTGCCACCACTTTTTTCTTTCTTTCATTTTAATTTGTTTATTTGCTTTACACAAAGGCTTGTTGCCTCTGTGATGGCAGTTTTGATGTTTCCCCATTGTTCCTCCACCCCTTCTTCTTGCCTGTTTGCTACTGCTTTTCTGAGGCACTCTCCCATTTTGACAAAGTCAGCCCTCCTAAAGTCCAGTACCCTCACTTTTGTATGGCTTGACTCTGTGGCTGTGTTTATTGTGAACCACACTGTTTGGTGGTTACTTGTTCCCAGATGGCTACCCACTTCTAGATCTGAGATCCTCTCTCCATCCCCATTTGAGAATACCAGGTCTAAGATTGCTCCCTCCCAAGTGGGTTCCAATACTAGCTGTCTGAGGCATGTCCTGCAGGGCAATAAGAATGACCCTGCTCTTGGATATTGCTGCAGCAAGGTGCTCCAGTTAACATCTGGCATATTCAGGTCCCCAATCAACAATATCTCCTCTTTTCTGCCATCCTAAGGATAACTTCTATCATTTCCTTGTCCAATTCCTCCCCTGAGATGGGGGTCTGTATACCACCCCCATACAGATTGTGGTGCCATTTCTGGTCTCCAGGGTGACCTACAGTGACTCCTCTCCTCCCCATTTACCTTTTAGTTCCATTGCTTTGATCTCTTCCCTTACATAGAGAGCTACTTCTCCTACTCTTCTACCCTCTCTGTCCCTCCTGTAGATTGTGTACCCTGGTATGCTGGCATCCCAGTCATGGTTCTCTGTGTACCATGTTTCTGTGACTGCCACGATATCCAGGTGTCCCTCTTCCATCAAGGCCACCAGTTCAGGCGCATGTTACCTAGACTACGGGCATTGGTACTCATTACTCTCCATTTTTTATGTCCTTACCCCTTTTTGCCCCATCTCTGTCCTTACTGCCTTTGTCTTTTTCTCCATTTACCCCTGCCCTTCTCCCTATTGACTTCTCTATCTTGGTGTTTACCTCACTAACTACCCTGATTTTTTGGGGGGACTAGGATTTCCCTGCTCTTTTTCAGTGCCTCCCCCCTTGGTTAGTTTAAATGTTTGCCAATGAAGCATTTAAACCTATCACCTAGGATCCTGGTTCCCCTCCTGGACAGATGCAGACCATCGCACCAGTATAGGCCTGTATCCCTCCAAGTGGACCTCCAGTCCCCAACGAAGCCAAAACCCTGAGCTCTGCACCAGTTTTTCAACAATTGATTGAATCCCATGGTGCAGAGCACCATAACCTCACCCATGCAATACACAGGCAGCACCTCCAAGAAGGTTACCATGCGTGCTACTTGTCTAAGGCCCCTCCCCAAGACCACAAACTCTTCCTGCACTATTTTCATCCCTTTCCCAGCCAGGTCATTTGTCCCTAGGTGGACAATGACATCCAGATCCCTCCCCCATGCAGCTGCTCCCATGATCCTGAGGATCTGCTCCCTGTCCTTCCAAGCCATGGTGCCAGGGAGGCACCTTGCCTCCTTCTACCTCCTCCCCCAGTTCCACCCTCTTAACAATGGAGTCCTCCACCAGAAGTTGTTTCCTTCCCCTGTGGGGTCCCATGCCAACCTCCTGTGGGTCACCTTTGTGAAGGTTCCCAGCATCCTTCTTGGTCTCCACTGTGGGTGCCTCCGTGAGGGAACCACACTCTGCCAGAATGGCGTGATGACTTATGGAGAGCACAACTGGAGGGATGCACCTCCACTCCACCACCCCTCACCCTTGCTGAGTCCACAGTGGTCCAATTGCTCCTTTTCTTGGCAACCTCTGAGGAAGCATAGGCAGCCCTGGTGGTCCCTGGGTGGGAGAGGAGGTCCCCCAAATCCTGGCCAACTCAGTCTGGAGATGAGCAACCTCCTTCCTCAGCCCAGAGAGGTGTATGCAAATGGGACAATGCCACATTCTCCAGAACATCTCCTGGATGACTGCTGCTCCACAGCCAATGCCTTACTACCTGCCATGCCAGCGATCCATGTTTAGGAATGAGCACGGGTTGCCAGGCATTGATGGGGAGGGAGAGAATCAAGCATCCCAGGAACTGCTCACCTCTGCCAGAGAGTGGTGGTCTGTCATCTTAGCCTCTGACTGCCACTGGGTGGAGGCCTACTGGTAGTGTAGAAAGCGAGTTGTTTGATGGGCAGGGCTGCAGATCTCCAGGATGCATGTGCTTCTATACACATGTACTGATGTGATACCATGGCAGGAGACTGTGAGGAAAATGGAAAGAGGGACCTGAGGGTTATATGATGCCCTGCACATCTCCCCTGACCTGCACCACTACCTAGACACCTTGCAGCATCTGGATTGTACTCTGGGGGACAGCCCTCCCCTCTCCAGTCCCAACATGGGGAGCATAAGCTATGGGAGATTAGCTCCAGTTAAGTCCGGGGGAGCTAGGGTGCTGGCCAAGGGGGAGTGAGGACAGAAACCTACAAGCTGCCTAAGTGGTAAAAAAGCTGAATGAAATAAAAAAAAAAGAACTCCATGTTTCCTGAAGGATTTGTCAGACTGAATTGTTTCTCATAGAGCTGACTCTGACAGTGGGTGAGTGGAGATCGGGGGATAGAAAGGGGGCCCTGGTTCAATTTTGGTTCTTTCACCAATCCTACCCCTCTCCTGTCTAAAAACCTCAGGCTCAGGAATCTTTGAGAATGGTACTGATGCCATTGCTGCCAAACTTCACTGGCCTCAAACAGCATCTATAAGTGCTGAGGAATTGGGAGTTGTTGGGGTGAAGTTTGAGTTTAGCAACCCCTTAGTGGGTCAGTCCTCTACACGAGTATCTTCAGCCAGAGGACCTGGGTCTTGTACAAGAACAATGGGATTTGTCAGGAAGAACCCTCCTCTGAAATTCTTGGCCATTTCTTCAGCTAAACAGTCCTAGGCTGAATCTACCTCTCAAAGAAATGGTGTCCATTTTTCAAATTAGGCAGCCTTGACTCTCCCTGATTGTACTTTTCTGAGCCACACACTCCTGAAGGACTCTGTGGGATTTTATGCTTCTAAGAGATATGCTTTTTTTCATTCCTTGGGTAACAATAATTCTGATATTAGCCTTAAAATGTCTACTTCACTAGAGAGGTTTTGGTTACATGCAGTAGAGTGAAGGAATGATGGGCATGGACTTCTTTCAGGAGATTCCACATATACAGTAAAACCCTCTTTTAAAAGTTCAGAGACCACCCAGTCCAATGTAACTGCCTCAAAGGATGCCGAGAATGAAGAGCACTTGGATGACAGTGGGCTCAGGGAGGGTTAGAGTGGACAGGCAGAGGCACATCCCAGATCCTATTCCACTCAAGAACTCACATGCCACACTGGCAAATGGGGACAACCAAATAGAGGTACCCAGAGAAGTGGAAGGAAAGGATGTGGAGGTTAGCCAAGGAGGTGACCTCAGCGGGGAAAGCAGTGGACCCCAGAGGAGGAGGAGGAAGCGAATCCTGGTGGGAGACTCCATCATAAGAGGGATCCAACTAGGAACACAGGAGTGGGAGGACAGGGAGGTGAGGTGCCTACCAGGTGCCACGGCATGGAGGGATGGAAGGAAGATCCTGGGGATCACTGGGAAGGCAAGACTGGAGGGTGAGCTGGATGTCATTATCCACCTAGGTACTAATGACCTGGCAAATGGGGAGCCAAAGGAAGTTCAGGAAGAGTTTAGGAAGTTGGGGAGGGGTCACAAGCAAGTAGCTACTTCTGTCACTTTCTCAGAAGTACTAAATGCGAGAGGCAAAGGAGAGCATAGGGGTGCATGCACCAGGAACTTTAACTCATGGTTGAAGAACTGGTGCTGTGAGGAAGGGTTTGGATTCATTGGTGACTGGGAACCCCCCAGGAGGGATGGAGGTTTGTTCAAGCCTGACGGCCTGCATCCATCCTGGAGGGGAATCCAAGCACTCAATGATAAGTTTAAATGCTACATTGACAAGCATTTAAACTAGCAAAGGGGGGTGGAAGGCCAGCAAGGAGGGTACCTACTTGCTCACCCCCCACAGCTAGCAGTGGAACCAGTGAACCAGAGGAGTGGCTATCTCTACAAAGCAGTGTGCAAAAGATGGCGATTAGCACCCAAGAGGTGGATAGGCAGAAAAGGGGCAAAATTCAGCAGAAGGGCAGACAGCAAGGAGAACCAGAGAAAAAGGATAACCAAGGAAGGGGCTGGAGTAGAACAGCAAAACAGTCTAGGGAGGTCAAATCATGGAAAGCCATGTGTGCAAATGTCAGGAGCCTTAGCAACAAGATGGAAGATCTGGAGGCTGTCTTGGTGCAGTCAGACCTGGACATTGTGGCCATCACTGAAACCTGGTGTAATGATAACCACGACTGGGAGATGGCCATACCTGGCTACAACATATTCAGAAGAGACAGGGCAGGCAGGAAGGGAGGAGGAGTGGCACTGTATGTGAAAAATGACATAAGGGCCACAGAGATCCAGGAGGAACAAAATGGGGGAGATACTGTGGGTTAAGCTGGAAAGGAAAATGGGGCCAGCCATCTGCACAGGTGTGGTCTATAGACACCAGCCCAGAGGAAGAAACAGATAGGGAGTTGATGCTGCCATCCAAAGGATGGCAGACAAGGGGAGGTAGTACTGGTTGGAGACTTCAATATTCCAGACATGGACTGGAACATCCCAGCAGCAGCATCAACTAGGAGCAGATTTATCCTGGACTCCTTCCACGGTGCCTTCCTCAAGCAACTGGTCATGGAACCAACTCAGCAGAAGGCAATACTGGACCTTGTGCTCACAAACAGGACGGTGTGATGGGGGTAACAGTGGGGGAGCACCTGGGGACCAGTGACCACCAGTCATTGTGGTTTGAAATCACAGAAAGAGCAGAACCAAACCACACAAAAACACGTATCCTGGATTTTAGGGGGGCAGACTTTGGGAAAATGAGGAGATACTTGAAAAAGGCATTAAGGAGAATGGGGCAGGAATCAGGGGTTGAGGAACAGTGGGCAGTATTTAAAATGGGAATTACAAGAGCAACAGAATTATGCATTAAGCAGGTTAGCAAGAGGAAAAGGAAGAGGAGACCATTATGGTTTTCCAAAGAGGTAGCAAAGAAAGTGAAAGCCAAAAGATTGCATTCAGGTAATACAAAAGACATAGGCAGAAGGGATAGGGAGAAGTACCAGGAGAAGCAAAGGAGGCAGGGAGGTCAGTAAGGAAGCCAAAGCTCAGACAGAAGAACACATTGCAAAATCAGTGGGTAGAGGGGACAAACCTTTTACAGGTACATAAGTGAAAAAGAAAGGCAAAGGGAGGGATAGTGAGACTGAAGGGGAGGATGGGGGGCGCGTGGAGGATGACAACAGTAAAGCTGACATATTGAACAGGTATTTCTGCTCAGTCTTTACTGAGGAAGAGGAGGTAATGGGTCTGAAGGAGTACAAGGGTGAGAATGGTACAGAAATGGACACAGTCCTTTACATGAGAAAGGGTCCTGAAGGAACTAGAAGTAATAAGAGTTGATAAAGCAATGGGGCCAGATGGGGTGACCCAGGGTCCTTAAAGAACTAAGAGAGGTGGTGGCTGAACCTCTGGCTATCCTGTTTACAATCACTGGAAACAGGGAGGTACCACAAAGACTGGAGGACAGCAGATGTAGTCCCTTTATATAAAAGTGGGAACAAAGAGGAAGCGGGAACCACAGACCAGTCAGTCTCACCTCGGTAGTGGGGAAGATCATGGAAGCACTACTGAAAGAGAGATTGGTGGAACATCTGGTTGTCAATGGACTACAGGACCCAAGGCAGCATGGTTTCACCAGGGGGAGGTCATGTCAGATCAACTTCGTTGAATTTTTTGACTGGGTGACTAGGGAGGTGGATCAGAGGAGGGCAGTGGACATGGCCTATCTGGACTTCAGCAAGGCCTTTGACACTGTGCCACATAGAAGACTATTACACAAACTGGGGAATATGGGTGTGGGCAGAACAGTAGTGTGGTGGGTAGGTAGCTGGCTGGGCGGCACAACACAGAGGGTGGTGGTAAATGGCTGTCACTCCACAGAGGGAAGAGTGACCAGTGGGGCACCACAGGGATCAGTGCTGGGACCAGTCCTATTCAACATCTTCATCAGTGACATTGCGCAGGACCTAGAAGGCAGAATTTCACTGTTCGCTGATGATACAAAGCTCTGTAACAGAGTAGACACACCTGAGGTGTAGACAGAATGAAGGGATCTGAGAAACTTGAAGAATGGTCAGGATTTGGCAGTTGAAATTCAATGCAAAGAAGTGCAAGATAATGCATATGGGGCACAAAACCCTGGCACAATATATCAGTTGGGGGTGAGGATATAGCATGCACCAAGCAGGAAAGGATCTTGGGGTCATCATCTCTGATGACCTCAAGGTAGGGAAACAGTTTGACAAGGCAGCAGGTAAAGCAAATAGGATGCTGGGATGCATAGGCAGGGCATCACCAGCAGGAAAAGGGAGGTCATAATTCCACTATACAAGACACTAGTGAGGCCCCACCTGGAGTACAGTGTACAGTTCTGGAGACCTTACCTACATAAGGACATAGACAAGGTAGAGAAGGTTTAGAGGAGGGCAACAAAGATGGTGCAAGGATTGCATCACAAGTCCTATGAGGACAGGTTGAAGGAACTGAACATGTACTCCCTGGAAGAGAGGAGGGAGAGAGGGGATATGATAAAGACATACAAGTATCTTACAGGGAGGAACAGGGTGCAGAAATACACTATTTTTAAGCGAAAAAGATGTTCCAGGACTAGAGGGCATGGGATGAAGTTGGAGGGAGGACGATTCAGAGGAAACGTGAGGAAGAATTTCTTCACAGAACGGGTGGTGGACAAGTGGAACACAATGCCAGAGGAAGTGGTGGGGGCTGAAACAATCACTGGATTTAAGAATGCATGGGATAGACATATAGAAATTCTGGAGGTCAGGGGTAAGGGGCAACAGACGTCTAGGAAAACATAAACTGAACTTACAAGCTCAAATGGGCAGACTGGGTGGGCCATAGGCCCTTATCTGCCGACACTGTCTATGTATCTATGTATCTATGTAGTTATAACTGTCCTGTTTTGAAATGAAGGTGTCAATGTGCAAGATATCATTTTTTTTTTCCTTTTCTACTTTGTTGTTGTTGACTGGGAAAGGAGGGCTAGGTGATTTTGCTTATTTTCAGCATCGTTCCGGGAAAGGGGTGATTAGCGATACAAATGCAGACTGACATATTGAATCAGTTTAAGCTGTTAGAGATATTTTTATTGAAAGGAGAAAATTTGGCCAGGGTATCAGGATAATTCCCCTACTCTTTATTAAGAAGTGCCATAGGATCTTTAAAGTCCACCTGAACAACCACCAGAACAGGCAGAAAGGACCTTGGTTTCAACATCTCATCTGAAAGATGGCACGACAGGTGTACAACACCCCTTCATGCTGTACTACAGTGTCAGTATTGGAATTGTACCCCAAGTTACTGGTAGAACATAGAAACATAGAAACATAGAAGTTGACGGCAGATAAGGACCGCAAGGCCCATCCAGTCTGCCCATTTCTTTTTCTACCTTATAAATGTGCCATCGGCCTTTGCTATGTCAGTGACCTATCTATTCATAGTCATTTGTATTGCTCCCTTATGCCTATCCCATGCCTGTTTGAAGCCCTGCACTGTATTCATAGCCACTACTTCTGTGGTAAGCCATTCCATGCATCTACCACCTTTCTGTGAAAAAGAATTTCCTCACATTCCCCTTAATCGCCTCCTCTAATCTCATGCTGTGTCCTCTTGTCCTGCTATTTTCTTATATTTAAACATGTTAGACTCTTTCACCTTGTTTATGCCCTTAAGGTGTTTAAATGTCTCAATCATATCACCTCTCTCCTCCTTTGCTCAAGGGTATACATATTGAGCTCCGTTAATCTGTCCTCATATGTCTTCTGATGCAGTCCCTGCACCATTTTGTTGCCCTTCTCTGGACTGCCTCAATTTGGTTAATGTCCTTGTGAAGGTGTGGCCTCCAATACTGCACGCAGTACTCCAGATGGGGCCTAACCAATGTCTTGTACAGAGGGATTATTACCTCCCTCTTACGACTGGTGATACCCCTACTAATACACCCTAACACCCCCCTAGCCTTACCTACTGCTTTAGAGGTCTGCTTGGATGATTTCAGGTCATCAGTGATGATGATGCCCAAGTCTCTTTCTTCCTTTGTGACTGCTAGCAACTCCCCTCCCAGCCTATAAGTGGCTTCAGGGTTTCTCTTCCCTATGTGCATGATTTTGCACTTCTTTGCATTAAATCCCAGTTGCCACTCTTCTGACCATTCTGCTAGTTTATCCAGATCTCTTCTCATTCTGCCCACCCCATCTGGATCATCTACTCTGTTGCAGATCTTGGTGTCATCTGCAAACAGACAAGCCTTACCTCTAGTCCATCTGCTAGGTCACTAATGAAGATGTTGAATAGGACTGGCCCCAGGACTGATCCCTGAGGTACCCCACTTGTGACTTGCATCTCTTCTGACTGTATACCATTTACCACCACTCTCTGTTTTCTGCCAGTCAACCAGTTTGCCACCCCAGTTGACCAACTTCTGACCCACCCCGAGCCTACCTAGCTTATTTATCAATCTTCTATGTGGAACAGTGTCAAAAGCTTTGCTGAAGTCAAGGTAGGCGACATCAACTGCTCCCCCTTGGTCCACCACTCTGGTTACCCAGTCAAAGAAATCTATGAGATTAGTTTGACAGGACCTTCCTTTGTAAACCCATGCTGTCTTGGATCCTGTGCCCTATGGATTCCAGGTGTTGCACTATCCTTTCCTTAAGGAGTGCTTCCATAATCTTGCCCACTACTGAGGTAAGACTGACCGGTCTGTAGTTCCCCGCCTCCTCCTGCTACCACTCTTGTGGAGTGGGATCACATGAGCCCTTCTCCAGTCTTCTGGGACCTCTCCTGTGCTCAGAGACTCACTAAACAATTCTGCTAATGGCTCTGCTAGTTCCTCCTTTAGCTCCTTAAGTACCCTGGGATGTATGCCATCAGGTCCCATTGCCTTATCCACCCTGAGCTTAGCAAGCTCTTGTAGGACCCTTTCTTTGTGAAGGGAGTAGTGCTCACCTCCCTCCCCCCTGTGTCCATGATGCTGAGCTGTGGGCCCTGCCCTACCTTCTCTTCAGTGAATACTGAGCAAAAGTATCTATTTAGGATAGATGGCTAGAACCCACACTCTTTTGATCTTCAGGTTAGTGTGCAACCTGCTGATGCTGAAAATATTTGGATGGGTGGTTGGCATTTTATGGTGAAAGTATGCCTGCCCAGTACTGGAGTTCTACATTTCCTTAATTAGCTTTTTTTTGGCAGGATGGGGAGTGTTTTATCCTGGGCAACCTAAAGCCTGTTATAGGTGTGGTTCCAAGCAGTACTTGAGTAGTATGTGCGTCATGCTGCACTGTTGGCTGTGAGGGGGTTTGGTCATATGAGAGTGAATTACCTGTACCTTAGTTAATTAAAGTGTAACCTTTGTGAGGAGTAGGGCCATTCCTTTCAGCAGTGCCCCAGGTGGCTGACAGTAACCCCACTTCAGAATCTTGGAATCATTTTATAGCAGATACTTTAAAACCCCATGTGATATAGCTGTCCTCAGCATACTATCCCTATTTATGCTGCAGTGATACCCTGGGTAAATCAGGTCAGGAGGGTAATTTGGTGTCCTGTCCAACAACTTTCTGGTGGTTGGATCTGTAGCAGCCTTCACTTGTGCCGGAGTCCCCCTGTGATGAAAAGGATGTCAGCATTTGGTTCTTTTTTCCCAGCCAATGTGGATGTTGTTCAGTCTTTTGATCCTGGAGTAATGGATGTGAATCCTCCTCCTGCTCTCTTATCACCACACTCTATTGCTCTGTAAATGCAGCCCTTCCCTGAGCAGGTACAGGAACTGGTAGTGATGCACTCCCTCCTAAGACTGTGACATGACTTTGGTAGTACCAGAATGGAGGCAACGGCCTCAGAGGAAGGTAATATCCCAGAATAGGAGAGGCTTCCAGGTTGTGACTACTTCTAATAGTGTTTAACCTCTAAGCACTAATAATTTAGGTGATTCAGAAGAGGGGGTACTTTCAGGGGCCTCTTCTACTTCCTCTCATCCTCATCTTTTTGTTACTGAGGAATAAACTGTTTATTGCCGTATTGGTCCTAGTAAGAACAAATCCAGAAACAATGGTTTGATACCTCTTTTTTGGACCAACAAGGATGTTACAAAAAGAACAAATAGCTTTAGCTGTCGGACCAATAAGTCCTTCTTTGGAAGCTTAATGTCAGTTATTTAGAAAATCTCATATTAACACTTAGAACATGCAGGGAAAAACAGAAGTAATTCTCATTGGTTTAAAACAGGCCTTCAGAACATAATTAAAGTGATGCTTGAATATCTTAAGTGCTTTTCAGCTGAACCAAACTTAAGGGTGGTCCAGAGATAACAGCAGGCAGAGAGTTCAACCCACATATGTTATACCACATATCAGTCTAATGAATAACAAAATACTAAGATTCTCTTCTTACTATATTATATGTCAAGTGAAAAAAACCTCTGGAAGACACATACTTCAAGAGTGAGGTAACATTACACCAGTAGAATCCAGCTTCAACTCTGCTCAGAAATGTTAGTTTGTGAATACGGCCTATGACAATAAAATGACCCTGGGGAAAACAACTGCATGCCAAAATGTAACATTATAGCAAGTAAAAATAAAAATAAGACCCAAAAATACAACAGAAATTATCTTTACATGGTATATAGAAGGATGAAAGTGATGTTTACCCAAAGTGAGTAAGTGTATCACACAAATGGAAGTACAATTGGCTAGAGATATATTCCCAACATACTCTCACCCAGCTATTATGTTCCAGAAACCCTAAGGCCTTCAGTGTTGTAACAAGATGTTATACATGATAATATCAATTGTCAGTGTAAGTGCCAGATACAAAGAAGTACTAGTCAAGGACCCCCAAGAAATTGAGACTATGCAGTCTGAAATGTACAGATTTCAAAACATTGTAAATAAATTACTGGCAATTTATTGAAATCTGTACATATCAGACTGCATTGAACTGATATACTGTATGCAACCTCTTCAGATCCCCAACCAATCCTGGACAACATTCTGATCTAGAAACTTGAGGTTCAGTCTCCAATAACCCAACCCATCATGAGCTTATGTGGAAGGCCCAAATCTATACCTATATGTTTATATGATTCTCATGGAGACTGGTGCGAAGAGAGGAATCCTTGATTTGAAGACTTACATTTTACAAGTGGCTAAATCACAGAGTAGGACAGGCTATCTCATGTGTTTGGATTTGAGGACTCAACTACATGAAAGGATAATGGCCTGGAATGTCCAGATGATTTATGTCCAAGACCAGATTCTACTACTGAAAGCTGAGATAAATTCATATCAGTATGACAGGACATCATCACTTTTAGCTAAACAGAGATATGGTGGTGGGATAGTGGATACCTGTCTGGGTATTCTGAGGCAAGTACATCCACATTTTCAGACATTCTGTTTCACTGTGCACATGCGCAGTGAACATTTTGTTATGAGAGTTGGTTTTGAGAGATGTGACACTGTCAGTGCAATGCAGAACAGTCTGCTAGGGGCTTGTCAGTGTCACACCAATCATCAGCCAGGCTGATCATGACATTGTTCTGGCTTGCTGGGCAGAAACTTTGTGTAGTTCAATGGAGAGAGCTGACCCAATCATAGGGTGTTTGAGGGAGCTGGATCTGCTATGCTGTTGTTACAACAGAAACTGTGCTTTAAAGTCCCCCAAAACTTTTACTACAGATTTGTAGTAAAAGTTATAATGGTGTTGATGCCGTGAGTATTATTTACTTGGGTTACAAATTTTATGTTTTTTTATTTGTTTGCTGCAGCTGTGTTTTCCCTCCCAGTCATGGGCAGCAGACGGCTGTGCTCATCTCTTGCTGCAGAGAGAGAGAAAGAATGAGAGAGAGAGAGAGAGATTTGTACTAGTCAGATAAGTCTGACATAGAGAAAACTGTGGGCCAGATATTCAAAATTAGCATAGGAGCTAATGGGTGTTTGCTCATGCTATACAATATTTGTGCCCATTTTATGAGTGGGGTCCATATTCAGAAACCCCTGCAGTTTGGGCTAAATCCATTATCACACAAGCAGTAACATAACACTGCACCCATTCTAATGAGGGGGGCCCCTTCAACATACAGATGCAGTGGCAATTTGATAGGCTCGAGTCAGTGGTAAATGGTACCCAAAGTGATGCTATTTACCACCGGTGCCCCCAGCCCATCGATGGCAGGACTGCTGTACTACAGCCACCCACCCTGTTTGCCCATCCCATGATAGACAGAAAGCTCCCTGATCTGTAGTGGCACCCTCCCAGCCTCTAAGCACCTATCCCCTGGTGTACAGTTGCACCCCACCCCACAATCACCCCTCCCAGAACTGCGACACCTGTTTCAGGTGTCTAGTGGCACTGCTCCCCATTGAACACCTGCTCCATATAATGTAATGGTTTTCCTGGTGCCTAATGGCACCCCCCCACCCAAAACACCCATTCTGTATCATGTATTGTGTTCCCCAGTGTCTAGTAGAATCCCCCAGCCCCCAATCACTTACCACCGTTATTACAACATTATTCCCTGTTGTCTAGGGGCACCCCCAATCACCCATCCCACTTATTATAAAGTATTACCAGATGTCTAGTGATACCTCCTACCCTCCGATCACCCATCTCATTAATACACAGTATTCCCTGGTGTCTAGTGGCACCCTCCCGATACCCATCCTGGTAATACACAATATTCCCTGGGGTCTAGTGACACCTCTCACCCCCAAACACCCATCTGGGAGAGTATCACCATATCTTTGGTGTCCAGTGGCACCACCCCCAATCTCCTGGCCTATGTCCTTTATACAATCCATGGCATCCAGTGGTTGCCCCACCCCATCCTCCTGAATGCCAGTTAAGAAACAAATCAGTGAATATTGGAAGCCCGGTGGCCCCCACCCATCCCATCCACACTCAGAACACCACCCACCCCTTACCGATCAAGATGGGGATGTACAGTGAATCCTTCTACAGCGACTGGCACAGCCCTCCTCTCACCTCTTTGGCCAGCCGCCATATGAGTTACAGTGAGCACATGTACAGTATACTGTATACATGCTCACATGCTCACTGCAGTTCA
Source organism: Neoceratodus forsteri (assembly GCA_016271365.2). Taxonomy (NCBI): domain Eukaryota; kingdom Metazoa; phylum Chordata; order Ceratodontiformes; family Ceratodontidae; genus Neoceratodus; species Neoceratodus forsteri. Next base: position 421,470,105 of record CM057458.1, read on the forward strand.
TGCAGTGGCCAGCCAAGGAGGTAAGAGAAGGGCTGTGCCAGTCACCATAGTGGAAGTCACTGCACATTCTTGTCCTAACCAGTAAGGAGGGATTGAAGTAGGTGGTTTTCTGGGTGTGGATTGGGTGAGTTGGGGGCTACTGACTACTCAATGTTAACCAATATGATGTTATATCTTCACATCAATCAAACATCAGGATATACTTTGCTTCAATTAATATAAAGAAATTCCTGGGTTCTGTCCTTTCATAAGTAATGTGAAAGTCTGCACATTAGCTTCACTCTCAGATCCTTCTCTCACCTTGGTCAGAACCCTACTGACCAAACTATCTACTAAGCCTCCTGGTGGAACACTTTAAAGCTGTCTAAGATGACATCAGGAGTCAGGTGATCACCTTAATTAACAGAAAACTGTATTTTATAACCCTTAACTTCATTAATCACATGACTTAGAATATCTAGTATAATGTTCTCATAATCTCCTTTATAAAGAATATTTTCTAGTTAATCTTAGTAGAACATAACAGGCAAACACTTCCTAATTAGGTAGGGGTGACATCACAGCCGTAATTAATCTCCTCCTACTGTGTAACATCACTCCCCCTACTACTATAAGACCAGGCATTTCAGGGGCTGCCAGCCCTATAGTAGGAACTTACATACAGCATGTGACAGACCTCTAGGTAAAATAACTTTTCTTTTCAAATGTGAAAAGTGTAAAGATAAACAAAAACTTGTTAATGATACAGATAAGAGTCTACAACCTTAACATGGAATGAGAGATGAAGTGCCTCCTATCTGCCTCCATACAAGGTTCTAGCTTTTATTTGTCTCTTTGTTCATACAAAGAAAACATAAATATAAATCAACTGTAGTACCTTTATTTTATTCACACATTATTGCATCCTAATCTTCAGACCTGCATTATGTTCTTCACAAAGCCCTTGTTTTTATACTCCATAACACTTTTATTTTTCACTAAAACAGCTTATCTGGCTGCTGCAATTTCAGCCACGGCCTTACTGAGTAACTCAGCCTTCTAAATACCAGAAGGCTTAACATAAGTAAATACAGCTCCTTTTTGGATAGTTTTAGACACTACAGAGCTCCAATTAACTGCCTGTAGTGTCCTTGCTTATAATCTTGTACTTCAGCCCATTTTCAAGTGTTTTCAAGACAAGGATACATTTTCAGTGCTTCGGGGCTTATTAGAAGTGACGCCATGGCAACAAAACACAGTTGCCTCCATTTCCTCTTAATTTTAAGCTTCGGCCTAATTCTCTGCAGTATCACAGCAAGCCGTTGCCTTTTTCCATTTCAGAGGCTCTCGCAATTAGACCCGCACCTGCATGAAAGTGCACAAGGTCCTGCCCAAGTGTGCGAGCGTGTGATGGTGCGATCGTGCGCACACCTCGCCGCCGCAACACTTGCTTGCTTACTAAAGTGCATAGTGATATTTCATGAAATAGAAGGATCTGTTCTTTATCTAAACCAATTCTGAGGCTATATTTTCAGTAGGGAACAGGGACAGGGGATGATTGACTGCATCTTTTATAAAAGGGCTATTCCTTGGATTAGTAGCCACTGAATATGGCATTTTGAATATATTTATAACCAGATACCATTATTTAATAACAGGGCAAAAGTGACAGTAAAGGCGAAATAGAAGATTGCCAGGTTGGCCACCCTGACAAGAAAATATAGGATAGATATGGAAATATAATAGGGAGATAGGATAGAGGGAAAAGAAATAATAAAAAGGGGGTGTGTTATTGCATCAGATTATTTGATTAAATTCTACTTCCAAAACAGGACCCCCTGTTACACTCCTCCCACCACAAGAAGGCAACATAATGGTCATTGTGTTGACTGAGACCTTCACCCTTGGAAGGTTGGAACTTCTGCCCACCTACTCCAGAAGTTCCCTCCAGGGACCCTTTTAAGATAAACAGTATTTAAAACAGTCAATTAAAAAAGTCAATACTGTTTAAATGTCTTTCTATTTCCTGGGGTTGTGCTATCTAGGCACCTTGTAATGCCATCGTCCAAACTTAGAACAGAGTCACTGGTTGGATCAGCACCAAGCGTGATAAAAATCTGCGTTCTGATGCTGAGAACCAACTCTATGGCGCCTGAGTGAAATTATATGACTGTAATGCTATATACCATCGTAATATGCAAGTATTCTTATCTTTCATTAAATTCAGCCAACATAAAGGGTTATGGTCTGTCACAACTGTAAATTGGTTTCCCCAAAGATAATACTTTAGGACTTCCACAGCCCATTTGATGGCCAAAAGTTCCTTTTCAACCTCTGAATACCTTCTCTCTCTTTCATGTAATTTTCTGCTAAAATATAAGATGAAGTGTGCCTCTCCCTGACTATGTTGGGTCAATACTGCTCTGATACCTGTGTCAGAGGCATTGGTCTGCAATTCAAATGGTTTAGAAAAGTCAGGGCTACTTAAAACTGGAGCTGAGCATAGGATGGCTTTGATTTTATTAAATGCCTCATCACAGGCTAGAGCTCATTTCACTTTATTTGGAAACTGGTTTTTCATCAGATCTCTAAGGGGGTCAGCTATGGCAGAAAACTCCAGGATAAAGCATCTGCAGTAGCTTGCCAAACCAATGAAAGACCTGACATGGCACTTTGTCATTGGTATTGGACTGTTAGCCACTGCTTCAATTTTATCTACCTCAGGTTTGATTTTCCCACGTCCAATAATGAAACCCAGATGTCGTGTTTCAGTTTTAGCTATGGCACATTTTGAAGGGCTGATGGTCATTCCTGGATCCTGGATGCTTTGTATTACAGCACTGAGATGAACTAAATGGGTCTCCCAGTCAGGGCTATAGATGACAACGTCATCCAGATAAGCAGCACTGTAACGTTTGTGAGGTCTTAACACATAATCTATGTACCACTGGAAAGTTGCCAGGGCTCCATGCAGGGCCAAATGGCATTGTGGTGAATTGATAGAGACCAAACAGGGTACAGAATGCAGTCAATTCTTGGGTTTTTGGGGCTAATGGAATCTGCCAATAACCTTTGGTTAAATCTAATGTGCTTATGTACCTTGCAGACCCAATCTGATCTAGCAGATCATCAGTGCGGGGCATCAGATATCCATCAAATTTAGATATTTTATTAATTTTCCTAAAATCCAGGCATAACCTGATGCCACCTTCCTTCTTATGTGCAACTACCAAAGGAGAGGACCAAGGAATGTGTGAAGGAACTATCACTTCAGCCTGTTCCATGCATTTTATTTCAGCCACTACTTCTGACCTGATCTTTTCAGGTAGTCTGTATGGCTTCTGGTGAATGGGCTTATTTTGGGTAACCCTGATTTCATGAACTACACTCTTGGTTCTCTCCAGATCCTTTGAAGGTACCTGAGAAATACTTCATCAGGTGATCAATCTCTAATCTTTGTTCAGTGGTCAACTCAGGATTGATATGTACCTCAGTGTCATGAATAGTTTTATCAATCCTGTTGTAGGCTATGTCTAATTCTGCTGCATTTTGGATGTATTATTATGTGGATGTATTATTTTTGGACTTCAGCAAGGTGTTTGACTCTGTCCCCACAATGGTCTGGTGGAAAAACTGATGAGGTTGGGAGTAGGCCCCTTGATGGTCAGACATATTGAAAACTGGCTAGCTGGCGCACCCAGACAGTAGTGGTTGGTGGGAGCTCTCGAACCTATAGAGGTCGGTGAGTGGGGTACAACAGGGCTCAGTCCTGGGTCCAATCCTGTTTAATGCATACATATTGGACATCTGGGAGGGTATAGGGCATGAAATGAGTATTTTCCCTGTCGACTCCAAGATGGGAGCAGTAGTTGAGGGGGAAGAGGGGAAGTTGGCTCTGCAAGGGGACTTGGACACCCTGGAAAGGTGGGCTTACACATGGAAATTAAATTTCAATATCACCAAGTGCAAGGTGTTACATCTTGCCGGGGGAAACCCTAAACACAGTTACACCCTGGGAGGGGAGGTGCTGGAGGCTCAACAGGGAAAAGACCTAGGGGTCATGGTGGATGCATGTATGAATAACTCTGAGCTGTGCAGGAGAGCAGCTAGCAAAGCAAACAGGATGTTGGGATGCATCATAAGGGATCACCTTTAGGAGCAGGAAGTGATTCTGCCACTGTAAAATGGGACTGGTTAGACCACACCTTGAGTACTGTGTACAGTACTGGAGACCACACTTGAAGATGGACATACAGCTCCTGGAGAGGGTACAGAAGAGGGCAACTAATATGATACAAGGACTAGGGGATTCAACGTATGAGGACAGTCTTGAGGAGCTCTGCCTGTTTTCATTGGAAGGGAAGAGATATGGGGGGACATGATTGAGGTCTTCAAGTACCTCAAGGGAATAAATAGGGTAAACACGGAGGGGTTCTTTAGACTAAAGCAGGGAGGTATCACCAGAAGACATGGTTTGAAGTTGGAAGGTGGAAGGGTGAGGGGAAGAGGAGAGGTTTTCACTGAGAGGGTGGTGGATCCTTGGAATGCACTGCCTGGTGAGCTGGTTCAGAGATCCACAGTGGAGGGCTTAAAGAGAGGGTGGGACAGACACAGAAAGCGATGTCTCAGATAATGGCCTGGCCTAGGGAGGTGGGGATGGATGATAGTGGTTTCTGGAACACAAAGGGGAGGGCCTCGGTACCCAACTTGGGATCTGAGGTTTGAGCAGACTTGATGGACCGTAAGGCCTAATCTGCTGGCAATTAGTATGTTAATATGTATCAGGATCTGTAAGTAAGTAAGTAAGTAAATGTTTATTTCTATAAGGTGCACTTCCCAAGCTCAGGGCGCCTTTACAAAATCCTACATACATTATTAAAACCACAATAATAAATAACATTATATTTAAATTAAAGTTTGACATAATTGATGTCACTAAAAATGCTTGATTAAAAAGGAAGGTCTTTAGAGCTTTTTTAAAGCTCTCCACAGTCAGGCTATTGCATATCTGGCAAGGTAGAGAATTCCACAGAGTAGGAGCCATAAAGGCAAATGTTCTTCCACCGGATATTTTAAAGGTTAGCCTTGGAATCTCTAGCAATCCCTCACCAGAGGATCGGAGGGAGCAGGAGGGACAGTAAGAAGTCAGGAGTTCTTTCAGGTAGCAGGGTCCCAAACCGTGTAGGGCTTTATAAGTCATCAACATGACCTTGAAAGTGATCCGCCACTGTACAGGCAGCCAGTGCAACTCGTGAAGCACAGGTGTTATATGGTTGGACCTCTGGCTTCCAGTCAACAACCTAGCTGTCTGGACAAACAGAATTGGTGACTCTGGTTTTTCTACCCATTTTCTCAGTAGGTTGGCATGATAGATTTTTTTTCACTGGTCTACGCCCTGGCATCTCAATGGCATAGTTTACTGTGCCTACCTGGTGTAAAACCACATATGGTCCTTGCCACCGCATAAGCAATTTATTTTCCATAGAAGGTAACAATAATAACACAATCTTCCCTTGTCAACCTTCACCATTCATTACTTCCTGGGTGTAAGCGGGAGGCGTGCAAATCACGGGCTTTTTTTTTTAAACTTTGGCTTCAGCACCGCCCTCGAGAGTGACATCAGTGCGTCATCGCGGCGGCGGCCGTTAATAGCGACAACTCCTCCTCCAACTCAGTTCTGTTTCTCCCGCCATCGAGGCAGCACCTGCTCATGTGTGAAGCGTCCTGAACTGCGTGGTAGTGTACCGACTCCTGGTTTTTCTTCGCACTCGACGCCGATCCAGTAAGACTGTTCCTTTTTTCTATCTAACGGCGCTGGGTGTGTTTCCTACTGTGTTTTAGTCTTGTTAATTTCATGTTATATCCAGTTCGGGAGCTAAGCGCTTTTCTAAGACGGGCCACACCCCTATGCGTCGGTGCTCCTGTGGCCGGCATTTCTCCATCTCGGACCGGCATGACGTTTGCCTTCGTTGCCTGGGACCCAACCATGATATGGATTAGTGCGACGCCTGTTTCTCGATGGACTGCCGCGTCCTCGAAATCCACGCGTTTAAGCTCGGCAAGGCCCCACCGACCTTCGGGGGACGGCGTTGCTCTCGGGATTCTTGGGCAAGGTCGTTAGGCCCTTCCCCCGGTTCCCTTCCCGGGCCTATACGGTCCGAGGAGGAGGGTGTCTCCTCGTCTATTCTTGCCGAGGAGGAGGCCTCTTCTGCGGTGTTGGGGGAGTATCGTAGTCCCTCCCGGGGCCACGACGTGGACACCGCCTTGGCAGTCACCTCTTTGGAGGTGCAGGCTCCCCCCGTGTCGAGGTCCTCGACTTTTGGGCCTAGCTCGGGTGGACCCTCGACACCGTAACTTCCGGCGCCGTTTGAGCGGTGCGTGTGCATCGGCGCCGTTCGGTGCCGTTTTGGATCCGGCACCATTCAGCGCGCCGGTGATCGGCGGCGCGTTAACGATGCCGCTTGAGCCTCGGCGCGTTCGCGGCACCCGATGGACATGGCGACCGTCGGCGATCGCCGCCTCCGATGCCGGGCGGCACTGGGCCTTGTCCTTCCTCCAGGCGGTGCCGGGCCTGCCCGAGCCGTTGGGGGTGTGGAATTAGGCCTGGCTGCTACCGGCATGGGGGGGCAAGCGGCGTCACCCTTGGTACCGGGGCCGTTCGTGGCCCCGTGGCCTTGGGAACCCCTGGGTGGCCAGCATCGAGGTCCAGCTGGTCTGCCTCCTCGAGAGTGGCCGGGCGTGGACCCATCCTGGCACCCCACTCTTGGGGTCTGGGTCCCCGGTGGCTAGGGTGCCAGGCAGCACAGTGGGCCCCTCCCTCTGTCCCCCTTCGCATCTCCTGAGGGTTCCCGGCTGGGACAGGAGCCCCGGGGCAGGCGTGGGGTGATGGAGGGGAGCTCTCTAGAGGCCGGTGACAGCTACCCCTCGGGTGCTGTTGCCCCCTCTAGGGACAGGGGACGCTGTGGTCGAGGAGGAGGCCTCTCAGAGTCTGAGGGGTTGAGGTGCAGGGGGTCTGCCACTCGGTCTTCTTTGGCCACCTCGGGGGGGTGACCAGGAGCCGTAGTGCAGAGCCTCGCCCCTCCCTCCAGGGTTCTAGGGTGTCCTCCGGTGGTGTTTGTGTGGACTTCCCTTCTGGATCCATGCAGTCCCGGCGTCATCACAGGGGAGGTTCTCCCCCAGGGCTCTTCCAGGCTCCGCTTCCCAGAGTTCCGTTCTGCAGCCTGGTGTGATATCGGGATCCCTCCTACTAGGGCTCTTTCCCGGTTCCAGAGCCCTCACAGAGAGCAGTTGCCTCCTCGGAGGTGCCCTCTCCCATCTCTCTGCCTTCACCACCCCCGCTCCCAGGCCATGTCGGTCCTACGGGTCCGTTATCCTGGGAGCAGTTCAGAGGTTCTGCGGCCTTCCCCTCATATGTTAGATACATGCATGAGCGGGTCTTTCGACTCTCCCCACCGCCACAGGAATCCTCTGGACATTCCAGCTCCCCATCATCCTCGTCTCCCTCCTCTGAGGGAGAGGAACCCTGCTCATCTTTCCTCCGATGCTGATTTCACAGAATATCAGCGCTTCTCCGAGGATGGTGAGGGACTCTCAGATTTCCTATGTTCGAGAGACAATACCCAACGGGAGACGCGAGAATTCCTTGGTGAATTCAGTGCCCAGCATTTGGTGGTACCTTCCTGGCCTATCCCCTTCCAGGAGGCGTCTATCCGGTCCTGGCAGTCCCCAGCCGCTTCTTCTCCAGCCCCGGCTGACTGTCAGTGTAGGTATTGTGCCCTCAGAGTCTCTAGGTTCCCTTCCCAACCCGCCCTCTGGTTTGGTTTACCTAGATACTCCTTCTGGGCGCCGCTGCCTGGCGCACGACTGCCCACGGATGGGACTCTCTCAGTTCGACCATTGAGGCGAAGAGTGTTCTCTTCTTCGTGCGAGTGCCTGTATTGCATCTCATCAGGCTCACCACGCTGCCTACAACCGCATTTGTGGTCGATGATGTCCCAGCTGTTGGCATCAATGCCTGACATGGAGCAAACCAGACAAGCCGTTGCCCTCTCCGCGGTAGGCCTGGAGCTGGCAAGACACCAAGCAAGGGCATCTTATGATGCCAATGAGGTGGCTTCCAGGCTAGCGGGGACAGCGATCTGCATCAGGCGGACGGCATGGCTTCGTCTTTCCAGGTTGTCACCCCTGGCCCGGCGTAGGGTGATTCACTCCGCCTTCTGGGGAACCCGTCTTTTCTCCTCTAGAGCTAGGAGACTTTTACAGGGGCTCCTCCATCTCCTCGTCTCGGGAGGCACCTCCTAGCTCTTCCCCCATAGGCTTTCTGAATAAGCCAGGGTCTTCCTTCTGTTTCTCACCAGCAGAAGGCTGGGGGTCTTGTTCCTCAGGGTATGGCCTCTTCCCTCCGGGAAGAGGAGCTTACTCACCTAGGAGTAATGAATGGTGAAGATTGACAAGGGAAGATATGAAAATTATGTACCCACTGTAATTCTTGATCTCTCTTGTATCTTCACCATTCATTTACACCCGCCCACCATCCCTCAGTGGCCTCTTCCTGTGGCTTCTCCACCTCCGTCTCCTTCCTCTCTGCAAAATATATATATAAAAAAAAAAAAAAAGCTATAAAAGATAGGAAGAGTTGCTCAATTTTCCAAAAAAAAATCTGTATCTTGGGGGGGAGGGTTCTTATTTCTCCAGAAAAATTATTTACTCTAAGATTCTTGGGCCATCTCGTGGATTTGCATTGGCGATCAAACTGCACAACTATATCTTGCCATCCCTCGGGCGAGATACCTCTGGGGTTTTAGCCTGGCTCAGGCTATTCAGTTTTGATCCTGCAATCCCGTGCTCCAGCTGTTGCGCCCTAGAATCAAAAACCCCTCCCCCTTCTCTAATTCTTGCCTTGCAGAGCGGAGGAACGGGCACGTCTGTTTTTCTTTTTTTTCAAAAAAAAAAAGAGGGAAAAAATGCTGAGGGAACTCTCTTCGACTGCTATAGGCATTCTTGGTATTGGGGTCATGCTCCTAGCCTGCAAATGATTATCTGTTAAAAAAAAAAGGAAAACAAACAAGAAGGGAGATGAGAGGGCAGGCAACCCTTCTCATGAGATTTTAATGATTGGTTTTTCCTTTCAAGTGTCCTCCTGGACAGTTTTACAGAAGAGCAGTGCTGACCATAACCAATCCCAGCCAGCCTAAGCCTCTGGCCTGCCTTGGCGAGTCCGTCTGAGTCCCACTTCTATGCTTAAAATGCCTGAAAGGCTTACATTTTCCATTTCTAAACCCCTGAGCAGCGCTCTCATGCTGCCTGGGGTTTATTCTTCCCTCCTCGGGTGTCCTCCGGTTAAAGGCCTTGCGGCCAGGAGCCCGAAGGGGGTATCAACAACAATGGCATGTTGAAGATGAGGACTATGCCCTCCTGAGTCTGTCTAGCGGGTTTAGTGAACCTTCTTCAGCTCTATCTCCGGGATTCTTGCTTCCCTGTTAGTCGAGCCTTCAGCTATAAGCTAACTATGCTCGTTGGGCATTCTGGTCCCTTCAACATCCCATCTCTCTCTTCTTCTTCTTCATCTTTCTCATTTCCTTCCTTTTCTCTCCTCCTAGAGTCGCCCAGGTAAGGAGGCCCTGCAGTCCCTAGGTTAGGGATACTCTTATCTCCTCTGTCCTTCCTCCATCGGCTTATTCCTTTTTCAGTTCATTCTTCCTTGCTTTGCTATCCCTTGGCTATCTTGCCTCGCTATCTCTATTCTCTGCTTTCGCTTTTGCCTCTCCGGCTCACAGAACTGAGTTGGAGGAGGAGTCGTCGCTACTAACGGCCCCTCGCGCATGGCGCATGGCGCTGGCGTCCTCTCGGGCGGTGCCTTAGCTAAAGTTTTAAAAAAAAAAGCTCCCGTGACGGGTGCGTGCCTCCGGCTTACACCCAGTAAGTAATGAATGGTGAAGATACAAGAGAAGATCAAGAATTACGGTAGGTACGTAATTTTCATTTCTCTCCTGGATCAAATGATTTATGTTTCAGACCCATGTCATAGTGTTCTTTTTGTTTAAGTTGTTTCTGGTCAGCATTTTGATGGGCTATAGTCACATACTTTACTAACCTTTTCCTCAGAGCAGTCATATATTCCAGTATATTTTTACATGCTACATTAGACCCCTGTTTCCAATGCTCCTTCAACACATCTAAGGGACCCCTAGGGTTATGACCATATAGCATGGTAAAGGGTGACAGCCCTGTAGTAGCCTGTGGTACCTCTGTATAGGCAAATAACAAGTAAGGTAAGTACTTGTCCCAATCCTGACCTTCCTCCTGCACATACTTTTGTAACATACATTTCATGGTCTTGTTAAAGCGTTCTACTAACCCGTCAGTTTGGGGATGGTATGGGGATGTTCGAACTGCAGATACCCTAGTAATTTGTAAAGTTCTTGTAACATGATGGATGTAAATTACTCCCATGGTCTGTAAGGATAACCTTGGTATTCCTATCCTGCTAAAGACCTTTGCCAGTTCCTCTGCAATATGAGGGGCAGTGATCATCCTCATTGGTATTGCCTCCAGGTACCTGGTTGTATAGTAACAAATAACTAGGATATACTGATTTCACTTAGAACTCTTTAACAGGGGTCACACCACATCCATTGCCACCCTGTCAAATGGGGTAGTCACATATGGTATAGGCTATAGGGGTACTATATCTTTTTTTCCTCCCTTAGCAACCAGTTGACATTGTGGACAGGACCTACAGTAGGCCACCACATACTGATGAACCCCAGGCCAACTGAATTGAGATAAAATGCATTGGACAGTCTGGTCTCTCCCTTCATGACCAGCCATAGTGATATCATGTGCCAGATTTGTTTCTATACTTACTGGGCACAACTAACTGTTAAAGCTCTTCATTAGTACATGGTTCAACAGCAACTCTACATAAAATATTATTTTTCTCAATGAATCTTGATTGACCTCGGAGGTCCGACCTTGTTGACCTGTAAAAAAAGGCAGTATAGCTGCAGTGGTCTAGGCTCTGAGCTGCAAATCTGGTGACATCCAGCAGACCAGACCTGGGTTTGAATCCCACAGCTTCCATTTGCATACTGTGTGACCCTGAGCAAGTCACTTAACCTCCTTGTGCTCCCAGGTTGCTCCTGTAAAAAAGCTTTCAGCTTAGTGTGCTATACCTGGTTAAACAACTAAATAATAAAAATAAAGGGGTTAGCGATTCATCACATTTTTGCTCCTGTCCAATATCATTTGTTAAAGTCTCTGGAATACGTAGTTGGCCCATAGCCTGATGGTTATTATTCAAAATCTTCTTTTCTTTTCTTTTAGTCCTCTTGGACTTTTTATTCTGCTGACAGTCTCGAAATAATCCGTCTCAAAAGGAAAAATGTCTTGTAACTCCTGGGTTTTTACCTGAGACCTAGTCACCACATTAACAGTTCCTGAAATGGTTTTCTGCTGTTGCAGTAAAAGGTCAAAATGAGGAAAGTCTTGCCCAACAATGAGGGGGTACAGGGAGTCGTGGAACAAGACCTACCAACATGTCATGACATTCATTATTCACAGTTATATTAACACATGCTCTAGGATATCGGTGTATGTCCCTGTGCACACACTGAATAGTAGTATTTGAGTCACTGTGGGGCAGATTCAGTGCTAGATCAGCTCTGATTAAAGTTTGTATACTGCCAGAGTCCAGTAAGCCCAAAGTGCACTGTTCCCCAATACCCACAGAGGTCAAATAACCAAAATTGGCTAGGGCAAGATGTGCTAAGTCAGACCTTTTATTGGGGCAGTTTCTGACAATATGCCCTTTTCCAAGACAATCGTTGCATATTACAGTATGTCTGTATATGGAACTCTCCCACCTCTCTCCCTACAATAGAACTGCCTCTGATTAGTAGAAGTATTAAAAGGTGGTCTTACCAGTGTGTTGGATGGTCCTGAATTGCTCTGGTTACTTCTGGCTTGAGTGCTCTGTGCAGCCAGATAATCTTCGGCCAGCTTAATAGTATCTTCAGCTGTTTCAGGTTTATGTTCTTTCACCCACAATTGCACATCCATAGGTAATATCTGTATAAATTGTTCAATTATTATGGTTCCATAATTTGGTCTATAGTTTTGTGGTAGGCTGTAACCATTTTCCGCAGTAGTCCTTTAGACGGGCATAGGTTTCTCTTGCTGTATCTATGCTGGACATCTTCTGGGAATGAAATCATTGCCTGTAGGTTTCTGTGTTGATTTTATACAGTACCTATGTAGAATTTCCTCTTTCACTCTGTCTTAATTGGAACTATCAGCCCCATTCAGTTGGCTGTAGACTAACTGGGCTCAGCCAGAGAGGTGTGGGACCAAATGAACCACTCAATGATCCCTGGGCCGGTTACAGGTTTGGGCCACTCTCTCGAAAGTTGTCAAATAGGCCTCAATATCATCCACCTCTTCAATTTATTTAATTTAATGTCTCTAGGAACAGACCTCTCTATCTGCCCCTGAGTCATGTCCTGGATAGCTTTCAACATTGCTGTCCATTTCTCATCTTGTCTTCTTCTTTCCTCTGCCTGTATCCTTCAGTCTTCGTCCCTCTGTCTCTAGTCCTCTTCTCTCTGGCGCTCCATCTCCAGTTAAAGTAAACAGAGCCATTTCAGTAACTCACTTGGATCCTCAGGTGCTGGGGTCATCTGGCCTTCCTCCTTCTTTTGATCACCAGCTGCAGCTGTGGCTCCTCCTTCCATCATCCTTGGTCTGGTTGCAGGTTCAATTCCTGGCAACAACTGAACACCAGTCTTCAATCGTACAGACCTGGTCAGATATAATGCATCCAAATCCTCTGATTCTGGTTGTTTCATCTGTCAGGGTATTTTCAGTGCAGCAACCCCTCTGGAATATCTTGTGACACACCAGGGGTTGAAATCCCACTGCTAACACCAGTTGTGAACATGTAGGTCTCAATAAACAGATCATACAACCAGAGGATGCATAAAAATGCATGATATTTCGTTTATCATTTTATTTTGAAAAATAAAAAATAAATTTCAATATTTACAGAAAGGAGAAAAATGATGTTCTATCTTCACATCAATTAAATGTCAGGATATACTTCTTGCTTCAATTAATATAAAGAAATTCCTGGGTTCTCTCCTTTCTTAAGTAATGTGAAGGTCTGCACATTAGCTTCGCTCTGAGATCCTTCTCTCATCTTGGTCAGAACCCTACTGACCAAACTATCTATCTAAGCCTCCTGGTGGAACAGATTTAAAGCTGTCTAAGATGACATTAGGAGTTAGGTGATCACCTTAATTAACAGAAAACTGTATTTTATAACCCTTAACTTCATTAATCACATGACTTAGAATATCTAGTATAATGTTCTCATAATCTTCCTTATACAGAATATTTTCTAATTAATCTTACTAGAACATAACAGGCAAAACCTCCTAATTAGGTAGGGGTGACATCACGGCCATAATTAAGTACCTCCTGCTATGTGACATCACTCCCCCTACTACTATAAGACCAGGCATTTCAGGGACTGCCAGCCCTATAGCAGGAACTTACAGCATGAGACAGACCTCTAGGTAAAACAACTTTTCTTTTCAAATGTAAAAAGTGTAAAGATAAACAAAGGCTTGTTAATGATACAAATAACAGTCTACAACCTTAGCATGAAATGAGAGATGAGGGGCAAACTCCCTATCTGCCTCCATACAAGGTTCTAGCTTTTTATTTGTCTTTTTGTTCATACAAAGAAAACATAAATGTAAAGCAACTGTAGTACCTTTATTTTAATTCACATATTATTGCATCCTAATCTTCAGACCTGCATTATGTTCTTCACAAAGCCCTTGTTTTTATACTCCATAACACTTTTATTTTTCACTAAGACAGCTTATCTGGCTACTGCAATTTTAGTCGACAGCTTGCTGAGTAACTCAGCCTTTTAAATACAGAAGGTTTAACTTAGTAAATACAACTCCTTTTGGATAGTTTTAGAAACTACAGAGCTCTAATTGACTGTTTGTATTGTCCTTGATTCTAATCTTGTGCTTCAGCCCATTTTCAAGTGTTTTCAAGACAATGATAAATTTTCAGCACTTTGGGGCTTATTAGAAGCAACGCCGTGGCAACAAAACACAGTTGCCTCTGTTACCCTTAATTTTAAGCTTCGGCCTAATTCCCTGCAGTATCACAACAAGCCACTGCCTTTTTCCATTTCAGTGGTTCTCACAATTAGACCCGCACCTGCATGAATGTGTGCAAGGTCCTGCGGGAGTATGTGAACATGCAACGGTGTGATCGTGCGCACACCTCGCCACCGCAACACTCACTTGCTTACTAAAGTGCAAAGCACTATTTGATGAACTGGAAGGACCTGTTATTTTATATAAACCAATTCTGAGGTTATAATTTCAGTGGGGAATAGGGACAGGGGATGATTGACTGCATCTTTACAAAAGGCTATTCCTTGGATTAGTAGCCACTGAATATGGCTTTTGAATATATTGATAACCCGATGCCATTATTTAATAACAGGGTAAAAGTGACAGTACAGGCAAGATAGAAGATTGCCAGGATGGCCACCCTGACAAGAAAATATAGGATAGATATGGAAATATAATAGGAACAGGACAGAGTGAAAAGAAATAAAAAGGGGGATACTGTATAAGATTATTTGATTGAATTCTACTTCCAAAACAGGACCCTCTGTTACATGCACTTATCTTGTTGATAAGATTTAAATACTGTAAATAAATAATACTGTCCCCACCACAGTCTTCGTGGACTGGTCCCTAGCGCTTGTCTTCTTCTTCAGTCTGAACAATTCCCTACATCCCCTTATTTGGCCAGTGGAGGTATTTGTATTTTCAATTATATCCCTTTTCACCTTAAGTGAGTTAATGCCCAGATCCATTAATATCCCTCATATATCTTTTCTGCTGAGTGATACAATCTGTAACTAAGCCAAACTGCCCTCACTGAATAATGAGTAAGTTTATACAGCCCAGTTTTTAAGGAAATGCATGCAATGGTTTGTACTTTGTGCACGTTCTTCCTTTCAAACATATGGGCAAGAATATTTAAATACATTCTCTCTTTGTACAGGGCATCATGCATGTTCTGGTTTTTATTATTAAATGGAGCAGAAGCCAAACAGAAGGCATTCATGCATCTTCAGGAAGTTTGGAAACCAATAATCCTGAAGTGGCAACTAGTACTGCAGTTGTAGCCAAGCATGTGCCAGCGCTGGCTGAAGACTATTTTCCAGTTCTCTGTATAGCAATAGTTTATGAAAGAGCTTTTTGGAAGTTAAGCTATACCCTAGACAAACAGTCTCCTATGTGTAGAAATGGCCTTTACTTTAAATGGAAAACAAGAAATGAAATGGACCTTTTACATTTGGTGCTATGTTAATTATTCTGCTTTTGGTTTTTTGTATTCAAACCTGACCGCATTACACAAAAGAGATGATCTTCTAATGATTTTAACTAACTTTATCCAAAAGATAATGAAAGCTTGGCCCTGGGGTCAGGATTTATTTCATTCTGTACATAGAAATTTACTTTTTCTCTTTATTTATGATTTATTTTTGACCATGAATGCTTTTGGTCAAAAAGCTTGATATAAATGTTTGTTTTATGTGTAATCATGTTGCTTAGAAAATGCTCACATGGCTGCTCAAAACATAAAACAGCGGTAAGAATGTGCTATGAACTCAAGAGTTTCATAAATTATCATATTTTTTATTTCAAAATGAATTTTTTCCTAATAGAATTAGAAGCAGGTGTTTAAACCATTTTCTTCACATTTCTTTAAGGATATGTTCAACAGTTATGTATTGTTTTAGCCAGTTTTCTGTTCAAAAGCAGGTGTGGTAATTTATTATAATAATTAATTTAAATGAAGTAAAAGTATGGATGATGCTGAGGTAATAAAACATTTGCATCACATCATTTAGTATTATGCCCCTTGCATCAATTATACCAAATTGAGTATACACATTTGTATGAGGTTAATCATATAAATTAACAAACAGCAACACTGGCTTCTAAAAATAACTACAAATGTGCTAGAAATTATGCTTTTACTGCTGAGAAGGGGATAACATATAGGCTTGCCATCACTTTAAACATGGATACTAAGCTAAGCCATACACTGCACAGTCTCATCAATGATTAATGTGACTTTTTGAATGCTGCTGTTGTACTGCTGAGCTCCTAACCCTGACAGAAAAATACAACCATTGTCCTAAGCATGTGGCAAGCTAGATTTCTGAGCATTAAATCACAATTAAGGTGTCCAGGAATCTGGTAGATGCTTGATATTGAACTGATGCAAATTAGTGCAGGCTACTTCAGCATACACATGGTTTTGTTGGGCTAATAGATACAATCCCTTTCTGCCATAAACTTATTCTAGCTTTTCCATAGTTAATGTATAAGCTAATGAGCATACAGTAGCTTACTGCAAGTATGGGCGATGGTTTGATGGTAAATAGATTTGTCAAACCTTAAGACAGAAGATCATTAGGTACAGTATCTAGGCATATCTAAACATCCTGCTACATGGTAACATAGCATCATAATGACAGAAGAGATTTATTGTCCATCTTGTCAGCCTCTTCTTTTAGATGACAATGACTATGCCTAATTCTGTTTTTTTGCAGGATAGTATGGGTTCATGTCACTTATTTCGATACAAAAATGTATGTGTTGACAGAATGCATTGTCTTGTCCTTGCTGGCATGCATACTGATTAATTTGGACATTGAACAGTACCTGCAAATGGGTAGAAGCCACACCCCAAATCCAACAGGGAGAAGGTTGCACACTACTGAGTGGTTCCTAGACCCAGTAGGTTAAACTGTCTCTTCTTAGATGAGGACATTAATAGTTCCCAAAACTAGTCTCCTTGGGTCAAAACTTTCCATGTTCCATTCCAGGAGAGCCTGCTGTTAAAGAATATTATTTATGAAATACAGCATAATTTTACTTTACTTAATTTTTTTTTCATTCTGAAAACGTGATTAAAGACAGTTGCATATCCGAATACATTACCATTTGTTTCTTTGTTGGTTAGAGATGCATCTAAGTCACAGCACTGTTCCACTATTTGCAATGGTAAGTAACTTTTTTTTTGTTTGTGCAAATGTACAATAGCCCAGAGATAAGGCACTGGATGGAGCTGGGTGAAATCCGACAAATTTGTCAGACATTTTTGCAATGAATTTCCTTCTTTATGAAAAGTGTAATGACTTTCCCGCGCTTGACCCTCCCTGCAATCCCCCACGGGTTGCTCCCCCCATGACAGGGCTGAGGGTGAAGGGCTTTGACTTCTCCCTTCCCCCAGACACCAACATCCAGATTCTGCTGCAGGGTAATCATGGAGCCTGCCAGCTCCATTTTCCACTTTTCTTCCCCTTCCCTTGTCGTGGTTGTTTGTGTGCATGTGGAAGCATGCATATGCAGCAATCTGCTGCACCCTCCCTATGCTAGCCACTCCATCTGCACTACCCTCAAGCCTCCATCGGGGAAGCCTTGCAGTGGGCATGACTGGAATCCTATCCAGGTGAGAAGAGAGGCTATGACTACTCAATCCATCTCCCTGGCCTCCGATGCTGACCACCAATGTCCCAGGCTCATTCTCAAACCCAGGTCACTGGTGCAGTGCAAGGTGTGGTGCCCAGTGTCTCAACCCTCAGTGCCACAAGGCCTAGCCCTTATCTCCTGTTTCTAACTTACTTCCCTCCTTTTGCATCAGTGTTAGCAATTTTGTTTTTATATTGGAAATAATTAAAATGAGCACTCTTTTTAATATGCCTAGCATAAGGGTTTCATTGGTATTCTCAGTTCTTTTTGAACACCTATTGTTAAACATTAATGTTATCAATTTTCTTGCAACCAAGGTGAACTAGCATCCAAGAGACATTGCCATATAACCTTAATGGTTTTCACAAACAGCTGAGAATACTGTTGAAATCCTACTTAAAGGCATGCTCCTTTTATTGTTGCAAATGTAAAAAAAGTGTTAAAACATACTCACAAGCAGGAAAAAAAAGGTATTTGATAATGGGAAGCTAGAATACACTATACAAAGTATAGTCAAAAATTTTCACTGTAACATAAAAAAAAGCTTGAATCAAATGATCATTGTGCAGTGACTGGTGTTGTCATCTTGGTGAACAATGTGCACATAGAGGATTGTGTATGAGCAAGCATACACAACAAGGCAGTTGTGATCGAGAGGTTTCCATGGTAACCAGAGACCTCAACATCTCACAGCTGCCTTGTTTGTGTATGGTTGCTCATACACATTTTTTTATAGTGTATGGGCAACCAAACAAATAAGCCGTACTTCATGAACCCTAGAACAAGTTTATGGCCAAAGAAAGGCTTACTTCTGTGTCTGCAGCCACTGCTTGCTTCCGCTTTACCATGGGCAGCTCAACTGCGCGTACTGCGAATGCGTTCGATCTTGTTGTGCTGCACCGATGATGTGCTCAGTGCAGCACAAGATCGTGATGCACTAAGTGCAGCACAACAACACTATTCCAGGCATGGATTTCCATGCAGAACAGCATTCCACCATATACTATAATTCACTTATGTCACCATGATTGTTGTACAGTCACTATCTGACTGGTACGTATCTATAGACTTTAACCCAACTATGCGTTGCTTGTATGTAATATGTTATACCGTATATATCTTATTCAAAATGTATTGTGTCTTTCATATTGGTAAAATATCTACAGTAGTATTGTCTCCAGGATGTGAGGAAGCACAGGTTTATGAGAGGGAGATTGTGTCAGATGAATCTGATAAACTTCTTTGACTGGGTCACTAAGGCAGTAGACTGGGACCAAGTGGTGGACATCCTGTATCTGGACTTTAGCAATGCTTTTGACTCTGGACCCAGCAAGAGGTTGATTAGGAAGTTGATAGATCTCGGGGTTGGGGAGAGCATGACCAGATGGGTAGACAACTAGCTAGTGGACAGGAGCCAGAGGGTTGTGATGGGGGAGAGTTATCAGACTCCATGGAGGTCACCAGTGGGGTCCCACAGGGCTTGGTGCTGGGACTGGTGTTGTTCAGTCTCTTTATCAGTGACACTGGGGATGGAATTAAGGGCAAAATGTGTCTCTTAGCAGATGACACAAAGCTCTGCAGAATGGTGGACACAGCCAGAGGGATGCAGAACCTACAGGACAATCTTAAAGATCTTGAGAAGTGGTCCAGGATCTGGCAGCTTGGCTTCTATGCCAAGAAATGCAAAGATATGCATGTCGATGCCAAGAGTCCCATGATGGAGTACTACCTAGGAGGGGTCCCTGAATCTGCAACAGAAGAAGAGAAGGATCTAGGGTTGATGACCATGAGTGATCTGAGGCACTCCATGCAGTATAAGAAAGCAGCAGCAAGGGCAAGTAAGATGTTGGGATGCATAACTAGGGGGATCAGCAGTTGATGAGAGGAGGTTATACTGCCCTTGTACAGATCACTGGTGAGGTCAAATCTAGAGTATGGAGTACAACACTGGTGCCACACCTCAAGATGAATATTAGACTGCTGGAGACAGTCCAGAGACATAGAACATATAGAATAATACATACGGTGGTGTGTTTAACGAGATTTTACACACACCTGAGGTATTGGATGCTACATACAAGGGTTTTATTTAAGCACCCAACACCAAGGGTGTATGTAAAATCTCAAGTTAAACACACCACCCTATGTTTTATTTTATATAATTGATGGGTATCATTTTTATTCATTTTGCCACAGCAATTCTATAAAATAAAAAGACATCTCTAGCTGGCCCTCCAGTGCAGAGGCAGAGACGCCAATGACAAAGGTCCATAAATGGACTCAGGACATCAGATGGCTGGCCAAGGGGTGAAGGACTGAACATCTTACAGACTGCTTTCTTTCTTCAGGGGGTAGAGTGTCTGACACACTCTGTGGACCTCTGATGGAAGCTGAGGAGTCCCACCATGGCAGGGCCTTCACTTTGGGGTGCAGGGAAGATGCAGGACATCATTGCACATCCCTGCCCCAGATACTGCTGAAAAAATCTCTTTGGTACCCTGACCATAATGCCCCAAACTCTGGCGGCATTCCCACTGCCCACCAGTGTCCACAGGGGGTCCTGCTCCAGTGACCCCACCCTGGGGGGTAAGCCAGGGCTAGCCACCATTGCCCATGGGGAGAGAGCACCTACTCAGCAGACTCACCTGGGGGGGGTAAGTCTGGGCATGGTGGGTCAGCATGCGGAGTTGGGACTGAAAGCTCCATTGGGGTGGCATTAAAAAAAATACAAAAATAACAAATAAAAAGATGTCTCTCTGTAGCTGCTGTCCAATGCACTTTCAGTGCGGTCTGTGGTCAGAAGTGGCTGGAAAAAAAATATTTACTTTTTTTTTCTCTTCATTTTTTTTAAAGCAGCCCATTTAAAAATATGTATTCCCCATACCTTTTTTTTTTAGTGAACTTAATACTGATGGCCAGCTCTGAGTGGTGGTGTGAGGAGCATTGATGAATGACAGCTGGTGGGGAAGAAGGGCTAAGTGGTGACTGGTACATGCAGAGAAGTAAAGAAACCTGGTGCATGTTCACTGTTATAACCCACAGGCTGTAATGGTAAATTATAACCGGTTTCTTTACAAAAAAAAAATTAGACCCAGTTATTATAAAGATGATAATTTTCAGCAAAGTAAAGCGTATGAGGAGAGGTTGAGGGCACTGAACATGTACTCCATGTAGGAGAACAGGGAGAAAGGGGACATGACTAAGACCTTCAAGTACTTGAAAGGGATGAACAGGGTAGATAAGGAGGGTCTCTTTAGGCCAAGTGGCAGCTGTAACATGAGAGGACACAGCATTGAGCCTGGGGAGAGGTGTAGGAGGCACTTCTTCACAGAGAGGGTGTTTGCAAGTTGGAATGCATTACCAGAGGAGGTGGTCTCATTGAACATGGTGGGCAGCTTCAAGAGAGGCTGGGATAAACATAAGGAGAAGATAAGGGTCATGGGTGGGGTGGATGGAAAAGATGGGAGGATTTGGGAAGGGGGGCAGGGTCAGTAGCTTAATCTGTGGACCCTGCAATATGAGCAGACTAGATAGACAAGATGGCCTTATTTGTTTGGCTTCGTTGTGTGTTTGTATGTTTGTATAGTGTTTGTACCAAATGGTTGTAATTGTAAAAGAGAAATTTTTCTCTCAATTTGCTTATTATTTAACTAACTGATTGATTTGATTGACTGATTGCAAAGGCCTGCCCAGCCAGCAAGTTGTCATCATGTGGTATCCATGGAAATAGTTTCTTGGTATCAGTGTCATTAATGGCAATAAGATGCAATGGATAAAGAGTTTTATTGATAAAAATTCAAACCGTGTAATAACATGACTGAAAAAGAAAGGGAAGACTAAGCTATTTCTAAAAGTGAAAACAAAAGACAAGTGTGATCCCTACTAAAGTTACATAAAGAACAACAAAATATACACTGAATGAATTTGTGAACAATCTGGTATCAGGCAAAAGAGAGGGTGGGGCAAATAGAGGACAATATTGTGCATAATGGCAATTCCACTTCATATTTATTTATTTATTTGTTTATTTATTTATGTATTTCGTAACCGGGTAGGTGCACTGATACAAAGGACCATTTTCAGGCATGACCCAGGCCACAGGGTGGCAGCAACAGGAAAAAACAAACAAGCAATTCATGCAGCGTCAGGGAATATGTACTCCTAGCATGAGGTGGTGTGGAAAACAAAGAAATATACAAGTGTAAAAAAATATACAGTTGATAACCTTCTTTGCAAACAATAATATGCAAGTGTATAATGCTCTTTACAATCAAAACAAATGTGCAAGTGTACAAATATACAGTTGATGATGCTTTTTCATAAACATAGTAGAGTTTGACTAGAGGATGATGTGGTGGCTGAGGTGTGGGGTGGGCAGAAAGTGAACCAGGTTGGGGGTTAAAGCCCTGGCTAATTTTGAGGATCAGTTGCAGTTACAATTATTGAAATGCTTTTCAAAAATTATTGCAAGTGTATGGGGGGGACTAGGATCTATTTATTTTACTTACTGTATTTATTGTAAAATGCTGTAATGACAATAATGATTTTATATTTTATGGTCAATCAAATAAACTTACTTACTGATATAAACTCCCCCTGTACTACAAAATTCCTTGCAGTGCTTTCCACAGTAATCTTAAGATGGAATGAATGTCATTCTAGGTATCATTATTATTAATTATTATTATTATTATTATGTATTTGTTTTGGTCCAGTATCCCCCTATCCCTGATCATGATCATGTTACATAACAATGCTCATTCTCTTTATTCGCTGTAACTCTGGCAAATAACCACTATGCTATACTACCTTACTGGGAAGTATAACATAGTGTATAAGAGCACTGAGCAGCAAACCTGAGATCTAGATTTGAATCCCACAACCACCACTTCCTGTCTCAGTGCTACACCAACTGCCAGTCTACACCTGGTCTCCGTGTAGCACAGAGACATGCACATTCTAAACCAGAGCTATTAATAGCTCCAACTGTACAGTAACCCTGTGAAGACTCCCTGCATCATACATCATTCTTGGGACAGTCACAGGAGGTTGTGGGTGTGCCCCTAGGGGCTATTGAGTTCAAAATGCTGGAGGGAGGAAATTCTAAATAACTAAAAACACTAAGCTCAGTTTTCAAAGAGACTCTAGATTGATGCACGTTGTGCCGATCCCTACCTGTGGCACATTTGCTCATACTTTTTCAAATCAAATGGCAGCCTCTGCCTCCTGGCTACTGCCTCACAACTCCCCCATAGGAGAAACAACACAAAGGAACAGCTCCTGTGCCAAGTCAGACACCAGCTCCCAATACCACATACCTGCTGACTCACATGGTTTTGCACTGGTTTCTGGACTAGTCAGAGCCATTTTTGAATAAGGAGGTCATGTCATCTCTAACTATTTGCCTAAAATGGAGTTATTGGGAACTGGTCTATAAAAATCATGGAATTGCCCCTAATGTCACCTCAACTTTTTTTTATAAATGGTTGCACTTTAGATTTATGATCCATCCCCCCCAAAAAATCCATGTTTAAACCATTAGTGTTGAAAACATGCAGGTCCTTCCCCAGACTGAAACTGGAAATGCCCTTTGCACGCTGCTGTTAGACAATGTTTGCACGTCATTGCAAGGTAAAATAGGAAGATACTGGGATGCATAGGGAGAGGCATCACCAGTAGAAAACAGGAAGTTATTATCCCTCTGTACAGACAGGTGGTGAGACCCCATCTGGAGTACTGTGTGCAGTTCTGGAGACCCAATCTCCGCAAAGACATAGACAGGATGGAAGCTGTCCAGAGGAGGGCAACTAAAATGGTGCAGGGTCTGCACCGGAAGACATATGAAGAGAGACTTAAGGAGCTTAATATGTATAGCCTCGAGGAAAGGAGGGAGAGGGGGGACATGATAGAAACATTCAAGTACCTCAAGGGAATCAACAAAGTCCAAAAGGGTAGCATCTTTCAAAAAAAGAGGTGTGCAAGAACAAGAGGGCACAATTTGAAGCTAGAGGGGGCGTCAGAGGTAATTTAAGGAAGTATTTTTTCACAGAGAGGGTTGTGGATGCATGGAACGGCCCGGAGGAGGTTGTGGAGTCAAAATCAGTGGTGAATTCAAGTGCATGGGATAGTCATAAGGCAATTCTGGGGGTGGGGGTAGGAAGAAGTAGGCTACTGGTTAACTAGGATCTGCAGCTTATCCAGTAGGTAGGGAAATGGGCAGACTGGTGGGCCATGTCCTTATCTGTCAAATTCTATGTTTCTATGTTTCTATGTAAGATCTGGCCCCCTATTTTGCAAGATATGATTTCTTCTCTTATAGAGAGGAGCCTTTACAGTCTGTAGGGATTCATATTGAAGTCAGAGATAAGTCATACAAACTGCAGCCAGAAGAGACTGAGCCAAATGCACAACTCTTTGTTTTCACAACATACCATGGAGATTTCATAACACACACTAATGTTTTAAAGTTCTGCTTTTTTTTTCCTTGGCACATATTGATAAGTGAATGCATGCAGTGTTTTGTGTGCTTTGGATATTCATGCATTGTTAATGATTCACAATGAAAAGAATGTGTACTTTTTTCTTTTCTTTTTTTTTACAGTTTAATGACTTAATATGCATCAAGTAAGAATGTTGGTTTGTGGTGACATTTTTATAATTCCAGAGTCAAGCGTGCTATTTAATTATGCACAATAGCTTTCATTGAATATTATACAATAACAGAAACATTCACAATGGCTGGTATATAAATCTGTTGTTTATTAGTTTCTGTACTATCCCTCATGCTGAAGATTAAATATTCTGCAGAAAGTCAGTCATTTTCTTTATTCTGGACACAAACACCAACAATGCCTATGATACTTTTCAATAATAGAGTAACTTTTCGCATTAGGGTACATTGCTCTTCTCCCCATTATTGATATGTGATCAGCCTATACCAAATTCCCCAAACAATTACTAGTCCCATTTTATTTGATCCCTGTATAATAACTTTTATTGATGCCCAACAGTTCTCTACCCCCTTCATTGTCAATTTTATTCTTTTGAATTATCATAATTGGTAGAAGTATACATAACTCTTTATTGATGCTCTTCAATTGTTTACTCCCCTTCACCATCAGTTTCATTTATATTATATTTAGATACCTATATATATACAGTATATATATATATATATATATATATATACACACACACACACACACAATAGGGATGTTGTGTATTCATTTAGAATAAAATCATGTATTCTCACACCTGTGAGATAAATGGGTGATGACATGGTTAAAGTGAAAATAAATCCATTTACACCTACTGTAGCACGTCATCACCTGATATTCTCACTCCAGCATCAATCAGGCAATGAAAGCTGGAAATTGTTTTAAATATGAAACTGAAATGTTTGATCTACCTAATGACATACCAGCTGTATAGTGCTACATTTTGCTTGCAGTTTCTAAAATGCCAGAACTTGAAAGCAATGCAGTTGGAACAACACTTAGTAGTTAAAAAATAAATAAACCTTACTAAATACAGTATTTGTCTACAATGAGCTTTAAAAATTCATTTCTAAACCTTCAGAAGCACCACAGATGAATAAACTAAATGGCATCATCCACTGAAAACAATCAACATGGAACCAGGAATTTTCTTGAGCTGTTCTCAGTTTGAGAAGTATAATGAGCCACTGCTAGACCCATCAGAAGAAAACAGATAATAAATATTCTACTTTCTTTTCCACACGTCGACACTACAAGTCTCCTCCCAGAAAGCCATCAAAGCAGCTCAGCTCGACACAGACTCTGAATAGCCAGTGAAGCTCCTCAGTTCCACATGTACCTGTTTTCCTCTGTAATCCTGGATATTTCTGTCACATCTCCACCTCCATCGATATCTTCATGTTGATATCCCTTCTCAAGAGCTGCAATGCACAGAGGGTTAAAGAACTAAAATACTGTTGCTCTAAGCAATACCAACACACACACACAAAAAATAAAAGCTCATAAATAAATAAATAAATGTTATTCACACTGCACCAAAACAATAAACAGTCCCGTTTCACTGATGGTCACAGAAGAACTCCGGAAGTAAACATCCCACACACATTACACCCCAAACACCACCAAACCAATAAAATCACTCAGTCCCCCAACAGACACCTGATCGCACCAGTTAAAGAATAAACTCCGCATCCACTATGAGAACAACAAAGAAACCACTACACACCATGGCAGCCAATCACAACAGAAGATTCAAAAACATCACCAATTGCTATCACACAGTTGAGCAGACTGACACACAGCAGCCAAATCACTGAGTAAGAATACCAACTTAAGAAGTAACAATAACAAAACGGACCTCAGACACAATATTTAAATACCAAAACCATACAAAAACACTCCTTGCCTATTGCATAAATCGCACACATGATGGGCAGGAGTGGAATATGGAAAATATTCTCATTCCTGCATCATGAGGCATGGCTATCCTACTCGTGCCTTTGGCTCTCATGGGAAATCCATGCCTCACTCTGCAGGAGTGATAATATTTTCCATATTCCACTCCTGCCAATCATGTATCCCATACATATATATATATATATATATATAGAGAGAGAGAGAGAGAGAGAGAGAGCTATAGGTATAGACATACCTTATGTAGATAGAAAATGGACTTCAGAATTCTTTGGATTTTTTTTTATTTACAGTTATTGTGGTTTTCTTCCCACCCAGGACCCCAACAGACATGCATGTGCATGTGAGTGGAGGAGCACATGCACACTGGGTACCAGTTCAGCCCCTTCCGCCCCACCCCTGGTTTTTGCCTACTGCCCCCTCTGCCTATACTTCCTATCAGACCTCCAACCGATGGGAGCAGAACTGGGGGGAGCAGCATTAATCCCTCCCCAGGTGAGGAGAGCCATCTCATAGCAGCTCAGTCCCACTCCTTGCCATCCTACCCCTGCTGGCCCCTGACAGCCTGGGCTCATTCCTGAACCTGGGTCACTAGCGTGGTGCAAGGTATAACGTCCAGGGCCTCAAACCTCAGCATCACCAGGCCAACACAATTATTTGAGTTTCTAGCAATTTGATTGGTCAAAGCATATCCCTAGACTATTCATTAATTCTGAGAAAATGCATGGTTTGTCACCAACCTCACATAATCTACATAGCAACAGTCTAACTAAAAATAAAACCATTTTCCATAAAAAAAAAAACTTTTTCCATTTTATAAGCACAATAGCCCCCTTCAAGATATGTATTTCTTTAGAATTAATGTACTTCTGGGTGTGATGGAAGTCATAGTGTCGCACATTGCCTGACCAGTCATTAAATAGAGAATAATACATGGGGTAGTGTGCATTATGAGAATTTAATGCACACCCAAGGTGTGGGATGCTACATAAACCCCAAAACGAAGTTCAAGTGGTTTATAAAGCATACCACACTGAGGGTGTGCATTAAATTTGAGTCTGACACCACCCCATGCTTCATTTTTTATAATTGCTGGCGAGCAATTTGTTTCCAGCCAGATTCCTGTGACCTTAGCAGCAGTACACTGAGTGACACACAAATTCAACAGATGCTGTAAACATCATGCTATTAATTGCAGTTTTGAAATTAACATTAACTGTTAACATTTATAGTAATTAATATAATTCTGTAGTTTAAAAAAACTTATGACTGTAGCAAGAAAAAAATATGTATAGAACAAGTGGCGTTCATTGTTTTTGTGCTACTTTACAATAACGTGTGGTGTCTTACATAGATTTATAGTGTAAGTTAAACTGTGGCATTCCAGAACTTTTAACTTTAACATTATCATTTAACATTTAATCTGTTTATTTGGTTGTCTTGTAGTGCCATGGATTTCGATGCTGCTTTTGGTTTCTGCAGTCCCTTTGTTTCCTTGGCAATGGAGCTGTGTAGCTTTTTTCCTCCTAGGTGTTCCAGTGTTTCCTGAGGCTACTTGAAGATTTTTGGGGTCTGATGTTGTGGCTGGTGGCAAACTGTGCTTCACTGGCTTGTTTTTTGGCATAGAAAGCAGTTTCTTCTTTGTGGTGGTTTTTGAGTGTTTTTGCGGCTTGCACTTACTGTTGTGAGACCTGAGAGCTTGTTTGCCATAATAATCAGCTGGTTATTATAGCAAATAACAACTGGATGAGCCCATTGAAAAAATTGCTCCCCAGTTATTATTTCCCAGTAAAAACATGGTATGTCACCAACCTAACATAATCTACCTAAGGACAGCCTATTTACATGAAAATAAAACCTGTTTTCATTAAAAATTAAAAAAAAAAACTTGTTTGCATTTTATGAGTGCAATAACCCACTTCAGGAGATGTATTTGCTGAGAATTAGTACATTTCCCTGATGTTTTGAAAGGCACTTGGTAGCTGGCTTTGTGCCTTCCAATTCACCTGGGCTGTGCAATTCTCTAGAACTGCATGCCCTGTTGTGAGTTATTGCATATAGTAAAATAAATGACTGATGTGCACAAGAGCAGTTTTGATCATGGGTAATCTCTCAAGAGGTGTACAACATGAGTGAGTAGTCCGTGGTCAAACTACTTAGGTGCACATAAATCAATTATTTCACCATGTCCCATGTGCATATTCAATTTATGCAATAGGGATGTTGTGTGTGTGTGTGTGTGTGTGTGTGTGTGTGTGTGTGTGTGTTTATATATTCTTTGTTTAGTTAGGATGCATAGGGAGTGGTATCACCAGCAGATAGAGTGAAGTGGTGTTGCCTCTGTATAGATCACTGGTAAGACCCCAAGAAGAGTACTGTGTCCAGTTCTGGAGACCACAGGCTCGATTCTCAAAGCTCACAGGATGGTACAAGAGGCTTGCACCACAAGGAATGGTGCAAAGTATCCCTTGTGCCAAAAGATGCACTGGGAGCCCTTCTGAAAGGCGGCCTGTGACAACCGGAGGCTGCCTGTAGCAAAAGGGGCTAGCACCATCCTTGTGGTGCAAAATGGGCTGTGGCATGGTGCTAGGAGGCTCGTGGCAGCTGCTGGCTGGTATTCCCTAAACCCTTTCAGAGGGCTAATTTCTAAATACTGTTAGACCAGCCAGAGCTGGTCTAAGGGTACTTTTTTTTTATTTATTTATTGAACATTTCAGAAGTGCAACCTTTGAGTCAGTAACTCATTTACAAAGGCTCCATGTCATAAGACATTTACACAACAAATGAGGATGACATAAAGTTTAAATATACAGCAGAGTTTTGGGAGAACAGATAATTGATGGATTAAAACTGTAGGTTACGAAACAAAAGATTCAAGGACAAGCAGTGTCAAGCTACTACTCGCCAATGGGAGGGATGGTGGCAACATTCTTAAAGCAACAAAGCAGGAACAAAGGGCAGAGGACAGAGGGAAGGTGCAGGAGAAGATCCTTTGTCAAGATGGAGGAGGGGGTATGAGGCCTGTGGGCAGTCACAGACATTAGTGGTCTGAAGATGATCCTTTTAAATTGGCCAAGCTTACGTTCAGAGGTTATGGAGCAAGGGGTGGCATTCATCCATAGAGGGGCTCTGTAGGAAAAGCTTCTCTGGCCAAGGGAGGTTCTGAAGTGGGGAACAAGGGAAGGATTTAGGTGGTTCTTCTGGTGGCTTTACTAGGGGAGCCAGTTGTAGTAGGGCAGAGAGTCCGGGGAGGACAGCCCTGCAGAGATCTTCTTAGCCAAGAGGCAGGTATGATATTTGAGCCTACTGTCAAAATTAAGCCATTCGGACAGGCGGTAGATGGTGCAGGTGTGCGTGATGTGATCACTGTCACAAACCGACTCAGCAGGTCAGGTCCTCTGCTCCCACAGTGTCAACCTCCGAATGCAGTATTGTAAACAGTTAACAGAACACGGTAACCTTCCTGTCTGTTTTGTGGGTTCAAATCAAACTTTGATCTCAAGTTTTGAAGGGATTCAAACTGTGAACCTCTTGCTAGCGTACCCAATGTACAGGCTTAGATAATTCTGCTCTTCAGGGGGCCAGATATCTTTCGCCTATGGGCACCTAACCAGGTGTACAAAATGAACCCTTAAAAACTCTGTGAAAAACCTCAGAATAAACTCTTACCTTTTTCCAGTTTGGTAAAACTAGTAAGCTTTGCACAGCGTCAGTTTTAACCATATATGCTTCCTTTGTCGAAGAAAGAACTTCAAATGCACACCAGGTAGTCTCTAAAAATAGAGGTTTACTTAAAATAGATAAAAATGTAAAATGTAAAACACAGAACCATATATCACAAAACATACAATTTTTTAAAACAATAAGGTTTAAAGAGTGCAAATTCCTACCAATAATACACTTAGACCTGTCTACCTTGTATTATATTTTATTTGCTTTTCAACAAACTTCAACAGACAATCAAATACACAACTTATTCATTCTACTGCCAGTGTCATACATTATAGTAGTCAACCTTTTCACTTCATTACCATGTTCCATTCCAGTTAAGCTTACTTAAATTATATTAGATTAAATTAAATTAACTTAAATTAAAGTGAAAGTGCAACCAGTATACTCATGCTTTTTACATCCAATCCTTTTCTCATTCCTATTTTTCCTCCATCCTTTACTTCATTCCTTTTATCTTCCCTTTTATTCTACTTGAAGCATTTCCACTGCCCCCTTTTTTACTCCTTCTTTCTGCTTTCTATATACCATCTCTTCCTCCTTCCTATCTCAGCTTATGAAACCTTCCCATAATACTCAACTGTCTTCCTCCAACAGAGAAACCAAAAGGGGCCTATTGCCTTGTAAATCCTCCCTCCTTCCCCATCATGTAGGTTAGCATTCTAACCCCAATGTCTGCAGCACCATCCTCCACCACCCTTAGACTGTCGGTGGAACTTGTGAGACCCAAGCATTCTGGATCACATGACGGGCCAGAACATATAGTACTCTAATCCATCTAGGTAATAACGTCCATTCCTCTTCTTATCCATCTTCCACCCCAAATCAACATCCCAAAGGATCCAATGGCAAATCCCTCCCAGCAATCTTTCCCACTCTGGACACCACATCCTTTCAATATTTCTGCAGTATCAGGCACTCCCAAAAACAGTGCATATATGTCCCCTGTCTCGAACCACACCTTCCGCATAAAGGCGATACTTCAGGGTGCGCCTTATGCACGATCACCGGTGGGTGGTACACCCTGTGGATAAATTTAAAATATGCCTCCTTATATTTATTGCGTACTATAATCCCAGAATGCATTGGGAGCAATAATTTCCAATTTTTATCCGTTATGCCCCATACTGAGGTCCCGTTCCCACAATTTTTTAGTTCTTAGCATTCTATCAGGAAGTATGACCTTTCCTCTCTTCACCGCCTGGCCTATGAACTCTTTCTCCTGATTTTGAGCTGCATAGATCATTACATCCACCGGGTCCACCTCATATATCCCTTTATTCTCTTTTCCCAGACTTCCCATATATGCCCTTGTTTGTAAATACCTGAACCTATCTCTCTCACCACGTCCTACCACCTCCTGCAGTTCCTGTAATGAGCAGAACCGCCCTCCCACTAATAGGTGCCCCAGACTCCTTATTCCTTTTTACTTCCATTTCCCAAAGCCTAAATCTCCCAGCCCTGGCAAGAAGTAGGGATTACCCACCACAGGCATTAATAGTGTCTCCTTTCCTTGTGTTCAACCTTTTCTCCTTAATGCCTTCCAGGCTAGTAGTACCTGCACTACCAGGGGGTTGACTTCTTTTCCCATCCTATACACCCTTAGCCCTTTACTAATGAGATACCCCGTATTTTACCCTGGGCCATTCCCTGTTCCAGTTCAACCCAGCTGGCAACCTTGGGTTTATGTACTTAATCCGCCACATATCTTTGCTGTATAGCCAAAAAACAGTTTCCCAAATCCGGGAAGTTTAAGCCCCCTTTCTCTCTATCTGCATTTAGCCTCCCCAAACTAACAGTCGGGTGCTTCCCTTTCCAAATAAAGGTAGTGAAGGCCTTCTCCAACCTGTGTACATCCTCCCTAAACAGTCCCAGATGTAGCATCTGTAGAAAGTACAAAATCCTAGGCAGCACATTCATTTTTATTATATTAGTTCTACACAGCCATGACACGGGTAGCTGCATCTACCTTCTTAGATCTACCTGGATAGTTTTTATCAATTTGGTGTAGTTTAAGTTATATAGGGACCCCAAGAATCTGCCTACCTGGACCCCTAAATATGTCAGACTCATCCCCACCACCTTGAGTCCCATTGTCTTACCTCTTCTTCAGCCCCTTAAACTAATTACTTCGACTTTCCCAAATTAATTTTGTAACCTGAGAATATCCCAAACTCCTCTACCAGTGACAGAAGTGGGGAACCAATCACCTAGGATCCTTCATAAACAACAGAATATCATCCATGTCAGTGTCAATTTATGTTGTGACCTCCCTTCCCCTCCTCCCCTGTATGCTCCCACAGTCTCTGATTGCTACAGCCAGAGGTTCTATCGCAGCAAAATAATAAGGGGAGAGGTAGCACTGCCTCGCATCTGTCTCCAAATTAAACCTCTCTGACCTACTTCCATTTACTACTACCTGCGCCCGGGGCCGTCTATACATCGCCTTTACCCATCCCAGGAATGGCTCACCCAGACAAAACCTCACCAATATTTCAAACAGGTAGTTCCATTCCACCCTGTCAAACGCTTTTTCCACATCCATTGAAAGGATCCCTATATCTTCCTTTCCCCTGTTCGCTCTCCAAAGTATACTAAGCAGCCGTCTCATATTATGATATGACTGTCTTCCTTTAACAAATCCCGTTTGGTCCTGGTGAACCATCCCTGGGAGTGTCTCCTCCAGTCTA
This sequence comes from Neoceratodus forsteri, assembly GCA_016271365.2. Lineage (NCBI taxonomy): Eukaryota > Metazoa > Chordata > Ceratodontiformes > Ceratodontidae > Neoceratodus > Neoceratodus forsteri. Next base: position 421,502,496 of record CM057458.1, read on the forward strand.
CAGGCCAGAACTTTAGCTAATATCTTCAAATCACAATTTAACAGTGATATCGGCCGATATGAGGCACATCATTGTGGATCTGTCCCCTCTTTTGGTATGAGGCATATGACAGCATCATAACACATATCTGGCAAGCTAATCTATTCTGTCTCTTCATTTTGTTGTAACACTTTACGCAACACCCATGCAGTTTGGGCCCCCATCAGTTTATAATACTCCACCAGATACCCATCCGGTCCACTAGCTTTCCCCTTCTGCAATTTTTGGATAGCTTGCATCACCTCTCCCTCCGTTATTGGTTTCCCTAACTTTTCCCTCTGTGTCTCCATGGCTTTGGAACTTTTATCTTCCCTAGGAATTCTAACATCTTCTCTTTGTTCCTATATCACCTGCCTGATATAATCATTGAAAGAAGGCCCGAAGGCCTTCTGCATTTCCTTATCCTTGCTGTGCAGGGTACCCTGATCATCTCACCCCCAAAATTCTATTCATCCTCTTACCTCCTCATGGGTTGACCGCATTTGGATTTATTTCCCCATTCAAATATATATCTCTTGTTAAATAAGTGAACTTGATCCTTTACTAGCCACAACCTCACCAGTGTGAGCTGCTTGTCTGTTCATGCTGTTGTGGCCTCCTACCCTAAATTGTCCTATTCTTAGAAACCCGAGTTCTATTAGTTTCACTTGTTATACAGGAAGCCAGCCATCATCCAGCCTACAAGTCTCCATCCCAACTGGAATTCCAACCCTTCTTTCTCACTTTGTGGACCAGTAGGTATACTAGGTGCCTCAGCCTTTTCCTTCCCTACCCAGTTTTTGGGGCTTTTGCTTTACCTGTAACTCCATCCACCCACCATTTCCCATGTTCTTAAACACCCTTTGTCTCCTCCCTCTCCTCTTCCTCATTTCATCTCTCCCTTCCCACTGCTTCCTACCCTACACCCATCATATCAAATTCCCCCCATCTCATTTCATATAATATGTCCTGGCCTCCCTCATCCACAACACCACCTCAACATTTCCTGCCTTGTCCCACTACTCCTGGCCCTCTGTGCATCAATCCTTCCTGCCCCCTGCTTCTTTGCTAGTCTTCTGTGCCAAAGCCTCCTCCCTCCTTCTTTCACACGCCCTCTTTCCCACCTACTGTATCTACGTATCTACCACCCAGAAGTAGGATTCCACCCTCCAAGTTACTTCTTGTTCTGCTGTTGTTATGAAGGAGACAGTGACCCTAACCCAGGTCCTGTCCTCTCACCCTTCCCAACTCCTCATGGCCTTAAGCTACCCACCTAAAATTAGGAGCCCTGGCCTCAAAATTTCTCTACTTCAGCCTCTCTCTTTAACCCTATCCCCTGATTCGCTAATCCGCTCTGAATCTTGGCTTAACTCTTAAGACTTCTGATGTCAGTATCTCCAGCCCTGGCTACTCTGTGGTCTGTCAAGACTGGTCCAGTAGAAGAGGCAGTGTGACCATCTATATCTCCTCATCAATCCAGTTTACCACTATTCTATCTATTACCCTCCCAGCAGCTTACAAGCTTCTCCTGATAAAGCTCTCACTCCCTTTCTCCCTCTCCATCTTTGTTGCAGGAGTCTACTGTCACCCCAGCCTCCCCTTCTCCACCATCACTGACCTTCAGGACACCTTGTTGTGCCATACCTCTTCAGGTGAGCTGTATATCATGGGTGATTTTAATTTGAATTGGCAGTCCTCTTCTCACTCTAAAACCTGTGACAACATCTCTTCCCTGAACTTGTCACAGTTAATAAATGAACCTACTCGACTTAAGTACTAAATCACAAAACCATCCACTCATTGACTGGGCTCTCACCTCTCACCCGACCAAATAGTTGCAGCTAGCACCCTGCCAGATGCCCTAAGTGATCACCATCTTATCTACATAGTACATAAAATCTACCTGACAAAATCCTCCCCAGGCTCTTACTGACCAGATCATACAAATCCTTGGACCTGTCCCCTCCTCTAGAGGACTTGACAAACACAGATTGGTCTTCCATCCCTGCTGCCACATCCATTGACCAAGCCTTAGACTATTTCAAAACAAAATTCCTCACCATTTGAAATCTCTATGCCCCTCTTAGGTACGCTAGGGTGCATGGAAACCACCTCCCCTGGATTACCCCGAAACTCTTGGCATGCTTGCATGCACATTCCCTAGACTGGAATGCACACAAAATATCAGGATCCCTTGTGGTCTACCAACAGTACTGAGCACTACATAATGCATGCACTAGATTGGTGAGGATCACCAGGGCAGAATACGTCCACACTACCTTCCAAACAAATATAAACCATCCTTCCAGATTCTGGAAGGTACTTCACACCCTATTCTCTCCGCCAGCCCAGGCCACTGTCCCTGTACTCTGAGTTGACTCCTCAGTGTCGGACCCCTAGATGTGACTACAGATTTCAATTTCTAATTTTCCTCCTCTGCCTCTGCTCTTCTGTCTTCCCTCCTCCCTTTCTCCCCTCTCCACACCTCCCTCCCTCCTCATCTGATTGCTTTCAACAATCAACCTCTTTCTCTTTCTCCCCTGTATCCCTCTCTGCCACTCTGAAGGCTCTCCTTGCCCTAAACCCATCCAAGGGTAACTCCCCTTATGATCTAGACTCCAAGCTGCTTTTTCAGTCTGCCCCTACCATCGCCCCCCCACTTCTCTCTTGAACATCTCCTTACCTCTTGCCTCAATTCCATTTGCCTGGAAGCATGCCAAGTCCCACCCCTCCCTAAAGGTGATAACCCATCCACTCCAGGTAACTACTGGCCTATATCACTTCTCCTACCTCTAAACTTCAGGAACATGTGGTGATATCCCAACCTCCTCCCACCTCAACTCCTCCTGCTTCTTCACCCTTTCCAGTATGGTTTTAGAAAGCACCACTCCACTACCACCTCCCTCCCTCCTCAGGCTTACCGACTCCATCCTTAACATGATGAACAGCAGCGACATCCCTCTGCCATTTTCTTTGACTTCACTAAGGCCTTCAGCACTGTTTCCCATCCCTCCTTCTAGCCAAACTCTCTGCAGCTGGGCTTTCAGACAGCACCACAAACTGGTTCCATGCTTACCTAGTGGGAAGAGTTCAACCCGTACAGATTGCTGTCTCTCTATCCCCTCTCCCATCAACAAATGAGTCACCTAGGACTCTGTACTAGGCCCTCTTCTACTTTCAGTCATCCTTAATGATCTTCCCATTGTCTGCTGTGCTACCTCTAGCCACATGTATGCAGACAATACCATCTTGTATACCTCCGGTCCCTGCCCTCCTGATGTGGCACCCAGACTGCAGCATGGCTTTGACAAGGTTCAGCACTGGTTATGCACAAATCAATTGTTCCTGAATGCCAAGAAGACTGTCTTTATAACCTTTGGCAGAAGACAGAGGCTTTCTCAGCTCCTCTTTCCTCTTTCCACACCTTAGATGGGACTATGCTGGAGGACACTGTATCCTTTAGATACCTCAGGGTCTGGCTAGAACAGCACTTCAACTTTTCTGGACACATGGATGACATACTCAAAAAACTGCACCCAAAGCTAGGTGCCATGTACAGAAATCCTGAATACATCCCTCTGCCTGCCTGGCATGCCCAAGACCAGAAAATGATCCTCCCAGTCTTTGACTATGAAGATGTAGTCTACAGTGCCACTCCCAAGACTTCTCTAGCCAGACTGGACGCTATCTTTCATTCCTTCTGTCAGTTCACCATTGACTGCCCTCCTCACACCCACCACTGTGTTCTCTATAAATCTATCTCCTTCCCCACTCTTGATGACAGATGCCATTCCCACTGTGCCAACTTTCTATCTAAATTCTGGTTCAGCTGTCTCCCCTCCTACCACTCATCCTTTCTATCTCCCCCTCCCCACTCCCTCCAAAGCTATGACTCTCAGATCCTGGCTGTACCTCCTAGATCCACCATGGCTGGCCAAGCTGCATTTTCTCACTGTTTCCCAAAACTGTGGAATTATCTTCCCTCCAAATGCCACACAATCTGTCCACTTGCTCTCTTCCCCTGCTACGTAACTTTCTCTCCACTTGTAACTGCTATTAACCCCCACCTCCCTCCCCACCCACTATCCTCCCATTTGTCCTAGGCATATCCACTCTCAGCAGTGTCACCTCCCAATAAGTCTGCACTAAACAAGCATTTGTCAAAGCCGAATGTTTGCTTGCTGGTATTGGCATTGGTAGTGCAGGAGTTAGAGATGCATAATAGGAATGACAGTGAAGTACTGAACTAATGCCAATCCCCACCCCTACCCTGCATAAAGTAACAGGCATTGGGGTGTGCCTTTGCATCGGCCATAATGCTCATGCCATTCCACCTTGTGCTACCCTGCAGACAGTGATAGGTGTCACAGTGTGCCTTGGGGTCTTCGACTCTTATGCTCACCCCATTCCATAAGGAAATAAGGTGAGATGGGTGCAGTATAGGAGAATGAGGTGAACGTTAGTGCCAAAGACCCCAAACCACACCTCAATGCCGGTCAGTGGCTGCAGGGTGGGGGTAGAATGGTGTGAGCATTATGGCTGAGAACCCCAAGCCACACCCTTGATGCCTGTCAGTCTATACAGGGTGGGGCATTAACAGTTGGAAACCCTAATGCCCCAGGAGTTTGCTGGTATTTTCATTCAAAATTTTAGCTTAGACTTTTGGGACCTCCCCTCATTAACAGTGGTACTGAGATTTCACTAATGTGTTCCAAAGCTTGAATTCGCACAGAGACTACACCATTCTGTGCCACAGGTGTGAAATCTCTTTTTGGGCAGGATGTAAAAAATGACAGCTGTACTGTTCATAAGGAGGTGTGCAAAATGGGCAATGTTGAAAATTTTGAGTGAAAATATTGCAAATTTGTAAAGTTATGAGTGTGCCTGGAAACTGCGCAATGTACGCTTGTAACACAGTCATTTTATGGACTTTTGTCACCAAATTTTCAGCATAGGCATTTTAGGACCTCTGCTCATGAACAGTCTCACTGTGATTTTCTTAATCTGTCCTGAACACTGATTTCCCTCAGCGACTGCACTATTCTGCGCCAGAAATGCGAAAACACATTTTGGCCAGGATGTGAAAAATGACAGCTGTGCTGTTCATAAGGAGGAGTGGAAAAATGCCAATGTTGAAAATCTGGAGTGAAAATATTACAAATTTGCAAAATTACAATGGTTCATGGAAATGGCGCAATGCACGCTTGTAACACAGTCATTTTATGGAAATTTGTCACCAAATTTTCAACATAGGCATTTTAGGACCTCTGCTCATGAACAGTATCACTGTGATTTTTGTAATCTGTTCTGAACACTGATTTCCCACAGCGACCATGCTATTCTGAGCCAGAAGTGCAAAAACACATTACGGCCAGGATGTGAGAAAATGACAGCTGCACTGTTCATAAGGAGGTGTGAAAAAATGCCAATGTAGAAAATCTGGAGTGAAAATATTACAAATGTGCAAACTTATGAGTCTGCATGGAAACTGCAAAGCATGCTCATAACACAGTAATTTTGTTGCCATTTTTTCACCAAATTTTTAACATAAGCTTTTTGAGAGCCCACCTCATGAACAGTGACACTGTCATTTCATTAATCAGTCCCAAAAGGTGATTCTGCACAGTGACCATGATATCACCTTTCTGGACCAAATAAAGCAATGACAGTGATTGAATTCATGAGGAGATGTCCCAAGAACCCCATGTTGAAAATGTGGTTCCAAAATTCAAAAAAATGGCCAAGATAGCCACATAAGTTAAAAAAAAACATTTATGCCATTATACAGCTTACCAGCATTTCTTCAGTTTGCGGTCGGCTTTGAAGAGTGCAGATGTGTTCGGTCCACTGAAGATCATTCGCCAGGCTCCAGAGGTAAGTATGGGGTAGGTGGGTGTAGGGAGGTGGGGTGCACAGAGGGTGGGTTGGGAGGGGACACGAGAAACAGCAAGGGACTGTTTTCTTTTAACAGGGTTTTAAAACAAAAGAAGATGAGGATTTTGACATGCTGGGGTGGGCTCCCAGCATGCTACCTGGGTGTATGTTGAGGAGGGAGTGGAGTTGACAGGATTGGGCACCCCTGTTGGCCATACAGTGTGCTGGGGGGGGAGTGTGCATGAACCGAGGGGGATTGGGCATCCCCTTGGCACACAACAAATGGGGGGGTGCATCATGCTGACGGGGATAGGGCTACCACATCAGCAAATGAACTAGGGAGGGGGCATGCTGACAGGGAGCTTGGGTACCTCCGTCGGCTTTAACAGGGACTGGGTGAGGTGGGTGGCGGCTGTCCAGCGGCTTCATGGGGACTATGAGAGGCCAGCAGAGAAGCCATCACCATGTTTATTGAAAGGCCAGATTTGAACAAAGCCTGACTTAGCAAAACCTGCTTTCAGACCAGAAAATTACACGGGGAACAGAAAATTAGACTGGGGGCCAGATTTGAACAAAAACTGCTTTCAGACCGGAAAATTAGACAGGGGCCAGATTTGAACAAAAACTGCTTTTCCAGTGCAGAGTGGAGACCGGAAAATTAGACAGAGGCCAGATGTGAACAAAACCTGCTTTCTCACTGCAAAGCGGAGATACAACTACCACTAGCCACTGCCCTGCACATATTCAGAGCTCCCTTGAACTCGTAGTCTTTCACAGTTATCCTACATTCACCACTGCAATCAGGAATGCCCCGGCATCAGACTGTTCAGAAACACAGCTGATTGTTCCGTGACAAGGTGCTCCCTGATTGCAGCAGTCAATTTCTTTGAGCATAGTGGCACGCTGATTAACTGCTGTCATTGACAGCATGCTCCTCTATTGGCGTGGCAGAGACCAGTCCCAAAACAGACTGCTGCCATTCTCCACAACACTGCTGCTCCTCCACAACCTGCTACTCCAGCAAGCTGTAGCAATATGTTTCTTATGCAAAGCAAACATAAAATGTGTAAATGTTTATATTGTAATATAATATTGAAATGGTGTTCTACACTGTTACTCTCTGTATCTGTTTACCTGCATTGTTGATTTTGCTGTATTTTTGCTTGCTTGTTACTCCTTTTTCCCTCCCCACTTTCCTGAAATGCTGTTGATACACTGCTGCTCGCTGTACCTGTTTACCTGCATTTGTTAATGTTTTGCTATAATTTTTTTTTGCTTGCTTGTTACCACTTTCACCCTCCACCAGGATGCACCTGGAAATGAACAATTTCTGCTCAGTGTGTTTACCTGGGGAAACTTTTCGAATAAATAAATAAAATAAATATATGTGAATACTGTATGTTTATTTTAATTATGTATTATCCTTTGGTATGAACTTCAACCCTTCAGTTAAAATGTATCACTTAACTTTTTAAATAAAACACATCTGAACATATTTTCTTTAAAAAAATCTTGATATCTAATATCAATTAAAACACTATCATGCCTGCTCTACTACATGTATACAGACTCTGTATATTATCTCTCACATTTACTATTTTTTATTGTTTCATATACTTTACCGCAGTTTCATTTATATGTTCATACAAACTTTATCTACATGTACTGTATTCTTAGGAGAACGTACATTTATGTAGTGTGCCAGTGTAACAAAATATATTTATATCTGTTTCTCTCTCTCTCTCTCTCCTCTTCTCACCCCCAATAACTTTTGCCAGGGACTCCTGGGTTTCATTACATTGCAAGAGAGGATATTTTAACTTATCACCTACTTTATTCTTCCTTCTTTTCCCACATTTCCTCCTCATCTGTTTCTATCCTGGGTTGCATTATCTGACAATAGAGCCTCTTGGACCTGCCCATTCTTACAAGTAGCACCACATGGTGTCGGAACCATCCATTGCTCAACCCGACACAAAATGGTGGACCATGATAGAAAAATGTACCCACACTGTGGGTGTCGTAAACTGTTTTAGTTGCTTGTCTGTTTTACACAAATGTAAACAACTGAGTTTTGATACTGCGTATAACTGGAAGTACATTCTAGACAGGACCTTGGTGCTGGGTCTGCATCCAGCCTTCCATCTAGAGCATAACTGGATTTAACTAATTAGTGTGAGTAACCTTCAAATAAATCAGGGTTTATTTCAAAATTAAAATCTGTAGAAAGTACTTAAAAATACCCCAGATAAGGCTGTTTTTTGCTCAGAAATAGCTAAAAAATGTCTTGAATTTGAAATACTTTGGGTTTAGTTATATACTGCCTCAAGGGTAGTATTTTTGCTGTTTTAAAAATGTAAATGTTAAAATAGGGACACTATAAACAAACTATAATAATGTGGTTGTAAATGTGCTGAAGGAAAATAGCCAGTTTTGTATAAGGATAATTTGTATGCCACAGAAGAAGCTGCTTTGGCACCTGCAAAATTGCAGGAAACTTACCTTTACATCTGCAAAACTGTGGGAACACCACTTTCACACCTGCAAATCTGTATAAAACCCACTTTCCCAAATACTTACAGTGCACCTGCAAAACTGTGTAATACCTGCTTTCACAATTATTTAAACATATTGGGCTCCATAGTCAAAGATCTCAGCTTGCTCTTGAAAAGTCCCTATACTCAGTGCAAAATAGAACATTGCCCTCAAGTGGCTACTGTATATTCAATCAGGATTGGAGGAAACTGTGAGTGCCCTCAACATGTTTGAATGGCAATATAGCCTAGATGTTCAGTAATGAGCTGTGAATGAGATTAGTGCATCCAGCAGACCTGGGTTTGAGTCCCACAATCTCAATGCTCCCATATTGACTCAAACCCAGGTCATCTGATCCCTATTGACATACATTATTTAACAAATTCCTGGTGTTTAGTGGTACCACCCACCCTCACCTGATCTCCAGAAAAATTAAATGCCTGGTGCCCAGAGTGTCCTACCCCCTCCAGGTATCCCCCTACAACATCCATTGCCATTTACCCCCCTCCCACACACACACACAGCCCTGAGATGGCAGCCAGCAGTTACCCTCGACTCACCTCCCTGGTCAGCCACCATCTGCTGCACATAAATCATTTATCAATCTGCCCTGCTGTATATTGATACAGGAGTTGTGGTAGGGGGAAAAAACAAATATGCTCTCTTCAGACTTCATTTTTATTTTACCCAGTTCTATTTTTGTTTATAACTTGGCCAAACTGAAAGTCTTTTACACCAAACATGAGTGATAGATGTCAGCCCATGCATCCACATGGCCACATCAGTGGTGATACATAACTGCCCTCCAGAATGGGTGTTTGGTGGGGAAGTGCCTAACACCCATTTTGAGTGGAAGTTATGAGTCTTCATGATGTGGACACAAGGGGGTGGAATACAAAAGCTGTCACCCAAGCTTGGTGTAACAAGTTTTGGGCTGGACCAAGGCAAGGCAATTCTATCTACCTGGCACTCAATCTCAGGGCTCTGGGCACCTCACAATGTATACAGCAGTCAATAAACTTAAAGGGACTCTATCCGCCTTTGTGATTATTTTTAAACTGCATGTAATCAAGATTTCTGGAGCATGCACTAGCAATCTGAAATGTATATATGTCAGGAGATTTGTACAGTAGTCCAAGATATTTATTATGTTTATCAAAACTGTATTGCTGCCATCCAGATGGAAATGTCCTTAGCGCATGTCCACGGAAAATGGCACTGAACAATGGGTAAACTCATTCATGAACAAGTTAGTTATTTTTCATCATATATGAGAAAAAGCATGTGTCTCTTACTGTTGATGCTACTAATTTCTACAAAGAGATTCCTGTTCAAAAACGAGCAGTCTAACCTGTTTTATTTTTTAGATGAAAACTGAAGCCATTACTCCAGACATGTGCAGCCCAGCGACATGGCTTCAATTTTCATATGCAAAATAAAAGAGAAATAAAATAGCACTGCCAAAGCAGCCTTTTATTTCTTCTAAAATCATTTCAAGATAGCACTGCACTCTGTATGCAAGAGGTTTTCATCATTTGCATGGATGCAGTGGTGTATTTAGTGCACCGGTCTAAGTGTCTCTTTCAATATAACATTGGCCTGCTAACAGCCTGTTGGCTGTGCTATTTCCAGTTAGAGCTGGCACAAGTTCTGTTTGAATTATGCTAATTGTTTGAATATGTGGACCATCTTGTATATGTGAAACTGTGGAAACACCACTTTTGCAAATACTCTGTCACTTTTAAAATATATGGAATGTTTTTTTTTCATTTTTTCATTTTTGCAACACATGAGTAAAGCTAATAAGAACCAGGCACTAACTTTGGCACCCTCTCTCCAAGGAGTGGTGTGTGAGTATTTTTTGTGCCTGGAAAGGCTGTGCAGATGTTATAAAAATGCCCACAACCTGCATCACATGGTCATTCAAATCCTGAGAAACACCATGCAACACATTTATCAAGGGTTAGAGGAATTGCTTTACCCTAACATCACATTCCTTCCTGTTGTGGCATTACACTTCAACATTAACTGATAATTTAACATAGTTTTTGCAATGAATGGTACTTGAAGTTGGTTGCAGCAGTGTATGTCTACTGGGACATCTGAGTAGCTACCCTGATGTGGTCACTGACTAGGCAACATCAAAAGTGATGTCAACCAACCGAGTGCAGTGTAAGAACAGAGGACAATAAATAACATCATGAGCAGTCATATTTCTGTTGAGAAAAAATAATGTCAAACATCTAATCAAATAAGTAAATACTGGGGACATTACATGAACACAAGTTAATTAAACTGAAAGATTTCTGAACTTGTAGCTAAAAGCAACCTTTTCATGTGCCAGGTTGAGTTGTTGCTTTAAGCAGGCAAACTGTGCTGGTGATTATTCAAGTACATACTATTCCAATTCATAACAAAATCACCTCCATCAGGTAGCATATTTAGGAAACACTAACAATTTAGGATGCAATTATTATTGTTATATACCACGAATTCATCAGCATGAATCATTCAAATCCACATTTTCACAATTAGATAATCACAAGAGCCTGCTTTATTGTGTGATTGTACTTAATTAACTATTGGTATTGTCTGATACATCAAAACTATATCTAAAAGGGAAAACATATATCAGATAACAGGGAAATCAAAACTGCCCCATGCTCCAGAATGCCAAGATGTTTCCATAGATATCAGGAACAAGACAACGTCCCCTTAAATGGGAAATCTACATTAATTCTTACAAAGAGGCTCTGTAGATGAAAGGGGGCTGTTTTATGGTATTAGTCATCACTGGGCATGACACACAAATGGTAGTAAAAAGGGAAATAATGTAACCTAAGTGGGAATTAACCCCAGGCCCCCTGAATACTGTCCAGGTGTTCTACCAGCTGAGCTGTCAGGTCAGATTGTTTGTCTGGGCTTACCGTGACCACTTCTTTTCATCTTCATTCTGTAAATCCTGCAACTAGAGACATTTTTAGATGGAATGGATTTTTTTTTTCTGTAGGGCATTATCTGCCACAAAGCTACTACATAACAGAATGAGAAAGAATGGAAATGGCCATGGGAAGTCTAAGCTAAGCAGCTAAATTGGTAGAGCACCTGAATGGTATTCAGGGAACCTGGGTTCAATTCCCACTTCAGTTGTACCATTTCTCTCCCTCTACAAAGAAAATTCATTGTGCATGTGATACCACTTGTATTCTCTAGTGGTTAACATGATCCAATGACAATCAAAAGCAAATAGGGACCACTCTAGTGGCCCAATGCAACTTGAAACATCACAAATCACAAATGGGGCAAAACCATATTCCTTCCTAATTTAACAAACACAAATCAGGAACTAACATTTCAGTTAATGCAAAGAATGTAAAAACTACTATGGGGCAAACCAGGGCAAGATGACTCCAAGGGTATGTCTCAAAATCAACAGAATATAAAAACAAATAAGCAAACTAAAATAATAATAAAAGCAAGAAACACCAGACAACTAGGTATATTATACATGAAATGCCCTATGATAAACCAGCAGTGCTACCATTCCTGCAAAAGGGTTAAGGTCCAGTCTTGTAAGTCACTCTAACTGGAAAGATGGTATCATAATAAAATGTTCCATAACAGTTCTTCCTCTGAGAGGTTGCCTGCAGCCACTCCTCCGTAGGGGGTATTACACACATACCACAAATAGGCAGAATTACAAATAATACAGAGGTTATTTACTACCTTAAAGAGCAGTGCTGATGCCTTTTGGAAAACTTTGGCAAACATAATATTTAGACACAAATTAGCTTGTATTTCATATGTTTCAATAGATTTCTTCTCTCCCTAGTGCTCTGCAGCAGAATTTTCTGATTTCTGCGGCAGGGCTCCTTGGTTTCTGCAGCACCATTTTCTGATTTCTTCGGCATGATTTATTCATTTCTCTGACAGAATGCAGTCCTACCATTGGTTAAATATGATGTGATGTCATCAATGATATCATTTGCTAAGCACAAAGGAGGGGCTTCAAGATAAACAAGATGGGAAAGAAAGCCTGACAGTATGGAAGAACAGTATATTTGAATAAACATTCACAAAAAGCAGTGAATTTTGTGGCACTATATACATTCTGCAGCATGATGCAAATTCTGCGGAAAATTCCACAACCGTAGAGTCACAGAATTCAAGGGGCCTTGTTTATTACTGAAGAAATTTCCACAAAAACAATATCTTTATCCCTGAAAGTTCATCTGCCTGTACAGCTTATTCTCTACTTTAGAAACATAGAAACATAGAATTCGGCAGCAAATAAGGACTGCTTGGCCCACCCAGTCTGCTCATTTCCCTACCTAATGGATAAGCTGCAGATCCTAGTTAACCAGCAGCCTACTTCTTTCTACTCCCGCCCCCTAGAATTGCCTTATGACTGTCCCATGCATGCTTGAATTCAGCCACTGTTTTTGACTCCACAACCTCCACTGGAAGGCCGTTCCATGCATCCACAACCCTCTCTGTAAAAAAATACTTCCTTACATTACCTCTAAGCCACCCCCCCTCTATCTTCAAATTGTGCCCCCTTGTTTTTACACACCTCTTTTTTTGAAAGATGCTACCCTCTTGGACTTTGTTGATTCCCTTGAGGTACTTGAAAGTTTCTATCATGTCCCCCTTCCCTCTTTTCCTCGGGGCTATACATATTAAGCTCCTTTAGTCTCTCTTTATATGTCTTCTGGTGCAGACCCTGCACCATTTTAGTTGCCCTCCTCTGGACAGCTTCCATCCTGTCTATGTCCTTGCGGAGATTGGGTCTCGAGAACTGCACACAGTACTCCAAATGGGTCTCACCAGCTGTCTGCACAGAGGGATAGCAACTTCTTGTTTTCTACTGGTGATGCCGCTCCCTGTGCATCCCAGTATTCCCCCAGCCCTCCTTACTGCCCTCTCACATTGCTTGCCCACCTTTAAGTCATCTGATATGACTACCCCCAGGTCCCTTTCCATTTTTGTTGTTGTTAGTATCTCACCCTCCCATTGTGTACTCTTCCCTTGGGTTTTTGTTTCCCAGATACATTACCTTGCACTTCTTAGCATTCAATCAAAGCTGCCATACATTTGACCATTCCTATAACCTTGCCAAGTCCCTTCTCATCCTTTCCACCCCACCTTGTGCATCAACTCTGTTGCAGATCTTTGTATCATCTGCAAAGAGACATATTTTCTTCCAGTCCCTCTGCAATGTCGCTTATAAAGACATTGAAGAGGACCGTCCTAATACTGAACCTCACTGTACCCCACTAGTAATCCCCTTCTTCAGAGTGGACTCCATTTACTATTACCCTCCGTGTCCTATTCTCCAGCCAATTCTTTACCCAGGCTATCATCTTGGGACCCATCCCAGGCTGGGTAACTTGTATATTAATCTTTGTGTGGACTGTGTCAAATGCCTTGCTAAAGTCTAGGTAGTCCATGTACATAGCCCTCCCTGATCTACTACTTTGGTCACCCAGTCAAAGAAATCTATTAGATCTGTCTGGCATGACCTTCCCGCTGTGAATCCATGTTGCCTTGGGTCTTGTGCCCTCTGGCCTCTAGGTACTCGACAATTCTTTCCTTCAGAAGTGATTCCATCATTTTCCCTATCACTGAGGTTAAACTAACAGGTCTGTAGTTTCCTGCTTCTGCCCTGCTCCCACTTTTGTGAAGGGAATCACATCTGCCCTCCTCCAGTCCTCAGGTACCACCCCATCCTCCCATGATTTGTTAAAGAGGGTAGTCTGTGGTGTCACTAGTTCTACCCTTAGTTCTTTAGAATTCTGGGATGAATCCCATCAGGTCCCATTGCTTTGTCTACATTTCAGTTTAAAGAGTTCTTTCAGAACCCTTTCTTCTGTAAATGGACTGGTATCGAGTTCTGTATCCAGAGTGTTTCTATTGTTTGTTTTAGGTACCTCCCCCTTCATTTGTAAATACTGAGCAAAAATATTTGTTTAGTATCTCTGCCTTTTCACCGTCACCCTCTGCCCACCCTCCCTTTATTGATCCTCACTATCCCTCCCTTGGTCTTCCTTCGCTCCCTGATGTACCTAAAATAGGTTTTATCCCCCTTCTTAACTGAGTTGGCTATCTTTGCCTCGGTTCGGGCCTTTGCTGTTCTGACTGCCTTCCCAGCTTCCTTTTTCTTTAACTGATACAATTCTCTGTCCTGCTCCTTCTGTGATGCCTTGTACTTTCTGAATGTTTTCTTTTTCTCTTGAACCTTCACTGCCACCTCCTTTGAGAATCATAGTGGTTTCTTACATTGTTTTGTTTTGTTTATTTGCTTCACACAAAGGCTTGTTACCTCTGTGATGGCAGTTTTATTATTCCTATTGTTCTTCCACCCTCCTTCCTGCCCATTTGCTAGTGCATTCCTTAGGCACTCACCCATTTTGGCAAAGTCAGCCTCCTGAAGTCCAGTACTTTTGCCTTTGTATGGCTTGACTCTATTGCTGTGTTTATTGTGAACTATACTGTTCGATGGTTGCTAGTTCCCAGATGGCTACCCACTTTCACATCTGTGATCCTCGCTCCATCTCCATTTGAGAGAACCAGGTCTAAGATTGCTCCTCTTGAGTGGGTTCCAATACTAGTTGTCAAGACGTGCCCCGAGGGCATCTAGAATAACTCCACTCTTAGAAGTGGCTGCTGCAACTGCACTCCAGTTAACATCTGGCATATTCAGATCAGCCATCAGCAATATCTCCCCTTTTTCTGCCATTCTAAGTATACATTCTATCATTTCCTTGTCCATTTCCTCCCCCTGAGAGGGGGGTCTGTATACAACCCCTGTGAGGATTGTGGTGCCATTGCCTGTCTCCAAATTGACCCACAGTGCTTCTTCTCCTCCCTGATTACCTTTTTGTTCTGTTGCTTTGATTCCTTCCCTTATGTAGAGAGCTACTTCTCCTCCTCTTTTACCCTCCCTGTCCTTCCTGTAGCTAGTGTATCCTGGTATATTTATGTCCCAGTCATGGTTCTGTGTACCATGTTTCTGTGACTGCCACGATATCCAGATGTTCCTCCTCCATCAAGGATACTAATTCAGGAAGCTTGTTACCCAGACTACGGGCATTGGTACTCATTGCTCTTCATTTCTTTGATGGCTTTACCTTCTGTAGCAGCATCCCCCACTGACCTTTCTACCTTGGTCTTCTTCTCATTTAGTACCCTGTTTTGTAGGGAGAGGCTGGGATTTTTCTGCTGCTTATCAGTGCCTCCCCCCTTGACTAGTTTAAAAACTTGCCAATGAAGCATTTAAACCAATTGCCTAAAAGACTTGTTCCCTTCCTGGACAGATGCAGACAGACCATCCTGCCAGTATAGGCTGGTGTCCCTCCAGGTGGAACCCCAGTGCCCAATGAAGCCAAACCCTGTGCTCCACACCATTTTTAACCTATCTGTAAACTGCATGGTACAAGTACCGCCTCACCCATGCCACTAACAGGCAGCACCTCTGAGAAGGATACTGTGTGTGCTATTTGCCTTAGGCCCCTCCCCAACTCTACAAAGTCCTTCTGCACTGCTCTAATCTCATGATGACCCAAGTCATTTGTCCCTAGGTGGACAATGATGTCCAGCTCAGACTCCCGTGCTACTGTTCTCGTGTTTAAATTATAACCTTCTGTTGTGACATCACAGTCTGTTGCCATAAGTACAGCATTATGACATCAGGTAAAGCAAAATATGAGCTGATGAACCCTTCAGGAACAAATATCCTGTTTTCACATATATGACCTCAGTAGTAAATAATGAGGATAAGGAATACAGAGCTAATGAGAAATATAAGCTGCCTTGTGCCCAAATATTATGTCTTTCAACATTCTTTTCAAGGCATAAGTGGCCCTTTAAAAGGGAACAGTCAACACTAAGAACTCCACACCCAAGTATGTGTCTGGTCACAATTTGCAGTTTCTGCATTAACAGTAGATTTCATCAGGCTGATTTTGCTGACTCTCAAGCTGACATTTGTGATAACCAGAAATCCTAGAATTCCCTGCAGCTGATGCTAGAATTGGGCTGCAACAGTGTGAGATCCAATAGCCTGCAGTGTATGTTAGAGTTTTTATAAACTCTGATCTTTGTTTGCTGGTTCTGCTGTCCTCATGAGGCTAAGTATAATCAGAGAGGACTGTACTTAGCCATGGGAGAGCAGCAGGACCCGCAAACATCTGCTCTGAGTTTATAAGAGCTCTAATATGCACTGCAGCCTGTTCCATCCCCCACTGCTGCGGCACAGTTTTGACATGAGCTGCAGGGGATACTGGAATTTCTGGTTACACCAAATGCCAGCTTGGAAGTCAGCAGAATCAGCTTGATACAGTCTACCATACTACAACAAACAGCAACAAAAATGTATTGTTGCACACAAAGTGCAAATTGGAACCAACTCCACAGCTAGGTGTGGGGCTCTTAGTTCTGATTGTTCCCCTTAAAACTACCACTGCATACCCAAACGTATCAACTGTATACCAAGATTCTTTGAAAAATTATCTGCTTACGTTTTTACAATTTTTGTACACGTGTACACGTTTTCACCCTATTCCTGATGCATTTTCTTAAAACCATAAAATGTTTTCATGATTTTCATAAAGGTGCAGAGTACTATAAGGTTTAATTTACTTTCACTTTAGTTTGATAACTGGGGAAAGACAAAAGAAAAAATGAAGATGGAAGGATACTATTCTCCATTCATTAGGTAGCAGTAGGTAGTAAGTTTCCTTTTCTCAGTAGCAAATTAAGTGATGGGATGCCATCTGGTTAAGTGGCTACAGCACAGAACTATAAACCTGAAGATGATGGGTTCAGATCCCACCACAGCCATTGGCTCATTTTTATCATTGTGTGACCTTCAGCAAGTCATTTGACCTCTCATTGCTTTTTCTTGTTAAAATTGATTTATGCAAGAAAATCCAACTGACTTGCATCATTTTCCATCAGAGATGCATTGCTTTGACCCAGTTTTATAATTGGGGGCCTGAAGCTACAGTGTGGTTGTATATTTATTTTAATAATCTTTGACAAGAAAGCCTCTAGTGGATGCAGAATAAGTTGTGAGAGACAGTAAATAGATTTAGTAGCAGACATATCAAGGACAGCAAAAAACACATTAGACAAGCACACGTATAAGAGGGATGCTCAAACTCACACAGGGAGGCTGTGATGACATTTGAATGTGTAATGTATTTATTTGTAATTTGTGACAAGGATAGGCACACTCAAAACATAGAAACAAAAACTAGTACAGTAACAGATAAAGGCCTAGCGACTCATCCAGTCTGCCCAAGCCTGTCTAGTTTGGGACTGTGCCTCTGGCAGTCCTCCCTACTTCCCCCAACCCCACCCCAGTCTGCCTTCGTACACACTATTCCTGTGTGCCTTTTCCATCTCCAGTTGAACCTTTCCATTGTTTCAACATTAAAAACTTCCTCTGGGAGTTTGTTCAAGTCCATCACCACATTTTCTTTACAAAACGTTCTTCCTGACATCCTTCTAGAACCTCTTTCCCCCTGCCAGTTTCAGGGAGTTATCCAGGGTACCTGTGTTACCACTCACTGTGAACAGCTCCCTGCTGTCCGCCATATTTATTCTGCAGGGTCCTTGGACATGTCAGTCATGTTGTCTCTATTTTCCTGTCTTCCAGCAGGTGCATGTTGCGCTCTCCAAGTGCTCCTTTTTGGACCTACCTGGTTGCCCCAGTATTATTTTGGTGGCTCATCTCTGCATTGTTCTAACATTTCCATGTCCTTCCTCAAATGTGGGCTCAAAAATGACACATAATACTCTGAGTACGCAGTGCCAGCCAGGATGCAATGCAGCAATTCTGCAGATAATGCAAAATGTTGCAGTATGTTGCAGGGCACAGTGTAATTCAACGGCAGTTAAGCTGTTTTGCCATGCAGTATTTTGTGATATGTCATTTACTGCAAGTTATTGCATTGCATTGTGGCTAGCTCTGCTGTAACTGTGAACCAAAGATCTCTACGGGGGCTGTATTACCACTCTCCTTCTAATAGTAATCCCTCTCTCTATGTGCTCCATCATCTGATTTACCTTACCCACAGCCCAACTACATTGTGCCAATGCCTTCATGTTCTACATTATCAAGGCCCCCAGATCCCTTTCCTCAGATGTGTGCTCCACTAGCACCCTATTCAACCTATACTCTGTTCTCAGGTTCTTGGTCCCTTTGTATATTACCTTGCACTTTTTCAAATTAAATTTCAGCTGTCACACACTTGATTACCTCTCCAGATTGTCCAGATCTTTTTTATGGCCCTTTTCTCCTCCTCAGTATCCACTCTTCCACAAATCTTAGTGTCACCTACCAAGAGGCATATCTTTCCCTGCCCCCCATGCCTATATCACAAAATACATTAACGAGGACCATTCCTAAAACCAATCCCTGGGGCACCATGCCCATAACTTCCCTTTCCCTTGAGTTCTCCATTTAGAACCCCCCAGTCCTCCCACATTATTTTTTTTTGGCTATATCTTCTTCTGCTGGCTATCATCCAGACGGAACCCCCAGCCCCATCTCCTGGTGTCCACCATCTTGCCCTCCGGGATTTCCCATCCCCAACCAGAGACCAGATTCAGTGTGGCCAGCACCGTGGCTGGCCGAAAGCAGAGCCTGCAAAGCGCCCTCCACCATTGTGCTGTGGCATCTTGAGTTTCCTTGTTTTTCTCCCCAGGAGTTGAGGCGTGCAATGACGCCCACTGAGAGGAGCATGCATGCTTCTGCACGTCCTCCCTCCAAGCATCTGCCCCAACTCCTCCCCCTTCTGCAGTGTGGCGCCCTGTCCTCGAGCCTCTGCTAGGCGGTAGGCAAGCGCCAACCACTGAGGACCCCCTTCTCCTGAGAAGGAGAGCAGCCCATCAGACGTTCAATCCTTCTCCACCCCTGCCAACCCCTGGTGGCACATGATTGTTCCCGAACATGGGTCACCGACATAGCATGAGGTAAGGCATCCAGTGCCTCAGCCCTCAGCACCACCAAGCTGGCATTGGTCCTCCCACTTAACCAATTTTTTTTCCACCTGCAATCATTTCCGACACCCAGGTCACTCAAGTTCTTTATCAGTCTCACATGTGGGCAGATTCAAAGGCTTTGCTGAAATCTAGGTGCAAGACATCAACTGCCTGACCCCTATCCACAGCCCTTGTTACCCAGTCAATGAACTAAAAATCAGATGCATTTCACAAGACCTCCCATTTGTAAATCCATGTTGTCTAGAACTCTGAAGGCCATTGGCCTCAATCAATTCCATTATCCTTTCTATAATTATAGTAGTTTCCCCCCTGTAGACATTAGGATGACTGGTCTATAGTTACTTGGTTCATCACATTTCCCACTCTTATATAGGGGAACTGTATTTGCTGTCCTCCAATCCTCCATCACTACCTCATCTCCAGAGAGCAATTGAAGAGATTCTTCAGCCATTCTACCAGGATCTTTACCATCTCATTCAAAATTTTTTACAGAAACATAGAGACATAGACCATGATGGCAGAAAAAGACCAGAGGTCCATCCGGTCTGCCCATATTCCCTATAATCCCTGGAACCTTCTCTGGAACCTGTTGTTCCTCCAGGGTACTAATCCTCCCCATCCTATCCCCATTCTCCTTCCTAGTCTTGTCACCCAAGGTGACCACTATTCCCTTCATTCTATCCCATGCCTGCTTGAATCCCTGACTGTGTTTGCACCCACCACCTCATCTGGGTGACTGTTCCAAGGTTCCACCATTGTGACAATGTGACCCCGAGTTGGTATTCAGGGTAAAGAATTCTCCACAGTTTACCTTGTTAATTTCTCTAAGGAACTTGAAGGTCTCTGTCATGAGCCCCCTGGCCCCCAAACCTCAGCCAGCCCAGTAGGACCTCCTGTTTGCCGAGAGGATCCTCCATTTCAAGAACTCATGAGCAGGAGTAAGGGTTTCTGGAAGACCTACCAGCCTTCCTTTTCCCGGTGGGAGGGTGGATTCTGCAATTTCAAGTTCCCTTGACTCTGCACTACTTTCACTATTTAAATTCCAATACGGCCACTGGCTACATCTTGCCTAAGTAGTTTGGGTATGATAACTGAGCAGTACTATCTGTCAAGGCACACAGTCTATTCAAAAACCCTTCTGTTAAAATGTTAAATCACACAATCAGACCCCCAGGCAGAGATGATAAGAAAATCATAAGAGTTTACCTAAAATAAAAAGCAATACAGAAAAGTCTACAGTTTGGAAGAACTTTAAAATGCAGACAATAACAAAAATAAAACTGAATGGTTTACAGAAAACACTAGATTCTGTTATTCTAAAACTCACATTGTTTTGATGTTAGAGTTTAGACAAGGTTTTAAATGTCCTTGTAGAGATGAGTCCTTAAGCAACAATCGTGTAGCAAGGTTGTATTCCAAGACAATTTCTCTGAATGTCCTTTTAAAAAGAAAACTTCAGGTGCTCTCCTTGGTGAAAAGTCTTGGTTTCCAAAATAATTCTGACTTAAAATTAGAATTTTCTGTTCAGTATGTGACAAGTCAAACTTTCCACACACTCAGGTCTGGTTTTAGATTTTTCCAGGCCTACACATATACTTCTGGTCTTCAAGTATATGCCGGCTGGACAGACTATCTGATTTCCAACTAAACTGTTTTCCAACTGCCCTGAGTTCAAAATGTGTGTCTTATACATACAGGCTGGTCATCTTCAAGCCCCAACCACAGTGTGATGAGGTGCAACAGTTTACCTTTCCCTGTAAGTGTCATTGTGGTTCAATGTCAGGTTTCATGTCCACCCCAATGACATCTGGTCCATGCATTTGGCTTAACCCCTCATCCTTAGGTCATCCCCCTGACCTCTTCCTGTCATGGAAAGCTAGATACCCAGTTTTCTTTAAGAGTTATGATTTCCTGGGTCCATAAAACTGTCTCCCTTATCTGGATATATACCAGATTCACCCTAGTCATTAGAACAATTAAGGCTATTTTTGTAAGTTCCTTCCTAAAGCCTTTTAAAGAGACAGTGTCTTAATTGTAAAGTACATTACAGCATATACAATATGAACCCACATGAATGAATGTAGGCCTATCATGCACATTCCTTCCTCCTGAAACAGAACCTGAGGGGAACATGCCCCTGTTGGAGGCAGTTCTCCCCAGTTCTGTTATAGATCCAGTATGCATGATAGGCCATCTGCGTTCCCATTTTTGGATCCAGGCCTATGCGAAATCTCCATGTCATAAACCTGGAAGGCAATACTCCTTCTCAGAAGTTTCCCATTTGTTTTTCCTATTTGGCCCAACCATATTAACAGTTTGTGGTCTGTTTGGATTTTAAAATTCCTCCCATAAAAGTATGGTTCCAGTTTTTTTTTAATGCCCAAACTAAGATGAGACATTCCTTCTTAACTGATGAATAGGCCTGTTTCCATGCAAGCAGCTTCTTGCTTAAGTATACAAGGGGGTGCTCTCTCCCCTGATTGGATACTTGGCTGAGGACTGCCCCATTCTCACATCTGAGGCATCTGTCTGTACCACAAATGGCCTGTTGTAGTCTGGGCTAGCCAGCACTGGGACCCTGCATGGCAAGGTTTTCAGCTGTGTGAAGGTCTGCTCACAGGATGTGTACCATTTTACCTTTCTTAGGCTTATTCTTTTATCAGCAACCCAGATAAAGGAGCAGCCAGGGAGCTGTAGTTGGTAACAAATTTTCAATAATACCCTGCTGTCCCAAGGAAGCTCCAAACTTTTCTCTGGGTTTCAAGTGTAGGCCATGACGCAATAGCCTCTAACTTTGCTTGGTTTGGGCGAAGTTGGCCTTGCTACACCACATGTCCAAAATAAGCAACCTCTGCCATGGTCACCTGACACTTTTCTGCCTTAATAGTCAGACCTGTGGCCTGTATTCAGCCCAACACCTCCCTCTGGTGTATCAGGTGTTTCTCCCAGCTATTGCTGAAGACAGCAATATCGTCCAGGTAGGCGACTGCAAAGTCCTCCATATCATGTAACACCTGGTTTACGAACTGCCAGAATGTAGCAGGGGCATTCTTCATCCCAAAGGGCATAATCTTGAACTTGAACAGGCCGATTGGGGTGAAGGATGCTGTCCTTGCCCTAGCCCTGTCAGTCAGTTCCACCTGCCTGTACCTTTTTGTCAGGTCTACTGTAGTCAAGTATGCCACCTCTCCCAGTTTGTCAAGCAGTTCATCTGTGCATGGCATTGGGTGGGCATCAAATTCTGTGATGGCTTAAGCCCATGATAATCTACACAGAATCATGTAGTCCCATCCAATTTTGGTACAAGGACTACAGGTGAGGCCTAGGGGCTGTCAGATTTCTGGATCACCCCTAGATCCAGCATCTCCCCCCCCTTCCTCCTAAAGTCCTTAAGAACTGTCTCTGACACCAGGTAAGCTGACCTATGTATGGGTGGTTGGGACCCTGTGTCTACGTCATGCACCGCTAGCAGTGTCCATCCAATCTTTGCCATAAATAAAGGGGCAAAGTCTCGCAAAATGGTCCTCAATTCTTGGGCCTGTCCAGGTGTCAACTGGGGTGACAGCATGATGGTCTTCACAAAGGACACCTGCTTGCTCTGACTAACAAGTCGAGAAGGTGGTCTTCCCCATGTAGCTGTTCTCCAGGACTGCAAACCGCAAGTACCATTTCAGCCCTATTAAAATATGGCTTCATCATGTTCACGTGATACATTCTGTGAGTGTTTTTTCAGTCAGGTAACTCTACAATGTAATTAACATTGTTTACATTCTGGACTACCTTATATGGCCCTGTCCACTCAGCTTGCAGCTTGTCCTTTTGGACCAGGATCAGAACCATTACCTCCTGTCCTACCCCATACAACCGAGCTCTGGCTCCACAATCATACCAGGTCCTTTGTTTTTGCTGGCCAGCTGCCAGGCTGCTCTGGGCCATGCCCATAAGCTCCTTCAGTGTCTCCCTGAATTTTAACACATACTCCACTATGGGAGTCCCTTGGGTGGCATGCTTACCTTCCCAGTCCTCTCATATTAAATCTAGGGGCCCCCTCACACAGTGTCCATACAAGAGCTCGAAGGGTGAGAACCCAGTTCACTCTTGTGGCACTTCCCTGTAGGCAAACATCAAGTGGGGCAGATGTTTCTCCCAGTCCTGCCCATGCTGTTCTGCAAATGCCATAAGCATAGTTTTAAGGGTCCCATTAAATCTATCTACGAGACCATTGGCTTGTGGGTGGTAAGGCATTGTGCACCTCTGTACGACACCACTCTTCTCCCACAAACACTTCATTAGGTCCAACATGATGCTACCTCTCGATCAGAGATAACCTCCTGTGGAACCCAACACGAGAGAAAATCCCTCAGCAAAGCATCTGCCACCCTGTCTGCCTTAGTGGAGAACAGCACGATGGATTCGGGATAGCGGGTAGCATAATCAACAACTATCAATATATACCTTTTCCTGAGGGACTTGGGGTATTCAAAGGACCACAATATCCATTCCAATCTTCTGGAATGGCTCTTCCACAAGTGGTAAGGGTATCAGGGCAGCCTTGGCTTTGCTTCCAGCCTTCCCATTTCCTGACACCGGTGACAGGATTTGCAGTATTCCTTCACCTGCTTGGTAATATTGGTCAATAGAAATTGTGGGTTAAGATCATCATAGTGCGAGCAATGCCCAAATGTCTGGACAAGGAATATCATGAGCTACCTTGAGTAGTGACCCATGATACTCCTGGGGAACAACAAGCTGCCTGCCCATCACCCTCCTCTGTCCTGATGTCTTGTGTATAACAGTCCATTGTTCCAATACACTCTGTGCTTTCCATCACCTCCTGTGTCCCATCAGACTCTGCACAGGTCCTCAGCTTTCTAAGCTAGGGTCTGTCCGTGCTGCTGCTAAGTCTTCCCACTTACCCAGAGCATGGGGATGCCCTATCAGTTCCCAGGCTGAGGTCCATAGCTGTGGCAGTAGGGGACTCAGTATCACAACCTTCCCTTCCCCTGGACTATATGTCACCCTTCCCTCCTGAGAGCAGTCTTTAGTAGCAGTTGGGTTAACTGCCACTAGGGGAAGTTCCATCCCCCTGTTATTACCCTCTTTTACAAGAGCTACAGGTCAGCTGATCTGTCTCCCAACCTCTCCTGTCTGAATTTCTGTGGGGTCCTGAAGATCACAGGAGCCTCTATTCTTTTGGCACCTGGTCACAGCACAAACTACTCCTCGTGGAACATCATTCCCAACAATAACATCCATAATGAGTTTTTCAGCTACAACCACCTTTCTTGCTCCTTCACCTGCATCTCCCCAATCCAGGGTAACACTGCCTAATAGGTAAATTTTCCTTTCCCCTGTGTAATCCCTCACAGAGACAAACTGATTTGGCAGAATGTGTTCAGCCCCCACCAAATCCCCTTTCACCAGGGTAAGAGATGCTCCTGTATTCCTTAGCCCCCTAGTTTGTACCCCATTCACCATGACTGGGTGAATGTGCCCCCTCATATTGTTAGAGGGAGCCTCAACAATGCAGTGGACTATTGTCTCTGATTGCACAGGCCCTTTTACCTTTTAGGCTTTCTTAGGACACTGCCTAGACAGATGGTCTATCTGGTGACAATACCAGCATTCACCATGGTTCTTGTCCCTAACCTCCCTTTGGGCATCTGGGGATTCCTTCTTTGTAGGGGCCTGTGGTTTTTGGTTGTCCAAAATGCCTACTTTTCCCATTCACCCCCGAATTCTCCTTGGGAGCAGCCCTGCTTCGAGCATAGCAAGCCACCAGCTCTACAGCCACTTTGGCAGTGTTAGGATCTCAGCCCTCTAGCCAAAGCTTTAAGTCAGGTGAGCAAATCCAATAAAACTGTTCAAGCAATACCACCCCTTCAATAGCTTCAACAGAATCTGCTTCCACCCCCTCCCACCAATGTTTTAAATACTGATGCTGTTTTGTGGCTACCTCCTCAAAGCTCATTTCCAGACCCTTTTGGATTTTCCAGAACTTTGCTCTGTATACATCAGGGTTCAGATCTTATTTTTTTTTAATAAAGCAGTTTTAACTTGTCAAAATCTTAACTTTCAACATTGTCCATCTGCTCCAATGCTTCCTCCCTTGCCAGTAAGTAGTGGAGACAGGTGATAGCTCCAGCTCTCTTTGGGCAGATTGGCCTGGATACAGACCTTTTCAAATGAATTTAAAAACATGTCCATATCCTCCCCCTCTTCAAACTCAGCCATTCATGTTGAAATTAACTTGTACCCCAGTCCTGGAGATTCAAACCCAGCTCTACCACTTACCTGCTATGGGGTTGGTGTCAGATGGAGCATCAGCTTTTTCAGCTCAAGTTCCCTCTGGTGCTGCCATTTTTTGGCCTCTCTCTGTTGCTGCTGTTCCACCACCTGGTGCTGTCATTCTTTGGCCTCTCCCTATTGCTGTTGGTCCTCCATTTCCATCTCAAACCTTTTTTACTCATTCTCAGATTTTTTTTATTCATTGTCAAGCTGTTTCTCCTGCATCTGCAGCCTCCTCAGTCCAGTTCTTGGTCTGTAGATGGCTCCTTCTCCTCTGGGCTCTGGACCTCCAAAGTCACCATCTCTGGCACTAAGTGGGGTGGCACTTCCTCCATCTCAGCTGCCAGAAGGGCCTCCATGAGTTGCCTTTTATTTTTGTTTTCA
This sequence comes from Neoceratodus forsteri, assembly GCA_016271365.2. Taxonomy (NCBI): domain Eukaryota; kingdom Metazoa; phylum Chordata; order Ceratodontiformes; family Ceratodontidae; genus Neoceratodus; species Neoceratodus forsteri. Next base: position 421,528,605 of record CM057458.1, read on the forward strand.
CTAGAATGCCCTTCTCTCCACTGATCTTCCTCAGTTGTTCAAAGTTCACATTGCTGTACTGAACAGACATTCTTGTATCTACACTACTCTGTTCAAACAAAATTCAAACAGGATAGGGTCTGTTGTCTGCAAACACATTTCTTTTCCCCTGTCCAAATTCTGCCCTTGGCTGTGTGATGGTTTGCAAGACTATTCAAAATTCCACCTCTGCCACCAAATCTGTCATGAACCCTTGGTCCCCAAACCTTGGACTGCAAGTAGGACCTCCTGTTTTCAGAGAGGAACTCATGAGCAGGAGTAAGGGTTTCCAGAAGACTTACCAGCCTTCCTTTTCCCAGTGGGAGGGTGGATTCTGTAGTTTTGAGTTCCTTAACTCTGCACTACTTTCAGTATTTGAATCCCACCACGGCCACTGGCTATGTCTTCCTAAGTAGTTTGGGTACGATAGCTGAGTGGTACTATCTGTCAAGGCACACAGTCTTTTCAAAACCCTTCTATTAAAATGTTAAATCACACAATCAGACTCCCAGGCAGCGCTGATAAGAAAATCATAAAAGTTTACTTAAAATAAAAAGCAATACAGAAAAGTCTACAGTTTGGAAAAACTTTGAAATGCAAACAATAACAAAAATAAAACTGGATAGTTTACAGAAAACACTAGATTGCATTATTCTAAAACTCACATTGTTTTGATGTTAGGCCCAGATATTCAAAAGAGTTGAACCATGCGCAATAGGGTTGCGCCTGTGCAAGTCTGAAAATGTGCCATTCTGCGATATTCAGCAGGAGGCAGTTGAGCCCCCCAAATCACACTGAGCAACAGCGCAATAATAATGAATGCATGCGCAACTTAAGGGGGAGGAACCATGCATAAATGGCGCAGTGCGATATTCAATAACATGCGCCATGCACAATAGGGGAGCCAGCGGAAGTTGCGCCGTAGCGGAAATGAGCCAAAATAAAAGGGAGCAAGGGAGAGGTGCAATAACGCTACAGGGAAGCCACATGAGAGCAAAATACAGCAGGAAACACTGGGCAGCAGGGACACACAGGGCAGGCCAGAAAAGGGCACCTGGAAGCAACAGGTACAGGGGAAGGTGTGGGGAGCCATAGTGTAGAAGGGGGAAGTACACCACACAGCAGTGAGGCCAGCACAGGCAGGTGTTCCCGGTGCAGGGGAAGTAGCAGCCAAGACAGCGGGGGGAATACAGAAACAGCTGCCGGGGGGGTGAACACAAGCCAAGGACATGGCCAGTGCCACCATCCAGATGGAGGCCGTAATGAGGGGGGTGAGAAGGCGGGCAGCAGGTGGGCATGGCCGTGGAAGGGCCCATTGGCGGTATGCCCCCAACAGGCACTACCGAGCCTGCACCAGCTCCGAGCTGTATAGTGATACCGAGATTGTGGGCCAGTACCACCTGAATCGGGCAATTCTGAGGTGGCTCTGTGAGCTGTGCAGTGATGTGATGCAGGCACCCACACGACGGAGCCATGCTCTGTCAGTGGAGTTGAATATGACAGCTTGCATGTGCTTGCTCACCACAGGTACCTTCCAGAGACCAACTGGGGACACCACAGTCATAACCCAGTTGGCCACGTCATGCCACCTCACCCAATTCCTTAGCGCACTGCTGCCACATGTTGCGGAGTACATCCATTTCCCCAGCACACTGGCAGAGCGCACAGCAAACATAGAGGAGTTCCACAGGGTAGCATGTATGCCTGGCATGCTAGGGGCAATAGACTGCACCCATGTGGCCATCTGCACACCACCTGGCCCTGAGGGGGATACATATATAAATCTCAAGGGCTATGCCAGCATTAACCGCCAGGTGGTGTGCGATGCCAGGAGGCACATAATCAATGTCTGTGCCATGCACCCTGGGGGAGCACATGATGCCTTCATCTGGCACCAGTTGGCACTGTGCCACAGATTCGAGAGTGGGGATATCCCCACTGGCTACCTTGTGGGTGAGTATGCAAACCACATGGACAATCATAGGGCCTGGGGGTATGGTCAGAGGTGATATGGGTAGTGGCCTACATGGCCCGGGGCAGGCGATGCTGATCACCAAACTAACCTCCACCTCTACACACAGGTGACAGTGGATACCCACTCGTCCCTGGCTGCTACACCCTACCGGCGGCCCACGACCCCCATCGCAGCAACGCTACAATGAGGCACATGCCACCACACGTAATGTCATCAAGCGGGTGTTTAGGATTCTGAAGGCATGTTTCTGTTGCCTGGACACCTCCGGCGGTGCCCTACAGTACAGCCACTCAAAGGCCTGCGGGCTATTCCTGGCCTGTTGCTTCCTGCACAACATGGCCAACGAATGTGGGATAGCTGTACAGGTTGAAGAGGGGGACAGCGATGGGGACAATGGTGATGGGTAGCCCCCCGTGGCTGACGGGACCCCTGACTGCTCCGGCTGGCACAGCTGCACCGGGACACCATCACAGAGGAGCACTTCAGCCAACCCAGGTAAGTCATGGGGCCATGTGCAACCAACAGTGGCTAAGACACAACCCACAAACATGCGTGGACACACACCAGGGGTGCATTCCATCAAGGAAAGTGGCTGGGCATGGAACCACACACACAACCAGGGATGGGTGAGGTCTAACATGCCACGTGGATGGACACACACACACACACACACACACACACAATGAACCACACATGCACAATGGGTAGGAGGCACGCCAACCCAGAATGCCACCCCTAGCAACACACATGTCCACAGACCACCAGGCCCACTGCCTGTCCTTGTATGTGTGTCAGATGCTGAGCACCATTGCACATTGGTGTACAGTGCAATGCAGGCATCATCATGCACACGCAACTGTGGACAGCAGCTGGGAGGGTGTGCAGATGGACTGTATATCCGCGTGCAGGGCCAGGTACCCACCCGTGCAATGCCCGCTGAATGACACAATGCACACAGGGCAACACCAGACAGTAGCCATGTTGGGAGACAGGTCAGTCACATGCCACAGTGCCCCAGCTGCCATGGATGCATGGGCGGCCCCGCCGAGACCTGCCAGCACTGACAGGCTGACCACTGGCCTCATGAGGTGGCACCGATGGTCCCCCAGAGGTTCCACTGCGTGAATGTGACCGTGCTCGCGCAGGGGTCTGCAGCACACCAAACATGCCTGCGCCAGGCGTGCTCGGGATGCCCACAGCTGAACCTGGTGTCGACAAGGTGGGTGTCGCACGATGCCGGGAATGGGGGGTGGACAGTGCACTGCATGGTGTCTGCGACGCATGGGCACATGACTGTGTGCCCATTGTGGCCATGACAGCAGTGAATGCCTGTGTCTGCCTGTCAATGGCAGTGATCACATCCTCCTGCAATGGGTCCATCCCTGCCAGGATCAGAGCAGTGTCACTTCTGCAACATTCCTCTGCCCGCTCCAGAACCGCACGCAGTGCATCCACCGACATCGCAAGCCACATCTGCTGGTTGACTGATGCTTGCAGTATGCGGGTGTGCTCATCCAAGAGGTCATCTGCCTCCTCGGCATCCTGTCCCTCAGGGTGTGTGCGGCCCTGATGCCCAGCACCCCTTGAGGGTGGGCGCTGCACACCGGGACCAGTTCTGGGCATGTCCACAGGTGGTGCACTGACACCACCCCTGACCCTGTACCCCCAAGCCCATTGGCCGACTGCTGATGCTGCCCCTCTGGCTGCCACTCACCAGGGCTCACTGGTGCTGCCACAGTGGCTGCAACAGTCCCACTGTCCTGTATACACACCAGTGCTGCCCCACTGGTGCTGACAAGCACAGGCTGGGACTGTGATGACATGCAGGCCTCCACGGCGGCACCACCCACAGCCATGGCCGCGATGTTACCTGCTGTGTGGCCATCCCGTGGTGCACACATGTCACTGCCCATGCCATTAGCGACATCATCATTGGTGACGGACCCGGCACCAGTCCGAGTCACAGCATACTGGCATCCGTGGATGCTGGCAGGCTGGGACATGGGCAGGGCCTCCTCCGCACCTGTTCGAACAACATCAGTCTGGACAGCCAGGCAGGCCCACTGTCGAACTGAGCCACATATACCTGTGGAGGTGGATGGGCCCTCCTCCATCTCCATCTGACTATCCTCAGTGGACAGGCCCACCACCGCTGGACCCATTCAGACACTCAGGATCTGTAAAGGAAAACAAAGTTGCGTTACTGCATATGACCTACCCTGCCCCCAATAGACAGACCATGACCTACCATGCAGTGACAGGCTACCACTCATCTGGAAGCCACCACCGAACACCTCAATGGCACAATGCTGCATGCTTCCAGCAATCCTCTCCTCCTGTGGAGTCAGGTGTAGCACCTCCGGCTGTCCCCCACCTGTCGCAGCTCGTGCTGCCCTGATGGCAGCCACCTTCTCCTTTATCCTCCTACTGTCTGCGCCCATCTTCTTCTTGCACTCCTGCATGGACGCTGATGGCTGCCATGCAGGTTCACTGCATGTGCCACCTCCTCCCATGCAGCAGCATGGGCCTGTGGTGTTTCCTGCCATCCGCTGAGAAGTGGCTCCTGATCCAGGTAGGCCTCAAACAGGGCATCGGTCTCGGCCTTGGTGAAATTAGGCCTCCTCCTCCCACCACTGTGTTCCTCCTCCCACAACTCGCTCGGTCATTCTTTAGCCTGTGAGAATGAAAGTTGTTACCTGTGACTGTGCAGTCCCATGCATGTCCCAGAATCCACAGTCCACACTCCCAAACAGCATGCAACTCACCAATACACTGCAGTAACCGACTATGGCCAGTGCAGCCCAATGTTGCATTTTTATAGTGCAACCCATGCAAATGAGGTGAGGCGCAACTTTAAGTGGATGCAAATTGAAGTGCTGCGCCATTGAATGGCTGATTAGCTGATTTGTATATGACGACTGAATATCACGCTGTTGTGCTTTGCACAATTGTGTTGAACGTGCTGAGCCAAGGGCGCAGTTCTGTGACATGCACAGTACACACCTCACTGCGCATGCCCAGGTTGCTGACGCAGGCGTCTGCCATGCTGCTGACGTGCTGTGCATGGGAGGCAATGCAGGGCATGGTCACCATTGTGCCAGTGGTGCAACAGCAATGTTCACCTATATGGCGCTGTGGCACTGGGCCATCATAGGCGCACTGGGGCAACAGCGCGGTAGGCCGCTACTGGAGGTAGCACACAGGCATCCAATCACGATGCACGCATTGGGTTCCAATGGCGCTGTGCCTGTCCGTGCGCCAGAGACCCTTGACCCTGTGCCCGACCTTTGCCCCCTAGGAGCCATGCATCAGGCATGGGTGCACCACTATCGCGCTGTTTGGTGACAGCGCAATAGGGAATGGCAGCACTGTACCGCGCAGCATCTGCACGTGGTAGAGCCGCGCTGCAGAGTGCCATTTTTAGCTGACTGAGCAAGTGGAATGGTGCGGAGGAGGGCTGCACAGTGGACCCAGGTTGAACTGGCCAACCTGGTGGCCATTGTAGAGCCACTTTATGGCCCACTGTTTGGGAGGCACCCTGCCAGGTCCAGGAGCCAGGTGTGGGAGGAGGTGGCCAATGCCCTGGAGGAGGCCACAGGAAGGGGGCGGATGGTGGAGCAGTGCCGCCACAGGTATGGCGACCTGCAGAGGAGGGAACCGGACCTGCTTGCCCACCTGAGGACATGTGCCAGGAGGGGCACGGTTCCACAGCCAGGTAGGTGTTACGTCCACACACTTTTATCTTCCATATGGGTATCACGGTTGTATGTGTCCAGAACATGGGGGAGGGACCATCCAGTGTTGGCTGTGGTGGTGTTATCAGGTGTGGGGTGGGTGGGTCTGGCTGGGTGGGAGTGCACACATGGGGCAGGGGACTTTGCTACAGGATTGTACTGATGTTCTCTCTCCATGTTTGCACCACAGGGTTGGAGGAGAGGCATCTGGCCAGGGAGATGCAGCACCAGCAGGATGACAGGGCCGGTAGGAGGGCGATGGTCCACAGTGCCCGAGGGACCGGCCTGATGATGGTGAGTGCCATACCTCCATGATTACTATTGCATGCTGTGTAACAGGGTGGGCAGCAGGGCATAGCCACCATCCATTGACACCACTGCCATGCACGCAACTTGTTACAGTCAGCACTGTCCAGTGGCACTGCATGTCTGGGAGTGCATCGATGGTGGTCCATGTGTGCACCAGGTACATGGCTGTGCCACTGCCTTCACACCACATAGCCATGTCACTAAACGGCCACGGTGGTGCTGTGCATGACTTGGCCGGTGGGTGTGTGCAGTGGTCCGCATGGCTGTATGCACCTGGGTGGGCAGGTATTGTGGACGTGATCACTATGGGTGGTCACACACCATCACAGAGGCATGTCCCATGGCTGTATGCCATGCGCAGTGGGTGGGCTGTATGGGGCTGTGCATTCACACCTATTGACTGTGCTCCCTTGTCCTAGGTGTCCGCCAGCTGCAGGAGATAAGGGAGGCATTGCAGGAGATCCTCAATGTGGGCTGGGCATCATTGGAGACCCTGCAAAGGATTGACTGGCTTGGGGTCTTGAGAAGACACTGGAGGCAGAGCAGCTGGAGTGGGGCTCCCATTGATCATCCCTCTGCCCCTGATATCCCTACCCCTGACCCACCTCACACCCTCCTTTCCTGTCCTGCTTGTTCACCCTCGCCCTTACCCACCCTCACCTTATTTGTGGCCCTCCTCCCCACATTTGTACATAGTTTTGTAAATAGTTCCTTTTGATATGTTTTTTAAATACAAATCTTTTGATATGAATACTGTGGTGGTCTCTGATTTGCAGCGGGCTATAGGTGCTCAACTGCAGTGGTGTGCATGGCGTCAGGGGTGATGCAGTCATGGGTATGTGTGTGTGTCCGTGGGGAGGTGACTATGGTGTGGGGGTAGCTATCAGTCAGTGTCTGTGGTGTGTGTGTTGTGCCCTGTGCACTGGATGACTGCGTGCAGTGGTCCATGGTGTATGCTCTGTGTCCATGGTACCCCTGTCAGCCTGTCCATGGCCTGTGCAGCTGACACCCTTGCATATCTGTGACCTGCACGGTCTGCTGGCATGTCAGTGGTGGCTGTCCATGCAGAGCAGCCACTGTACCCGTCACAATGCTGGGTTGCCTCCTGTCACTGGTGTGGTGCATGTCTGCCTTGGGTGACACTGTGGCCTCCGCAGTTGTTGTCCCACCTCCATGCTGTGGCTTGTGTGTGCTGCAGGGGGATGTGCACCACTGTCTGTCACTTGTGCTCTGGGCAAATGATGGTGACGTACAGGTCCACAGTGCCTGCGCAGGGTGGCTGGCACTCCTGTGCCATGGAGGACTGCAGGCTGTGTGTGCACGGTTTCCATGGGCCCACGCTGGAGGCTTGGTTGCCCCACTACTACGTCCCTGTGTTGTTGTGCCCTTGGGTATGGGTAGGTGTTTGTCCATGCACTGTGTGGCATCTGGTGTGGTGCATGCTTCCACGCACCACTGTGGGTGTCTACGCTGGCTGTTGTGGCCAGTGCTGGGTCAGGATGTGTCCTTGGGAGGGTGTGCAGGGTGCTGTACCACTGATGGTGGTGTCTGGGGCATGCCCTGTCCTGTGTGGGGTACCTCGTGTGCCGACACATCGTCAGTCTCAGCAGCTGCCTGGGGGGTGTGTGGTGGCACTGTGTATGCCGTTGTTGCATCGCTGTGCTGCCACCCACCGATGGGTGCTCATGGTGGGGCTGCCTTGCATGGTTCTGTGCTGCACAGGATTGCATTGTCACAGTGGGGGTGGTGGCGTGCATGGGGTTTCCTGCAGTGGTGGACACTGCTCCTGGGCAGGGTGTCTGGGGGTCACAGTGCAGGGTGTGCTCTGCATTGGGGGATGGTGTGGCATGGGGTGGTTGGCCCTCCTTGTGTGCCAGTCACAGCTTGCCTGGCGGTGTGATGGGGCACCATGGCCCAGCTGTGGGTTGGTTGCTTGTCTCCATTGGCCAGTGGTTATTCCAGCCCTCCCCCAGTTGTGCAGTGAATGGGGTGTGGGGGGATGATGTCTGTTCTGCTGTGTGTTCCTCTGCCCATCTGTGGCATGGGTGGTGGCTCCCTACATCCTGGTTGTGCTGTTGCATTGCTGCACTGCTGCTGGGCGTCCCTGGTTGCGCTATGGCGCCTCTGGACTGCTCAGTTGAACATCCCTTGTTGCGCTATGGCACATCAGATCTACTCAGCTTCCCTCCCTAGTTGCGTCTATGGCGCAGTTGGTGTGATATTCAGTTGTCGTTAGAAGCATGTTGGCAGGCTCAGTTTTTGAATATCGCGCTTCGCGCATGGGCTAATTGACTTGTGCTTGTTCTCAGCATTGCGCACTTTTGGGCTAGTTTGAATATCTGGGCCTCAGAGTTTAAACAAGATTTTAAATGTCCTTGTAGAGATGAGTCCTTAAGCAGCAATCTTGTAGCAAGGTTGTATTCCAAGACAGTTCCTCTGAATGTCCTTTTAAAAGAAAACTTCAGGTGCACTCTTGGTGAAAAGTTTGGTTTCCAAAATTCTGACTTAAAATCAAAATTTTCTGTTCAGTATGTGACAAGTCAACCTTTCCACACACTCAGGTCTGGTTTTGAGATTTTTCCAGGCCTACACATATATTTCTGGTCTTCAAGTATATGCCAGCTGGACAGACTATTTGACTTCCAACTAAACTGTTTTCAACTGCCCTGAGTTCAAAATGGGTGTCTTATACATACAGGCTGGTCATCTTCAAGCCACACCCACAGTGTGATGAGGTGCAACAGTTTACCTTTCCTGTAGGTGTCACTGTGGTTCAATGTCAGGTTTCATGTCCACCCCAGTGACATCTGGTCTGTGCATTTGGCTTAACCCCTGATCCCTAGGTCATTCCTGACCTTTACTGTCACGAAAGCTAGATACCCAGCTTTTCTAAGAGTTATGATTTCCGGTCCATCAAACTGTCTCCTTACCTGGATACATACCAGAGTCACCCTAGTCATTAGAACAATTAAGGCTATCTTTGTGTTAATTCCTAAAAGTCTTTTAAAGAGACAGTGTCTTAATGCTAAAGTACATTACAGCATATACAATATGAACCCACATGAATGGATACAGGCCTATCATGCAACAGTCTCTATCATATCTCCCCTCTCCCTTCTGGTTTCCAGTGAATACATATTTAGTGTCGTGAGGTGCTTCTCATAGGATCTACCCTGCTGATCCTGAATCATTTCTGTTACTCTGCACTGCACTGTTTCCAACCTATCCCTGTCCTTTCTGAAGAGAAGGCTCCAGAACTGGACTTTGTACTCCGTTGAGGCCTACCAGGGATCTGTATAGAGAAGTATCACCTCTTTCTTCTACTATCAATACCCTCCCAATACATCCCAGCATTCTGTTAACTGTGCTATAGGCCTTCTTGCACAGGTTCATTTGTTTAAGGGAGTTACTGATGACAACTCCTAGACCTGTTCCGCTTCTGTAGTGCTAAGTCTCACCCCACCCATCCAGTACTCCGTCTTGGGATTCCTTTTCAATAGGTGCATTATCTTACACTTTTTATATTGAATTTTATATGCCAGACCTTTGACCACCCTTCTAATTTTTGTAGGTCCCTCTGCATATCCCTTATTTCCCCATTGCTGTGCACCCTCCCTCATAGTTTTGAGTCATCTGCGAAGAGACACAGCCTGCTCTGGTTTCCCCTACCAGTGTCACTAATGAAAATGTTGAAGAAGACCTGATCCAAGACATATCCCTGTGGAACCCTGCTCGTAACCTCACTTTCCTCTGATTTAACCTCATTGACCACCACCCTCTGCTGCCTCCCTTCTGGCCAATTACCCACCCAGTTCACTATGGTTTTAGATGCACCCAGGTCTTCCATTTTTCTGAGCAACCTTTTATGTGATATCAAATCAAAAGCCTTGCTGAAGTCAAAGTACAACAGATCCACAGTGTGGCCCTTGTCTACTTTCTTGGTCGCCCAGTCAAAGAAAAAAAAATCAGGTTAGTCTGACAAGACCTTCCTGCCATGAAACCATGCTGTTTACTATCCTGAAACCCATTGCTGTCTAGGTAGTCAACAAGGTCCTCTTTGATTAGTGATTCCATCAGCTTCCTCATGATGGAGGTCAGACTGACAGGCCTGTAGTTCCCTAGTTGATCCCTACCCCCCTCCCATGAAGCAGTACAACATCTGCCATTGTCCAATCCCTTGGAACTTTTCCAGACCTAAGTGAGCTATTGAATAGCCCAGTCAGTTGTTCAGCCAGTTCTGTTGCTAATTTTCTAAGTATGTTTGGATGCATCCCATCTAGTCCTAGAGCATTATATATCTTAGGCCACCAGCCCTTTCAGGACCCTTTTGCTACTAAGTATTGGCTGCCTCATTTCTAGGACACCCTTAGCAGCTGCTTTGATGCAGCTTTCTGGCATGGACCCGCATTCCCCCTTAGTGAATACTGAGCAAAAGTAGCCATTCAGGACTGTGGTCTTTTGCTCATCCTCTGCTATCATTCTACTATCCTCAACTAGCCATGCAATACCCCTCCCTTTCACTAATATATCTAAAAAACTGTTTTTCTCCATTCTGGAGTTCTGGACCCCCTCCGCAATACGCATCCTCTTACTCTGATATGATACCCTTGACTGCATTCTGTTCAGACCAGTCAATTTCTTCACCTTTAGCAACTCTACACCCTTCAACAACCTTTCCTCCTTGATAGGCTTTTTGTTGGCACATGCCAGGGATCCCCTGCTCCCACTGCAGTCTGGCAGTGGGCCTCCATCCTCCACAATGACCACTGAAAAGAAGTCATTTATTTTTATTTATTTATTTGTCTCTGAGTTACAACCTTTGAGCAAAAAGCTTGTTTAAAAAGGTTTTACATTATGACAATACAGTACAATACATTAAATGGGTACAATGGAACATCAGTAAAAGACAAGGAACATCGAATATAATACAACAAGGATAGAAGAATTGCATATACAATACAAGAAAACATAATTGCATTTACAGAGAACTTCAGGACAAGGATATTGTGCAATCAAGATTATATCCGTGTACATACATAGGAACATAGACTATAATTCAACAAGGATAAAAGAACTGCATTTGCAATACAAGAATATAAAATTGCATTTACAGTGAACTTCAGGACAAGAATATTATGCAACTAGGATTACATCTGTGAACATACATGGGAATTAAACAGAGCAGTCAGAAGTTGACATTGTCCAGGCGAGGTAGGTAGTAGGAGGGAGGGTGAGGGAGGAAGCAGTAGAAGGGGTGGTGGGGAGGGAGTAGCGGGGATGGTAGTGTGAAAAAGGAAGCTAGAAATATGGGGTGGGGACAGAGGTAGAGGGGAGTTGGAGGTTGCATCAGTGGCAGGGACAGAGGGGCAAGGGAGGGTGATATCTAGGGAGTGTGGGGAGTGTGAGAGTGGGGGAGTTGGAGATAGCTAGGGCTGGCAGTCGCAGGTACTCAGCATGGGCAGGCACTGGTAGGCAGGATGGAAGTTAGGGTTAGTAGATACAGGTACTCAGCGCAATCAAGTGCTGGATTAGTTTGCGCTTAAAGGGGCCGTGTTTTGATTCAGAGATAATATCAGTGGGAAGAGCATTTAGCCAGCCTGGTGCTCTGTAAGCAAAAGAGCACTGTGCTAGAGCCATGAGGCAGAAGGGGATGGTTAGTGCATTCCTACACACTCCTCTTGTCAGGTGCTGACTGTTAGCAGCAATGAGAAGGTTTTGGACAGAAGGTGGGGTTAGATCGAGGGTAGATATCTTTCCAAGAAGACACTCCTGGTATTTGATTCTCCCTTGGAGATTAAGCATTTAGTTTGTGCATAAAAGTCACAGGTATGAGTAAGCCTGTGGGCTCCAAGGACGAGACTGCATTCTTTATTTAAGGCCATTCTTACTCTTTTTAGTGTTGTGTCAGTGGCGGAGCTGTATATAATGATCCCATAGTCTATGACTGAGAGGACGGAGCTGTTGGTTGCCAGGGACAGGGCTTCAGAGGTCATACAGTGGCGGTGTCTAAACAGTAGGCCTATTCTTGTGTTTACAGTCCTTACGACATAAATCTATGTGTTACGTGTATGAGTGGGAATGGTCCAGTGTGACTCCTAGGTATTTAGAGGTGGTAACTCAGTCGAACAGATCCAGTTTATTGTTGAGAATTGATAGTTGGTGAGATTTGTGCTTACTTTGGTGAAACCAGTTTTCAACAGCAGCAAAGCTGTTTTGCAGTTTGGCTTCTAATGGGACAGGGTGTGGGCTGCAGGAGAAGATGACTGCGTCATTTGCATATAATAAGACTGTGTCCGGTCATGCAAGGGAAAGCTGACTGTGGAATAAACTAAATATGAGGGGAACCAGAATGAAGCCTTGCAGGATGCCTGTGTTTACCTGCTTGCTTTCTAAGAGGGTATCATTGATTTTAACTTGCTGCATCCTATGTGGGAGATGCCTTTAGAATCACCTATGGTGTCAGGAGAGAGCCCGGAGACTGGGAGTTTGCAAAGCAGGACCATGTGGTTGATGGTGTCAAATGCCTTGATTAGATCAATGTATATTGATCCCACTATTTAGCCCTTGTCAAGAGCCTCATGAAGAAAGTCCATATACTCGATTAATGATGTAGTGGTGCTGTGTGATTTCTGAAACACATGTTGTTGGGGACATTGAATGTTGTACTTGTTGATGTATTCAATGAGCTGATCAGGGACAATCCATTCTAAGGCTTCAGAGAGGGGGGGAACGATTGATATGGGTTTGCATGGAGGGCCCTGTCTCCATTTTTGTGAACCGAGGTGAGTATGGCAACTTTCCATAGTTTGGAGAACTGCCCAAGTCTAAGTGAGAGGATGAGTATTTTTGTGAGGAGGGATACAACCTCATCAAGGAAGAGGGCAATACGCTTTAAATCTAAGGAGTCATTGCTAAACCTAGTTTTGCCTAGGGAGTGCTGTAGTTAATTTTTAGCTTCAAGGTTAGAGATTTCCCTGAAGTAGAAGGGGGGGATATGATAGGGGAGGTTATGGGTAGATGGGGTGCTGTCCATGTTGCCCAATTCCTCAGCCATGTTTTCTGGTGGGAGACTGTTACTGAGGTCTGAGAATGTGACATTGAAGGCATCAGCTATGGTTTTGGGATCTTGTGTGATTTTACCATTTATTATTAACATGCAAGGGGAGGACTTATTTTCTTTCCCAATGAGTTCTTTTAAGTTAGTCCAGAACTTTTTGCCATCACCCCATGTCCTTGAAAGGGTATCTTTAAAGTGCTGGGCCTTGGCCAGTCGGATCTCCTGAGTACAGGTTTTCCTTGTAGCCTTATACCTCTGGATATCAGCCAGCTTACCCGTGGCCTTTGCAACTTGCCAGAGATGATCCCTGGAACCCATGAGTTAAATGAGGGGTTGTGAGATCCAGGAGTTATTTTCTCCTTTTAATTTTCTTTTCTTCCATATATATTTGTTTGTTTGTTATTACTTTTTACTCTTCATTACAATCCCCCATCTGGAGGGCACCCCCAGCCCCGTTCCCTCGCATCCACCAGCCGGGGCTGGCACTTACCCTCAGGGCCTGCCCCTCCTCAGTGGGGAAAGCAGGGTTCCCCAACCCCTGTCGGAGACTGGATCCTGTATGGCCAGTACCGTGGCTAGCTGGGAGCAGGGCTAGTGAGGTGCCATTCTTCATCCTAACGCAGTGCACTTTTTCTGTTTTTTTGTGTTCCCCTTGTGGGCACACAGCATGCAATGATGCCTGTGATGGGGTCACGCATGTTCTGGTGCATGCCCACATCAAGCATCTGCTGCGCTCCTGCCTCAAGCTATTGTGGCACATCATTGCTGAGCCCCAGCCTCTGCTAGGGATCAGGCATGCACTAGCTGCAGGTTTCCTCCCACCCTAGGGATGGAGAGCATTCCATTGAATGCTCAATCCAGCTCTTTCTATGCCAACCCCCAGCGGCCCATGCTCATTCCCAAACTTGGGTCACTGGCGTGGTGCGAGGTGTGGTGTCAGGTGCCTCAGCCCTCAGTGCCACTGGGCTGGCATTCCATATAGTTTTTTTGTCACCTTATGCCCCTCACTTCCCCCTTCTGTCTAACCCCACCAACCCCGTCACCCCGGTATCACCAGGACTTACCCAGAGTTCTTGCCCGGTCGCTGGGTGTGGATCCTGAGGAGGATCAGTCATCATCTGCAGCCAGAGTTTTTTTCCTGTTTTCTCCCTTCCCTGTTGCAGGGTCACACACACCAGATGTGTGTGTGTGTGGAGGTACAAGCATGTCCGCGGATGTCCCGCAGCACCCTCCCTTCCTTGGCACCCTGAAGACCTGCACTGCCCTCAGGCCTTCACCCAGGGGCAGTCATGCAGCAAGAGTACCAGTCCTCCCTCCCTGGAAGAGGAGAACAATCCTTCAGATGTGTTATCTTCTCCCTCCCTCCCCAGCTGACCCCAAGGGGCACACTCACACCATGAATACTGGTCGCCGGCATAGCAGGATGTAAGGCATGGATGCCTCAGCCCTTCATGCCACTGGGCCAGCTTTAATTTTCTTTTTTTAACTGGGGCATATATATTACATGCTGCATTGAAGGAGTTGATGAAGTATTCGAGTGCACGGTCAGCATCCTGGAGGGAGACCAGAGGGGACAGGTCAACTTGTCTAAGGTGAAACCTAAAGGAGTTTAGCTGTCCATTTTTGAGAATACAGCTCATGATAAATTTCAGGGCTGGTTAAGTTGTTTTGTTAGACCAGTAACATGTGATCTGGGAGTGATCACTTATTGAGTCTGCAAAGGCTGCAATGTTAGAGATCCTTTCTGGGTGATTTGTGAGGATCCAGTCAATAAGAGTTTTCGTGCTTATCCAATAGTTAGTCCTAGTATGGAGTGTCAACCATTTGGGAGATGCAGATACTTGCAAGGGCATCTTTATAGGGTGTTGCTTCATGTGACAGCCAGTTAATGCCAAAGTCACCGAGGGCTACAGATTCCCAGTTTTGGCATAGACCTTTTGCATAGTCAATTACTTGGTTGAGGCCACAGGACTGTTCCCTGGGGGGGGAGGTAGACCAAAAGTATTGTGAGCACCTTGCTGTGTGGGCAGAGTAATACTCTGATAGGTAGGATCTGCACATTGTTACTGGTATCTATTGGAGGGAGGGCATTCCCACGGAGTCTATCCCTTATGTAGATTAGACAGCCTCTACCCTTTTTGCCTAGCCTATCTTGTCAAAAGGGATTGTGCCCTTTTAGAGAGATGGCAGTCTGAGAATTTTGGGATGAGTCAGGTTTCAGTGAGAGAAAGCGCATCCAGGTTGTGCAGGGTGACCCACACTTGGAGCTGGTCCATCTTAGGTAATAGACTGCAAATGTTTATTGAGGCTTTTTTAAGTTGTCCATTGGCATTAGTGAGTAGTGTGGTGCAGGAAGGTCGAAGTACTTAATTAGCATGTTCCCTTTATCCTTATCCATAATTATTTAGCATGTTCCCTTTATCCTTGTCATCCTCCACCCATCCCTCCCCATTCTTTATATTCTGCCATCCCTCCCCATTCTTTATATTCTGCCATCCCTCCCCATTCTTTAGTCTGACCACTCCTTTGACCCCCCTTTGCTAGCCTCAGCTCAGCCTCCATCTTTGCATGTCTCACCACTTTGTTTTCTACACTCATCTTTTCCTGATATGCCTACTGTCCTCCTCTGTCTGACATTATTTGCATCTGTAGCAAGACTTTCTTTTCACCCTCACTACCTCTGCCATCCCCCTACTCTGACTGTTCATTTTCTAATGCTTTTTGGGAGGTTACGTGAACTTGTTATATTGATAGGAGGATGCTGACCAGAACACTGAAAATCCCCTACTCTTCCTGAGGGGAGTAGGGGACAAAGGAGTGAGTTTTTCCTGGTGTATGATGGAGAGAACTGTAAGTGGGAATACAGGTACTCTGAATCCCCACTTGGGTCCTGCTACAGAAAGTTCTTCAGAGTTGCTGATTACAGTTGCTGTTGTTTATACAGATAAGATGCTGTGCGGTCTGGATTTGGAGATGGCTCTTTGCAGTAACAAATGTAAACTAGACAAAGACACCTCCTTTTCCTGTTAGAGGAGGATGAAGCTCGCCTCATGGATGAGCAGGACAAAATGTGGGTGAACGGCTGCAAGTGGAAGATGGTTTGCAGTATGATATGGTAGATAAAAGCTTTGCTACTACCTATGGTGAGTGCCCAGGGAGTTCAGTGGAGCACTTACTCCTGGTGTCCAACCACAGGGTGTGCATAGGCCCTTGAGAGGAAGCCCGAGGTTGGTGAGCTCAAGCAGAGGGCCATAGGAGTTCTTGAATGATTCCTCCCAAGATTCCTTCCTGTGGTTGTGATGGATGGCTCAGAAACTCCAGCAACTGGAACTGGAGCCAGACAACCTCCTTACGACTGTGGGCGGAGCCTACAGGAGTATTGCATGTACAAAAGGAGTGATGTCATGTTTTCTGTCCGTGGAACTGACTGAAGGTGTAAATAGTCTCCTCCGCCTTACCCTTCTCCAAGCAATGTTTTCCGCCCTCAAATAAATACACTTTCATGTTAGTTAATGGTTTCAGGGTACTATTTTCTTTCTTAAATGGGTGGTACAAGAACTGGAACCTGAGTAGTGGGAGGCAGCATTAGGTTTTTTTGGAGTAAGATCCACCTCCGCCTCCACCCCAAACTTTTTTCTGATTCATGTGGGAGGGGCATGAGATAGCTCTAGCATGCTGTAACCAGATACACTAGTTTGGGACTTTATCAACCAACAGATATGCCTGTGCAGTGGAGAACAGAACAGAAGAAATGTAATGCCTGCAAACTGACTTAAAAATCCTTTGGAACAAATAATTATCAGAGCCACCTGGTGCCTCAGAACAAGACCTAGAGACATCTAGCTCTTTAAGAAAATTTTCATTTTTTTGTGGGGTTGTGGGATTCAAACCCAGATCTTACTGCCCAGATCATCAATGCTATAAACTGCTATAATTAACAGACTATAGCTGTTTTCTTACAGAAACTCTACTCAGTTAGATTTCAAGTATTTGCTAAATTGTAAATGTAGGTATCAGCATTCTGTTAGTAGTTAGTGCTGATTGTGATCTGTGACAAGATCATTTTTTTTTTTTTTACAAATTAAGTGTATGGTAGGAAGCTGAAAACAGACTTTGATGAGAAAGTGTTTTTTTTTCTTTTAAGTTTGAGATGTATTAGAAAACATTGAATGAGAAAACAATTGGTGATTTTTAAATGCTATTCTGATCAGAGCTGACATAAAAAAACCTTAACTATTTTTTCTTTTCTCATGGACAATAGAAATAGGATGTCAGCATTCACTCCATTAAACCTGTTTTTATGTTTTTTATAGCATATTGCCAAGGTAATCTTCCCAGAATGCAATATGTCATGGGGAGGATTGAGATTTGGTCCTGCACTTTATATAATGTAAAAGTACCTTGCTGATCTGAGTTAGAGTCCTGCTGTTTCATTCTCTGTTTGCAAAGACAATAGTCCAGCTTCCTTGTCTCACATTTATAAAGTGCAGCCTGCTAGTTGTGGTTGGGAGCAAATCACTAGGAAAGTAGTCAAAGCTTCCCCCTAATCATAAAGGAAGCTGGAGTATTGTCATGGCAAACAGAGAATGAAACAACAGGATTCTAACTCAGATCAGCAAGGTACTTTTACATTATATAAAGTGCAGGACCAAACCGATTGGGGCCACTTTGACGGAGTGGTTTGGCTTGTTCGCATTTTGGCCAAAATTTGATAACTAAGAGCCCCAATTTGGGACATGAGAGATTAAAAAAATCCTCCATTACAGGCCTGGTTGGGCAGATGGGGAGGACACACTGGACTTCATTTTTTTGTTGATACTGGCCACAACCAGGAGCCCCTCTAAAAAGAATTAAATAAATTTATAAAGCCAGGGTTGAGCAGATCACACATTGAATTGGTGTATGATTAGGGGAGCTGTGACTACTTTCCTAGTGATTTGCTCCTAGCCACATATAGCAGACTGCACTTTATATATGTGAGACAAAGGAGCTGGAGTATTGTCTTTGCAAACAGAGAAGGAAACAGCAGGACCCTAACTCAGATCAGCAAGGTACTTTTACATTATATAAAGTGCAGGACCAAACTGATTGGGGCCACTTTGATGCATGGGTGTGAAGCAGGCATACTCTAAAGCGCTCCATGGTGTGCAGTTTTATTTAAGGGGGGTAGCAAATAGACTCTAAACTGCTTCCTTTTTCCATGAAAACTAACAAAGAAAATACTGAACCTTTCTGTAATTTTATTCATAGGAGTCAAAACTAGAAGAACTATTCACTAATACTTTCTTTGCAACCCAAGGACAATACAACTTTACAGGTTCTGGGCTGGTATGTGGGTGTCTTAGGGAACAAAGCATGGCATTTGTATTTACCCATGCATGGCAACAACCAATGTCATGAGATACAAAAGTTGTATTTATTGTGCCAAATGAGGCAACAAACATGGTCCTGGTGTACATCTGGCTACACTCTGGGGGGGGGTAGCTCACCCTAACAAGGGAGGTAGCAGTGAGTCCACTTGGTGTGCAGCTCTGGAATCCTTGGCTACACCCCTGCTTTGACAGAGTGGTTTGGCTTGTTCACATTTTGGCATAAGTTTGATAACTAAGAGCCCCTATTTGGGACATGAGAAATTAAAAAAATCCTCCATTACAGGCCTGGTTGGGCAGATAGGGGGCGGGGCACACTGGACTTCATCTGTTTGTTGATATTGGTCACAACCAGGAGCCCCTCTAAAAACAAATACATTTATAAAGCCAGGGTTGAGCAGATCACACATTGAATTGGTATGGGCAAAACCCAAATCACCAGACCAGGACCAGTGCTGTAAAATCTGCACTGGGCACAGCTTGTGCAAATATTGCTGATCCAGTGGATCAAATAAATACATGCAAATAAAAAAATACTCGACTTCGCCTTGTGCTTCAACCCACCCCAGGAGTGATGTTATTACATCATAACACACACCCTGTCATGCCTTATTGCTTAAATATGCCCTTTCTCAATGTACTATACTTTGATTCAGTTAGTGTATGCAACAGCCTTCATGTGAACACTCTGGGTTTCTCTTTGACTCCTGATGTTTATTTGCTTTAGCTATTGTATATTGTTTGAACTGCTTTGGTCTTCTTGATTGCGGTGCCTGTGTGCCTAAACTGCTACCCATGTATCTCCAGTGAATGAATGTTATAACTGTCTGCTCTCTGAGCCATTGTTTTTGGACTTGTTAACTGTGCTATCTTTGTATTAGTTTTGATGAGGTGCCTTTGTAAATGAGTCTCTGATTCAAAGGATTGTAAATCTGATATTTTTAAATAAATAAATAAATGTTTATGTTTAAGCCCATGAAACACCCTTGTCTAGTTAATGCATTCACAGTCGTGAGTGGCTCTGCCAAACTTGTTGTGCTAGGAGCAGGATGGCTGCAGATGGGTGGTGCTCAGAGCCCCCTTCCCACAGATGTCTGGAAGGTTTCCTCATAGGGACTGGGCAGGGTGGCTGTACTTCAGCAGTGTTCAGAGTCAGTTTCCCAATGAGTTAACACTGGGCAGGGTGGCTGCAGACTTGAGGTGCTGGAGCTGACAGAATCAGTGATTCCTCAAGTGCATTTACTAGGCAGAGTGGCAGCTGATGAGCAGTGCTCAGGGCTCCATACTGTAAGTTTTCCCTCTTATGTCTTTATTGGAAACAGAAGATAGTTTGGTAGTGGAACCAGTAAAAAGACCCCTCCTTGGGGCCAGCCTAATGGCATGGAGGGCTAAGGTTTTGAACATAGAAACATAGACTTTGATGGTAGATAAGGACCTCTTGGCCCACCTAGTCTGCCCATTTCCCTACCTATTGGATAAGCTGCAGATCCCAGTTAACCAACAGCCTACTTCTTCCTACCACCCACCAGAATTGCCTTATGTCTGTCCCATGCATTCTTGAATTCCCCCACTGTTTTTGACCCCACAGCCTCCTCAGGAAGGCTGTTCCATGCATCCACCACCCTCTCTGTGAAAAAAATACTTCCTCACATTGCCCCTGAGCCATCCCCACCCTATCTTCAAATTGTGTCCCCTAGTTCTTGCACAACTTTTTTTCTGAAAGATGCTACCCTCTTGGACTTTGTTAATTCCCTCGAGACACTTGAAAGTTTCTATCATGTCCCCACCTCCCTCCTTTCCTCAATATACAGTACATATTAAGCTCCTTTAGTCTCTCTTCATATGGCTTCTGTTGCAGACCCTGCACCATTTCAGTTGCCCTCCTCTGGACTGCCTCCATCCTGTCTATGTCCTTGCAGAGATGGGGTCTCCAGAACTGCATGCAGTACTCAGATGGGGTCTCACCAACTGTCTGTACAGAGGATAAGAGCTTCCTGTTTTTTACTGGTGATACCTCTCCCTATGCATCCCAGTATCCCCCAGCCCTCCTTACTGCTTTCTCACATTGCTTGCTTACCTTTAGATCATCTGATTTGACTACCCCCAGGTCCATTTCCATTTGTGTCATTGTTAATAGCCCCCTCCCCCATTGTATACTCTTCTCCTGAATTTTTGTTTCCCAGGTACATTACTTTGCACTTCTTTGCTCTGAATCTAAGCTGCCATACTTTGACCATTCCTCCAACCTTGCCAAGTCCTTTCTCATCCTTTCTACCCCCCCCGTGTATCAACCCTGCTGCAGCTCTTTGTGTCATCTGCAAACAGGCATACTTTTCCATCAGCCTCTCTGCAATGTCACTTATAAAGACATTAAAAAGGACTAGCCCCAGTACTGAACCTTGTTGTACCCCACTAGTAACCCCCTTTTCTTCGGTGTGGACTCCATTTACTATTACCTTCTGTGTCCTGTTGTCCAGCCAGTTTTTTACCCAGGCTACCATCCTGGGACCCACTCCCAGGCTGGCTAATTTGTTTATTAATCTTTTGTGTGGTACAGTGTCAAATGCCTTGCTAAAGTCCAGGTAGGCCATGTCCACAGCCCCTCCCTGGTCTACTGCTTTGGTCACCCAGTCAAAGAAATCTATTAGATTTGTCTGACATGACCTTCCACTGTGAATCCATGTTGCCTTGGGTCCTGTGCCCACTGGCCTCCAGGTGCTCAGTAATTCTTTCTTTCAGAGTGATTCCATCATTTCCCTACCACTGAGGTTAAGCTAACAGGTCTGTAGTTTGCTGCCTCTGCTTTGCTCCCACTTTTGTGAAGGGAATCACAACCACCCTCCTCCAGTCCTTAATACTATGCCATCCTTCCATGATTTATTAGAAAGGATAGTCAGTGGTGTCACTAGTTCTCCCCTTAGTTCTTTTAGAATTCTGGGTTGAATCCCATCAGGCCCCATTGCTTTGTCCACATTCAGTTTTAGGAGTTCTTTCAGAACCCTTTCTTCTGTGAAAGGACTGGTATCAACGCACAATCAAGAGAGCTTCTATTGACTGGATTAGGTACCTCCCTCCTCTTCTTTTGTGAATACTGAGCAGAAGTATTCATTCAGTATTCCTGCTTTTCACTGTCCCTCTCTGCCCACCCACCGTCCCTTTATTTAAGCCTCACTGTCCATCCCTTGGTCTTTCTTCACTCCCTAATGTACATATAAAAGGTTTTATCCCCTTCTTAACTGAGTTGGCTATCTCTTCCTCGGTTTGGGCCTTTGCTATTCTGACTGCCTTCCTGCTTCCTTCTGCTTTAACTGGTATAGTTCTCTGTCCTGCTCCTTCTGTGTTTCCTTATACTTCCTGAATACTATATTTTTCTCACTAACGTCCCTGCCACCACTTTTCTTTCTTTTCATTTTAATTTGTTTATTTGCTTTACACAAAGGCTTGTTGCCTCTGTGATGGCAGTTTGATGTTTCCCCATTGTTCCTCCACCCTTCTTCTTGCCTGTTTGCTACTGCTTTTCTGAGGCACTCTCCCATTTTGACAAAGTCAGCCCTCCTAAAGTCCAGTACCCTCACTTTTGTATGGCTTGACTCTGTGGCTGTGTTTATTGTGAACCACACTGTTTGGTGGTTACTTGTTCCCAGATGGCTACCCACTTCTAGATCTGAGATCCTCTCTCCATCCCCATTTGAGAATACCAGGTCTAAGATTGCTCCCTCCCAAGTGGGTTCCAATACTAGCTGTCTGAGGCATGTCCCCTGCAGGGCAATAAGAATGACCCTGCTCTTGGATATTGCTGCAGCAAAGGTGCTCCAGTTAACATCTGGCATATTCAGGTCCCCAATCAACAATATCTCCTCTTTTTCTGCCATCCTAAGGATAACTTCTATCATTTCCTTGTCCAATTCCTCCCCTGAGATGGGGGTCTGTATACCACCCCCATACAGATTGTGGTGCCATTTCTGGTCTCCAGGGTGACCTACAGTGACTCCTCTCCTCCCCATTTACCTTTTAGTTCCATTGCTTTGATCTCTTCCCTTACATAGAGAGCTACTTCTCCTACTCTTCTACCCTCTCTGTCCCTCCTGTAGATTGTGTACCCTGGTATGCTGGCATCCCAGTCATGGTTCTCTGTGTACCATGTTTCTGTGACTGCCACGATATCCAGGTGTCCCTCTTCCATCAAGGCCACCAGTTCAGGGCGCATGTTACCTAGACTACGGGCATTGGTACTCATTACTCTCCATTTTTTTATGTCCTTACCCCTTTTTGCCCCATCTCTGTCCTTACTGCCTTTGTCTTTTTCTCCATTTACCCCTGCCCTTCTCCCTATTGACTTCTCTATCTTGGTGTTTACCTCACTAACTACCCTGATTTTTTGGGGGGACTAGGATTTCCCTGCTCTTTTCAGTGCCTCCCCCTTGGTTAGTTTAAATGTTTGCCAATGAAGCATTTAAACCTATCACCTAGGATCCTGGTTCCCCTCCTGGACAGATGCAGACCACATCGCACCAGTATAGGCCTGTATCCCTCAAGTGGACCTCCAGTCCCCACAAGCCAAAACCCTGAGCTCTGCACAGTTTTTCAACAATTGATTGAATCCCATGGTGCAGAGCACCCAATCTCACCATGCAATACACAGGCAGCACCTCCAAGAAGGTTACCATCGTGCTACTTGTCTAAAGGCCCCTCCCCAAGACCACAAACTCTTCCTGCACTATTTTCATCCCTTTCCCAGCCAGGTCATTTGTCCCTAGGTGGACAATGACATCCAGATCCCTCCCCATGCAGCTGCTCCATGATCCTGAGGATCTGCTCCCTGTCCTTCAAGCCATGGTGCCAGGGAGGCACCTTGCCTCCTTCTACCTCCTCCCCCAGTTCCACCCTCTTAACAATGGAGTCCTCCACCAGAAGTTGTTTCCTTCCCCTGTGGGGTCCCATGCCAACCTCCTGTGGGTCACCTTTGTGAAGGTTCCCAGCATCCTTCTTGGTCTCCACTGTGGGTGCCTCCGTAGAGGAACCACACTCTGCCAGAATGGCGTATGACTTATGGAGAGGCACAACTGGAGGGATGCACCTCCACTCCACCACCCTCACCCTTGCTGAGTCCACAGTGGTCCAATTGCTCCTTTTTCTTGGCAACCTCTGAGGAAGCATAGGCAGCCCTGGTGGTCCCTGGGTGGGAGAGGAGGTCCCCCAAATCCTGGCCAACTCAGTCTGGAGATGAGCAACCTCCTTCCTCAGCCCAGAGAGGTGTATGCAAATGGGACAATGCCACATTCTCCAGAACATCTCCTGGATGACTGCTGCTCCACAGCCAATGCCTTACTACCTGCCATGCCAGCGATCCCATGTTTAGGAATGAGCACGGGTTGCCAGGCATTGATGGGAGGGAGAGAATCAAGCATCCCAGGAACTGCTCACCTCTGCTAGAGAGTGGTGGTCTGTCATCTTAGCCTCTGACTGCCACTGGGTGGAGGCCCACTGGTAGTGTAAAAGCGAGTTGTTTGATGGGCAGGGCTGCAGATCTCCAGGATGCATGTGCTTCTATACACATGTACTGATGTGATACCATGGCAGGAGACTGTGAGGAAAATGGAAAGAGGGACCTGAGGGTTATATGTGATGCCCTGCACATCTCCTGACCTGCACCACTACCTAGACACCTTGCAGCATCTGGATTGTACTCTGGGGACAGCCCTCCCTCTCCAGTCCCAACATGGGGAGCATAAGCTATGGGAGATTAGCTCCAGTTAAGTCCGGGGAGCTAGGGTGTGTGGCCAAGGGAGTGAGGACAGAAACCTACAAGCTGCCTAAGTGGTAAAAAAGCTGAATGAAATAAAAAAAAAAGAACTCCATGTTTCCTGAAGGATTTGTCAGACTGAATTGTTTCTCATAGAGCTGACTCTGACAGTGGGTGAGTGGAGATCGGGGGGATAGAAAGGGGGGCCCTGGTTCAATTTTGGGTTCTTTCACCAATCCTACCCCCTCTCCTGTCTAAAATCCTCAGGCTCAGGAATCTTTGAGAATGGTACTGATGCCATTGCTGCCAAACTTCACTGGCCTCAAACAGCATCTATAAGTGCTGAGGAATTGGGAGTTGTTGGGGTGAAGTTTGAGTTTAGCAACCCCTTAGTGGGTCAGTCCTCTACACGAGTATCTTCAGCCAGAGGACCTGGGTCTTGTACAAGAACAATGGGATTTGTCAGGAAGAACCCTCCTCTGAAATTCTTGGCCATTTCTTCAGCTAAACAGTCCTAGGCTGAATCTACCTCTCAAAGAAATGGTGTCCATTTTTCAAATTAGGCAGCCTTGACTCTCCCTGATTGTACTTTTCTGAGCCACACACTCCTGAAGGACTCTGTGGGATTTTATGCTTCTAAGAGATATGCTTTTTTTCATTCCTTGGGTAACAATAATTCTGATATTAGCCTTAAAATGTCTACTTCACTAGAGAGGTTTTGGTTACATGCAGTAGAGTGAAGGAATGATGGGCATGGACTTCTTTTCAGGAGATTCCACATATACAGTAAAACCCTCTTTTAAAAGTTCAGAGACCACCCAGTCCAATGTAACTGCCTCAAAGGATGCCGAGAATGAAGAGCACTTGGATGACAGTGGGCTCAGGGAGGGTTAGAGTGGACAGGCAGAGGCACATCCCAGATCCTATTCCACTCAAGAACTCACATGCCACACTGGCAAATGGGGACAACCAAATAGAGGTACCAGAGAAGTGGAAGGAAAGGATGTGGAGGTTAGCCAAGGAGGTGACCTCAGCGGGAAAGCAGTGGACCCCAGAGGAGGAGGAGGAAGCGAATCCTGGTGGGAGACTCCATCATAAGAGGGATCCAACTAGGAACACAGGAGTGGGAGGACAGGAGGTGAGGTGCCTACCAGGTGCCACGGCATGGAGGGATGGAAGGAAGATCCTGGGGATCACTGGGAAGGCAAGACTGGAGGGTGAGCTGGATGTCATTATCCACCTAGGTACTAATGACCTGGCAAATGGGGAGCCAAAGGAAGTTCAGGAAGAGTTTAGGAAGTTGGGGAGGGGTCACAAGCAAGTAGCTACTTCTGTCACTTTCTCAGAAGTACTAAATGCGAGAGGCAAAGGAGAGCATAGGGGTGCATGCACCAGGAACTTTAACTCATGGTTGAAGAACTGGTGCTGTGAGGAAGGGTTTGGATTCATTGGTGACTGGGAACCCCAGGAGGGATGGAGGTTGTTCAAGCTGTGACCTGCATCCATCCTGGAGGGAATCAAGCACTCAATGATAAGTTTAAATGCTACATTGACAAGCATTTAAACTAGCAAAAGGTGGAAGGCCAGCAAGGAGGTACCTACTTGCTCACCCCCAGCTAGCAGTGGAACCAGTGAACCAGAGGGTGGCTATCTCTACAAAGCAGTGTGCAAAAGATGGCGATTAGCACCCAAGAGGTGGATAGGCAGAAAAGGGCAAAATTCAGCAGAAGGGCAGACAGCAAGGAGAACCAGAGAAAAGGATAACCAAGGAAGGGGCTGGAGTAGAACAGCAAAACAGTCTAGGAGGTCAAATCATGGAAGCCATGTGTGCAAATGTCAGGAGCCTTAGCAACAAGATGGAAGATCTGGAGGCTGTCTTGGTGCAGTCAGACCTGGTTGTGGCCATCACTGAAACCTGGTGTAATGATAACCACGACTGGGAGATGGCCATACCTGGCTACAACATATTCAGAAGAGACAGGGCAGGCAGGAAGGGAGGAGGAGTGGCACTGTATGTGAAAAATGACATAAGGGCCACAGAGATCCAGGAGGAACAAAATGGGAGAGATACTGTGGGTTAGCTGGAAGGAAAATGGGGCCAGCCATCTGCACAGGTGTGGTCTGCAGACACCAGCCCAGGAAGAAAACAGATAGGAGCTGATGCTAGCCATCCAAGGATGGCAGACAAGGGAGGTAGTACTGGTTGGAGACTTCAATATTCCAGACATGGACTGGAACATCCCAGCAGCAGCATCAACTAGGCAGATTTATCCTGGACTCCTTCACGGTGCCTTCCTCAAGCAACTGGTCATGGAACCAACTCAGCAGAAGGCAATACTGGACCTTGTGCTCACAAACAGGACGTGTGATGGGGGTAACAGTGGGGAGCACCAGGGACCAGTGACCACCAGTCATTGTGGTTTGAAATCACAGAAAGAGCAGAACCAAACCACACAAAACACGTATCCTGGATTTTAGGGGGCAGACTTTGGGAAAATGAGGAGATACTTGAAAAAGGCATTAAGGAGAATGGGGCAGGAATCAGGGGTTGAGGAACAGTGGGCAGTATTTAAAATGGAATTACAAGAGCAACAGAATTATGCATTAAGCAGGTTAGCAAGAGGAAAAGGAAGAGAGCCATTATGGTTTCAAAGAGGTAGTAGAAAGTGAAGCCAAAAAGATTGCATTCCAGTAATACAAAAGACATAGGCAGAGGGATAGGGAGAAGTACCAGGAGAAGCAAAGGGAGGCGGGAGGTCAGTAAGGAAGCCAAAGCTCAGACAGAAAGAACACATTGCAAAATCAGTGGGTAGAGGGACAAAACCTTTACAGGTACATAAGTGAAAAAAGAAAGGCAAAGGGAGGGATAGTGAGACTGAAGGGGAGGATGGGGCGCGTGGAGGATGACAACAGTAAAGCTGACATATTGAACAGGTATTTCTGCTCAGTCTTTACTGAGAAGAGGAGGTAATGGGTCTGAAGGGAGTACAAGGGGTGAGAATGGTACAGAAATGGACACAAGTCCTTTACATGAGAAAGGGTCCTGAAGGAACTAGAAGTAATAAGAGTTGATAAAGCAATGGGGCCAGATGGGGTGCACCCAGGGTCCTTAAAGAACTAAGAGAGGTGGTGGCTGAACCTCTGGCTATCCTGTTTAGCCAATCACTGGAAACAGGGAGGTACACAAAGACTGGAGGACAGCAGATGTAGTCCCTTATATAAAAGTGGGAACAAAGAGGAGGGGAACTACAGACCAGTCAGTCTCACCTCGGTAGTGGGGAAGATCATGGAAGCACTACTGAAAGAGAATTGGTGGAACATCTGGTTGTCAATGGACTACAGGACCCAAGGCAGCATGGTTTCACCAGGGGAGGTCATGTCAGATCAACCCGTTGAATTTTTTGACTGGGTGACTAGGGAGGTGGATCAGAGGAGGGCAGTGGACATGGCCTATCTGGACTTCAGCAAGGCCTTTGACACTGTGCCACATAGAAGACTATTACACAAACTGGGAATATGGGTGTGGGCAGAACAGTAGTGTGGTGGGTAGGTAGCTGGCTGGGCGGCACAACACAGAGGGTGGTGGTAAATGGCTGTCACTCCACAGAGGGAAGAGTGACCAGTGGGGCACCACAGGGATCAGTGCTGGGACCAGTCCTATTCAACATCTTCATCAGTGACATTGCGCAGGACCTAGAAGGCAGAATTTCACTGTTCGCTGATGATACAAAGCTCTGTAACAGAGTAGACACACCTGAGGGTGTAGACAGAATGAGAGGTAATCTGCAGAAACTTGAAGAATGGTCAGGGATTTGGCAGTTGAAATTCAATGCAAAGGTGCAAGATAATGCATATGGGGCACAAAAACCCTGGCACAATATATCAGTTGGGGGGTGAGGATATAGCATGCACCAAGCAGGAAAGGGATCTTGGGGTCATCATCTCTGATGACCTCAAGGTAGGGAAACAGTTTGACAAGGCAGCAGGTAAAGCAAATAGGATGCTGGGATGCATAGGCAGGGGCATCACCAGCAGGAAAAGGGAGGTCATAATTCCACTATACAAGACACTAGTGAGGCCCCACCTGGAGTACAGTGTACAGTTCTGGAGACCTTACCTACATAAGGACATAGACAAGGTAGAGAAGGTTTAGAGGAGGGCAACAAAGATGGTGCAAGGATTGCATCACAAGTCCTATGAGGACAGGTTGAAGGAACTGAACATGTACTCCCTGGAAGAGAGGAGGGAGAGAGGGGATATGATAAAGACATACAAGTATCTTACAGGGAGGAACAGGGTGCAGAAATACACTATTTTTGTGAAAAGATGTTCCAGGACTAGAGGGCATGGGATGAAGTTGGAGGAGGACGATTCAGAGGAAGCGTGAGGAAGAATTTCTTCACAGAACGGGTGGTGGACAAGTGGAACACAATGCCAGAGGAAGTGGTGGGGCTGAAACAATCACTGGATTTAAGAATGCATGGGATAGACATATAGAAATTCTGGAGGTCAGGGGTGAGGGCAACAGGCGTCTAGGAAAACATAAACTGAACTTACAAGCTCAAATGGGCAGACTGGGTGGGCCATAGGCCCTTATCTGCCGACACTGTCTATGTATCTATGTATCTATGTAGTTATAACTGTCCTGTTTTGAAATGAAGGTGTCAATGTGCAAGATATCATTTTTTTTTTCTTTTTCTACTTTGTTGTTGTTGACTGGGAAAGGAGGGCTAGGTGATTTTGCTTATTTTCAGCATCGTTCCGGGAAAGGGGTGATTGGCGATACAAATGCAGACTGACATATTGAATCAGTTTAAGCTGTTAGAGATATTTTTATTGAAAGGAGAAAATTTGGCCAGGGTATCAGGATAATTCCCCTACTCTTTATTAAGAAGTGCCATAGGATCTTTAAAGTCCACCTGAACAACCACCAGAACAGGCAGAAAGGACCTTGGTTTCAACATCTCATCTGAAAGATGGCACGACAGGTGTACAACACCCTTCATGCTGTACTACAGTGTCAGTATTGGAATTGTACCCCAAGTTACTGGTAGAACATGAAACATAGAAACATAGAAGTTGGCGGCAGATAAGGACCGCAAGGCCCATCCAGTCTGCCCATTTCTTTTTCTACCTTATAAATGTGCCATCGGCCTTTGCTATGTCAGTGACCTATCTATTCATAGTCATTTGTATTGCTCCTTATGCCTATCCCATGCCTGTTTGAAGCCCTGCACTGTATTCATAGCCACTACTTCTTGTGGTAAGCCATTCCATGCATCTACCACCCTTTCTGTGAAAAAATTTCCTCACATTCCCCCTTAATCGGCCTCCTCTAATCTCATGCTGTGTCCTCTTGTCCTGCTATTTTCTTATATTTAAACATGTTAGACTCTTTCACCTTGTTTATGCCCTTAAGGTGTTTAAATGTCTCAATCATATCACCTCTCTCCTCCTTTGCTCAAGGGTATACATATTGAGCTCCGTTAATCTGTCCTCATATGTCTTCTGATGCAGTCCCTGCACCATTTTGGTTGCCCTTCTCTGGACTGCCTCAATTTGGTTAATGTCCTTGTGAAGGTGTGGCCTCAATACTGCACGCAGTACTCCAGATGGGGCCTAACCAATGTCTTGTACAGAGGGATTATTACCTCCCTCTTACGACTTGTGATACCCTACTAATACACCCTAACACCCCCTAGCCTTACCTACTGCTTTAGAGGTCTGCTTGGATGATTTCAGGTCATCAGTGATGATGATGCCCAAGTCTCTTTCTTCCTTTGTGACTGCTAGCAACTCCTCCCAGCCTATAAGTGGCTTCAGGGTTTCTCTTCCCTATGTGCATGATTTTGCACTTCTTTGCATTAAATCCCAGTTGCCACTCTTCTGACCATTCTGCTAGTTTATCCAGATCTCTTCTCATTCTGCCCACCCCATCTGGATCATCTACTCTGTTGCAGATCTTGGTGTCATCTGCAAACAGACAAGCCTTACCCTCTAGTCCATCTGCTAGGTCACTAATGAAGATGTTGAATAGGACTGGCCCCAGGACTGATCCCTAAGTACCCACTTGTGACTTGCATCTCTTCTGACTGTATACCATTTACCACCACTCTCTGTTTTCTGCCAGTCAACCAGTTTGCCACCCAGTTGACCAACTTCTGACCCACCCGAGCCTACCTAGCTTATTTATCAATCTTCTATGTGGAACAGTGTCAAAAGCTTTGCTGAAGTCAAGGTAGGCGACATCAACTGCTCCCTTGGTCCACCACTCTGGTTACCCAGTCAAAGAAATCTATGAGATTAGTTTGACAGGACCTTCCTTTGTAAACCCATGCTGTCTTGGATCCTGTGCCCTATGGATTCCAGGTGTTGCACTATCCTTTCCTTAAGGAGTGCTTCCATAATCTTGCCCACTACTGAGGTAAGACTGACGGTCTGTAGTTCCCGCCTCCTCCTGCTACCACTCTTGTGGAGTGGGATCACATGAAGCCCTTCTCCAGTCTTCTGGGACCTCTCCTGTGCTCAGAGACTCACTAAACAATTCTGCTAATGGCTCTGCTAGTTCCTCCTTTAGCTCCTTAAGTACCCTGGGATGTATGCCATCAGGTCCCATTGCCTTATCCACCCTGAGCTTAGCAAGCTCTTGTAGGACCCTTTCTTTTGTGAAGGGAGTAGTGCTCACCTCCCTCCCCCCTGTGTCCATGATGCTGAGCTGTGGGCCCTGCCCTACCTTCTCTTCAGTGAATACTGAGCAAAAGTATCTATTTAGGATAGATGGCTAGAACCCACACTCTTTTGATCTTCAGGTTAGTGTGCAACCTGCTGATGCTGAAAATATTTGGATGGGTGGTTGGCATTTTATGGTGAAAGTATGCCTGCCCAGTACTGAGTTCTACATTTCCTTAATTAGCTTTTTTTGGCAGGATGGGGAGTGTTTTATCCTGGGCAACCTAAAGCCTGTTATAGGTGTGTTCCAAGCAGTACTTGAGTAGTATGTGCGTCTATGCTGCACTGTTGGCTGTGAGGGGTTTGGTCATATGAGAGTGAATTACCTGTACCTTAGTTAATTAAAGTGTAACCTTTGTGAGGAGTAGGGCCATTCCTTTCAGCAGTGCCCCAGGTGGCTGACAGTAACCCCACTTCAGAATCTTGGAATCATTTTATAGCAGATACTTTAAAACCCCATGTGATATAGCTGTCCTCAGCATACTATCCCTATTTATGCTGCAGTGATACCCTGGGTAAATCAGGTCAGGAGGGTAATTTGGTGTCCTGTCCAACAACTTTCTGGTGGTTGGATCTGTAGCAGCCTTCACTTGTGCCGGAGTCCCCCTGTGATGAAAAGGATGTCAGCATTTGGTTCTTTTTTCCCAGCCAATGTGGATGTTGTTCAGTCTTTTGATCCTGGAGTAATGGATGTGAATCCTCCTCCTGCTCTCTTATCACCACACTCTATTGCTCTGTAGGCTAGCAGGAACTGGTAGTGATGCACTCCCTCCTAAGACTGTGACATGACTTTGGTAGTACCAGAATGGAGGCAACGGCCTCAGAGGAAGGTAATATCCAGAATAGGAGAGGCTTCCAGGTTGTGACTACTTCTAATAGTGTTTAACCTCTAAGCACTAATAATTTAGGTGATTCAGAAGAGGGGGTACTTTCAGGGGCCTCTTCTACTTCCTCTCATCCTCATCTTTTTGTTACTGAGGAATAAACTGTTTATTGCCGTATTGGTCCTAGTAAGAACAAATCCAGAAACAATGGTTTGATACCTCTTTTTTGGACCAACAAGGATGTTACAAAAAGAACAAATAGCTTTAGCTGTCGGACCAATAAGTCCTTCTTTGGAAGCTTAATGTCAGTTATTTAGAAAATCTCATATTATTAACACTTAGAACATGCAGGGAAAAAAACAGAAGTAATTCTCATTGGTTTAAAACAGGCCTTCAGAACATAATTAAAGTGATGCTTGAATATCTTAAGTGTGCTTTCAGCTGAACCAAACTTAAGGGTGGTCCAGAGATAACAGCAGGCAGAGAGTTCAACCCACATATATTATACCACATATCAGTCTAATGAATAACAAAATACTAAGATTCTCTTCTTACTATATTATATGTCAAGTGAAAAAAACCTCTGGAAGACACATACTTCAAGAGTGAGGTAACATTACACCAGTAGAATCCAGCTTCAACTCTGCTCAGAAATGTTAGTTTGTGAATACGGCCTATGACAATAAAATGACCCTGGGGAAAACAACTGCATGCCAAAATGTAACATTATAGCAAGTAAAAAATAAAAAATAAGACCCAAAAATACAACAGAAATTATCTTTACATGGTATATAGAAGGATGAAAGTGATGTTTACCCAAAGTGAGTAAGTGTATCACACAAATGGAAGTACAATTGGCTAGAGATATATTCCCAACATACTCTCACCCAGCTATTATGTTCCAGAAACCCTAAGGCCTTCAGTGTTGTAACAAGATGTTATACATGATAATATCAATTGTCAGTGTAAGTGCCAGATACAAAGAAGTACTAGTCAAGGACCCCCAAGAAATTGAGACTATGCAGTCTGAAATGTACAGATTTCAAAACATTGTAAATAAATTACTGGCAATTTATTGAAATCTGTACATATCAGACTGCATTGAACTGATATACTGTATGCAACCTCTTCAGATCCCCAACCAATCCTGGACAACATTCTGATCTAGAAACTTGAGGTTCAGTCTCCAATAACCCAACCCATCATGAGCTTATGTGGAAGGCCCAAATCTATACCTATATGTTTATATGATTCTCATGGAGACTGGTGCGAAGAGAGGAATCCTTGATTTGAAGACTTACATTTTACAAGTGGCTAAATCACAGAGTAGGACAGGCTATCTCATGTGTTTGGATTTGAGGACTCAACTACATGAAAGGATAATGGCCTGGAATGTCCAGATGATTTATGTCCAAGACCAGATTCTACTACTGAAAGCTGAGATAAATTCATATCAGTATGACAGGACATCATCACTTTTAGCTAAACAGAGATATGGTGGTGGGATAGTGGATACCTGTCTGGGTATTCTGAGGCAAGTACATCCAATTTTCAGACATTCTGTTTCACTGTGCACATGCGCAGTGAACATTTTGTTAGAGAGTTGGTTTTGAGAGATGTGACACTGTCAGTGCAATGCAGAACAGTCTGCTAGGGGCTTGTCAGTGTCACACCAATCATCAGCCAGGCTGATCATGACATTGTTCTGGCTTGCTGGGCAGAAACTTTGTGTAGTTCAATGGAGAGAGCTGACCCAATCATAGGGTGTTTGAGGAGCTGGATCTGCTATGCTGTTGTTACAACAGAAACTGTGCTTTAAAGTCCCCAAAACTTTTACTACAGATTTGTAGTAAAAGTTATAATAATGATTGATCGTGAGTATTATTTACTTGGGTTACAAATTTTATGTTTTTTATTTGTTTGCTGCAGCTGTGTTTTCCTCCCAGTCATGGGCAGCAGACGGCTGTGCTCATCTCTTGCAGAGAGAGAAAGAATGAGAGAGAGAGAGAGATTTGTACTAGTCAGATAAGTCTGACATAGAGAAACTCAGGGCCAGATATTCAAAATTAGCATAGAGCTAATGGGTGTTTGCTCATGCTATACAATATTTGTAGCCCATTTTATGAGTGGGGTCCATATTCAGAAACCCCTGCAGTTTGGGCTAAATCCATTATCACACAAGCAGTAACATAACACTGCCCATTCTAATGAGGGGCCTTCAACATACAGATGCAGTGGCAATTTGATAGGCTCGAGTCAGTGGTAAATGGTACCCAAAGTGATGCTATTTACCACCGGTGCCCCCAGCCATCGATGGCAGGACTGCTGTACTACAGCCACCCACCCCTGTTTGCCCATCCCATGATAGACAGAAAGCTCCCTGATCTGTAGTGGCACCCCTCCCAGCCTCTAAGCACCTATCCCCTGGTGTACAGTTGCACCCCCACCCCACAATCACCCCTCCCAGAACTGCGACACCTGTTTCAGGTGTCTAGTGGCACTGCTCCCCATTGAACACCTGCTCCATATAATGTAATGGTTTTCCTGGTGCCTAATGGCACCCCCCCACCCAAAACACCCATTCTGTATCATGTATTGTGTTCCCCAGTGTCTAGTAGAATCCCCCAGCCCCCAATCACTTACCACCGTTATTACAACATTATTCCCTGTTGTCTAGGGGCACCCCCAATCACCCATCCCACTTATTATAAAGTATTACCAGATGTCTAGTGATACCTCCTACCCTCCGATCACCCATCTCATTAATACACAGTATTCCCTGGTGTCTAGTGGCACCCTCCCGATACCCATCCTGGTAATACACAATATTCCCTGGTGTCTAGTGACACCTCTCACCCCCAAACACCCATCTGGGAGAGTATCACCATATCTTTGGTGTCCAGTGGCACCACCCCCCCAATCTCCTGGCCTATGTCCTTTATACAATCCATGGCATCCAGTGGTGCCCCCACCCCCATCCTCCTGAATGCCAGTTAAGAAACAAATCAGTGAATATTGGAAGCCCGGTGGCCCCAACCCATCCCATCCACACTCAGAACACCACCCACCCCTTACCGATCAAGATGGGGATGTACAGTGAATCCTTCTACAGCGACTGGCACAGCCCTCCTCTCACCTCTTTGGCCAGCCGCCATATGAGTTACAGTGAGCACATGTACAGTATACTGTATACATGCTCACATGCTCACTGCAGTTCATGCAGTGGCCAGCCAAGGAGGTAAGAGAAGGGCTGTGCCAGTCACCATATTGGAAGTCACTGCACATTCTTGTCCTAACCAGTAAGGAGGGATTGAAGTAGGTGGTTTTCTGGGTGTGGATTGGGTGAGTTGGGGGGGGTCACTGGACTACCAATGTTAACCAGTCCTTTTGTTGACCTGACCAGCATTCAGTGGTGGGAAAGGGTACCACTGTCTGACAAGGACTGTATAGGGGACATGGACAGGGAGATTGGGGGTGTGGGGTGCAACTGGACACCAGGGATATGGTGATACTCTCCCAGATGGGTGTTCAGGGTTGGGGGTTGCTGCTAGACACCAGGGACTACTGTGTATTAACAGGGTGGGTGTTCAGGTGAGTAGAGGGTGCCACTAGACACCAGAAAATACTGTGTATTATGAGATGGGTGATCAGGGTTGGTGGTACCACTAGATACTAGGGAATACTTTGTAACAACCAGGAAGGGTGATCGGGGTGGGTGGTGCCACTAGACACCAGGGAAAACTGTGTAGTACCAGGATGAGTGATCAAGGGGTGGAAGTTGCCAATAGACACCAAGGAATACTTTGTAATAAGTGGAATGGGTGATGGGGAGTACCACTAGATGACAGAGAATACTGTGTATTACCAGGAGATGAGATCGAGAAGGTGGGGGATGTCACTAGACACCAGGGAATACTTTGTAGTAACTGTGATGGGTGATCGGGGGTAGGGGATGCAACTAGACACCAGGGAATACTTTGTAATAACTGGGATGAGTGATCAATGGATGGGGGGCCACTAGACATCAGGGAGTACTGTGTATTACCAGGAGGGGTCAGCAGGGGTGCAGAGTGCCACTAGGCACCATGGAATACTTTGTAATAAGTGGGACAAGGGATAGGAGGGTGGAAGTGCCACTAGACACTAGGACAATCTTTGTAATCTCCGGAATGGATGTTCGGGGTGGGGGAGTACCACTAGCCACTGGGGACAATGTGGTAGCTTCCCACAAGATGGGCTCAAATTGGCCACTGGTTCCAATGCAAATGAGCCCATAATGGGCATGCAACTGGCCCCTTTTCGCCTTGCATGCCCAATGGGCTCATTTTCCTTTTGTGGCTGAATTTTGCACCATGTCTCCAGGTGCTATCCAGCCCAGGGGTGCAATTCCCTATGGGCTTGATACAGTCAGGTCCACATCAGGGCAGTGAAGATTGACTTAGCGCTGCACCGACATGGGTCGCTATTCAATCAGATAACACCGATCTGCTATCCAACTGAATATAGCAGCCTCCCAGTCAGGCACAGGCGCAGCACAAACATCTGTGCCCCACTTTTGTCCATTTTCTAATATCTGGCCCTGTGTGCTTTGAGTAATACTAATATACTTAAAGAGGCACTGACACCTCGATAAGAACTTTGAAAAACATAATATTTGGACACAAAGCAGCATATGTTTCTCATTAGCTCTCAATTTTCTATCCAAATTATTTATTACTGAGGTCATATGTATGAAAACAGAATATTTGTTCCTTGAACATTCATCCTTGGGTGTGAGGGCTAGGTACTGAAGCAGCCCTCCCCACTCTATGATCTCTGCTACTGCCCAAGTACAGCTCAATTTTCCAGTGTGCAGGGGCATACAGTCCATGGTGTCCAGCGCCATTACTGTGGACTTATACCATCGGTGTACATCCTCTGATTGATTCTGTGTGCTGTACAATCTCCCTGAACCTGCAGATTAATTGTCTCAGTACCTGGTTACTTTAATTCCTCGTTTTCTTGCTGCATGGACATTTGTACAAAAATACTGCGTTTTCTGCCTTTTACAGTCTAGTAGCCATTGTTTAAGTTTATGACTTTGTAGAGTTCCTACCTTAGCCTTTTCCCAGCTCAGTACCCCACCTCCCTCGTGACTTCTCTGCATCACAATCCCTCCCCACAGCTCACCTTACAGCTCAGTACTGCCCTCTAATTCATTTATATTTCTCTTCCCTGAAGCACTCCCTGAGACTTCCTCCTTGAGGCTCCTGCTACATCCTTGGATCTTGAGGGCTAGGTACTGAAGCAGCCATCCCCACTCTATGCTCTCTGCTACTGCCCAGGTACAGCTCCAGTTTCCAGCATGCAGTAGTGGCACCGACTAGTGCTTCCTACCCACCCCCCTCCTCCCACCCACCCAAGGTGGTGGCATTTATATACTGTTCTGTGCCCGTTCAGAACCAATCAATTCACTTTCTCACCCCTCCATGCAATTATTTGGTCCAGCCCTTAAGTTGAATCCCCCCCACTATCCCTTTGGTCCCTCCTGAGCATCTAATAAAGCCCGCCTTTCTGCTTTTCACTCCCCACTAGTCACACTAGTTTAGTAAATTTCAACATACAGTACTAAGCAGCCTGCCCTGACCCCTACCCCCTTCCCTGTACCCATTGTACTCTTAACCTCCTCCCACTAATAGAACTGTATCCTTTCATCCCTCTCTCTCCTCACACAGGAATCTGTATCCCTCATACCACACCCCACAAATTGATCTTTTTTCTCCTCCATCAGTTGCCAACCACTGTATTATGACCCCAAAGGACTCTGTCCGGGTGTCCTATCCTATGGGCTATTCCTAATGCTTGATGTAGTTTTCTGCAGAGTAGCTGTATGCCAGAAGCATGGTCACATGACCAGTACAACCTATATTATCTTACCCCCAGCTCAAAACCTCCCTGTCACTGGACTTCTCCTCGGGAAACACATCTATACCCAAGGACTCTATAGCACTCTTCTGCACTTCACATGCCCAACTAAATACATTGCACTGCTCCTCCTTAAATTACATCACCTGTTACTGCTATCTGGGGATGTGGAAACAAACTCCGGCCCATTGGCAAATGCCCCCCTTTCCCCCCAGATCTGGACTGGCCACAAAGGCATTTGCATTGTTCACAAAAATATCCAGAAGTGTGGTTCCAAAACTGCATGAACTAGAGGTCTTCTCCTCCCTTCACAGACCCATATACTAGCCCTTTCGGAGAATTGGCTCACCCCCTCAGTTAGGGACTCAGAAATCTCCCTCCTTAACATCAACATCTTACACAAGGATAGACACCTTAAAAAAGGGGGCGCCATTCTGATTTATGTGCACACTGACCTTGTGGCAGAAATCTGTGACCCTCCTTATACCCCTAGTACCCAGTGTGAATAGCTGTTCGTTAAAATCACTTTGGCCCAAAAACCCTAAAAATCTGTTGTGTCTACAACCATCCAAAGTAGGACTAAATGGCCTCCATGATCTCTCATACATGCTTGATCAGCTCCCCCCATCTGAATTATTAGTACTTGGGGACCTAAATTTAAACTGGCTAGACAATGAAGCCCAATATAAGGACATACTCACCCCCTGCAAGCTGTAACAAATCTTACAAACTCCCACCAGACTAAACAATAGAACTGGAAACCATACACTGATCAACTGGCTCTTTGGTTAATAAGCCTGAAAGAATCATGGCCTCAGGAGTATTAAGTGATTCAATCAGTGACCAACTAGCTACCTATTGTCAATGGCACAATAGTGTCCCCAATAACTCCCCTCACAGACTTATCTTCTTCAGAAATTGTTCCAACCTTAACACTGCATCCTTTCTATATGACCTGTCCCTCATCAACTGGTCATTCCTAGGCACAGACTCAGATGTCAACACTGATCTGGACTTCTTTATTAAGAGTTTCACATCCAGACTCGATAAGCACGCCTCCTTGCATGCATGTAGGGTTAAACCTAAGAAATCCCACTGGCTCACGAGTGACATCTTTGCCCTCATGCACAGAAGAGATGAATCCTGGGCCAAGTTCAAGTAATCCCACTGTACCGCTGATTGGCACTCTTACAGATCTTTAAGGAATGACTGCAAGTAATGAATCCTTAGGGCCAAAAGCCAGTACCTAAAATTCCAACAGATATCGAACCTAAACAAACTGAAGATGTATTGGCAGTCAGTAAACTCCCTATTAAATATCCATTCCCAACCTCCGTCCCTCTCCCTTGACTTCAATGGCACTAGACACACTGACC
This sequence comes from Neoceratodus forsteri, assembly GCA_016271365.2. Lineage (NCBI taxonomy): Eukaryota > Metazoa > Chordata > Ceratodontiformes > Ceratodontidae > Neoceratodus > Neoceratodus forsteri. The sequence goes on from CM057458.1 coordinate 421,567,643, forward strand.
ATCCCAAAATCGCAAGTCTTTTCAATGATTTCTTTTGCAATCTGTCCAAATATAAATCTTACAACTACTCCTCTCACAGATTCTGCAGTGTTGCTAGTAGTGATCCGCATTGTTCCCTATTCTACATAAAAAGGGTCACATGCCATGAAGTCAGCAAAAGTCTTGTCACCCTAAAAACTGACAAATCCACTGGCCCAGATGGAGTTGTCCGCAAATTCCTGAGACTAGCTGCTCCCCAAATTGCACTTCCCGTTACCAAACTCCTCAACCTATCCTTCTCTTCCAGCAAAGTGCCTGATCTTTGGAAAACATCAACAATCATCCCACTCCACAAGAAGGGCAAAAAGACATCCCTCGAAAAATTACTATCTAGTCTCACTTGCAAGAGAAAATCGTGCATAACCAACTAGTTGACTACTTGCAGTAAGTACAACCTCATCTGTCCTGAGTAACATGGCTTCCATAAAGTCACAGCACTGTCACTGCCCTGATCGAGTTCACTGATGCGATTTATCGCACAATGGATAAGGGCCTTGCAACTAGAACTGTGTTTGTAGACCTGACCAAGGCTTTTGACCTAATCAACCACAAAGTTTTAACTTCCAGGTTACTTCAACTTGGTCTCAGGCCCCCTGCTCTCCCCTGGTTCAAAGACTGCCTGAACTACAGGAAGCAGACCATCAAAATTGGAAACACCATCTCGGGGTTAAACACCATCACCAGTGATGTCCCCCAAGGCTCTATTTTAGGCCCTCTTCTTTTTCCATTTACATAAATAACACTGCCAACAGTCTGCAAACAAGTGCATACCCTGTTTTAAACCAATAATGCTATCCTTTACACCCACAGCGACTACATTGGTATAGTCAACAACTCAGCAATAGCTTTGCAAGGCTCCAGGAGTGGTTCATTCAGGGAAAAATGGTCTTAAATCTCCCCAAAACTCAGTCTATGTTGTTTGGGACCAGGCACAAACTAAACAATTTATCCTCTCTGTTCAGCGTCAAAGCAGAAAATGACACTTCTCTGGAAAAGACCATCTCTTTCAAGTATCTCAGAGTACACCTCGATCCCACAATGTCTTTCGAAAACCCATCTCCAACATACCACCAACCTTTTTCACCAAAAGTTGGGCTCACTCTACTCAGTTCGCAAGGTTCTATCACCTCATACTAGGATCCAAATAGCACAGGCTAATCTTCTCCCCTCACTTAACTACAGCTCAGTTGTCATCGATGCTGCCAGCAAATCAGTACTACAAAAAAAAGCATACCTTATGTCATAAAAGTGCCAAATTTGTCTCTGGCAGTGGGTTCAATGCCCATCACAGTCTCGTGCTAAATACCTTAAAATGGCTACCCCCGACTTCAAAGCTAATCTAACTCTTGCCACGCTCATTAAATAAAATCTTGCAACCTGGCACCCCTGCTTACCTAACGAATCAAATCTCACTCGTTGACCTTCCCACATCCCACTCTGTCTCTAACAACAATATTGCAGTTCCTCTGTTTCTTACTGACATGGGACAATGCTTCTTTAGTTACTGAGCTGCCTCAATATGAAACTCCATACCCCCCCATCAAAAAAAACCCTACACTGTTAGCCTTTGCCAAGCTTTTGAAAGTTCATTACTCCTCATCCACTGCCTGTAACTGCTTCCGCTAACCCCTCTCAACCTGCCCAAACTGCAAACACACCTGTTTGATTATCACTCCAGCTATCATACCCCTATGTGTACTACTACCCCTGTTACTCTTGCTAGTTATTGCAATTTCTCACTGCCTTCTCCCCTCATTGTACATTGCAAGTTTTCATATGCATTCGGTATCGTATTCCATTACAACTCCTGTGCCTGCTACGGATCATATTTGTAAACTTCTGTAATAAGTATCTTAAACTTATGCTGTTTATTTCAGTTTCCTCTGAGGTATGATGTACTACCTCCTTTGTCTGTGCTATTGCACTCGGGTCATGCCTGAAAAAGGCATTCATTGCCATTGCACTTACCCAGTCAACAAAGTTAAATAAATAAATAAATCAGTTCCTACTGCTTTTTCCCAACCTGATGTGATAATGCTCTGCTTGTGACATCACAGTTATTCCCATGCCAACAGGTTGTGACGTCACAACAGAGCATTATGACTTCAAATAAGGATTCATCTGTAGAGGCAGATGAACTCTAAGGGATAAAGATCTTGTTTTTGTGGGAACTTCCTCAGTAATAAATAATGGAGAGGAGAAATGTATAGAAGATATATGAAATACAAGCTGAATTGTGCCTAAATATCATATTTTCCAAAGTTCTCCCCAATGGCATCAGCTGTACTTTAAAGAATTAATTGCTGATGTTCCATCCCAAAAATAGATATTGAAGGCTTATATTTGAGACACATTTTCTACTTTAAATAACATTTTTTTCCCGGTAGACTTGCTTCTGGCAACAAAGGAAATTGTTTTTGTTTATGACCTTGAGTAACATTATCAGTGTGAGTATCACTATGAAGAAGTGCAGTTCAGGGCATGCTATTGCGCAGTCAAGTTTCATTGGTGGGAGAGGCAAGAGAAGAGCTGCATGTATGGATGGGTCAGATGCAGAAGCAGCAGCAGGGCAACTATTAGTTCACTTGGGTTTTGTTCTTTGAGGCAGCAGCACCCCATGATGGTGGTCAAAGATTTGGCAGTTGAAATAAATAAGCCTTAATATTAAACCGAATGTTCTCCTTGGATAGCACTGTTACCATTTAAAACCCTGTTGACAATGATCAAGCTGTTACACACTAGTGTAGTTCACTCTGGTGTCAGACTGCACCACATGTTTTTGGAAACCTGTGATGTACACCACTTAAGGATGCCTGCAGTGATGTCTCATTGGTGTAGCACTGATGTCTTCTTAAGAACTGCATTTCGGGACCAATCCTGCAATATGGCTCTAGATTCCATAGCTCCTGTCTGTGCTTGCCCCACACCCTTCACCCTCGGTCCCCCGGTTTGATATGACTTTGAGGTAGTTGAGGCATGTGGGGCAAAGAATGGAATGGTGTTGGCAGAAATAGCGATTGAGTCCAACAGACTTAAATTGATGGCACATTACACGGACTATCAATCAGCCATCTCTCGTAAGAAGGAAGAGTTCCTGTCCAGGGAGCTCGTGGCTGCACAGAATTGACCACCTCAGCTCTTCTGAACTGTCGACAGACTGTGCAATCCAGCCTGTCTGCAGTCTCGGAGAGCATCGTCACAAGACAAGTGTGACGAGTTTGCTAGATTCTTTGTGGATAAGGTTGCTGACATCAGGTTTGGGATCTGTTTAGCTCGTTCCAATGGGTGTGGTGGTGGTGGTCAGTGGGAAGTTGCAGACTCTCAGTTTGTTTGGTACAACTCTGACCAGTTGGTGATCATGACTATCATAAGGATCACCCAGAGTATGCAGCCAATCTGCTGTAGTTTGGACCAGGGCCCAACTCGCCTCCTTGTGGGTTGCGTTGATGTTATTGACCTGGTCCTGGCTGAGATAGTCTGGTGTTCATTAGAGACAGGTGTGTTTCCTGACACCCTGAAGGAGGCAGTGATAGTTCCCCTCCTTAAGAAACCCTCTCTTGACCCAGACTGTCTCGCAAACTACAGACCTATCTCTAACCTTCCCTTTGTGGGTAAGGTTATTGAGAAGGTGGTTGTGCTACAGCTGGAGGATCAGCTTACCATCCGCAATGTCTATGATCCTCTCCAGTCAGGTTTTCAGAAAAGGCATAATACTGAGATGGCTCTAATTTGGATACTCAATGATCTCCTGATAGCGAGAGCTCGGAAGAGCTGTTCCATCTTGGTTCTCCTTGATCTCTCTTCAGCGTTTGACACCGCGGACTATGAGGTGTTATTGGAACACCTGTGACTGATCTGTGAACTGTCTGGTACAGTCCTCAGATGGTTTCGTTCTTTCTTCATGGGCAGGTCGCAGAGAGTGGTGTCAGGGATTTATTCCTCTGACCCAGTCTCCCGGTCTTGTGGGGTGACACAGGGCTCCGTTTTATCACCCATGCTGTTCATGGTGTACATGCTGCCATTGGGAGACATTTTAATACAGTATCAGCTGAGTTTTCACTGCTGTGCAGATGATACTCGGCTATACATGTCTTTTGTGCCTGATCAAAATGGAGCAGTCTCGACTTTTAACAACTGTCTCACTGAGATCCAGGACTGGATGAGTATCAACTGGTTGAGGTTGAACCCTGACAAGACCAAGGTGTTGGTTGTGGACCCAGGTCATCGGGTAATGGGGCCTTAGGCTAGGCGGCCATCTGGGCTATGGCTCAGTGGCAGCCTGCTGGTGACCTCTGAATGGGTACAAAATCTGGGTATTATTTTTGATGAGTGGCTGACACTGAGATCTGAGGTGTCATCTGTCATCAAGACCTCATTTTACCATCTGAGAAATATCACCCAGATCAAGCACCTTGTTCCACCTGATGACCTTCCAACATTGGTCCACACTTTTGTGACCTCCTGCCTTGACTACTGCAATTCCCTATACTTAGAGCTACCAGGGGTGGATATCCGCAGCTTGCAGCTAGTGCAGAATGTGTCTGCCAGGCTGTTGACTGGTTTATCTCAATCATACTATGTCATGCCTGTGATCCGTGGCCTGTGCTGACTGCCTATTCAGTGGTGGATCACCTTCAAGGTTGGCTTGTTAACCTATAAGGCCCTACACAGACAGGGACCATGTTACCTGCAAGATCTTCTTTGTCCCTACTGCCTCTGTCACTCACTCCGCTCCACCGATGAGGAATTGCTAGAGGTTCCCAGTGTTTGCTTGAAGACCTCGGGTGCCCGGGCATTTGAGTTTGTGGCCCCTACCCTGTGGAACTCTCTACCTCATCGGATAATAAAGTGCCTGACCATGGAGAGCTTCAAATCTGCATTAAAGACACACCTTTTTAATCTTGCCTTTCCTGTGCACTGATGTTTCCTGAGATTTTAGATATGTATTTTAAGGTTTAGTGATTTTTATTTTTGATTGGATATTCTATTGCACAGTCACTTTGATACTTTGTGAATAGTGCTTTTTATAAATAAATCATTGCCTGATTGATTGATTGATTGATTGAATATGTGCCCCATGCTTTGTGTTGCTTAATTACCCTCAGGCAGTGTTGTTTGAAGTGATCCCCATTTACATCACACGTGAAAAGACCCTCACCAGTTCAACGACTTTGTCTGGGACAGGAACAAAATAATCACACCAGTTTAATACAGTACATGCACAGCATAAACATGCAAATGTACACCAGTGTGACTCTCCAAGCCACCTATGCCTGTGTAGAAATGCTCTGTGTAAACAGAACTTAAGTTTTCTAACAATGTTGAAAATTACCCTCAGCATTATCTTCATCTGATAGTTTATCCCTCGGGAAACCGTCATCTTCATCCTCCATCCCCACCTGTGATGGTTGGTTTGAGTCTTCTTCTCCCTTCTTATGGTACCTCAATCTGACACTAATTTTGTAGACAGGTGGGATTTTTTTTTTGGTTCTTTTTACGAAGGTCAGCATTTCTACATTCTTATTCAAAACACTTGTTCTCCTGTCAGTAATGATTGCCCCTACTATGCTGAACACTCTTTCAGAACTTACACACTGGCTACAATGCAGGCGGGTACTCAACAACTACTTTTGCAAATGCAGGCCACACTGTCAACTTACTCTGCCAGAAAAACAATGGTTTGTCATCTGGCCCAATCCTTTCTGGGTCATCAATGTATATCTCACAACTGAAGCACCAGACATATGGCTCTCTCAATGAGATGGAGCAACCCTTTTGCTGGACATAACCATCTGACAAAGAACTGCGCATAGAGGATTTATGACACTGGGACTGCCTGGTTGATGCTGCTGTTGAGTACCTATGGAGCTGGTGGAGGATGAGGATAGCTTTGTGCTAGTAGTTGTGCCACATGCAGATGAGGCTCCATGCAAAGAATGTCTTGAAGCATGTCGCTGCTGTTACTTGCTATCTTTATCTTGTTGTATTCTCATGTGATCAACACAAGACCTGTCAATACCTAAATCTGAGTATCTGAATCTCCCCCCTTAAGTAGAGACCAGATGCCATGCTTATAACAGCAATCTAATATGGTTGCCACATCATAAACACTGGACTACATCACGCTTTACAAATGCTGGGTCAGAGCACACACATTCCATAATCATTTCTACAAGATCACTGCCTGTGCTGTCCCCATTCCAACTGAACTTCTCCCTGATCTTCAGTAGTGTTTGTCATAGCACACAAATCAGCAGTATCACCTGGCTGATACAGGCATTTGCAGGACTGCTTGGTTAGCATGTTTGAAGGGCTGTAGAATTTGGATCAGAGTGTCCATCAGGCACCACTGATCAATGTGAGGGAGAGAGAGGAGGTGTCAAAATCTCTGTTCAGCATGGTGAAGTCTGTTAAGGCCTTGTATTTCTCAAACAGCCATTCCAGCATATATAAAGCAGAAATCCACTCTGTGGCCACCCCATGCTTTAACCAATTCTGTAGAATTCAGTGTTTTTTATCTGCAGGTTTTTAAGCTCATTTCTGGCCTTTGTGGAATGGCTAAAATGTCAACACAAGCAGCTGGCAGAGGTCAACATGTCATCAGTCTCACTACCATTCTTCAGGTAATCCTGTACTAATAAATTAAGGCAGTGGGCAAAGCATGCACATGAGTAAATGACCCATCCTCAGTGTTCTTAAATACATTCTTGTCATTGTCACTGGAAATAAACCCTGCTTTCATGTCCTGCCACATGAGACACTCATCAATTTGAGTTTGCAGTTCACTCAATGTATTTATGGTAGTGTGCTGCAGATCACACACAAAGCAAAGGGAAGGTGGCTTAGACAGGAAGGAGACTGACAGAGCTTTTCAGAAAAATTTAAAAAATGAGCCCAGTGGACCATGATACACATATATGAGAGATAGATCCAGGCCCATTCCTCCATAAATCTGTGGTAAGTTGCACAGTGTCTATGGCACAATGGCTAATGGCCTGAGACACAAAGGATTTCAAATCTACATATTTAGTTCAGGAACAGTCTATATGGAAAAATATGTTCCTGATTGAATATTCCACTTTGGAACTGCCCTACTGATTAGATGTCTAAATCCAGAATTTTCAACAAAAGAGTAAGGCAGCTTATCAATTGCCAGCATTAGTGCAAAACATGCATTGAGTTCAAAGGGGCGAGGTGGTTTTGGTGGAATTCTGTTTTTTGAGAGTGCCTCAGTTATTTTAGGTTGCACTAGCGGTGAGGGTGCAGATCAGGAACATGGTGTGACAGCTGTCTGGGATGAATTATTACTACCAAGGGTAGGTTTCATACTTTTCCCCTTTGAAAAATATCCATAAATAGAAATAGCCTGTTTTGAAACTTCAGTGGTGGGGGTGCTGGTGTCAGGAAGCAGTGTGGTGTTACTAGTGCTACTGCTGCTATTGTTGATGTCCTCGGCCATGGCTTTATCATCCCCCCTTCCCCCATGGCCAACAACAGGTTGCCTCAAATCCAACTGAGCTTCCCTCTCATGCTGCTGTCACTTAATTATATGTTTGGTTTTCATATGGCTACACTGACTCGTAGTCCCCAGACATGGCCCAGCTTTGCCATGGCTGACTCAAGCTTTGCAGATCTGACAGGCTCTCATCTGTGAGATCTGTGATACAAAATACCACGTTAAAGAGCTTGTTTGTGCCACTGACTGCTGCTTCCTAAAACATAAGATTTGCCCATGATGAGGGGGCATGACCGGGCCTGCACCTCTGCCATTATAACTAACCATGTCTCCACTGTTGCCTCCCATAATACAGTCCACTTCTTGTTGCTTATCATTGGGCCCTGCTGCACATTACTGTTCTTTTCATCATTTCTTGTTCCTCTTCATTTATAGAACAAAACTGTGGGGGCCTTTCTCTCTGGCTCCAGCTCTAAATCCAGGACTGGATCATCTAGATCGGAACAAAAATCATTATTGCCAATATTGATATCCTTGAGTGGATCTTCCCTTGCCTCCTTTTTATCTCCTCCACCCCATCATCAACTTCCTCCAGTGCACCCTCCTCTTTCTCTCATACCTCACACTGATAAGCATCAAAATCATCTGTGACTGTGTCTCAGATGCAACTCTCAGAAGCCTTCCCTCCCTGTGATTGGGACAACAGAAGCACTGATGCTATGTCATTTGCTGCTTCTTTTACAATACAACCATGCTGCACAGTCGCACTACTCCTATTACCAGTGACTTCCCTTTCACTAACATCAGAACAACAACAGCCATTCATCGTACTGGAGCTGCAGACAGCATCTGCACCACAGAGGGCTGTGAAGCACACATGTTGGATGATGTGATTGCTGCTGCTGTGCTACTGGTCACATGTGCAGCTCTTCCCTTATCTCTCCATTGATGGTACTTGGCTGTGCAGCACCATGCCATGAACTGCACTTCTTCATAGTGACACTGAAAGTTAAAATATTATTCAAGGTCAGAATCAAACAATTTCTTTCATTACAAGGAAAAACATCAGCTGGCAAAAAATATTATTTAAAGCAGCAAATCTATCTCAAATATCAGCCTTAAATATTTATTTTTGGGGTGGCACACAAGCAGTTAATTCTTTGAATATATTAATATTACTCAAAAAGACATAGACTTCTCTATGTCAGACTGTATCTGACCTAAATGCATCTCTTTCTCTCTCTCTCTCTCTCTCTCTCTCTCTCTCTCTCTCTCTCTCTCTCTCTCTCTCTCTCGCTCTCTCTCACTCTCTCTCTGTAGCTAATGATGAGCACAGCCCTTCCCTCAAAGACTAGGAGGGAAAACACAGCAGCAACAAATAAATAAAAAAACACACAAAAAATTGTAAGCCAAGCAAATAATACTCACATCACTGACACCACTATAACTTTAAGTACAAACCTGCAATAAAAGTACTCGATGAAGAGAAGCATAAGGGAAAACTGTGTAGAAAACCAAGAATGAACACATGAAGCCACCTAAACCCAAGTGAATTGATAGCTGTCCTGCTGCTGTTGCATCTGGCCTCTCCTCCTGTGCCTCCTCATCTTCCATGGGATGCTTCTGACCCAGAGAACCAATCCCAAGTGAACTGATAGCTGCCCTGCTGCTGCTGTGTCTAGCCTGTCTGCTTCTGCTGCCTCCTCTGTGCGGTGCTGCTGTCCCCCAAAAAAACAACCCAAGCAAACTGATTGCTGCCATTCTGCTGCTGCTGCTGAAGCTTCTGGCCCAGCCTCCTGTGCCTCCTTCTCCTCCAAGGGAATGCTTCTTGCACAAAGAACCAAATCCAGACCAGCAACATTTTCTGTTTACTTGTTGCCTTGCTATGCCAGGACATTAGAGGTGCAGCCTTGCACACGTGCACACACACACACACACACACACACACACACACACACACCAACTTACCCTTACAATTGAATGAGGAACAATATATCAGAAACACTTGTTCTGTCACATAATATCCTCTGACTATCATTATTTAAGAATTCAGGTGTAACATAACAGTTACCTGTGCTGGTGGTGTCAGTTAAGTTCATTCAGTGCCATAATGCACCATTTGCTCAAAACCAACAGCATGCTGGGGAATTAAGTGTAGTGACTGGAAATTATGAAGGCTATAATCAGGCACCTCTTTTATTGCCAGTCCCAGTGTTTTGCATCCCAAACACACATCAGCGCTCATGGTCTTCTAAAAGCAGCACCATGATAATCACAGATTAAGCATAAGACACCATGGGCCCGATTTTATAAAGTGGATGCAAAACTTATGGCATGCCCTGCGCCCGACGCAAAGGGGGTTGCAGATATGCTAACACTCCATGGACACAGAGTGGTCCTATTTTCAAAGGGGTGGTGCATTTTTTTACAATTCCCCCACATTACAGCTACTTATGCAAAAAAGGTTGGTACAAGTGTCGCGATCCCGGACACAAGCTTATTTATCAATTATATGCTTTTTAAACAATAAATATGAACAATGTCACTTAACTAAGAAGTGAGTGTCAGTTATTTCCTGAGATGCTGGACCCTCAATCTCTAAATAGACCAGGGAGATGGTGGTCCAATTCTTGCATCCTAGGTTCCGGACTTGCGGCAGGTGTTTGCAGCACACTTGATTGAAAATCACACTTGCCTCAAGCTGTGATGCAAGTCACAACTAGCATCACACACTCTGCCACAAATCTGCTGTGTGGCTGCATATCCCTTTTAAAATTGGGCCCCATTTGTTTTATCACAAAAAATGGTTCACTGTAAAAAAATAATCAAGAACAGCAACTAGAAAAACAACTGTAAAAACTCTAATGAAATTAAATTACAGACACCTATGACTAAACTGAAACTATTTATAATTATTAATTTAGTCAGTCTGTGGTGGGGTTGAGAGTAGTGGTGCTGCTTAGCCAAGCAGCTCATCCAGCCTTTGAATATTTATTTAGTTTGTGTTAACCGGGTAGGTGCACTAGCCATAAAATGACTATTTTCAGGCACGACCCGGGAGAGTACAACAAAAAGAGAACAGTGGAAATACAACAACATGGGTATAATGATACAAATGGAGGAACAGCACAGCAGTGCTACAAAAATACAATGAGTAAAAACAACAAAAAATAATGGCAAGCATTATACAAATAATGGCAGTAAGATATATAATAAATGCAGAAACCACAGACCAGACCTGTGGAGTGAAAGGGTTACTAAGAGAGTAAGGTTATATAGAGAGAAAAGTGAGGAATGAATAATTTCCTTTTGATCAAGGCAAGGCAAGCAAAGGCAAATTTGATTTATATGGTATCCTATCCAAGGGCTCAGAGTGCTTTACAGTAAGAACAATATCCCCAAGAATTAAAATTTAAATAAAAAAAAAAGCCTTTTCAAAGAGAAAGGTTTTTAAGGAGGCTTTAAAGGCCTTCTGTGAGCTGGCTGCATGTATATAAGTTGGAGGAGAGTTCCACAGCACTTGGGCAGCAGTACCAAATGCTCTAGCGCCCAATTTCCCTGCAATGAGAAGGAGGTACCACAAGAAAGCGAGCCTCGGCAGAACATAGGGGGTGGAGAGGTCGATGGCACTAGGAGCTCTTTAAAGTAGTCAGGTCCCAAACCATGTAGGGCCTTGTATGTCAACAGGCAGATCTTGAAGGTGATGCACAAACTCACAGGCAGCCAGTGCAGAGCACACAGAACAGGAGTGATATGATCCCTCAGAGAGGTGCCTATCAACATACTGGCTGCAGCATTCTGCACTAGATGCAGTCGATACATCAATCCTCCAGACAACCCTAGGTTTAGAGCATTGCAGTAATCAAATCTGTTGGTGACAAAAGCATGGATGACCATAACCAGGTCATCAGGCATGAAAAACAGCCAGATCCTGGTGATATTCTTGAAATGGAAAAAAAAGGATCCAACAACCGACAACTGTTGTTCAAGGGCCAATTGGTTATCCCAAAAAATGCCAAGATCTCTCACTGCACTCACCACTGACAGGTGCTGCCCACCAGCAGTTGGGACAAGCAACCTCCCATCAGTGGAAACACCTCCCTGACCAGGCTCAATCACCATAACCTCTGTCTTGCCGGGGTTGAGACGTAGCCACTTTGTAGATATCAAGTCTTTTATCTCAGCCAAACACTGGATCAGCGTAAGTGAGGCGAAGAAGTCACATGTGGCAGAGGACAGGTACAACTGGGTGTCATCTGTATAGCAATAAAACCCCAGACTGTACTGCCTAATTAGCTCTCCTAGTGGCTGCATGTACACAGAGAACAACAGAGGGTCCAAAATAGAACTTTGCAGAACACCACAAGGCAGTGTGAAAAGTCCCAAGGAAAAATTCCAAAGATCAACAAGCTGTAATCTCCCAGTTAAATATGAGCTGAACCAGCACTAAACTGCATCATTGGTGCCCACATAGTTCCACATATGATCCAACAGCACGCTGCTATCTACTATGTCAAAAGCTGAAGATAGGTCCAAGAGCACCAAGATGATACACTGCTCTCGGTCCCTTGCCATGAAGAGATCAGTGTCACCTGGACCAAACCATCTCAGTGCTGTGCCGGGGCCAAAAACCCAATTGAAGAGGTTCAAAGATGGACAAACTCTCCAGACACTCAACCAGCTGGTCAACCACCACCTTCTCAATAACCTTTCCCAAAAAGGAAAATTTAGAGATAGGCCTGTAGTTCGAGAAAACATCATGGCTTCTTAAGGAGGGCTCTTACCACAGCCTCTTTCAAGGCTGTAGGAAAGGTACCCTCACTTAAAGACCCATTTACAGTCTCAATGAACACTGGACCTAGGGAATCCAAGCAGCTGATGACAAGCCACGTTGACCTGGGTCCAAGGCACAGCTGGTGGGACACAAGCTGGTGAGCACACAGAGGATATCAGCTGCCAAAACTGGATGAAACACACTCCAGCTTGGCAGAGGATCTCCACCAACAGACTGAACACCTCCATCAAAGGCTGGACCAGAGGAGGCAATACTCGCCCTGATAGAGGACACCTTATCAGCAACGAAACACCCAAACTGCTCGCACTTTTCTGCAGAAAATACTGTCCACTGCACACAGCCTTTAATGACTTGATATTTTCCTGAAAAATGTTCAGTTCCTTCTCAATTTTGTGAAGGTGTTTTTTAGCACCATGCATTCTGGTGTCCGCCTCGGTGGCAGGCACTGTCAAAGGCCCTCCTTGTGTTGCCTGAGGATGCCAATCTTCCGTCTTAATGTGGGCCTTAAAAACTTCCATAATCTGCTTCAGACACCTGGCAGTAAGTGTGCTCAGCTTTCTCTGTGGCCAGGGTGTGCCTTCTGTCACTGTAAGCAAAGGTAATAAAAGGATGTTATGAAGTCCACTGAATGGAAGCATAATATTGTTACAATTTTCCTGCTTCTGATTCTGTTTTACAATCCACAAACATCCCTTTGGGTACTTCATTATGGAGTTCATGCAGGCACTGGGACAGAATACAGAATATCTCATGCAGACACATGAAATGCAACAAAGACACATTCTGAATTCATAATAAGTTCACACACTGTTTTCTTAGACCAGCCATGAGGGATGGTGTTTGCCAAATCACTCGGATGTTTCATATTGTTTATTGGCCTTTCAAAACACCTCCACTTGGCTCGCATAATGAGTAAAAAACAGAAGCAATGCACTATGCACATACAGTATTTAAGTCCAGCCAAATAATAAAGAAGCCCCTTTCATTCTCAGCAGATGTGAAATTGCTGATCTTCATCAGACAGTGCATAAATGTACTGGAATTGGTACGTACAAGGGTGGCAGTGCTAGCTTGATGACTTGTAGTTCATGTAGTAGAGGAAGCGCACTCACCCCTAAAAATAGCACACAAGTGCAGTTGTTTGAGTGAATCACTTGTGCAATGCATCACACCTCCACAGGGCAGAACAACTAAGTGCAAGAAACCAGACTTTTCATTTTGTCCCCAGGCCTTCCTCAGAAAATACATAAACAGGGGTTCAGAATCATTTTAAACCATTTTTCAACCAGTCAGGTGTAGGAGTTCATTGTGCCCTCCCATTGGTCGATTTTTGTTGTGTTTCCCAAAGAAGAAATAACATCCACAAACAATAAATAAAAGTGTCCTGTATACCAAATGTAATATTATTTTGTAGATAATCAAAAGTATTCATCCTAAATCCACATGAGCAGTCTGCACATGGCTCCATGAACCTGTAAGGACAGAACAGAAAGAAAATGTCAGTGACGTTATTGTAACTAGTTCTCAAAAATGCACTAAATAAAGGTGTCATGATGTATGTTGTCTCTGCTGTTTTTCAAGGTATCAGGCAGTGATCTAACAAACATGATGCCACACTCAATACTAAAAAGGTCAGAGGGCAGTGCAAAAGGATACAGCACAGTGGACAGCACTGAAAAAAATGAAAATGAAAATGAAAGGGGTCCTTTTTCAGCAAACAATCCTCCTGGGAGCAGTGGACTAAGGAGGAGGAGTGCCTTCCACACAAGATTCTACTTTTTGACCTACAACCAAGAAAGACAAGAAGGGGCAGCAAGAAAAACAAGAGGTGGAGGGAGAGGAACAGGCAGAGGGAGAGGACACTGAGTGGTGAATCTCAACCACTACCAGCCATCATCAGTCTTTCTGACAGAACTCTTTTGGATACCAAGAAACAGGTATTGACAAAAGGAATACCTTTTGTGCCTACAAATAGCCTGTCAGGATTCAATGCATTTTTAGATATACATAAGTTTGCCAGAAAAATAAATCTTCAGGTTTTCTTTGCAGACAAAAATGTTAACAACAACTTTGAAAGCAGTGATGTTGTATCCATCTCTGATGTAAACAGTGAACAGTGTAATGAGAGTGATGTCCCTGGGATTAATATTTTCAAACCCTCAATCTACCTTTTGTCCCCTCCCCCCATGTCAGCAAGTATTAATACCTTTTTAAATTGCTGTTTAAAAGACCTCAGTGAACTACATAATGGGCCCCCACCACAAATGCATTTTTGCAACTTATCTACAGCTGAATGAACTTCCCTTAGAGAGTTAGCAAATGATGAAAAAATCATCATCAAACCTGCCGATAAAAGCAGAAGCATAGTCATTCAGAATATATCTGTCTACAAGAAGGAAGTATACAGACAGCTCTTAGATAGTATATTTTACAAGTACCTTAATTTTGATCCTGCAAATAACATAAAACAGGAAGTGAAGACCTATCTATTAGATCGCTGTCAAAACAATCACATTGATACCAATGAGATATATTTTCTTACAGTACAACACCCAATCAAACCCACGTTTTATACACTTCCAAAAATCCACAAAGATTCGACACACCCACCAGGCTGACCAATCATATTTGACATTGGATGGGTCACAGAACCAATATCCAAATATGTTGATAGTTTTTAAGACCCATTTTCCCAAGCATAAAAAGCTATCACAGAGATACAAGCCATTTGCTGACACTTTTAGATTACATACAAATAGAACAATACTGGTTTCTTGTCACTTTTGACATTGAAGCCCTATACATAAATATTTTCTAAACATTCACTAAAAAAAAAATACCACCAACAGCTTAATCTAGTTCAAGGTCATCTGACATTCATCTGTGCTCCCCTCCCCCAGGTCACACCTAAAAATAGGCAGAATTTGTCTAATGCACTTACCCGGTCAACAAAACACTAAAATAAAATAAAAATAAATATTCCCCAGGAAGGGGAGTTGGGGTCTATTGAACATTACCTTCTAAGGCATAGAGACTTATCCCAACCCTAGATTAACATATTATTAGAGCTCACAAACATTGTTTTTAAGAAAAACATATTTATGTTTGAAAAAAACATTTTTCAGGAAATCAAAGGAACAGCAATGGATGCCATTTTGGCACCCAGCCTTGCCAACATGTATCTAGGCAAATGGGATAAAGAGGTAATCTATGCAGATAGCAGTCCATTTTTGGATAAACTTGACTTCTACAGACGCTTTATCCATAATATATTTTTGATTTGGATAGGTACCAGAGCTGAACTGACCGAGTTTGTTAGTTATCTAGAAAGCAGTAATGAGGACTAAAATTTTAAGTAACATCAGATTGTTTATAGTGGATTTTGTGGATGTCAGTATCTATAAGGAAATGGATGGTATACTGTTTACAGATTTATATAAAAAGCTTCAGACAGAATAGTCTCCTTCTAGCTTCAGGTTGTCACCCTGCTCACACAATTAAGAATTTGCCAAAAGGGCAGTTCATGAGAGTCAGGTGAAATTGTGGCAAAACTGATTTACATAACCAGAGAGTGGAAAAACTGCATGATAGACTTCTAGAATGGGAGTATGACCCACTGGATATCGAGAGGGCAAAAAAACAGGTTGCCTATATGCAAAGAGAATAATTATTTTTATCAAAAAATAAAAATAAAAAGATCTCAACCCCTCCCTGACTTTTGTAACCACTTACAAGGGGGGGGGGGCATAAGAAGTGGGCAGTATTGTCCACAAAAACTTAAGTATCTTTAGAGGCACACGGCAGTTGCAAAAACTATTGGACAACGTACTTAGAGTCTCTTTCAGCAGAAGTAGAAATCTGCGAGACATACTGTTACATAGTTACCAACCTAAGGAGAAACCCTACTCCATGACCAAAAAATCTAGCACAAAACCCTATGGTATGTGTAACATGTGTCATCTCATTGATACAGTTTCCCACGTTAAAAAAAAAAAAAACAGGCAAACCTGAAGAACTAAAAGGCATAACAAACTGCAACAGCACTGCTGTAGCTTACCTTTTGGGATGTTCCTGTGCGAGTGATTATGTGGGTAGGACAAAATTAAAATTTAAATCACGACTATACCAACATGTGCAAGCCATCAAAAAATAAAAATCTTGAATATGCTATGGCTGCACATATTCATAGTAGGGACCCCAAAGAACAGCACAAAATCAGAGCTGTGGCATTAGAAGCTATTGCTCCAAATAAAAGGGGAGGTGATCTTGAAAACACTTTAAACAAGCATTTGTCAATGCCGAAAGTTCACTGCATTACTTAAGGAACAGCACAAGGAGGTGCTCCATAGAGTTTAATGGGGGCAATTTGTAAAAGCTTGTTTTTATATTTTCCAGTGACGATTTTGTCAAAGAAAGACAGTCACTTAATTAACAAGGACCTTCTTAGGTAAGCAACTGCATTTCTTTAACAGAATCATCACTGGAAAGTATAACAAGCATTTTTCATTGCTGAATGTTTTCTAGCTGGCATTGGCATTGATAGAGCAGGAGTTATAGAGATGCATAATAGGAATGGCAGTGAAGTATTTTATTTATTTATTTATTTAGCTTTTGTTGACCAGGTAAGTGCACTAGACAAATCCTGCCTATTTTCAGGCACGACCCGGGGGAGGGGGATACAGATGAATGCCAACTGACCTTGAACCAGATTAAACTGTTGGTGGTATTCTTAGTGAATGAGGGAAATTTGGCCAGGACACCGGGGAAATTCCCCTACTCTTTTTGATAAGTGCCATGGGATCTTTAACATCCACCTGAACTACCACCAGAACAGGCAGATGGGACCTCGGTTTAACGTCTCATCTGAAAGACGGCACCTCAGAAGTGCAGCACCCCTCTCATGCTACACTGCAGTGTCAGTACTGGGATATTAACCCAAGTGCCAGATGTGGGAACTGAACCCACAGCCCTCTGATCTCCCGGCCTCAGAGGCGAGTGTGCTACCTACTGAGCCACTGACACTGACACAGTATTGAACTGACACAACCCACCCCCACCCTGCAGAGACTGACAGGCATTGGGCATGTGCCTTTGGGTCATCAGCCATAATGCGCATGCCATTTCACCTCACCTTACCTTGCAGACACTGACAGGTGTCGTGGTGTATGTTGGGTCTTCAGGCTTACGCTCACCCCATTCCATAAGGAAATATGCTGAGATGGGTGCAGTATAGGAAAATGAGGTGAACGCTGGGGCTGAAGACCCCAAGGTACACCTCAATGCCTGTCACTGGCTGTAGGGTGGGGGCCGGGGGGAATGGTGTGAGCATTACTGCCAATGATCCCAAATCACACCCCTAATGCCTGTCAGTCTCTACAGGGTAGGGCGTTACAGTTGGAAACCCTAATGCCCTGGAGTTTGTGGGTATTTTTGCTCCAAATTTTCAACATGTGCTTTTATGACCCCACCTCATGAACAGTGGCACTATTATTTTGTTACTCAATCCCGAAAGGTGATTTTGCACAGTGACTGTGCTATTTGGTGCCACAGGTGTGAAAATACATTTTAGACAGGATGTGAAAAATGTCAACTATACTGTTCATGAGGTGGTGTGAAAAAATGACACTGTTGAAAATTTGGAGTGAAAATATGAAAAATTGGTGAAGTTACAAGCGTGTGTAGAAACTGCACAATGCATGCCTGTAATGCAATAATTTCTTGGAAGTTTCTCACCACATTTTCAACATGGCCATTTTTGGACCTCTCCTGATGAACAGTGGCACTGTGATTTTGTTAATCTGTCCCAAAACTTGATTTCTAACAGTGACCATGTCACTCTGCACCACAGGTGTGAAAACATATTTTGGGCAGAATGTGAAAAATGACAGCTGTGCTGTTCATAAGAAGGTATAAAAAAATGGTAATGTTGAAAATCTGGAGTGAAAAAATAAAAAATTGACAAAGTTACAAGCATGCATATAAACTGCACAATGCATGCTCATAACGCAGTCATTTTTTAAAATCTTTCACCAAATTTGCAACACGGGCATTTGGGACCTCTCCTCATGAACAGTGGCCCTGTCATTTCATGAATCAGTCCCGAAAGGTGATTCTGTGCAGCGACTGAGAAATCACCTTTTGGGACCGGAAAACAGAATGACAGTGCAAGTGTTCATGAGATGGAGTCCAAAGAACCCCATGTTGAAAACTTGGGACCAAAAGTCCTAAAAATGGCTGAGATATCAACCTAGATTGAACCCCCCCATTGAGTCCCATTATACAGCCTTACCCGATTCCTCAGTTCGCAGTTCGGCTTTGAAGTGTGCAGATGTGTCCTGGTCCACAGAAGATCACTGCTACTGACCTCTGGAGGTAAGTATGGGGTGGGGGAGATGAGTGCACAGAGGGAGGTCGGGATGGGGAGGGATGGGTGAAATATGAGGACCGTTTCTTTTTGCAGGTTAAAGAAAAAAAGGACCGTTTTCTTTGTTACAGGTTCAAAAAAATACTTTTGGCGCACTGGGGTGGGCTCCCAGTGTGCCACATTGGTGTGGAGGGGCATGATGCTGACAGGGATTGGGACCCCCCATTGGCAAAGAAAATGAGCTTGGGGGAAGGGGAAACATGATGCCAACGGTGATTTGGCACCTCCATCGGCAAATAAATTGAGCTTGGGGGGTGGGGAGCATCTGACACTGGGAGTGGGCATCCCAGTGTCAGAAAAATTATGAAAATTGTCTAGGGACACTGAGGTGTGCTCCCAGTGTGCCACAATGTGGGGGGATACATGCCAACATGGGGAATGGGCACCCCAATGTGGGCTTTCCCAGGGAGTGTGTGGTGGGCTGAAAGCTGCATCGCCCAGTGCAGGTATTTCTTGAAATTTTTCACCAGTAAAGGCACACTGAGCAAATAAAATCCATGAAATGCATCCCCACATGGTTCGTTTCTGTACATGTGCATAAGCAGTAGTGCTACTGCACATGTGTGGAATTGGCTGCATTCCACACATATTTGTTCTGTGACCGAAGAGTAAACAGCTGTTTAGCGGCTCATTCTTTTGACGTTTTTGCATACACTACTCATAGCAATAAGCTCACAGCATGCAGGCACGGCGAACTTAACAAAAAAGAGCAAGAATGGATATTCAAACTAGGGGCTCTTACAAGACCAGGACTGAATGGCAAATTTGAAGTCAGTCACTTCTTGGAAAAATAGTCTCCCGGCCTTGCTCACTTTGCAAACCCCTCCCCTGCCCCGGAGACAGCACAATAATCCTCTCATGTTTGTTAGATTACTACCTGATACCTTGAAAAACAGCAGAGACAACATACATCATGATGTCTTTATTTAGTGCATTTTTGGAACTACTGTAGTTACAATAACGTCACTGACATCTCCGGTCTGTTCTGTCCTTACAGGTTCATGGAGCCATGTGCAGACTGCTCATTTGGATTTAGGATGAATATTTTTGATTATCTACAAAATAATATTATATTTAGTATACGGGACATCTTTATTTATTGTTTGTGGATGTTATTTGCTTTTTGGGAAACACAACAAAAATCAGCCAATGGGAGGGTACAATGAACTCCTACACCTGATTGGTTGAAAAACAGTTTAAAATGATTCTGAACCCCTGTGTGCTTATCTTCTGTGAAAGTCCCAAATGGGACAAAATGTAAAGTATGTTTTCTTGCACTTTCATGTTCTACCCATACACATCACCTCCACCTCCTCACTGGGCATATTCAAATCAAGCCTCCATTATCATCTCACAGCCTCCAGCTCATGTGACTGCCACCCCTAACTTCCCCCTTCCCCATTGAGATCAACCAGCCCCCTCTGATGTTCTTTGACAATGCCGTGAGCTGCTCTAGTCTCTTTTTCGGCTGCCACCCCTATATCCTCTCACCCTTCCTCCCTGATTTCTTCTAGCTTTCTGAAATTATTCCTTGTATGTGTTATTCAAGTATGCTATTTACCGTGATGCAGTACCTGAACTGATGAATATGGTTGTATACTCTCTTTAATGTTGTACGCCCTTGTTTAACATGTTTAACATGTATGTACTCTCCTGACGTATAACCTTTGTAAAAGAGCCTTGGCTCAAAGGTAATTGTAATCCTAGATCTAAATAAATAAATAAACAAATACCCTGTGGAGGTGTGATACATTAAACAAGTGATTCACTGAAGTAACGGTGTCTGTGTGCTATTTTGAGGGATGAGTGCTCTTCCTCTCCTACATCAGTACATAACTGTTAACAATCATAATAATCTCATACCAGGTCCAAGTTGTCCTTTCTGTCCTGCAGTACCATTGTCGGGCATGTCAGCTACTGTCTCTGACAGCACAGTGATTCTTTTATCCCCCATCTCCTATTCTGGTTGACAAACAGCTGCTGACACAAAAGAGAAAACTTAGATGAGCAAGATAATTCCAAATTATTTCACTATATTTCTCAGTATTCCAAAAGACAGAGAGAAATACACTTACAACAATCAAATTGGAAAGGCTCATAAACACTTTCTACAGACATGACTATCACTACAGCTGTGTCATCATTAGCTTCTTGATTACCTTCCTTAAAAAAGGAAAGGTTATAGATAGGTCTGTGGGTACACATGATGTCAAGGTTCAAAAATTTCTTTTTCAGGAGGGTTTTCACCACAGTTTTCCTCAATATCACAGGGAAAACACCCACCCTCAGGGAACACCTGACAATCTCCACATCAGCTGTTCCCAGGTCATATCACAACTACAACAGCAGTCTTGTAAGCACTGCAGCCACTGCACAAAAAGCAAGGTGCTTACAAAAACTCAGTCTACACCCATTGGGTATGCTGTGCAATTCAAACACAGTCAAAGACAGATGCCCCCTCCCGGGCTCGTGCCCCATGCAGTATACCACAGAGTACCAAGGTTTGATTAAGACCTCCAGACCCTCAGACCTAGGCCTGAATCATCCATTGGCTAGGTTTGTTTACACTGCAGATCAGCTGAGGAATGTGCTGCAAAGTCTGCTAATATCATGGTCATATTCCTAATAGGCTTGTCATTACATAAAATTACCCAAAGTGGAGAAGACATACAGGTGGTTACTATTCCCACCCTCTCCAAGGGCAATTCAGAAGATGAACAGTCAAAATCTAGCAGCCAGAAACACCTTGAAGTTCCTATTTAAAACAGCAACATAGATAATGCCAGCAGGAAAAGTCCATGTATTCATCCAGTGTCCCCTGTTATACCTTAGTCTACACAAAGACCTGCTGTCTAGACCGGGTTTTTTACCCACTCTTCCACCCTTTCCCCCTGCCTTAACACTCCCCACTGACTATTTATTAACCAATTAACTCTGTACCAACTAGGGTGAAACCCAATTAATTTGCACCCACTGCCTCTTCAGGCAGGCTGTTCCACATCTCAACCACTCTCTGTAAAATAAAATTTATAACATCTACTTTATGAATTTCCTCTCCACCATATTAACCTCATGTTCCTCTGCTTTTATTCATTTTTCTTTCTGAATACAGTAGTTCCTTACATTGCACACTGTTCATTCCTTTCAGGAACGTCATGGTCTCTATCATATCACCGATCGCCCTTCTGGTCTCCAGCAAGTACATGTACACGAACCACAGGGATCAGTACTGGGTCCTGTCCTCTTCAGTGTCTTCACAAGTGACATTGCTGAAGAACTGGAGGGGAAGATGTGTCTCTTTGCATATGACACAAAAGTCTGCAATAGGGAGGACACCTGGGGGGGGGACCAAATGCAAAGGGATCTGGGGAAACTAGAGGAGTGGTCTAGGGAGTAGCAGCTATGTTTTAATGCCAAAAAGTGCAAAGTCATGCACCTGGGGTGGGGAAGCCTGAGGACTGTGTATAAGATGTGGGGGTACTTACAGTTGCCAAGCAATACACGGCTCATGGGATAATCTTATCTGATGACCTCAAGGTGGCAGGGTAGTGAGCAAGGCAGTAGGCAAAACTAGCCAGATGCTGGAGTGCATAGGGAGGGGGATTTCTTGCAGGAGAAAGGAGGAGGTGTAGCCTGTTTTGTTCACTTGTTAGACCCCTTCTGCAGTACTTTGTCCAGTTCTGGAGGCTGCACCTCTGCAAGGACATCAGCAGGCTGGAAGCAGTCCAAAGAAGAGCTACCAAAATGGTGCATGGGTTACATAAGAATCCATATGGGAACAGGCTGCAGGAGCTCAACATGTACTCCCTGGAGGAGAGGAGAGAGAGGAGAGCAAGGGGACACATTAGTGAGACTTAAAAGTACCTCACTAGGATGAACAAGGTGCAGGAGGGGAGTCCCTTTCACAGGGGGAGGAGTACCAGAACACAGGGGCATGCTATGAAGTTTGGGGGGGTTAAAAGGAATAGTGGACACCTGGAACAGCCTACCAGAAGAGATCGTAGGGGCAAAAACAGTGGGGGAGCTTCAAACATGTATGGGATAGGCTCATGGGTGTAATAAGTAGAGGTAAGGGAGGAGGGAGGGACACCTGTGACCAAAAAGGGTCCAGAGTGTAGTAATAGGCAGTGAAAGTAGGTCAAGCTAAATGGACCTACAGGTCCTTTTCTGCCAACATATTCTATGTTTCTATGTTCAGTTCCCCAAGCAGATCCTTGTATGAGCTAAGCCGATCCTTGTAGGATCAGCCCTTTTGTCCCTCCATCATTTTGGTTACCCTATATTGAACAAGGTCTAGCCTGTGTTTGTCTTTAGTTAGCTGCGGACTCCAGAATTGGGTACAATATTTCAGATGGGGCCTCACCTGTGATCTGTAGAGAGGCAGTATTACCCCTTTCTCTCCAGCTATCGAACCCCCTGCCAATACACACCAACATCTTGGTTGCCTTGCTGTAGTGTAGGCCTTGTTACTGTGTCTAGATTGTTTTAAGGGAGTCACTTATGAGCATGTCCAGTCCCAGATCACTTTCCTCAAAAGTAGTTCCCAGCTTAACCCCTACTATCCAGTATTCCATCCCCGAGTTTTTGTTCTGTATGTGTGTCACCTTGCACTTTCTGGCATTGAATTTTAACTGAAAAACCTTGGACCACCTCTCCAGACTATGCAGGTTCCTCTGCAGCTTCCTTATCCCCTACTCACTGCCCACTCTACCACAGCGTTTAGTGTCATCTGCGAATAGAGTAAGACACATTTTGTGCTATTTTCCTTCTCCTATGTCACCGATGAACTTTTGACATTAGCAATTACCAACAATAAAGTGATTTTATTATAATATTAAAGTGTTTCATCATAGATAAGTATGAGTTCAAGAAAAATATACAGTAACACTCACCATCTGCTACAGTCCAGTGGCATTTATGTCCCTCATCAATGGTGACACCACCCAGGCTCTGCAGTGTGGGTGTCCTACCTCTTGAGGTCATTCCAGCATTGTTTGAGCTGCTTTATCATCCTGTTTGATCTCTCCCCATCCCCATTCACCATCAGGCTATTGCAGCCCAAATCCACTCCCTCGTTGGGAAGTAATGGTGTTTCACACTGAAAAGAAAAGCTAGATTCTTGGTGGCCTCATCACGAAGATACTGGTCTCCTCCAAGAAAAAGGCAGTCAAGACCCATGGAAGTGCTATTGGTAGCCTTGACACTAGCCATTTTAAATACTTTATTTTTTTAAGCTTGTTTTTTTCAGCTCTCGGACACTGCCAGGGGTAGGAGATCCACCCCCCATATCGGCTAGGTCTTGGCATATGCCGGGATCTGGGCATCATAGGGCTTGCGCCAAGGGCTTTTTTCTCATGTGCGTCTCTCCTGCCCACCTGTCCGTGATGGGGCCAGTCATGCAGTGACCTCAGCACACGATCAGGTGTGCTCCTGCACCAGACATGCAGAGGCCCACCGATCCCCACCCCTAAAGGCTCCCAGTATGGTCCTGGACTACTACTCCCCCCGCACTAATGCTAGGGGTCAATAGGCACCAGGTACCATATTCGCTTCCTCCTGGGCAAGGCTAACAGTCCCTTGGACTCTCAGCCTCCCCCCCCCATGACCCTCTGATGTCTGAGGTCCACTCCTTGTTGGCACTGCAGATGAAAGTGCTTCCACTGCACTGGTGGGCCATACCACATTTTAAATAAATCTGAGTTTTAAAGAGATCCTCCAAGCATCAAAAAAACAGTCCTTTCTAGAGCTCCTAAAACTCACTCTCAATCAGCAAACTTTGCTGCACCAAAATGAGCTCAAACCGTGGAATGGAATTCCACTAAAAACACTATTCATTCCATGGTTTACATTGAACACTGTCTAATAACCATGGAATAGTATTTCAATGCTTTTCACCACAGCATTAAAAATGCTTGATGGAATACGATTCCGCACTTTTAATGAAATGCGGAACAATATTCCATGGAACACAATGGGCAAATCCTCCATGTTTCAAAAGAAACCTCTGGCATTCAAGACACCTTTGTGGACCTCCAAATATATATGTACTGGTCATTGGGAAGCAAAGGGGTGCATTTTAAAGGGACACTGTCAACATTTTTTGCATTATATTATTTTTAGGTAAAAACCCATATTTTATGATTGCTTACTTCTTCTAAAATTCATTGATGTTGCTGGTTGTTTTATCTGCCTCCTTGCTTATTAGAACCGAAATGCATGGTAATGTATAGCTATGCCCAGCTTTGTTTTGCTTCACATCACTGAACTATCCTTAGTGCACTTTTCCTGAACATTAGAAACACCTTCAAACAGTGTAGCCACTCATGATACCATAGTCTCTTCTACTACTACTGAATAATCAGTGGCTAGATTTTTTTTGTTTGTTTGTTTGTTTTGTTTTACCAGGTGGGACACACTAAGCTGAAAGCTTGTTTACAGGTGCGATATGGGAGCACAAGGAAGTTAAGTAACTTGCTCAGGGTCACACAGTATGCAAGTGGGGGCTGTGGGATTCAACCCCAGGTCTCCAGGTTTGCAGCTCAGAACCTTAAACCACTGCAATATATTGCCTTGTGTTGGGGTATTCCTGAGTCCAGGAAAGATGCAGTAGGATCTGGTCAAGAAATGTAAACAAACATGTTTTGGTGTGGTAACACCAATATAGTGGGCAGTCAGGTTTTCATTGTTTAAAAGAAAAAAAGAATCAGAATCAAACTACCAGCTGCATCAGCAGTCTCTATAGTATGTGAGCAAACTTAAAATATGTTTTTTAAACTAGGGACACTTTGAGGCCTAAGGGGGTTGACGGTGTCCCTTGAATTTAAATGCACCCACTTAATTCCAGGGAAATTCAAAGTAATTCTCATGGGATGATTATCCACAGAATAATGTGGATCCACAGAATACAGTTCCTCCAATCACAAGCCAGCAGAATTCCATGGAATGAGCCTCAAGTTTCTGACAGAAATTCTTCTGGCAGAATGGGCGAATTCCATATTCCACACAGCATTAGTTTGTCCCCCTAACCAAGGGTTATTGATAGGGCCCCATTAGGCAGGGCTTCAGTTTAAGAAGGTAGGGTACACCATGTAAGTAATAAGGCACAACAGGGTGTGCATTATAGGATTATAATTAATGGTCTCTGTTTTTTGCCATAGACAAAACCGTGTGTTAAATACCATAACACCTGAGTAGGTGTTATGGCATTCATGTGCTCCCTTTCCATACCAACGTGCTCGAGACAAGTAAATAAACAGAGCGGGAGCTTCCAACTGTCCCTGTTTCCGCAAACAGTACTGACGAGAAAAACACTTACTTCTCTGCATTACCTCCATCCCAAACACACTCTTGTGCTTCTAGGCTCACTGGTAGACTGAGGTAATGCAGAGAAGTAAGTTCATTTCTCGATCAGCTTCCCTAACGTGGCTTAGCAGTTAAACTTCGACTTATTTAAAAACGGAGCCCTTCAATTATATAAAATAAAATATGGAGAGAAGTGTGTCAGACTCGAATTTAACACACACCCTTGTTGTTGGATGGCACTCATAAACCCCTCGGGCTTTGCCCTCAGGGTTTATGTGCCATCCAACAACTGGGGTGTGTGTTAAATTCTCATAACACACTTCTTCCCATACTTTATCCTATATTTAATGCACACCCAAGAGGCATAATAAGGCACGAGTCTGAGGGTTTAGCGTCCTTATACCCCTGAGAAGTGCATTAAAATCCTGTGATGCACACTCTGGAGGGGCTTATTACACTTATAAAATGGCTGTAAGTAGGTTTTTGGGGGAGGAAAATGAGATTCAGTGCATTTATAGAGATTTAATGCACAGCCAGGTGACATCTCTCATCCAATGAAATTTCTAGATTTTTACTTATTTTACTTAAATAACTATTGTGTATTTATTTTTTTCTATATGTATTTGTAATTGTAAGATATAACTTTGTACTGTATGGATTGTATAAATGTTGGACCCCATTGTAAATGGCTTTACTCAACTGGTTATCCATTTCTTGGAAGTCAAGAATAAACTTTTGCAAATACAAATACTTGCCATTTTTTAAATAAAAGCATTGGGTTACATGGATGGTATTTGTCTTCTTGTCCAGGATGTGCATCAGTTCAGGAATGTGTGCAACTAGTTAATGATTTGGCAACCATGTCTAGCTCCAGAGTGGATCTAAACAACAGCAGTACTTTTCTTTTGGGGTTCCTGGGGAATGACAAGGGCACTCCCAGTATGAATGTGGTCATTACCATATCTTGGAACCCTTTAAAAATCCTGGGCAAAGTTTTCTATGGGGAGCACCTCAGATTTACAAAACTGGAATGAGAAATTGAAGATCTGTGACTTCAAGGTGGAGAAATTGAAAAACTGTTGTCTATTAAAAGCACGCCAAGTTTAGATAGTAAAAACCAGATCTAGGGCAATGCCCCACATGAGACCCATTGATGTTTTATTTGATGCAGGGCCAGGGGTGTAGCCAGGGATTTCAGATCTGCACACCAAGTGGACTCACTGCTACCCCACCACCACCCCCTTGTTAGGGTGAGCTACTCCCCGGGGTGTAGCTAGACAATATACAAATGTACACCAGGACCATGTTTGTTGCCTCATTTGGCACAATAAATACAACTTTTGTATCTCATGACAATGGTTGTTGCCATGCATGGGTAACAAATGCCATGCATTGTTCCCTAAGACATCCACATACCAGTCCAGAGCCTGTAAAGTTGTATTGTCCTTGGGATGCAAAGAGAGTATTAGTGAGCAGTCCTTATAGTTTCATCTCCTATGAATCAAATTACAGAAAGGTTCAGTATTTTCTTAGTTTTCATGGAAAAAGGAAGCAGTTCATACCTATTTGCTACCCCCCTTAAATAAAAATTGCACACCATGGAGTCTTGGAGTATGTCTGCCTACACCCATGTGCAGGGCCATACTAAAAAAACGCACTTATCCAGCACTGTCTGTAGCTTGCTTTGTAGAGTTGAACAATGCCCATAGCATATGGCTCCAAAATGTGGGGGAAGCCCCAGACCTGTAGCTTGTAGCAGCAGATCTCTGGGGCATGAGCCCTCACCTGTAAGTTGGCCTTGGGTCATGAGAGTAGGGAATGGGGAAGGGTGGTTAGCATTAGGGTTGGAAAAACCTTAAAGGAGAAGACCCATGGGGCATGGCTCAGGATCTGTAGCATGAAGCATTAGACTTGTGAGACATGACCCAGCACTGTAGCTTTACCTTGGGTCATGAGGCTAAGGGCTGATTGAAGGGGCTGAATGTTATGGTTGAAAAACAAATGCTATGTTAACCTTAATGATGCACAGAGTTTTTTGCTATGCATTTTCTTACTTTTTAAAAAGGTAAACTTATAACTTGCTTTGCTCAAGGCCCTTCCTGAATGGAGGCTCTGACTGTCCTCCAGGTAGCCTCTGTAATCTACAGTATGACAATAAAGTACTCATTTTTTGTCATTTTGGTTTTATTAGTGTGTTATTGAGAATGCAGTACGTTCATCTTCTGGCTGTAATTTGGGACTGGCTTCCCTTAGCTGCACCCCCAGACATATCCTGAGATGCACTGCAAACAATTTCTCCCTGGTTGCATGAAGCAGGATGCACAGGGCCCTCTGTGCCCAGGGAGAGCCTGATGTGAGTCCTAATTTGCCTCATACAGGGCCCTTCAGGGCCTGTGCACAGATGAGACATAACTTTCTATTCTGTTTGAGAATGGCCTTACTTGTACTATAATATGAACACAATGGTATATTTTGGTCATGTTCACAATTGTTCATTGTGTTTCTCAGCTTTCAACATTGTGCTCATGTAGGAATTACTATATTGTTTTGCAACCATTTTGCTGCTTTAACATTTTGTTTGTGTGGGACTTAGAAAATGTTTTGTGACAATTTTCAGTTTTTTTTGTTTTGTTTCTCGATGAAGTTTGTGATTTTTTTATTCATGTTAGCCTTAGAAAAATGTTTGCAGCAATGTTTTCCCATTTGATCATTACTACGTGAGCACACTATGGGCCAGATATTCAAAACTTTGCGCTGGGCAAAAATCATTTGCGCAGGTTTAGCGCTGAGATGGCAGCGGGTCTGCCATATTCAAAAGGCCAAATAAGCGGGCAAACTGCATTAGCGCCAGGCAAAAGTATAATGTATGCAAGGGGCAAACTGACATGAATACAAAGCAATGCTATATTCAGTGGCTAAGCCAGCGGCTAAGTGGTTTTAAAAGCAGCGACCTAAGCGCGACTGTTAGCGGTGTAGATACCGCCAGAAAAGCTGGTCTTAATCCTGGGCAATCAGCTCGCTAACATAAATGGCTGTGGCGGGATTTGTTGGGGTTTAGCGGGTCTTGCGTGACCCTAATACATAAATATAACACATAGATAAAGCCAAACATAGTGGAAGCTTGCTGCTAACCAATGGCATCACAATGATGCCATCATCTACCCCAGTCCCAGCCATGCCAGGCAGTAAGTGGTGACCCTGCCACCAGTGGACAGCATGGCGGTGTAGCCATACAGCACACACCTGCTGACCACACATATCTGTGGACAAAACAGATGCCAGCACACACATGCAGCACTGTGGGCATGGAGGATGTTGAGGGGAGTGTGTATGGGTGGCCAGGCTGTGCCACAGACCAGGTGTGGCCACAAGGCTGGGACTCAGCATGCAGTGCACATGGGCCAGTATTAGGAATACCCCCAACACTAGTGTGCCTTCGGATACTATGCCCCCCAGCCACATACCACATAGCTGTACAACTGCCACAACACACAAAGCCAGATATGTACATGTCACTGTGAGCATCACATGCCAGTACAGCATCTGTGGGTCACACAACAGTGTAACAGTAATGTCGACTGTCAGTAAACACCTGCAGGTTGGGCCTGTCACTGTGTACAGTGCAATCAGCATCACTTGCCCTACACACCATAGGCAGTGCTCGTCCCTCACTACTGTCTCCCTTGCTACTGTAGTGTCTGCTGTGCACTGTAGCATGCCCTACAGTGTGACAGTTGCATGCAGCACCACCACCACCTGTGCCTATGCTGTCCTGTCCCCTGGGGTACAATATGCTATGCTATGCTATGCTGTACTGTTTACCTGTAGCCTGTAGCTATCATCGTGCACTGCCAGACTGACCTACAGATGGAGCTGCGGTTGGACCTTGTCTGCCCTGTACTTCCAGACTGACCTACAGGTGGCTCTATGGGACCCTGCAGTAGCAGCTAAGGCAAACTGTGTGCAAATCAGGGTATAATGAGATGCTAATCCGGTTGTTTGCCCAGAGACTACCTAAGTAGGCTCATTTGCATAGCACTTTTGAATATGGCACATTTTAGCTCCGAACATGCGTGTTTGCTCCAGGCTAACTGCTTAGCTCCGGCTAATGTGTTAGCGGCGCTAATGGTACGGGAATATTGTAAAGTTTTGATCACTGTTCTTTTCTCATCTGCTGCTTCCTGCAACTGTACTGAGTCCATGCATTTGCTGGCACATACATTGCCACGTGAGTTCGTCTGTACCTGCCCTCACGTTGCTGTGTACTGTGTTGTTGTTGTGGGTTGCACTTCCTGGTTGTTTTATTCAGTGCTGTCTTATTCCAGGGCAATGTTTGCCCTGCACTCCCAGCCCAGTTTGCATGGCCTCATTACCATGCTATATTCAGAAGCTGTTTGCCCTGGGCTATTCCGTTTGAATATGGCTTGCTTTGTGCTCCGGGCTCAGTTTGCCCGCTGGGCAGTGCTAATTTTGCCCCTGGGCAAAGTTTTGAATATCTGGCCCTATCTGTTATCTGCATGCAATAAGTTTGTTAAAGTCTATCTCAGCAACTTTTTCTAATTAAAAAACTCAGCTCAAAAATTTTTTTTAGAAAGTTAGCTCAGTCATCTTGTTTATTTTTTTGTAACTTTATCTTTATTGTAAAGTTCATGCAGACAGTGCCAAGAAAGAAAAGTAAGATGGCATACACTTAAACGGTGACAGTCAAACATGAGCTCTCCAACCCTTCATATGTGATAATATTATACAAAGAAACATCTGGATTAACTAGAATGATACAATGGGCCCAACTCTCAAAGCCCCAAGAGTGACACCCCTGGAGCTATTCTCAAAGGCAACCTGCGTCAACTGCAGGTTGCCTCCCCCAAAATGGCTTGCACCACCCATGTGCCCAAAAACAGGGCTGCAACACAGTGCAAAGGGGCATGTGGCAGACACAACCTGCCACATCCCTGATAGCAGGATTCTCAGAACTCACCCAGAGGGAGAAATTCTAAGTACCCTTAGACCAGCTCTAGCTGGTCTAAGGGTACTTAGAATATCTACCCCTGGGTGAGTTGACCCGTATGTGGCATTGTGCCCCCCTCCCCAGCCATGAATGTGCCATTATCAGTATGGCATATATATTACTATGCCCCCTCCTGATCCCTGACAGTGCCATTAACAATAGTGCATAAACATTATCATGCCCCCTTCCCGATCCCTGATGGTGCCATTGTCACTATTGAGCTGAAGACCCCCATAACCTTGGGATCTAGTGGCCTCCCACACCAGCAGGTAGTGCCCACCACCCATTTCCCCCATCCCATAATAGAGCCAGCACCAGCACAGCCCTCATCTCACCTCTGAGGTCAACACTGACTGAACAGTCAGTATGATAGCTGTACTGTATAGTGTACACATGTACACTGTACAGTACAGCTATCACTACTGACAATTCAATCGGCTAACCACGGAGGTGAGAGGAGGGCTAATAGCATCTGGCTCTATTACAG
Organism: Neoceratodus forsteri; assembly: GCA_016271365.2. Taxonomy (NCBI): domain Eukaryota; kingdom Metazoa; phylum Chordata; order Ceratodontiformes; family Ceratodontidae; genus Neoceratodus; species Neoceratodus forsteri. Next base: position 421,599,154 of record CM057458.1, read on the forward strand.
GATTAGAGGAACTGGGTGGTGGACATTACCTGCTGGTATGGGGCAGGGGCCACTAGATCACCAGGTTACCAGGGTCTTCAGTTCAATAGTGACAATGGAGGTATCGGGGATGGGGGACATGATAATGTTTATACACTACTGTTAATGGTACCATCGGGGATGGGAAGGGGCTGCTAGCCCAAGAGGGACTAGAGTGGTGTACAGCTGCCCCACGGCTTGTGACACACACTGCCGGTGTGCCATCTGTTTGGCACTTGGCCCCAGTTGCCACAAGCCATGGGACTTAGCCACCAGGACCCTGCTCATTTGAGAATAGGGCACAGTGTCCCTGAAGCAGGGGCATCAGTGCAAGCTGCCTTATTGCCGCAGCTTGCACCATTCCAAGCATCATTTGAAAATCATTTGAAAATTGGTCCCCAGATACTATACAACAAAGAAAAGCAATGAAACTGTACCAGATCTTCTGCCAGTATTCTGTACCTTTCATTGGCAATGTATAAAATTACAGAATTAAAAATGTAAACATCTGTAATAAACAGAAGCAACATTTATGTCCATGTCTGTGGTCATTTTGGGCTATTAGATTTCTATGCTTAAACTCTATATGGGGTTCTTGTTATAGATTATGTCAACTGGATTCCTGGGCATCTTCTGGGCATCCCTTATTTGTCTCAAGTGCCTGGCTTACTCAAAGTAATGTCCAGGAATAGCACATTTATTATTGGTTCTCTTCATCCTGATCTGGTAGATGAATAAGTCCCAGTGGAGTTCTCAGTAAAGTATATGTATGCCATTTTGGCCATATCTCTATGAATTTCTCTAACATGCCCCCAGAGACAGCTGCAATGCATTTCATACAAACCAGTGCTTCCAGACTGTCCCTCAATTCCAGGAGTGTGGGTATCATGGTGGATAACCAGTGGGTTGTGGTCCCTTTGACTGGTACTAGACACATGATTCTGAAAATATCCTGGTATTTCCTGTGACCCAAATCTGGAGGTTGGAGACCAAGGACATGTGTTTTAAACTCTGTCCTGATAGTTATTCCCCACATTTTACAGAGTTCATCAGTGATTTGGGCCAGTATGGAATTATTTTGGAACAATTCCAAAATATATTGTGGTGTTCCCCTCAGTCCTGGCATCCCTGCCAACATGTATCGGTGGGGTGGGTGCCATCAAAATGCATGGTGATGGTGAGTGTGTGGATGAACCTAATCATGACTTTCCACCCAAACTCCCTCCAGGTTGGAGAGGCTGATACTCTCCACCCTTCCGCTAGCACCTTGTCCCATTCCTGATCTGTTAATGAGGAGTTAGTGTCCTGTTCCCATTTACTTCTGACATTAGCTAGGGAATTACCTCCTTATGCAAGTAAAACTTTATAGATGGAGAAGCTGTATCTACTGTATATTTAGTGGTTAATCTGGTTATCCAAAATAGTAAGCCTTCCCAAGGTGTTAAATTCCAGTCTGGATGAAACAGATTCGTTCCTGTACTGATGTAATGGCAAATTTGCAAATACCTATAAAAGTCACTATTCAGTATACCATATTCCAGTTTAAAAAGATCAAAGGCAACACTCTGGCCATTGATAATTAATTGGTTATAACCAGTCAGTTTTATGTGGTGCCATCTAAGGAACCCCAACTCCTTGTGCACAGAGGCATTATCTGGAGCCCCTTTATTGACTGTGAGGGAGAGGCTATTGTAGCAGGTCTTTGATGAGCACTCTGATTTTATAAATATACTGAGAGGGCCTCATCCAGAGGTTCTGTATTTGGATAAGGAGGTCCCAAGGTGATTTTTGCCCCCAGAAAGGTATACAAGGGGGCAGGGAGATTTGCCCTGTTCTCCATGGTGTAGCACCCTATGTTCACCAACTGTTAGATGTTGGGAATAAGTTATGCAGCCTGTGCTGCAAGATAGTGTAAGAAACAATCTGGCATGCCTAGCCCCCCCCCCACACTTGTTCTTTGTCAATGTCAGAAAACAATCACTCACCCCGACTCGATGACCCTGCCAAATAAACTTTTTAGTAAGTTGTTTTAATCTGGACCAAAATGGATCTGGCAAGGAGATGGGGATTGTCTAGAACAACAAATGTTAAACAGGGAAAAATGTTCATCTTAAGTAATAATAATAATAATAATAAAAATAATAATAAAATGTATTTAGTTAAGTGCCTTTCAGAATTTCAAAGCGCTGTACAGCAGAAATACAAAACAAACATATATTCAAATACATAAGGTATAAAATCAAGATAAAGCGGGTACTCCAATCCCACCCTCAACGGAAAGGGTAGGAGACTCTAGGTTTGCACATATTTGGGCTATTGCCTTCAGAAGGAGAAGATAGTTTAACTTGTACAAATCGTGCAAGATCGGGGTCATTTTTATCACAAAGTATCAAGAGGCATTGTGGGTGGCCCACCTGAATGGAAATTGTGCCCTAGAATGAGGAGGGTGTACCATAGAAATTAACATAGCCTTCAATTTGTCAGTGTCAGTGGCTCAGTAGGTAGCATACTCACCTCTGAGGCTGGGAGATCAGAGGGCTGTGGGTTCAGTTCCCACATCTGGCACTTGGGTTGATATTCCAGTACTGACACTGTAGTGCAGCATGAAAGGGGTGCTGCACTTCTAAGGTGCCGTCTTTCAGATGAGACATTAAACCGAGGTCCCATCTGCCTGGATTGGTGGTAGCTCAGGTGGATGTTAAAGATCCCTTGGCACTTATCGAAAAGAGAAGGGGAATTTCCCCAGTGTCCTGGCCAAATTTCCCTCATTCACTAAAAATACCACCAACAGCTTAATCTGGTTCAAGATCAGTTGGCATTCATCTGTATCCCCTTCCCCCGGGTCATGCCTGAAAATAGGCAGGATTTGTCTAGTGCACTTATCTGGTCAACAAAAACTAAATAAATAAAATAAAATTTAGCAAAGTTAATCCTATTCCCAGAGATTACTTCGTCTGATGCAGTCTAGCCACCAATGCTTGGACAGACAATTCTGGGTCACTTCTTATGAAAAAGAGTGAATAATCAGCATAAAAAGAAGTTTTCTGTACTGAGTTCCCCATCTGTATGCCTTTAAAAGCTCCATTAGCCTGTGCTGCCATTGCCAAAGGCTCTATGTACAGGGAAAATAAAAGTGGGGAGAGGGGGCATCCTTGTCTAGTCCCCCTATGCAATAAAAATCTCAGTGATATTACTCAATTCACCCTCACCAGTGCTTCTGGGGATGTATAAATTTAGAAAGGTGTGTTAATAGTTTTGGTCCAAATCCAAAGCTCTCTAGGGTGTGGAGCAGAAAGGCCCAGGCAACCCACTCTGATGGCTTTTCCACATCCATTGAAATGGTCAGTTGGAGGTTTTAAGATCCTTTTTGAGCTAGTAGGACATTAAGGAGGCACCGAATACTGTCATCAAGGTTCTGCTCCTTAATAAATCCTGTTTAATCCAGTTGACTAGGGCCCTCCCCACCTCCTGTACCCTGTAGCCATAACACTGGTTATAATTTTTAGGTCCACCGGGAGGAGCAATAGGGGCCCATAAAATTCACTTTGTGTTGGGTCTTTATCCAATTTTAATATTACTTATATTTCGGCCCTGCTCCAGGAGATTGGTATCTCCTGCCCCTCCCATACCACTGCACAAACCTTTTTAAGTTCTGGTACCTGTGCATGAGTCTTAACTTTCTTTGTGCAAGACCCTGCTGGCCCATTGAAAACAAGGAGACGACATAACTTTCTAAATATTTTGTTGATATATAACTTTAATTGTAGTACAATATTTACACAAGATTTTTTTCGGCCGTATTCTAGCTTGTGTTTCATTTGTAGCTTTAAACATTTTGTTTGGGAAGGAATTAATTCATTTTTCATGAGGGTTTTTACAATTACCAATGTAAGTCACAAACTGAAGAAAAAACATGTTTCTCTATTTTTCATTCCTGTTATCAACTATTGTCTTCACAGTGTGTTTTTTTTTTTTGCTGGGTCTGAACCAGCGGCACATGCTGTCTGTTGAGAATGTGCTGAGATTTTTGGATGCAATCACAAACATTTTTTCTAATTAAAATACAAACTGTGGTTCATTTTTTTCAAACATCAGACTGTCATCTGACAAACCCCACAACTGTTAACCTTCAAATTATTTTTTTTTTACATTTTTAACATTTAAAGGTTTTGTTTATGACCAGTTTTCACCCAGAGAAAAGTTTCTCATTTTTCCATAATTTTTTTTCTCCAAAAGTAAAAAAGGTCTATGCACGCTAAAACCTTATAAGATAAAAACAAAAACATATTTTGTTCTGAAACCATTAAATGGTCCTACTTTGAGCTAAGATCTAATGAATCTGTAAGTTTCATAATTTAGAAATTTGTACTTTTTCAACTATTCGTGAAAAGAAAGGTCTAAATGTGTGTGTGTGTTCTTTCATAATTTCACTGATTAATATCTTCTGAACTACCAAACTGATTGTCACTAAACTTACCAAAAAATTAGACCCTAGGACTCAGACTGTGCACACCAAATTTTCCATCTTATTTGTTTACATTCACTAGATGTAAGCTGTGTTTTTGACACAAAGTCAACCCTAACATAAAGGCGCTACCTGGCTTGTATGATATATTATGCAAACATTAACTGGAGTTGAGACCTGTAGTGGGAAAATATTGACTCAGAGGGATGAACTATTGTTTGACAATTGTATATTGCCTGAAGCTGAAGGCTGATGGCAATATGACTACTGGAAGCAACAGCTCATCCCGTGGAGTCAAGATTTTCCTGCTATATCCCAAAATGCATCAGGTCAATATCTGTTTTATAAAACCTTTCCAGTTCCGCATCAAGATAGCAACTCCCAAATGGCAAGGAGTGAAAACGGCACAAAATCACAGTGCGACCACATACGGTGAACTTTCTATTTGCAGGGGGGCTTTGCTCCCCCACCCCATTATTTAATATACCAACTCTGGGGGAGGACCTCTGGGAGGGGGGGAACCATTAGTTGCTGATATGGCTGTGATTTCATGCCATTTTCACTCCTCGCTATTTGGGAATCGCTATCTTTGGATCTACTATGATATCCCAATAGTCGATCTCTTGAACTTCATTAGTAAATTTAGGAGACCAACTGTTCCAACTGTTGGAAGACCAACAAGGTCTTAGTGCAATGCAGTGGGCAAGCCCCCGATGCAGTGGGCTCAGCCCACCGTACACCCCGTAACTAAAATAACCAACTCTGAGGGGGAGTGGACCTCAGAGTAGGTTAAAAAATTATGGGGGTGTAAAACAACACCACACCATAATTATTTTCTTGGAACAGAAGCTGGGTCTGTAGTGTGATGCTGGCCAAGCTGCTACAGGGTTAGCCCTCCATGCCATGGGAGCAGCTCGGCCAATCCCAGAATTTTCTTCTCCCTTGTGGTGCCTGAATAGAGGTAGGGTAGTGGTTCATCACATCCGCTACCTTATCCCTGTCAGCACGAACTTCCAGCTGCTGTGTGTGTGTGTGTGTGTGTGTGTGTGTGTGTGTGTCAGGCAACTTGAACTCTGGAACCTGAATGTCAGGATGTCGGGATTCTGAGTTTCAGCAATTAGTAGATATGCCCTATCTTCCATCCTTTCCTATGTTATGCTGCACCCTCTCCTAAAAAGAATTACCACCCTCACTTGCACTTATCTATTTAAAAATGTAATACCTCCCCATCCTTACCCCCACACTAAAACGACACTTACTATTCAAATATACAAAATAATCCCTTCTCTTACCTTTTTATTGAGTTTAGGTTTCAGGTTTCTCATGGCCCAGTTTTTTGTAGTTGGAGATGCTCCACTGTTACTGTCACTGTGACTGGTACTGCCCCTATACTGTTTGTGCAGTCCATCCTCTGTGGCTCCCATCAGTAGCTCAACCAACTCTCACAGACTGGCAGATGGGCCAGGGAGCAGGAAAACAGTGAATGTTTTTTTTTAAGTGGTGCACCAACCACTTTATCACTCCCGAGCCATACTTCATGTCTGTGACTGAAGCAGAGCCACATTTCCTCATATCGGCCAGAGCCGCTGCACAGAGGTACTTTGTTCCCCAGTCCCAAGGAGTTTCAAACCAAACAGAGAACACAAACTTACTTTGCTAGAGCATGTTTTGGCAGAGACTAGCAGTTTCCTGGTTGGCAAGCTGCTCTACATGCTCACGCCCCCAGGGACCTTACAGTGGGGTGGGAAGCAACAGCAAAAAATTATATATAATTTCTTTGAGCACATGAGCACCAAGCAGTTATGGCAATGGTGAGGGGAGCGGGTACTGCATATTTATGAAATCGGTGGGAGTGGGTAGGCGGGACAGTTGTTTAAAATGGTAGAGTGGAAGAAGGGATGGGAAGAACAATAACCCCAGGGGATCTAATATCTTAAAAAAAAGAGAAAAAATAGGTTCATGAGCTACAAAATAAAACTGGCACCATGTTAGTGAGAGAAGGCATGTTAAGAGTGTGACTGACAGGTAGACTGGGCAATAGTTTAGATTATTGACCAGTCTAGTGAACTATTGTGCAATTTCAAAATTAACTATTGCCCTGTTTTGGTTTGAAACTCATCAACAGTTCAAAAACATTCAATGTCATGTGACTAGTTCTGGACCAGTCAGAGACCAGAATTTTTAAAAATGTTATATATATAGATAAAGTGCAACATGTGCAACTCACCTCCATGTGGGGCATTGTGCTGAAGGTGGGATGTGGGGGTTGTGTTGGAGGGGGGACAAAATGTATGTTGTATAAACAGGACATGACATGGCCTGACTGAAGATGTCATATTTATCTTCACAAGAGGCCAATGACATCAAGATATCTCACTCGTGGCTTTACTACTCGTGAGATATCATGATATCATTGGCCTCTCATGAAGATAAATATGATATCTTCAGTCAGACCATGTCATATCATAGCCCATAGATAGATAGAAAGATAGATAGATAGATAGATAGATAGATAGATAGATAGATAGATAGATACATTGAAACAAATCAGTGTTAATGCAACAGCTAGGGTTCAACTCAACACAGCAGAAGTAGTGAAATGTGGTATTAGGGTTCCTACCCCTAACTCCCCACCCTACTAGCAGCAAAAGGACAAGACCACACAAGTTACCACAGACAGGCATCATCAGGCAAGACAAACTGACAAGTCAGTGCCAAACCTGCATCACATAATTGTCCAAACACCAAGGGACACTACACCACAGATTCATCAAGGCTCCAGGGACTTTTTAAAAAGATAACTGACACCCATAGTTTTCTTCGTGCAGGACCCATGCAATGCAGCAGACCCAGTGAACAGGAGACTGGACCTGCATCTTTCTTAATTCAGGGTCCTGTGGGCCCTACACAAAGCAATGTATTCACTGGGCACCAAGTCAGACATGTAGCTTCATATCCTACGTGAAGCAACAGACCCATCGGGCACAGTACCAGCCAGATAAGTTGCTTCATGCAGAGCCCATGAAGTAGCAGAACCATGGGGAATTGTACTAGATAAGTAGCATGCTTTGTGCAGGCCCTACACAAAGTGGATGACTCACCAGGCAGATCTGAAAGTTGCCACTTTGGTCATTAAAAGGGGGTGTTGTAAGTAGCACACATTTGGTCTCAAAATGTTAAACATGTTAAAGTCATAAATGATACCAAAAAAAAACTGTGCAAAAAACTTATGTTATAGCACATATGCAGTGTATGCCTTGGGGGACTTTTTTGTGTTTTCCTATTACCCTTGACACTGACATTTTTTAACAATTGTTTTACATTTCAGGGTCTGCATGCTAAAAAACCCTCACATCATGACCATGCAATTTTGACATTTGAATTTGGCCCCAATAAAGATCTTTTTAGGAACAGCAAATTCAGCTCAGTTTTATTTAAAAAATAATTGCTGGATTTTCACATGTGCATTGACAACTTGCAGAATTGCAGCACAATGGTGCCCCATTTCCTTTTTGTATTAGTAGAGTTTGTTTGGACTTAGTTTTTTTTAAGCCGCTTTTCTTTGTTGATTTTTTTTTATTTAGTTTTTGTTGACCGGTTAAGTGCACTAGAAAAATTCTGGCTATTTTCAGGCATGACCCAGTGGGAGGGGGATACAGATGAATGCCAACTGACTTTGAACTAGATTAAGTAGGTGGTACTTTTAGTGAATGGTAGATTTATGGTAATTGCTATGGTATGGTGATTGGTTTACCAAATGGTAGTGGTGGAAACAGGACCAAAAGATGGTGACCAGCTGAAGTGGAGTGAGGGCTGTGCTGATACCCCTCAGTGGGATGCCAATTTGAGCTTACAGTACCTCAGTGGCCATGGCGGAAGAAGGGTGGAATGGGTGCTAGAGGGTGGATGGGGTGGGGAACTGTTTTAATTCTATGGACTGGGTGAAAGGAAGAAGGTGGGGGTGACTTCCAAGACTGTGGGTATGTAAGACTTATTGTATTGGTGGGGTTAGGCACCCAGCCACCAGTGATGTTGCCAGCTGGGGTGGACCAGCTACAGGGTTAGGCATCTTACCACTGGTAGTGTTACTATTATGGGTGCAAGCAGGGTTGGGGAACCAACCACTGGTAATATTGTTGATCAGGGAGACTCAGAGTAGGGTTAGGCAACCATTTACTGGTGTCTCAATTGTTGGGGGCTTGGCAGTGGGATATCAATGTGGGGTAGGAAATGGAAAACACAAGTTTGTTTTTCTCTTTGGTGCTTGACTTCGAAACATTAAAGATAAAAAGCGAGGCATGGTACCTGCAGAGGGGAGGACCCAAGGTTTGTTTTTTATTTTCATTCTGGATTGACTTGGATGACAGTCACAAATGAAAATAAAATACTTGCCTTTATTTCTACATTTTTCAGCTTTTTTTTTTTTGATTTGTGCATGGTCTAAAATCAGTTATAACTTTTTTTATTCAGGCATTTTAATCACTAAAGAAATACCTAGGATTACTTGAGAGGTAGAGTGACCCCCACCTCCCCCTAATCACCAGGTACAAGTAAATATCTCTTTTATTTAGGTTTTCTTTCTTATTTGTGAGCCTTTATAAGTATATAAAAAGTCATGTAATAGGGAATTATACCCTATACTCCTGCCCACTTATTCTGAATACTGGTGTATCTCTGTGCCCCCCCCCCACCCCATATCAGTTACAATGGATTTAGGAGCAGTACCTGGCCAGTGCCAATGAGTCTCTAGGGGAGTATACTTAACCTCTCTAATATATGAATGCCTGAAAAGCTAGTATAAAATTATATATAAAAGAAGATGATAACTGATTTAGCACAGCCATGCAAAAGTTTTATTTTACATAACAATGATGACTTTTACTCATATGTGTTGTACGATTTGCACTTGTATATATTTGTTGGCACTTTTTTGTGTATTCACAATGAGCTAACACATATGGTGTATGTCACTTTAAGTTTGCACTTTATGAGAAAAGTGTTGTCCACTATCTGGTAGACCCATCCCCATAGGAAGGCCTTGTGTTGGGCCGAAGCTCTAGGGGATGTAGGGTGTTGTCCTTGCACCTTTACTGCAATAAAGCTGCACTTTTGAAACTATTACATTTTTTGGATGCTTATTTCTAGTATGCGTGCGGAACCTCCTAGCAACATATGTCTCTTTTGGGCTGGCAGCCTTAACTCTGCACCTGGAATCTCCCCAGTGCAGTTAGTTTTCTACAATAAAATAAAGAGAATGAAATTCCTTTTCATGGGCCAATATCTAATGAAACTTAAAGTTTCAGGTTTTAAAGGAGTGTATTTTTTGCTGTTGTTATTCTTGCACAACAAAAAAATATCAATTTGGGTGACTTTTCCTTATTTCAGCAACTCACACTGCTCTAATTACTGAACTCATTGTTTTAAAAATTAGCATGCACCTAGCCTCTAGGAGTGACAGGGTAGGCACATGCTAACGTTCAAAACCCTAGATCCTAAGGGACACCCAAGCTAAAAACTGTCAAAAATTAAGGGTTTTAACACAAAGCATTAAATGATAACATACTGGTGCTACTGCATCAGTATACTACAATATATTCATAGCAATAAAGCGTGGTAATGCAGATGTTAGGGTTTATGACTAAAGGTATAAAAGTAAGAAAATGCAGTATTAGGATTTTCTGAGTCCTGTCTTTACCCACCCACGTGAACCCTGCAAAACTGAATGCCAAAGCACAACCAAGATTTCAGGCATGTGTTTTGAAATCATAAACAAATAACATAATATGAGAAACACAGTTACACGTCGTGATGAACAGACACTCATACTGTAAGCTTTGAGGCACAAGGCCACAATATACAAACTTGGTGTGTGTGTGTGTGTGTGTGTGTTTCTGTGTACACTATGCGTAAAGCAGCTATGTCATCATACACATTGCACCAGACCTATAGATGACTCCTAGACTGGTGTGAATGAGGCACAATCAGTGCCCCAGGGTAGTGCTGTAGTTATAGCATTGGTTTGGGAACTGGGAGATCACAGGTTTAAACATCATCAGACCTGAATACATATTGCATACCTTTGCATACATACCTTGTGCTAGTCACTTAACCATCCATTGCTCCAGTCCACCCAGATGTAGAAATGAGTACAGCAGGGCCCCATTGAAAAAGAAATGATGCACCTTTGCTGGACTATCTTGGGAAAGCAACATGTTAAATTAAATAGCAGGTGACTAGCACAACTCTCCCTCCACCTCAGTCAGCCACAATCTCATGAATGAAGCTCAGTGTGCTAAATGACTGCAGTCAATTTTCAGATATTAGTAACTGGCTGAGGTGGAAAGAATGCTGTGCTATTCATCTGTCAGGGGATCAGTTGTATATTTTTGGGATAGTGGGGTAAGGAGAATGGTAAGTGCCAGAGGGTGGGGGGTGGGGGTGTAATTGTTTTTACTGGGTCATGTATCAGGTGTGGGGAGGGACTCCCAGTCACTGCTGCAGTAATTCAAAGAAATGGCCAGAGAGCAGCTTTGGAGGGAGGGAGGAAGGGGGATGAGGGACAAATAACTGGATTAGTGCCATCAGCTGGGATGAGCTCCTGACCACCAGTGATAGAAAAAGCCACAGAGGGAGCTCAGTGTCAGCAGTTAGATAGGCTCACTAAAACCAGCAGCGTAAATGAAGTGTCACAGAGTAGCTTTGGGAGGGTAGGGGATGAGCAGAGACAGCCACCAGTGGTTTTAACCTACTTCCTAGTTCACTCATCTGGGGTCTATATGGACATCCACAGCACTGTTTGTGCCATGGAGTGTGCCATTTTCATAGCATGTCATGAAAATGGCATTCTCTTGTTACAAAAGTGGACATTCCATTTTCACAAACACCATATCTGTGGAACATGGAATTGCATTGGTGCAAAAACAGAATCTAATTTTGTTAATAGTTTTAAGTCTATGTATTTTATAATCAAACCAAATAGAAAAGTGACACCAATAGCCCTAAACTTTAAAAAAAAACTGAAAGTTTTAGGTTTCAACTCTCAGACATTTTGGGATCTTAAAACTAATATTTTTTCCACATATGTAACCTTCTCAAACTATCAAACTGCTGAACTGATCATTGGGATGCTTGGCCAGCTGGTTATGATTATTGTTTGATATTGGTATTATAAAAAGGTGATTCAGACCCAAAAGAAGACAGGAGGATTACCCTGTCTGTTACCTTTTCACACTATTGTGCACTGAGGTTGGCACTGTGGGAGCAGAGGGCCTGACCTCCGGAGTGCATTTGTGACAAATTTGGTTGGCAGCAGTGTGATAAATTTGGTAACACAAGCTTTAACAGTTCAATGCGTCAGCTTAATACTGTACAGCTCACTTGCAAAATAAGGCAGTGATTTATTTTTAAAAGAGAAAACAAAATGATATAATTTTGCTTACAGCATCTCTGACGTTGGTAAAAGGGGATCTGGTAGAGCCTGGTCAGCTTATACCCAATACATTTGTAACTGTACAAGGCCTCACTGGGGAGGAGGAAACATTGCCACTCACTAGTGTTTTCCTAGACTGGAGTGAAACAGGGGGAACTCTGCAACAGGTGGCTGTAGCCAAAACTTTAGCAGTTGATGTCATCCTTGGCAACAGTCTCAAACAGGGGATGGTGTGTGTGGTTACCAGCAGCCAAGTGGCAAGGGAAAATTGTAGTTCCCTGGACCCCATAGAAGCCACTGTGGAAACCACTGGGAGGCTGGTTCCCCAGCCAGTGTCCCCTGATATGGAGACCAATGAAAACGGGTAGAAATTTACCCAGTAGCAGTTAACCAAACAGCTATGGAGGGTTACTCCAAAGATGGAGGGGTGACCCATTGTCAGAGGGTTAGGGATGACAGTGATCTGGAGTGCCCTGATGCTAGAGCTAGGGAACTTAGTTTACATACTGATGGGGACCTGTCCCATGCCTTGGGAATATGTAAGGAGTTTGCAGCTGCTCAGAAAAGTGACCCTAGTCTAGAGAAGCTGATGGCTTGGGCAGACTCTGACAGAGCACAGAGAGGTGATGGAAAACATAAAGTTTATTGGGAAAATGGACTGATGTATACTCAGGATGTTAAGACAGAGGAAGGGATGATAGGCAGGCAGCCTGTCATTCCCCAGGGGGTACTGTGAGCAGTTGCGCAAGATTGTACACAATATGGGAATTGCACACACTACACAGCGGTTGGCCCAGAATTTCTATTGTCCCAACTTCACCCAGCAGGTGAAGGAGTACTGCAGGTCTTGTCACTGGTGCCAAGAAATAGGGAAGGTGGGTAGGAAAACCCAAGCCACCTTAATTCCATTGCCCACAGTGGAGGCACCATTCCAGAGGGTAAAAATGGATATTGTGGGGCCTTTAAATACCAGCAGCTGCTCCAGGAAGTGGTCCATCCTCACTGTGGTGGATTATACCTCCCAGTATTCAGAGGCAGTCACCCTATCCTCACTGAGGACAGACAAAGTGGCAGATGATTTACTTGGGATTTTCTCCCATGTTGTGTTTCCGCAGGAGATTATCACTGATTGAGGGGTTCCTTCATGTCAGAGCTGATGAAATGTTTGTGGGAGAAGGGTGGGGAGGTGCAGAGGTGCATTACATCTTATCACCCACAAACCAATTGGCTTGGGGAAAGATTTAATGGTACCCTGAAGTCAATGCTCCAAGCGTTTGCTGAACAGCATGGGAGGGACTGAGAGAAATACCTTCCGCACCTGTTGTTTGTATACAGGGAGGTGCCCCAAGAGTGAATAGGATTTTCCCCCTTCAAGCTCTTATGTGGATGCCAGGTATATGGGCCCCCTAGACTTGATCTGGGAGGACTGGGAAGGCAAGCATGCCACCCAGGGAACTCCCATAGTGGATTACATCCATAACTTTAGGGAAAGGCTGAAGGAGCTTATGGGGCAGCCCAGAGCAACCTGGCAGCTGCCCAACAGAAACAAAAAGTGTGATATGAATGCAGAGCCAGAGCTCGCTCGTACATGGTGGGTCAGGAAGTCATGGTCCTTATCCCGGTCTGGAAAGACAAGCTGCAGGATGAGTGGGAGGACTGTACAAAGTAGTCAGAAAGGTAAATGATGTGAATTATATCATAAAATTACCTGACAGAAGACATACAGAAAGAATGTATCATGTCAACATGATGAAGCCATGTGCTAATAGGGCTGACATGGTGTTTGTAGTGTGTAGTCCTGGGGAGGGGACGGATGAAGGAGACCCCCTTCTGGACTTGCTGGAAGAAAGCAAGTGGGAGTCCCCCGTGGGGGCAGTTAAATTATCACACCAGCTGGCCCCGGACAAGATCCAGGAAGTAAGGGAGGTTTTAGCAGACTTTGCCCCACTGTTTAGTGCCAAGCCTGGACTAACCCCCTTAGCAACACACAATGTAGAGACAGGGACACAGATGCTCATATGGTGGACAGCACATCGGGTGTCAGAGGCTGTCCAAAAGGACATTAGGAGGGAGGAGGGAGAAATTCTGGATTAGGGGTAATCCAGAGATCCCACAGCCCCTGGGTCTCACCCATAGTCCTTGTGCCCAAGCCAGATGGCTCTACTCATTTCTGTGTGGACTATCATGGATTGAATGCAGTCATGAAGTCAGACACCCACCTGATGCCCCAGATGGATGAATTCCTGGACAAGTTGGGAGGGACAACCTACCTTACAACTATTGACCTGACAAAGGGGTACTGGTAGGTAGAATTAACTGACAGAGCTAGGAAGAGGTCGACCTTCATCACTCCAATGGGCTTATTTGAATTTAAAGTAATGCCTTTTGGAATGAAGAATGCCCTGGACACTTTCCAAAGGTTGGTGAACCAGGTGTTAAATGGTGCTGAGGAATACGCTGTGGTGTACCTGGTTAACATTGCCATCTTTAGTGCCAGCTGGGAGGAACATATGTCCCACCTTAGAGAAGTGCTGGGCAGGATACAGAGGGCCAGGCTCACTGTCAACACTGAGAAGTGCCAGGTGGCCATGGCTGAAGTGGCATACCTCAGGCATATTGTAGGCCAGGGGCAGCTCCGTCCCAACCAAGTGAAAATAGAGGTTATCAAGGCATGGCCCAGACCAGAGATGCAGAAGGAGGTCAGGTGTTTTCTAAGGACAGCAGGGTACTATAGGAAATTTTTACCCAATTACAGTGCCCTGGCTGCTCCCATATCTGACCTGGTAAAGAAAAAGATGCCTAAGAAAATTACCTGGGAACCAGACTGTGAAAAAGCCTTTACCAGACTGAAGGAAGCACTGTGCAGTGCTCCTGTATTGACAAGTCCTGACTATAGCAAACCCTTTATAGTCCAGACTAATGTCTCAGACGTGGGTATTAGGGCAGTACTGAGTCAGACATCCAACCAAAGGAAAGATCACCCCATAGTGTACCTGAGTAAAACGTTACTTCCAAGGGAGCAGGCATACTGTACTGTGGAAAAAGAGTGTCTTGCCATAGTATGGGCCCTAAAGAAGTTTACAAACTGACCACAACCCCCTGGTTTGGCTGACACAAATGGGAAAAACTAATGGTAGACTATTAAGATGGAGTCTTGCCTTGCAAGAGTATGACATGACAATCTTACATAGGGCTGGAGCAACCAATCAAAATGCAGATGGCTTTTCACGTCTATATGAGGAGTGAAGTGACTTAGGAAGCTCATCCCATGCAGGGTACAGAGCCCCCAAATTCAGTCTAGGTGGGGAGCATTGTGATGATTGGCCAGTTGGTAATGATTATTGCATGATGTTGGTATTATAAATAAATGGTCAATGTATAAAATGTCAGTCTGTGAGATTTGGCCCTTTTAAATTACAAGGTGTCAGCAGCTGAAATCACAGGCTGTATTACACTGGCCAGGAGCTCTCTGTAATGTAATTACTTCCTTGTGAAATTGCATTTTATGGCCTTTTTATGACCTCATGCTTTTGAAGTTGGAAACTAAATATACATTTTATTACATCAGGAAAGGACGTCATTTAGCTGATTCCTGTTGGCTATCTCACACCTGGGTGATGGACTGCAGGGTTATAAACCTCAAAGGAACTGGTTGATCAAAGACTCATCATTTGGGAAATGGGTTTTTGCTGATGTCCACATTATTTAGAATACCTCCTGGTAGGAAATCATGTTCATAGTTTTATACCTAAAAGGAGGAGCTAGATATCTCACAGAAGGGGTGTGGAGACACAGAGTTTAAACTAATACTTGTGTCTGAAATGTGGGACATATCTTTTTGGGCTCTTAAGAAACAGAGCTCTAATTAAAAGGCACTTACAGAAGTAATACATTAGATAGAAAAGATCTAAATGCATTGTGATAGGAGTTTGTTCTGCAGTTTTCGTTTTTTTTTTCTTTGATGTGATTGCGATGCTCTTTGATATTTGCTCTGTATTTTATCTTAGTGTTTTTATCCATTTTTAGTATACATTTTCTTAAGATACTGTGTGGGTCTCCTCAGTCATTTTGTGCATGTTATTGCAGAATGGATATTAAGTCTGACACTGTTCAAGGGCTTGATGGTGTTACTAAGCTTGGTAAAAGGTAAGAATATACCTAATGTCTCTTATCGAGTTTTAAGGGTTAATTTTGGATACCTGGCTAGGTACCCTTAGGTGAAAGATATATTGAATCCCCCCAAAGAGAATATTATCTGAGCCTGTACATTTGGGTATGCTAGCATAAGATTCACAGTTTGAATTCCCCCAGAACTTGAGGCTAAAAGGTGATTCAGATCCAAAAGCAGACAGGAGGGCTACCCTGTCTGTTACCTGTTCACACTATTGCACTCTGAGGTTGGCACTGTGGGAGCTGAGGGCCTGACCTGCAGAGTGCATTTGAGACAATCATTACCGAAAGTTTAGTATTGTATCTAGAAAGTCTGTGGCAGCAGATCACCATGGCAAGTTTCAGTTTATTCTAAGGATAGCTGTGTTATTATTAATACACAATTATTTTGTTTAATATGGAAGTGGATTCTCATCGAATTATAACAGCACAATATGTCTCCATTTATTTTTAAACCCATAGATAGAAACACACATTCTGATTGACTAAAACACACTAACATGACCAAACATATTTTGGACTATTGCCCTGTTGCTATGACAGTGGTCAGTGATCTCTGTGATTTCTTGATATGGAATTTCTCAAATGTTGGTGTTAAAAAAGATGCAATTTCGGATCATTCCTGATATAATAGTTACCGTTGGTTTCTTATGAATAATCAGTAAACTACAGCAGTTTAACTATACAAAATGCCACATAGTACAGAATTCCAGTGAGCAGGTCACCACAGTCCAGTTAAAAATGAATTTCCATGGCCATTAAAAATATATTTAAAGCAGCAGTGCAATGAAATTGGGCACAAAATGTAACCCAGTGCTTTTTTTTTCCACTATAAAAGATTCAGGCATCTTTCAGTTTTATTTGGTGGTACAGTTTTCTAATTGCATCAAAAATTTTATAGATGTTTTAATTGAGTTTTTTCTCAAGAAAGAAAGATGGCCACCATATTTGACATTGAAATAGCACTGTAGACCTGGCAAGGGTTACAGCAGAAAAAATTAAAAAAAGACTCATGATGTGCAGCAGAGGAAGTACCTAGACAAAACATTCAACAGCTATGCTAATATTTTTCTTAACTGTAGCTAAAACTAGCTTTTTTTAAAAAAAAAAAGCAAATTTTTGTTGCACTTTAAGGGCCAGATATTCAAAGCGTAGCGCGGGGCACAAATCCGTTGTGCTGGACCAGTGTCGAATTTGCCCCCGACTGCCATATTTAAAAGGACATTTAGCACCAGTGCTAGGTGTTACAGCTGACACTAAACTAAAATGTATGGAAGTGAAGGACTGAGGGAGGGGCCCTGAATGCGGTGCACTGGCATATTCAAGGTATAGCGCCTTTACAATCATTAAGCGCCAAACTGGCAGGCGCTGAATACCACTGAGAAAAGGCCGCAGTAATGTGCGATGGTAAAATGACAACAGTGCCCCCAGCACATATCCTGACCCCTTTAAAATATATACATATTCCCTGGTAGTCTAGTGGTCCCCCACCCCCATGCACGTATCCTGACCCTGTTCACATATAAAAATTAAATATTTCCCTGGTAGTCTAGTGGTCCCCCACCCACATGCACATATCAGACCCGTTCACATATAAAGATTAAAAATTTCCCAGGTAGTCTAGTGGTCCCCCCACCCCATGCACGTATCCCGACCCACGTTCACATATAAAGATTAACAATCTCTCTGGTAGTCTAGTGGTCCCTCCCACCCCCACGAATGTATCCCGACCCCATTCACATATTAAAATTAAATATTTCGCTGGTAGTCTAGTGGTCCCCCCACCCTGATGCACGTATCCCAACCCCTTTGCAAATCTCTATCAAACTCTTTCAATCCCTGGTAGTCTAGTGGCCCTTCCACCCGGCAGTAACACCCCACTGATGCCAAAACAGTCAGAGATCAGAGCCGGTGACTGGCTCAGCCCTCCTCTCACCACCACGGCCGGCCGCTGGCTGAGGTAGGAAGCTCAGTCGGCGGCCGGCTGTGACAGAGAGGAGGAGAATCACCAACTCTGTTCTCGGACTGTTTGGCATCAGTAGTGACTGCTGGTGAGGGGTAGCTAGACTACCAGGAATGAAAGGTTTGATAGAGATATGCAAAGGGTCAGAATACATGCACTGGGGTGGGGAACCATTAGACTACCAGGAAAATATTTTATTTTTATATGTGAACGGGGTTGGGATACATTCATGGGGTGGGGGACCACTAGACTACCAGGATAATGTTCATTTTATATGTGAACAGGGTCGGATAATGCGTATGGGGTGGGGGACCACTAGACTACCTGGGAAATTGTTAATCTTTATATGTGAACAGGGTCTGGATATGTGCATGGGGGTGGGGGGACCACTAGACTACCAGGGAAAATGTTCATTTTTATATGTGAATGGGGGTCAGGATACATTCATGCGGGTGGGGGGACCATTAGTCTACCAGGGAAAAGTTATTGATTTCATTTTCAACAGGGGTTGGGAGCCATGCTTGGGGGACCACTGGAACATGAGGGGTTTCAGTGTGTTTTGTGGCTACCAGGGGGCAAGGATCATGCTGGCCTGGCTGACACTAGCCTACTAGGGTGTCACAGGCACACACTGGAACAAGGACCATGACAGCAGGAAAAGACTGCCTGGCCCAACCAGTCTGCCCTGTTCCCTATCTACTGGATATGCTGCATATCCTAGTGACCCTACAGCCTATGGCCTCCCGCCCCCACCAGGTTTGCCTCATGCCTGTCCCATGCATTGCATCCCCCCACTGTGTTTCACCCACTACTGAAGTGGGGTACCTATGTTGTTGGAGTAGGCAGCTTCCAGGTCATGTATGGCCATGGGCAGTGTGTCTGTTTAGCTATTGATTTGTATATGTGTATATATACACATACATATATACAGGTCCTGCTTGCACAGCTGCATGGGTGTGTTGTATGCACTGATGTGCTTGCCAGCACACAGTTCCTGCTGCTTCCAGCTTGTATTTCCATTCTGAACAACAGGAAATGCTGTGGGCATGCCTTGGCCTGCAACATCCGGCCTGTACTTCCATTCCAACTAAAAGGTGGAGCTGTGTGCACCATGCAGTAGCACCGGGTAAACTGCATGGTACTGTATGCTAAGCAGCACATAATGAGATGCAAATGTGCCTGTTTGCCCACGGATTACCTAAGTAGGCTCATTTGCATGGGAGCTTTGAATATAGCTCCCACTTGCCCGGGGCTAACCAGATTGCACCGGGCTAATATGTTAGCACTGTGCAATCAAGTTAGCCCCGGGCAAACCTCACTTCAGCACAGCACACTAAGCATAGTTCTGCAGTGTGTGGCTTACGTTGTTGTTTGCAGTCATACCTTTCAACTGTCCCTGATTTTACCTCAGGCCTTTACTCTGTCCCTCCTACAATTACATTTCCATGACCACACAGTGGGGGTTGTAAGCATAAAGTAATGTCAGACATTAATGTTACAGACGTGCTCTTCCTTAGAAAATGCATTTTACACTGCACCACTTATTTTACCAGCTTCCTGAGTCGATATCATCAATTGTTAAGGTGTGTCCCTGATTTTAAACATTTGTCCCTGATTTATGAGGCAGGAGGTTGAGAAGTGTGTTTGCAGTAGATGAGCGACAGCTCTGTGCAATCACACACAATGTTCTCCACCTGCAACACTATCTTGCTACAGAGTCTAATGAGCTGCAGTTGCAGTTTGCACTTCCCTGTTGTTATATTCAGTGCTGTCTTATTCCCAGGCTATTTTTGCCCTGCGCTCCCAGACCAGTTTTCCCGGCTTCCTTAGACTGCTATATTCAGCAGGATTAGCACCGGGCTATTTCCTTTTGAATATAGCTTGCTTTGTGCTCCAGGCTATGTTTGCCCACCGGGCAGTGCTAATTTAGCCCCGGTGCAAAGTTTTGAATATCTGGCCCTAAGTGTGTATCTATATGAGAAGCACTGAAAAACTGAGGCACTGAAAGGTGTGGGTCTACAGCTTTCTTTGATGTATTCCACAGAATATAAACATTCATTTCAAAAAGTGATACCTTTTTAAAAATATACTTTACTGAATAAATCAGTGGTTATACCAGTAATGGGAGCCAGACTACTACTATACTGTCTTAACAGAAACAATGGGACTAGAGCAAAGGTGTGAACTAATCCCTTTTAACCTCAATGGGGTACTAGTATCAAAACTTTTCGATGTTTAAATACTGTACCAACAGTGGGGAGTTTAATATGAAGTTAGGGAAATTTGAAATGTATCTGTTAGGACAAAGTAGGTTCTCTGAACATCTGAAATACACCTACACCACATTATAAAACGTGATGCTCTGCATAAAACTAAGTTGTTATAGAAGGTGACATAGATTTTCTTAATGGACAAAGAAAAAGACAAAAGTGTAAAAAGTAGCATTTCATCTGAAATTTTATTCAAAATTGCAATTTTGGATATACTATTCAATTTTAAGCAATTTCAGGAAAAAAACTGCAGCAATTTTGGCAATTTCCTGAAATCACTACCCCTAGTGGTCAGTAGTCTGTGAACTATTGCCCTACAAGCTAGTCAGTAGTCTTCTGAGCATGAGCATGCATTCTTTAACTTGCCTGCTGCTCTTTAACAGCTGCTACTAGTCTTTAAAACTCCTACTGCTAATTACATGTTGCTGCAGTACAGCTGCTTCTTAAGAATTCTTACTGATCACTGAAAATAGCTCCAGCTAAAGGACACTATCAACCCCCCCAAGCTTCAAATTGTCCTTTTGAAATACTCATTTTATTGATTTCTTACGTTCTACAGAATGTGCTGATGTAGCTGTAGTTTGATTCCTTTTTTCTTTTTAATAGTGAAAAACAGACTGCACACCATACCGGTGCTACCACACCAAAATGTGTTTGTTTACATTCCTTAATCAGTTCCCACTTCATCTTTTCTGAACTTTGGAGCACAGTCTAACCACAGAAGATGTCAAGGGAGGAGAGGGGGCTGTTGCATCATGAGTGGCTGCCCTATTTTGGGGTGTTCCTAAGGTTCAGGGTGTATGCAATAAAAGTAGATCAAGGAACTGAAACAAAACAAGGTTGTATATAATTACACCATTAGCATGCATTTCATTTCTACTATCAAAGGAGGCAGACTAAACTTCCCAAAACACCAGTGAATTTTAGGAAAGGTAAGACATCATAAAATGTGGGTTTTCAGCTAGAAATAGTGTGGTGCAAAATGGGTTGACAGTGTCCCTTTAACAGAAACAGAAAGCAGCATTCACTCAGAAAGAGAAACATGCATTCAAGCTATTGTAAACAAAAAGTTGTGCAAGTCCATCATTTAAAAAGGTGTAAAGAAACAAATATGGACTCAGAGTATTAGCTAACAGTATAATACTATTATCCTTTGGGATGCTAAAGTGACTTCCAATAGCAGTAATGTCCTCAGCCTGTGGCTTTCGGCGTTACTCTACAAATATTGATTTATTTATTTGGCTGTTCGGAATTACAATCCTTTGAGTTAAAGACTCCTTTACAAAGGCTCCATGTCAATTACAGAGAACATACAGTACATATAACAGACTGAAATAGGTGTTTAAGACAGGTACAGTTCATACACACATTGTGCAGACTGTGTTACATTGTATAGAACAACATGGTCTACAATCATAACATTAGAGGCATTGCTAGGTACTAGCTGAGGTTCAGATTTGGGGGGAGGAATGGCAGGGCATAGGGCAGGCGATGGCTAGAGCCATAACACCCGAGCCGAGATCAGGGATTGTATGGTGGCTCAGAAGGGGACTAGGGGATGGGTGGGTGGGAAAAAAGATAAGGTGGCACATAGGTCGGGTGTAATTCAGAGGCTGGATGGAGTCCATTGTCAGAAA
This sequence comes from Neoceratodus forsteri, assembly GCA_016271365.2. Classification (NCBI taxonomy): domain Eukaryota; kingdom Metazoa; phylum Chordata; order Ceratodontiformes; family Ceratodontidae; genus Neoceratodus; species Neoceratodus forsteri. Next base: position 421,621,106 of record CM057458.1, read on the forward strand.
AATGGGCAAGACAACAGAGCAGGGGGTAAGGAGGAGGAGGAGGGCTAGGCATTCATATTTTGGCCAGAGGGAATAAGGCCACATGTTAGGACAAAGTAGTTGTCCTGGGTAGAGGGAGCTAGGGACAGGTGCAGGAGCATGAGGCTTGAAGGTGGGAGCGCAGAAGGAATTTAAAGTGGCCAAGCTTGGGTTCCTCGGCAATGTGTGGTGGGAGTGAGTTAAGCCAAGCTGGGGCATAGTAGAGAAAGTAGCACTGTCCCAGGGAGGTTTTTTGTCTTGGCACCTGATAGGATGATTTGAGGGAGCTCCTTGTGTGCCTTGCAATTGGGGTCAGTTGCAGGAGCCATGAGCCCAGTGGAGATTTTGTTTGGCTAATAGACAGGTGTGGTATTGCAGTCTGTCATCAAAGTCCAGCCAGTTTGTTTCGTTATAGAGGGAGCAGGCGTGGGTGGTACCAGGGCAGCCCAGCGAGAGACAGCAGGCTTTGTTGAGTGACACTTTGACCCTTTTCAGAGCAGTGTTTTCAGCTGCCCCATAGATGACAATGCCATAGTCAACCACCGATAGTACCAAGGAGGAGATGGCAAGTTGGAAGGCTTCGGGGGGGGGAGACATTGCCAATGATGGTAGAGGAGCCCTATACGGGAGTTTGGATTGGAGCAGAGCTGTTGTATATGGTTATGGAAGGTAAGGGCAGGGTCGAGTGTTATACTGAGGTATTTAAATGAGTGGACCTGCTCAAGGGGTAGAGTGGTGGATGTGCAGATTTTTAGTGAGGTGTGCTTAAATTTGTTCTGGTGGTGGGCAAAGAGCATAGTCTTTGATTTTTTTTGGTTAAGCATTTTTTTTTTTAGTGAACCAGGACTCTGCTTCTGTAAAGGAGGTTTGGAGGGAAAGTTCAAGTTGGGATGGGTTTGGGTGAAATGCATAGAAAATGGTGTCATCAGCATACAGCAGTATCTTTCCGCTGCAGGCTTTGGGGAGATAATTTAGGAAGAGGCTGAAGAGAAGGGGACCTAATATGGAGCCTTGTGATACTGCAAAGTGGACAGGGAGGTGGTGGAGTGGATTTTCACCTTTTGGGACCAGTTGGACAAGTAGTCAGTGAACCAACTAAGGGGGCCCTGGGCGAGGCCGATTTGAGACAGGGTGGAGAGGAGAAGAGGGTGATTAACAGTGTTCAAGGCCTTTGATAGGTCCAGGAAGACTGCACCAGCCAGCATGCCCTTGTCCAGAGCAGAGTGTATGAAACTAGTGAAGCTGAGGAGGGCTGTGGTCGTTCTATGCCCTTCTCTGAAACTGTGTTGTTCAGGAGTCAGGAGTTTATATTTGGATAGGTACTCTGTGGGTTGATCCACCACTATGCGCTCAAGGGCCTTGGAGATTGGGGGAAGGACAGATATAGGGCAGTAGTTACTGGGGAAGAGACGGTCTCCAGATTTGTGGATGGGGGTTATGCGGGCTGTCTTTCACAGGGAGAGAACTTTTCTAAGCAGAGAGAGAGAGGTTGAGCAGTGCAGTTAGTGGGGAGAGGACCTCGTCAATGGTCAATCGCAGAATTCTAAGGTCAAATCATGTCAGTACTGATGCTGGTCTTCTTAAGGGCTTTGAGAAGGTAAGGTTTAGCATTCTGAGGGGTGAGGGTCCAGAAGTAGAAAGGAGGAGCCACTGGGATGGAGGAGGGCAAGGGGGGGTTAGCTGAAGAAGTTTGGTGGGAGAGTAGTGCTGAGATCTGAGAAGGTGGAGTTTAGTGCTTCTGCAACTAGGTGTAAGTTGTTTGAGATGGAGCCATTTATGTTGAGTTGATTGGAGGGGGTTGACTTTCCACCTAGGGACTTCACATTGTCCCAGAATTTTCACCCATTTCCCCATGAGACGGTTACTGCCGCTTTGAAGTGGTCAGCTTTAACTTTTTTAATGGCCCATGTACAGCTGTTTTGAGCAGCACAGTAGCGCTGTCTGTCTAGTGGGTTTCCAGAGTCTAGGGCTTTTTTCCATAATTCATACCGCTGCCTCATGAGGTCAAGTAGGGGAGAGGTGATCCATGGGGTGTCATAGGCTCTTACAATCTTTTTTTTGTGATATGGATCAGAGTTGAGGGATTTTGTGGGAGAATATTAACCTCAAGAGATGAACTACTCACTGACAATAGTTACAGAAAAATAAAAAAATGATGGCACACATACTAAATACAGAAAAATAAACAAATTATGGCACACATGTTAAATACAGGTGCTTAAAGAAATTTAATAAAGTGCTAACCGAGATGCCATATCTGTGCAAAGACTAACACCCCTACATAGTGTCTCTGTGTCATGGCTTGATCAGGGGTGGTGTTAGATACAGAGTGATATGTTTTTATAGTGCAATCAATTATTAAAGTCACACAGCTCATTCAAAATGGTGAGGGAAAATGTGAAACTCTGCCAATAGTATGCAATATTTAAAAGTAAAACAATTTAAATGAAATGCAGGACATTGTTTCGGAATTACATAAGCACGGTAAATGATGGTAAGCATCTGAACCAAAAGATAACAGCAGACAGTAGGGCCTAGGTCCTTGTATATTCTTGTAAAACCACAAAAGGCATATTTTAATCTGAGACTAAGCTCCATAAATATTTTAAAAGAAAGAAGGGGGAGATGGAAAATACCAACTCAACCCCATCTACAGTTTGTAGAGATACCTAAACAGAAAACCAAAAGTGGAAATTTAATACTATCAGCTCGAGAGTTAGAAGAGAATGATCATCATAATTAAAAACATTTATATCCAGTTTCAGGCAAATACAGTTACACTTGCTTATTTCATTTTATTTTAATATAGCCTATTGCTCAAAATAACCGAACACCCAAAACTAAAAATATATTCTTATATTAAGCACAATTATTCAAGATCAGAGAGCAATACAAAAGTAGTTGATTGCATTCCATTTCGTTACAGAGATCATAATTCTTTTGGGGCACAAACAGCAGAAATAATTTGCAGGGTTTTACCAAAAAAAGCTTGTAATCAACTTTATCATTCAAGCCCTTTAGCAACAGTGCATTTAACTTTGCAGTCCATATGATTTCCTTTGGGAAAAGGTTCTGTTTTCTATTTCCACCACAATCAAGGGCAGAGATATGCTCTAAATCCTGAAGTCTAAACATAGCAGGACTTGAGACATGAACCCCACGAAAATGTGCACCCAGGGCATTTTCCAAGGTTCCTGCACAAACTGATCTCACATGCTCATAGATGTGACACTTCAGCAGCCCTTGTGTGCTGCCTGCATAGCTTTGTCAAAATTGCACTAGCCTACATAAATAGCAAAGGAAGTTTTACAATCCACATACTGGTGAGATGTAAATTCTTCACCAGTGAGTGGATGAATGAAATGTGTTTTCCATATTTACAAATATTACATCTCCTGCCAGTATAAAAGCCTGCTCTTGACTTTAATCTCACTTTGTGCAGGCTCTGTAGATACCTCCTGAATGCCACACTTTTTCCCGTCAACATCTTGGCCACTTCCTACAGAACCATAATGGTCTTATTTCCTTCCGCTTTTACTCTCTTCTTCACACAGAGGTTGGTTGCCTTAATTATATTCTCCCTTATTTCCCCCACTTTGTCTCTGCCCCTCCATGGCAATCCCCTATTGAGCAGTTTCTAAGGCAGTCTTCCCATCTCTTTAAAATCCACCCTCCTAAAGGCAGTCTCCCATCTCTTTAAAATCCACCCTCCTAAAGGCAGTCTCCCATCTCTTTAAAATCCACACTCCTAAAGTCCAGAGCCCTCATCCTTGTGCTGTTTGCCTCTGTTCCCCTCCTAATGTTAAACAACACTGTATGATGATCACTTGTACCTAGGGGACTGCCCACTGTGATGTCTGGAATGTCATCCCAGATTGAAAGCTACAGTTCCAGCACTGCCCCATCTCTAGTGAGTTCCTTGAGAAGCAGCCTAATAAAAGCCCCTTGTAGGAAGTCAAGGATGGCCCTGCTCCTTGCTGAAGCTACAGTTGTAAGACTCCAATCTACATCAGTCACATTGAAGTCCCCAACTAGCAGCACCTCCACCTTACTTGCCAGCCTGATGATAACTTCCTGAATTGCCTTATCAAACTCCTATACCACCCTTATATGGATAACGGACCCAGTGCTTGTCTCTAGGATGATTCCCAGCACCTCCAGCTGTTCTTCCTCTGGGTGCTCCTTTACTTCTGTGGCCTTGATTCCCTCCCACACATATTGGACAACCCCTCCTCCCCCTTCCCTGTCTCTCCTGAACAAAGAGCAGCCCAGAATGGCCATGTCCGAGTTATGACTGTCAGTACCCCATGACTCTGATATGTCCACCAAGTTCAGGCAGCCTCCATCGTGATGGCTTACAGATCCAGAATTGTATTCCCCAGACTCCTTGCATTTGCACATATGGCTGTCCAATGTTCTATATGGTTACAGTCACCTTATGCTGTAGGTCTGCTTACACAAAAATCAGTAACAGACTTGTCCTCACTACCTCCATGATTTGAAGTGGTGGGGGACAGCCCTGGCATGCTGGCAACCTGACTTGCCATCCCAAGCCCAGAGCATCAGGAGTGGAGGCCAACATCAAGGCATTGAGTATCTAATCAGATGTCATGTGCTTCTAGGAAGGACTCTTTTCAGACCACTCTACTAGCCTGTCTCTTGTATGCTACAGAGCATTAGGGCATGTAAGGGATGGCACATAGAGAAGTGTCCCATCAAGATGTCCACCCATTGGGAAGGCATAGTGGCACATTTTCAATGGCAGGGAAGAACACTGAAGGCAAAATCAATAGGTTTCCAAAGTGGGCAGATGAAGCCCACTCTTATCCTTCACTTCAGTGGACCTTACTACCAGATTCCCAGCTTCAGTCTCATCCCAATCTGAGTGGTTCCCAATTAGCATGTGTAAGCACTGAAACACAGACAATGTGGGCAGAGAAAGGCCAATGATCCAGTCTATCCAGTTTTACCCCTACTGTACCCTGTAAATTACTGGCCAAAGGGGTTTTCACCTTCTTCCCCTGGTCCTTGCCTTATTGCTGCCCCCTGAGTAATATTAAGCCCTTTACTCTGCAGCAGCCATGCTTGACCTTATTAATGGCTTTTGCACCCACGACCTCTGCTCGTAGGCTGTTCCACAGCTCAACCACTTTCTCAGTTACTAACTATTTTGTGTACATCTGCCCTTGCATTACAGTCCATGCCTGTGATTGTTGTAACCAGCACATAATTTACATAGTATATTTTTTGTATATTTGTTGTGCATTTTTGTTTTTGCTGCTCATGTTCCTCATCTCCTTCCCCCAGGTTACATCTGTAAACTAGATTATTGTATATCTGTGTATGTCTACCTGGTAAAACACTTTTATATAAAATAAAATAAATGATGTAGAACTTTCTTGCATCCTTTCTGAATCCCCCCCCCACAGTTACATTAATGTCCCCATGTTTTTGACTCACCAGTCCTGCTAAATAGTTCCTTGCAGCTTACCTTGTTTATTACTTTAAAGAATTTGAAGGTCTCTGTCATAACCCCCTTCTCCCTTCTAGCCTTTAATGAGTACATGTTTAGTGCCCTAAGACAATCCTCATAGGATCTGACCTGTTGGCCTTGAATCATTTTGGTTACTCTATACTGCACTGTCTCCAGTCTGTCTTTGTCCTTCCTCAGGTGAGGACTCCAGAACTGGGCACAGTACTCCAGGTGGGGTCTCATCAGTGATCTATAGAGAGTGATCTACAGAGAGGTAGTATTATTGGTTGGTAGACTAATTCATGTAAGGTGTCACATACAGGGGAAAGCAGTGGGTCACTAGGGTCACTGGACACAAGTGTGAGGGACCAGTCAATCACAAGTCACCATGACGAGCATTGAGGATCAGCAAGGCAGAAGGAGTTTCTGCTAGGCCATCCACAAATTTGATGAAAAAAATTGTCAATCAACAAAACACAACAGAGTTGTCCTGTATGGAGCCATCAGTCTCATTCTTTATTACTGTAAAACATCTCTCAAACATGTTCCATTAAATATTTTTATAACACGAAAAATAAAATGTACATCTAGTGACTCTTGCAAGCATCACAGGTAACTGCTAAAAAATGAAAAAATATGCTTCTCCACCCATTCAAAATAGTTGAAATTATTTAAAAGCAGAGTCAACTTGTTTTGCAGCAGCAGGGATATGAATCATTCATGAGAGTTAATAAGGCTGAAGTCAAGGGGGAGGTCCATTGTACACAGTCTTGGGACATAGCATGAAAAAGCACATTTGCTAACAAAGAAGAGCATATGCTAGGTATGCATCTATAAAATGATAATGTGAATGGAGAGGATAGCATACAGAATGGCTTGTGTTTTGTTAACAGCGCCACAGAGTAAATGGAAGCCTTACTGAATAGTATATGATGAATACAGAAAGTAAACTGCAAACCGAATCAGGTATTCATTATTAAGCCAATGTAAATTTTATAAATCGAGTCAAAAGATTACATTTTAATGAGTTTAATGAAATTTAAGCTGTGCCATTTTAAATAAATTATAACTGATTCAGAGAGGATTAGACAAAACAGCAGGGAAAAGTATGGTAATCTGTGAATTAAGAAGCAGAAATATGCAGAGAGCAGTTATTGTAACAGAGACAAGAAGGGAATCATCTGTTGTACAAGTTCTTAAAATAGTAAAAGTAGAGCTCAAACTGAAATGGGGGTGGCATGAAGACATTTTTTAAAAAGAATGCTTCTTACATCTCCCATGTACTCACATCAGCCCTTTTTTTTTTTTTTTTTTGGCAGTTAATCTTTTTTATTGAGAGTCAAGAATTATAAAGACATGGCCATAGCACTAGGCTTTGGCAACCAAAAACAGTTTAATTTTTTTTTTTTGTTTGTTTTCCCTTAATCTATTACATACAGAGTAATTAAGCATATTTCTTTAACATATTTTATAGGAGTAATCCAGCAGACAGCATGTACTTGAAACGTTTAGTCTCGTAGTACTCTATTCCACAGTATAAATTCCTGTCATATTTCTTATATTCTGTTAATTGCTTCTTTGAGCTGACAGAGGTATTGTTTCCCCTCAGACTTAGGGGTAATCTTTTGTAGCTCTCCTGAAGGGTATTGGGTGGGGTTCAGGTGAGGTTAGAAGGTGACTGGTATATCTTGACATATCCTGTATGTTATAAGTATTGCCCAGTACCCTACTGAGGGGTTCCTTCAGGGTGGTTTAAGCTGGTCCTTCTTCCAGCTTAGGGCAGGGATTGTTAGATGTGGGTCAATAAACTCGAGGTAGGGGCCCCAAATCACATTGTATTTCTACATCTTTTCTGTTGAGAAATTCAATATTCTGGAGTACATAGCCAACGTTTCCATTGTCTTGGATGATTCCCCTAAAGTTGTGATATCTGGGGTTCTCTGTCTCCTTAGTAATAGGTGTTTCACCTCCACCGTGGCTGATTAACAGCCATTGCATTTGTGCTTTATTTAGGATGGATTCAGGAGGGGTTAGGCCTAGTAGAATCATATCTGGGGAGTGTATAATGGGGGATTTCAAAATTTCTCCATACACTTGTAATATTCAGGTCCAGAAAGGTTGTACCCCAGGGCAGTCCCACATTATATGTAGTAGGTCTGCCCTGGCACTTTACATCTCCAGCATTGATCTGTAGTCATACGACTCATTCTACATAACAGTTTAGGAGTGCAGTACCATAGATTTTAAGATTTTCTTTTATATGAGTAGACTTTTGGTGTCCTTGTAAGCCTTCGGTGCAAGTCTCCAGCATTCTAGCCATTCTTCATCTTGTATGCCTCTAGAGAGCATTTGTTACCAATGTTTTGGAGCCTTGTTGGAGGGGTTTGGTGCAGCCAGCTTAATCTTCTCTTGCAGTTTGCTTGCAAGCCCTTTGGGCTTATGGAGCCATTCTGCAAGGGGTAAGGGTTGATGTGTGTGGGGCTTCCTTCTCTTATGCATCGTACAGCTGCATTGCTCTTTAGCCCATGCATTGTACATACTCCTGATTTGGAGGAATTTCCAGAAATCTTGCCTAGAGATGTCAAATTTAGTCTGAATTTCTTGGAAAGATTGTAGCGTCCGATTATCAGGGCCTAGTAAATCTTTGATTCTGAGTATCCCTTTTTCCCCTCCAGAGCTCCCAATTAACTGGCTTCTTTTCTATCTATAACACAGGTTTTAACCAAAGTGGGGTGTATATATTCCAGAATGTGTGCAGGTACTTAACAAATTTCCTGCCTTTTCATATGTAGCATACATTGCTTGTACGGTAAGCCAGGGGGAGATATTCACTGGAAGTGGTGCTGCCAAATATGAAGCCAGGTGGATTCCCCCAAGAATCTCTGTTTCTATGTGGGCCCAAGCTGGTTGGTCCTCCACCCTCTCTTGAAACATGCAATTGGACACTACTATATGATTGACCAGGGCAAAATGTAGGAAGTTAGGAAGGTTCCATCCTCCCGTGTCTTGTGGCTCTTAGCTTATCCCAGCTAAATCTGGGCTTGCCAGCACCCCAAAGGAATATTTTAATAAGCTTGTTCAGTTTTTCAAACCATATCTTAGAAATCTATACCAGGAGACGTGACAGAATGTAGTATAACTTGGTTGCTGCCATCATCTTAATAGCCTCTATTTTCCCAACAGCGACAGATGCAGATGTGACCACCTATCAAAGCCTTTCTTCAATGCTTAAATAAGGGGGGTGAGATTTGCTGGCACCAAGTTTTGTACATTTTTGAGGATCTGTATACCCAGATATTTTATGCCTGCTGATGCACATTTTAGGCCCGCTTCTAGGACTGCAGTGGGTAGATGTACACTGTTCAGGGGAAGCAGTTCCAATTTAGTAACATTTATGCGTAACCCCGATAATTTGATGAAGGCCTGGAGGGTTTGCATTATAAATGTCAAACCCTTCTCTATGTTTTCGGTAAGAATAAAGCAGTCATCTGCATACAATGTTGCATAGTATGTCTTTTTCCCTACTCTAAGGCCTTGTATGCTAGGGTGTGTTCTTATAGCTCCTGCCAAAGGCTCCATTGCCAGCACAAAGAGTAAGGGGGAGAGGAAGCACCCCCTGTCTGGTTCCCCTGAACAATTGGAAGGGCTGTGACAATACATTATTAGTTAGTAGCCTTGCTGTCAGGGTGTGATACAAGGTTCTTATCCACCTGCAAAAGCTTCTCCAAAGTTATCCCTGTTCAACATTGCAAGCAGGTACTCCCACTCCATCGAATCAAAGACTTTCTCAGAGTCTACTGCTAAAGCTGCCGCTGGAGTTGGGAGCCTGCCAGCAGCTTGGAACAGGATTACTAGTGCCCTGATGTGGTCAGTACTGGCTCTACCTTTGACAAAGCCCACCTGTGTTGGGTGTATGAGCTGGGGCAGGAGATGCTCCAATCTAGCTGCCAGTACTTTGGCCAAAATTTTGGCATTGGCATTGATTAGAGGAATTGGATGGTAATGGGCCAGGTTAGTTGGGTCCTGTACCTGCTTTGGGAGGACCGTTATTATGGCCTCGCTTAGGGTTTGTGGTAGGCATTTACAGATATGGGCATTCTCCAACATGGCCAGCATGGGGGTTACTACTGAGTCTCTGACTACCCTGTAGTAGTCTGCTGGATATCCATCACTTCCCAGTGATTTATGCAGGGCCATGCCCTGTATAGCTGTAAGCAGCTTCTGTTTAATGATGGGACCTTCCAAGTGGTCTCTTTAGTCATTCATCAGTTTGGGCATGGGGAGGTGCTGTACGGATTGCTTGAAGGCTGTTCTACCCGACTTTATATGTCAGGCATATAGAGATTTACAGAAGGCTACCATTATATTGTTTATCTCCTGTGGGACTATTGTGTTCTTCCCTCCATTGCTCACCAACTGGGCTATGTGTCAGTCTGCCTGTTGTTTTTTTAGGTGGTAGGTCAGTAATTTACTATTTTTCCCCCCAGTCCAAACTGGAACTGAGTCCTTTGTATTCTAAGTACTGCCATTCTGGTAACAAGAGAGTTAAGCTTAATTCAAGGCTGTTATTTCCCAGATCAGCACCTTGTTCCACAGGGCCTGGCTATCTTTTTAATAGTTACCCTCTTTCTCCTTTAGGGTTGTTTCTAAGGCACATAGTTCTGCTTCTCTAGCCTTCCTCCTGTGTGTTGCATAACTAATTATCTTTCCCCTCAGGGTAGCCTTGTACCCTTCCCATATTCCCTCAGCTGTGGCCATTCCCACTGGGTTGTCATGGAAATAATGACTGGATTCTGTTTGTATCCATGTTTGAAATTCTCCTTCCTATAGCAATAAAGGGTCTAGTCTTCACTGTGTTGTTTTTTGCCTTTTTGCCTTTACTCCATATCTGAGGGTAATGGGAACATGGTCATATATATATATATATATATATATATATATATATATATACATATAGGCTATGGTCGTACAATGGGTGGCCGCTGTTATCTCTGGGGATGTTAGCCAGAACTCAATCCTGCTGGCCTTTGTCCTAGAAGCTGATAAATATGTATAATCATGCCTTGCTGGCTGCGAGACCCTCCAGATATCTGTTAGTCTGTGGATGGCCATCAGGTCTTTGAGGGCTGCCTGCGCCCACACATGCGGCTCTGTCCTGGAGTTGAATCTGTCCCAGAAATGATCTAGGGTGAGATTAAAATCACCCCCCATGATTATGTCCGGATTATCTAAAGCCATGCCTACCATTGCCTGGGAAAGACCATCGATAAAATCTGGGCTGTTCTTGTTAGGGACGTATGTATTGGCCAATAAAAGTGGCCCTCTGGGGGTTGCCAGTTTAACCAAGACCCACCCTCCTTGTTTGTCCGCTCGGGTCTCCATGATCTGCCACATCAAACTTTTGTGCCCAAAATTGAAACTCCTCTCTTGGCTGTATTAGAGACACTGAGTGCCTCTCATCCCACCCTTTCCTTCTTAAGTTTTTCTGCCTCCTTTTCCACTAGTTTAGTCTTTTGTAGAAAGGCAATTTGTGTTTTTAAGTGTTTTAAATGGGCAAACACTTTTTTCCTTTTTACAGGAGAATTTAGTCCCCTCACATTCCATGAGGTGATGTGCAACGTGGAAGTGCTAGCCATCATGAGATCTTATATTTCTCCCGTAATTTATCATGTAACTGAGGGAGGGCGTTGCCCTTTGCTATGTGGATCAGGCTATCCCTGCTACACTCTTGACATGTCCCCTTCCTCCCTTTTTTCCCCTCTATCCCCTTCATTCTTTTCTTTGAACAGCTCCTTCTTATGTCTGAGGTATACTTGCTTTTGCCCTGTAATGGACTTTCCTCTGTTTGCCCTATCCTGTTCATACCTCATTGAAGACATTGCACCTTGTTAGGCAGAACTTCTTGAAATTGTCAGCCTGAATGTACACACTGTACTATTACCTTGCCCCACATAATCCAGGCCTATAACACACAACATTCTAAACGTGTACCATATGGCTATACTAACTTTAACGTCCTTTAGCCATTTCGGCTCTATATTACCCTCTAGTGAGCAGGTTTGGTCTGACTGCCTACTCCTAGGCTATCCACGTCCCCGCGCCTCCCTTTGTGGGGGGGGCGGAACTGATCACAAAATAATTCAGAGGTTGGGTTTGAGTTCACATCCTAGATCCTAGATTCTGTGCCTTCCCCTCTTGTCTGTGAGCTCTGGCATTCCAGTATCCAGCCAATAAAAACAAACTGCTTGTTGCATACTTGAGCTATCTGGTATTTGGCAGTGGGGGGGGCAAAACAGGGAGTGTAGTAGATAGTAGATGGGGGGTGAGAAGGGGGTATTGTATCTCTGTAAATCCCCAGTATCTAAAGAGTGTTATTCCTAATCCCACCTATCATCCCATCTGGCTTAGGATAAACTGAATGGGTGGTGTGGGTCCTTACTCAGCAACTGCACACTACCGAGTAACGTCTTGTGGAAAGCATGTCATGAAGTAATGTAGCCAAAGCTATCAGGAGGCCTACACCTGTAGACCACTGCCAATGGGAGTGATGCAACCTGAGTAAGTACTGTACCAGTTTAGCCATGTTCATGTTATTGTCTCCCTTTTGTCCCCTCACCACGTTGTTCATTTAAGCAATGATTTGCTTCAGGGGATGATGTCCCTTTTTTAGTTTTTTGTTGTTGTTTTAAAAAAGGAAGATAAATCTTTTAACCTTCAAACCTTTAAACCATGTGGCATTCTAACTTTTAGGCAATTTACCGACAAACAAAACCTTCATATAATACAATCAACGATGCGTCCACATTTAACACATATTCCCCACAGTAATCCTTCTCTGCAGGAGTTATCCATCATTGGCGGTTGCCCTACATGTATTCAATTAAGCAGCTTCTGCCCCTTCAAAACTGGGAATGTGGACAGTCTTTCCCCGTATCCCCAGACAAGGTGGCTATATCTTTCCAATGTCAAACATACCATTACTTGGGCAGAAATTGCCCCTTGTTCCCTTCAAAAAGAGCTGTGGATTTGTGTTTAAAATCTCTGCATCATGGTCGTGCAGCATGCTTTTGTTACTGTGTAGCAAAACCACGCAGTCAAGAGGAGGCAATGCAGTGGCCGGCCTGCTGATGCTTGTGAATTTCAGATCTGTCATATTAGCATCTCTGGCAGCCACTTCATGCCTCAAATAGCAGAGTTAAATCTCTGTTGGCCCCCAGAAACCCAAAGTACCTTATCATCCTTGCTTTCCCTCAAGAAGGTCCATAGGGGGTGTAATGATTCCATCCAGCATTGTTAGTAGGAATCCATCATCAGCGACCAAGTCAGCCCAAGCTTGGCAAATGGGGGCCCACTCATTCTCTGTGGTAGCTTATAGATTTACCAAAGGGCTGTGATGTGAATCCACCATCGTCATGTCCAGGCTGAACAGGGTAAGTGCCCTAAGAGGTTCGTATCTATTCTGCATTTTGATCAGTGTGACAGATGGGGATTCACTGCTCATCCCCAAGAGAGGGTGTTTGCTCTGCCAGCTCCTTGATCTCTGTCTGGTCCTCATCCCTCTACCTGAGGGGGGCTCTTTGCCTCTCTTTTTCGGATGGCCTCTCGGAATTTGCTGCCACTGGTCCTGAGGCACAGATTCAACCCAAGTGTCATTGTAGGAGGGCTGTGTCTCCATTTGTTTAAGAGACGGGTGTCAATAGGGTGTTTCCCTTCATGGTTTGGGTTGTTATGGCTGCTTGTTGGTCTCTTGCCTGATGTTAGCCAGGAATTGTTTGACCTGACCGAGGTCTTTAAAACTTAGGAAATCACCCCTGTAATTGACACAAAGCATGTAGGGATATCTCAGGGAGGTGAGGATTCCAAGCCGATACAGCTCCTGCTTTACACCAGAATATGATCTCTTATGAGAGTGATCCTGCAAAAAGTCCTGAAACAATTGAATTCTATGGCCCTCCCACGCCATTGTCCCCCTTTCCCTGGCTGTGTGCAGGTAAAGTTCTTTTACAGGATATTGCAGTAAACTGTATAAGATGAGCCTGGGTCTTTCTCCCTCTTTCGACCTTGGGGCCAGTGACCTGCGGGCTCTTTCCAGCAGAGCAGCAGTGTAGGGGTCTCAGGGAGCTGCAGCAGTCTCAGCAGGAAGATGACTAGAAAGCTTAGCATGTCTTTGCCTTGTGCTCCCTACAGGACCTCCACTATATGGAGGTTGTTTCTCCATGTCTGATTCTCCATGTCATCAACTTTTTTAAATAAATATATAATTTTATTATGGTGGTCATGGAGACAGCATTGGTGGGTATGAAGGAGCTCCTCGTGAGCATTGACACTGTTTTCTGTACCCACCACCCGATATGTCAATGCCTGCATCTCTTCATTAGTTTTATTCATAGTAGCCTTGAGTTGAGCAGTGTCCAGTAATAAGATGTTAAACCATTCCAAAATACTGTTGAGCGGCATTGAAAAGTTATGCTCTTATTGCAGGGCCATTTTCATGCCGTTGTAACCCTGTTAGTGGTACTTCAGCCCCGGGGCAAATATGTGACTGCTGGCACTGCCATCTCACTGCTTTTGGCCATGCTCCAGTTCATCTACACAAGGTGAAACTGACAGGATTGATTTGCTGAAATTGCCTTGAATAGTCCACTACTGCACAGTTAAGATTGGTATCCGATTAAAGTTCTCACCCTACCCTGTCGCCTAGTATGGTTCCTTTAGTCCAGCAGCAAGTTCATTTTAAAGGATGTGATTTTTATCTGGGACCGGGTGCTCTTCACAGAAATTATGCTGCCTCCATGTTGCTTGCTAAGCCATGCCCCCATCAGCCTGGCAAATCTGATTTGAGCATACCACCACTATGCCACTCCACCATCCCCCAACTTCAAACCCTAAGTAAAAGACAGACTTACAGTACAAGTACAGTAGCTACTGCTTAATAAGGCCTTTGAACTACAGATTAGTGCTCATTGCCAAGAGCCAATATGTTTAGTTTTTTTTATTGCCAAGTCCATATGTTTAGCTTTTTATTTATTTAAAGCGTTTTACCAGGAAAAGCTGGCAGAGATGAAAACTGTTCATTTCTAGAGACATCCTGGGCAGAGGGGGACCAAGGGCATGTAAGATGCATTGACAAATAGCAGCAGAAGCATAAATTAAAATGCAAAATGGACAAAAACATCTATATTAGTACAGTGAGAGTGAACAATACAATTATACTGATGGGATGAATGTGCAAAAAGTGGCTAGTGGCAATTGAGCAGCAAGAACAAAAAATCAGACATTACAATGCTAAAGAGTGTAGTAATAATACAATGCTGAGTGAACAGTTCAAAAACATTTATACTTTTATATGAAATTTGAGGTATGGAACAGTATGCATTTATTATTTATTCATTTTTATGTTTGCTTGCAAGCATGCGCAAGAAACATTATGTGGCAGCTTAGGAGAAAAGCGGGCTGTGGAGGTATGGCACTGTGGCAGCCAACGCCAGCACTGCATTTGTGGGCTTGGCACTGTTCATCCAGTACAAGCCCAGTGTCCTGATAACACTGGTTCTGCAGAAGTGCCACCAACTTAAAACGATTTGGCAGCTGCAATGAGGGGCCACCTCGTCATTGCAGTGTCAGCCATTCCACTGCAATGAGGGAGTGACCCGTCATTGCAGGGCAGTACCTTGGCTGGTGTAACATGTCCCTAAACATGATGGCAGTAAGCCCCATGTAAGTCGACGGGGGTGCCCAATCCCCCTGTCAGCATGCCCCCACCCCAGTACATTTGCCAATGGGGAGCCCACTCCCCAGCAGCATAATGCCCCCATTTGTTGTGTGCCAAAGGGATGCCCAATCCCCCTCAGCATCATGCCCCCCCCCACACACACACATTTCTGTGCTGACGGGGGACCCAATCCCCATTAGCTTCAGTCTCCCCACCCCAAAATGCAGATGGTACACTGGGAACCCACCCCAGTGTGCACATAGGAAGCAAGCAAAAAAAAAAAACCTTCCCGTGACATCTTTTATTTAAGTTGTGTCCCGGAAACAAAGAAACCGGTCCCCTGCATACTCTCCAGCCCCCTCCCCAACCTGCATCCACCCTCTGAGCACCCACCTCCCAACACCCCCCTCACCCCATACTTACCTCCAGAGCCTGGCGCAATGATCTTCGATGGACCAGGAACACGTCTGCACTCTTCAAAGCTGACTGCGAACTGAAGAAATGCTGGTAAGCTGTATAATGGCATAAATAGGGTTTTCCAACATATGTGGATATCTCCGCCATTTTTTGGGCTTTTGGCACTAAATTTTCAACATGGGGTTATTAGGACCCCTCCTCATGATATCAGTTACTGTCATGGCATCATTCAGTCCCGAAAGGTGATTTTGTGGTCACTGTGTGGAATCACCTTTTGGGACCAATTAATGAAACAACAGTGCCACTGTTCATGAGGTGGGCTCTCAAAAAGCCTATGTTGCAAATTTGGTGAAAAAAATCAAAGAAATTACTGTTTTACGAGTGTGCGTTGCGCAGTTTCCATGCACACTTGTAACTTCACGAATTTGTAATATTTTCACTCCAGATTTTCAACATTACCATTTTTCGACACCTCCTTATGAACAGTACAGCTGTCATTTTTCACATCCTGGTCAAAATGTGTTTTTGCACTTCCGGGGCAGATTTGCACGGTCACTGTGGTAAATCAGTGTTCGAGACAGATTAAGAAAATCACAGTGACTCTGTTCACGAATAGAGGTCCTGAAATGCCTACATTGAAAATTTGATGAAAAACGTCCATAAAAAGACTGTGTTGCGAGTGTGTGTTGTGCAGTTTCCAGCACCCTCATAACTTTACAAATTTATAGTATTTTCACTCCAGATGTTCAACACTGGGCATTTTTTCAGACCTCCTTATGAACAGTACAGCTGTCATTTTTCACATCCTGGCCAAAACGTGTTTTTGCACTTCAGGCACACAATACCACAGTCGCTGTGGGAAGTCAGTATTCGGGACAGACTAAAAAAATCACAGTGACTCTGTTCATGAGCAGAGGTACTAAAATGCCTATGTTGAAAATGTAGTGACAAAAGTCCATAAAACGTCTGTGTTACGAGTGCACATTGCGCAGTTTCCACGCACCCTCGTAATTTCGTGCATGTGTAATATTTTCACTCCAGATTTTCAACATTGGCATTTTTTCACACCTCCTTATGAACAGTACAGCTGTCACTTTTTATATCCTGCCCAAAATATGCATTTACACATCTGGCACAGAATGCGTGGTCACTGTGAGAAATCAATGTCTGGGACAGATTAAGAAAATCATAGTGACAGTGTTCATAAGCAGAGGTCACAAAATGTCTATGTTGAAAATTTGGTGAAATAATTCCACTAAAAGACTGTGTTAAGCACATGCATTGTACAGTTTCCACCTACACTCAGAAGTTTGAGCATTTTTAATATTTTCACTACAGATTTTCAACATTGCCATCTTTTCACACCTCCCTGTGAATGGTACAGCTGTCATTCTTCACATCCTGTCCGATCTGTGTTTTCGTACATCTGGCGCAGAATGGCATGGTCACTGTGGGAATTCAAAGTTCAGGACACATTAACAAAATCACACTGCCACTGTTCATGCTTTCATGAGATGGGGGTCACAAAAAGGCCATGCTGAAAATTTGTAATGTGAATACCAACAAATGCCCGGGGTGTTAGGGTTTCTAACCATAACGTCCCACCCTGTACGGACTGAAAGGCATCAGGGGTGTGCCTTTGGATTGTCGACTGTAATGCTTATGCCATCCCACCTCCCCCCCCCACCCTGTAGCCAGTGACAGGCATTGAGGAGTGCCTTGGCTCTTTGGCCCCAGAGTTCATCCCATTCTCCTATACTGCACCCATTTCAGTGTGTGTCCTTATGGAATAGGGTGACTGTAAAGCTGAACAGCCAAAGGCACACATCAACACGTGTCAGTATCTGCATTATGGGGTGAGGTGAAATGGCATGAACGTTATCGGCAATGTCCCAAATGCATACCCGTATACCTGTCTGTTTCTACAGGGTGGAGGTGGGGTTGGTGTGAAGTTCAACACTTCACTGCCTTTTCTATTCTGCATCTGTTAACCCTGCATTTCCAATGCTAATACCAGCAAACAAACATTTGGCATTGACAAATACTTGTTGATGAATGGCATAAGTTGGCTAGGAAACTTCTTATTTTCCCATGGGGGGCAGCATAACCAAGTGGATAGTGCACAGAACTATGAATTTGCAGATCTAGGTTTGAAACCCACAACAGACACTTATTTGCTGTATAGCAGTGCAGCCCCTACATCCACCTTGAAGAAGTGTACAGCCTCATGAAAGGTTGGTATGTGTCCTTAGTTTCTCATCATTTTTAATCTTGCTATATACTGTACATTAATAAAGGACATTTTGTATTTGATTCATCACCACTGGGAAGGGCATCAGATGAAATGAAGGTGACTACTACTACTACTGTTTAGGCTAAAGGTGTGTCATTCCTCATATCCACCCTGGCCTGACTGGACACCTCTACCACCTTCTGTCACTTTGCCTTAAACTGCCCTTCTTACCCATTACTGCTTTCTCTGGAACCTATCACCCCTACACCCACGTCACCTCCTGCCTTTAAGGCAATCATCTTTACCAATCTACTCCACTTGTATCTAATTTCTATTTCTCTGCCTTGCCCTCTTATCTCTCCTCTCTCCTTCACCACTACCTACTTAGAAGCTTTGACTCCAACTACATCAAATATCCCTTTTATAAAACCTCTGATGGACAGGCCACTTTTCCCTTTAGTCTCACCTATGTTTGGAATAACTTTCCCCCATCTGCTCCGCGGCCTCTCCCCAGTTACACGTCAATTCACTCTAGGTATTTTGTTGTCCAACAATGCATGCTATTGCATTAGCTCCAATGTCAATCAGTCCCTATGACAATTCATTCCCAGACAATTCAGACTCTACATACACAACATAAAATAAACTCCAGTATGCACAATTCACCCACTACATGAGACAATGTGTTAGAGGGTAGTAGAATAGGAAATATTACTGGAATTTTATTTGGAGTATGGTACAACATCTAGTGGGAGGGAATTGTCCAGGAATGAACCATGGTAAGGATCGATTGACACTGAAGCTAATGCAACAGAGTGTGTTGTCGCATGATGAACTGTCCAGAGCAAACTGATGTGTTCCTCCTGTTATCATCCCTTGAAAGTCCTACACTGTGAATTCCCATTTCACTGCTGCTCCTCTACTGACAGTTCCTGAGGAAGATCTATCGCAGTCTGAAGCACCGGGGATTATAGTCCTCCAGACTGCTTTGAAATAAAATGCTTCTGAGAGTGTAATTTGCACTGTTGAAATAATTTCTTTGGTTTCTGAATGCAGTTTTTTGTTTGTTTCTGCTCTTATACTGTACGTATGGTATTATCCTGTCAGTGTCAGTGGCTCAGCAGGTAGCACACTCACCTCTGAGGCCAGGAGATCAGAAGGCTGTGGATTCTCTCCCCACACCAGGCACTTGGGTTAAATCCCAATACTGACACTGTATTGCAGCATGAGAGGGATGCTGCACTCCTGAGGTGCTGTCTTTCAGATGAGATGTTAAACCGAAGTCACATCTGCCTATTCTGATGGTAGTTCAGGTGGATATTAAAGATCCCATGGCACAAAAGTATTACATTTATACACAGCTTCATATACTTAATAAAAAAGTTATTATTTATATTTAATAAATTGGTAGAATCCTTTCCACCATCTTTGTACTTTTAGTGAGTTAAACACTACTTTATCTTTTTGAAATACCAATCTCATTGCTTGACCCACTAAGACTGCACATGTGTCACAAGTCATTAGTTTCTGGTATAGAACCCATTGGCACCTGGCCTGCCACAAATAAAATTTCAAAATACAACAGAAAATAACCAAGGTTTCATTATGAAATTTTTTTAAAGTGGGAGGGTATAATCCCAAACCAAAAATCTCATAGTTCAGTTGACTAAGCCATAACATGCCATATTCCATCTTATTGCTAACTCCTTCCATAGTCCAGATGAAAATGAGCAGTCAAACAAAAAATGCCGCATAGTTTCTTCCTTCCCCATGCATTTTACATATGGACAATTTCATTCTTCAATGACTTTATGTTTCAAGTTTCCTCTTATATTTAAACATCCAAATATGGATAACCATAATACATCCCCTGTAAGTTTGTTAAAGAGTAGATGGATTAAACATACCATAGGACATTCTGTTTCTGCTGGCATATTCGTATGTTCTTTAATTGAGCTATAACAAATCTATTGTTCTCTGGGGACAATTTTTGAAAGTAGGGTCATTTGGATGAATGGCAGAAAGAATAATCCCATACAGTTGTTTTGCTGTATTCATCCTGATAACATTGTTTCCCAATTTCCATTTATAAAGTTTTTGTGCAGCTGGTTTTAAAAAGAGTGGAATTTTAAGTTTTTTATGTAATTTAGGTGGTTCTGGGTCCCATTGAGAAAAGTAATGTCCTGTGGTAAGTTTAATCCATCTTCTCTCTAACAAACTTACAGTGGATGACCCTATTCGTATTGTCTGGGAAAAAAATATTGAATGAAAAAAAATGATGGGATCAACCATCCCTAACCCACCTTTCTCACTGGGGAGATACATAGAACATCTTTTTACTGGGTTTTGTCTTGAGTCCCACAACATTTGATAAAAACAATTATATAGTCTGGTTTACAACATGGGGGGAGGAATATCATAGCTATATATAAGAGGCCTGGTGTTAGAATTGTTTTATTATTTGAATCCTTTTGAGTTTAGATAGTTTCCATGATTTCCATCTAAGGACTTTCATTTCTGTCTTCTTCAATGCCAACTCCCAGTTACAGGCAGCCAAGCTTTGGGGTTCAAAGACCACTCCTAGAATTTCAAGAGGTTCAGATGAGACAGAAATACCACTAAGATTAAACTCTGGGACCCTTTCTGGACTGACTGTCAGACCTTTACATTTAGGTTTAATTCCATATTTGATACCTCAGTGAACATTTTCATTTCTTTCAAGAAAATTGTTAGTTGATGTATTTCTGAAAAAAATAGACAAATATCATCCGCATATGCTATAATTCTAATGTCTTCTGCTGGGACTCCACTCACAATACCTTGCCAAAGGGAGAGGTCATTTATTTTTTTTATTAGGGGGTCAAGGGAAAAGATATACAATAAAGGACTTAGGGGGCATTCTTGCCCAACTCCTGCTTTTATTTTCAAACCTCATGCTACCTGATTTAGTATTATTGGATGTACAGTTGTTGTGGAATAGAGTAGTTTTATCCAATTAATGTATTTATTTGGTACTCCATACTGTTGTAGCACAAAAAAAAGAAAGGGGTGATGGACTGTCATATGCTTTTTTTGATCTAATAATATGATATAATGATTTTTACCATGTATTTCTGAAAGCTCTATTGCATCTCTTATTACCATAAGGGCCTGTTGTATTTTCCTTCCTGGTATACCACAGAATTGTATTGAGAAAATGACTAGTGTTGCTAATTGTTTTAACCTGTTGTTTAAAATTTGTGAAAGGATCTTAAAGTCTGAATTCAGGATAGAAATAGGTCCCAAGTTTTATATCTTACATTTGTCACCATTCTTATAAATAAACATTATTAACCCTTCTGTGAAAGAGGTAGGTAAGGTTTGGTTTGAGAGAAAAAAATTAAAAACCACTGTGAGGCATATTATCAATTCCTTTGCAAAGGGTTTATGCAATTCATAAGGTATCCCATCCAGCCCTGGGGATGCTCCTGCTTTAAGGTTTTGAATACTGTTTCAGCTTCTAAAGGTGAAATGGATTTATCCATGTTCTTTGTAACTTCAGGGAATTTGGGTATCTGAATATTTTGAAAGTATTCCTGAAAAGCTTCAACCTGAGGAGGGTGGGGGAAAGACAACTCGTGTAATTCAGTATGTGCTTGAATAATATCAGACATCCCAGAGAGAGATGTTACTGTATTGCCTTCCTCATCTGTTAATGCTTCCATGGTAGTTTTATCTTTCCTGTTTTTGCATGCTTCATAGGAAGCGCCCACAGGTGTTTTCTGCGTACCATATTGGAGCATAGCTCTTACTGTCTGGACCCTATCATATTGATAGACTTTCATTTCCATCTTTACCTGTTTGATTTGAGCAGAAAGATCATAATGAGATGTGGAAGCCACTATATATAGGTATTGTAAGGGCAGTCTTATTTTCAAGTACCTAAAAAATTTTCTGTCCCTCTTTTCTTCCTATATTTTTGGAAAAGTTTAGTGATATCACTTTTGGTATTCTCCCACCAGATACCTATATCCTGATATAAGAAGCTCACTGAGGTCCTTGCCCATAATAATGTACATACCTCAGCTTGGACTATCAGATCCATTAGTGAGGCCACATTCATTTTCCATCTATTTTTTGGATATTTATTTTTTACAATATCCTGAAAACTGATCTGTAACAAACAATGATCAGAAAATTCCATAGGTGTTATTGAAAAATTGGGGATGGGTAAGGTTTTAGATATAAAGAAATAATCTAGTATAGTAAAACACTTGCCCCTATTATAGGTAAAATGTGATCTCTGGTTAGACTTAATTTTACATTCCCTAAGATCTGCTGTTTCTATCCATTTTCTAAGTGCCATAGTATTGCAGTATATTTTCTTTCCCATTGCTTTAGAGGGATCTTTAAGTTCTCAGTTTAAATCTCCTCCAAAAATGATATTTTTTAGTTTATCAAGGTATGGCTGTACAGTCTGGAACAGTGCAACCTTCTCCGCCTTTGATTGGGGCCCATACATATTTATAAATCTATACTCATTTTGTCCCAAAAAGCCATCTATAATCAGTAGCCTTCAAGGAATGAGATAAATTAGTTTAGTTAATGAGAATAAATAAGAAGAGAAAAGTATGCCAAGCCCATCAGCCTTATCAGGCTCAAAGGACCAAAAAGATGGACCATCAGTCCATTCATTCTGAAAAATTCTTTCTTGTTCTGTGGTATATATCCAGGTTTCCTGAAAAAAAGCAGACAGTTAAATGAGACTGTTTAATGTGATGAAATATTGTATGACTTTTATTTGGATTAATTATACTGTGTGCATTCACAGATCCTACCTTAATGCCCTGCATTCATGAAGGTTTTGTTTGGTTTTAAGTTATCTTCTTCCTTTTCTTTTTTTTTTGTTAGTTTTATAATTTTCTGAAACCTCTATTTTAACAGGATTACCTGTATCAGGATGCTGGGTTTCTGATTCCTCATGATCACTTTCCATACCTTCCCACTGAGAAAAAGCTGAAAAGGGGTTATTTGTTTTGATTTGTCCCTTAGTTTTAGGGGGTTCACTGACTTTATGTGGTTTTGTACTCCTAGTTGATCTCCTAGAGGTTTGTAGAGGACTATCAGCTGCCGGGGTTTCCTGGTCTATTTTTTTCCCTAACAGCCTGATCTGTATAGCAAACTGGTTATAAGGTACCTTGTAGAAGTAAATTCTGCATAAATTCTGATGTTAGGTTTTTCCCTAGTTTACCTCTTCTGTCTGATGTAGGGGGGAGGGTTCCGGGGGTATTTCCTCATTTTTGGAGCAATAGCTGCATCCTGTGCCTGTTGATTTAAAAGTTCTGGGCTTATCACTAGCATCTTGTTTTTTGCTGCCCATGGACATTCCACAAAAACATGTCCATACTCTTCACATAGCTCACATTTTGTGTGATTTGCACATTGTATTGTAATATGCCCAGTTTCCCCACAGTTATCACATCTTGGTACATCACATATACTTGACAAATGCATCCTTGAGCCACATTTGTAGCGTGCTCTTGGCTGTCCTGTGTAGAAGCACACCCCTCTATCCCTTCCTAACATGAAGGAATTAGGGATGTGCTCTATGCCAACATCTTTCTGTCTCAATTTCACCTTGAATTTCCATCTTCCTGTTCAAAAAAATTCACTATCCAATATAACTTCGGTTTCACTTAAGATATCACATTTCTGGGATAGCCAATAGGTTATATCCTCTACATGGACCCCCTCATTCTTAAACATTACTGTAACATACTGATCAATGGTTTGGTTAATGGAATAACTAAAACAGGGGTCCATGTGGGGGAACACTTAACCTGATTAAATCTCTCCCAAAATAGGTCAAGAGCATAAACAGAATGAAAACTTATATCATAATTATCCTCCCCTGAGATATTTATGAATGCATACACTTCTCTGAGGTGAATTTCAATGAGTATTTCAGTAACAGTTTGCCTACATGATATCTGTATGGGCGTAAATCCAGACCACCTTAATACCTGATCCTCACTGCACTGTGATGAGGTACCTCTTCTTTTTTTAATTTCTAGAATAATTCAGACAATAATGGTTTCTGAGGAGGCAGGGTTTCATGGTCTGGCTGTTCAGGTTGGTTAATATTCATAGGGGCCTCTGTGGATTCTTCAGTATACCTTTTTCAGTTTCCAATCCGGGTACATTGTGTATTTCCTGCATAGGGGAATGAGTTTCAGTTTGTACCACTGCTTCTGGTTTATCCTGAGAAGGGTCGTTTGTAGCTTCTAAGTTGGCAATTGCATCTGGTACCTTAGTTTTTATCATTGGGTGCCACATTGGTACATCTTGTGAGATAGGGTTCTGGTTATCCCATGCTGGATCTGGTACCCAAATACCTGATAAATCCTGTTTCCAACCAGCCAACTGTAAGGCCAATCCCGGAGTCCAAGTAGCCACTGAATCTGATTGTGGTAGTGAGAAGGCCGCTTTTATAGCTGCTGTAGAGGTTGTGGTATTTCTTTTGTTTTGGAATATGTCCTGTATGTTAGCATTCAGTTCTGAATTATTACCTTCAATATTTCTATTTGCCAAAGTGACCACATTTCTTTTTTCTTTAGATATATCTTTTTCTTTGTGGTTTAGGTTCACTTTTAGCAACAAATGAAAATACTGTCACCCCTTCCTGAAAGTGGGTGTTTGTTTGATAAGTCACAGGCTCAGTTATTGTTTCAGGATTTTCTGCCTTTACATTTTGGGGGTTAGCGTTTCCTACACCTAGGTTTATTTGTTCTTTATTCTCAGTACTGTTTCTGTCTATCTGCAGTGTCGTTTTATTTCCACCCTTCTCTCCCTCTGGCTTTTGGCACAGACTTCCTTCACAGTCAGAACTGCCAGCCACAATTTGTAACATTTTATCTGGAGAAAAAATTACTTTGGGTGTGGATGCATTTTCCAGTGCAGCATTAGTCAGAGCGAATGGTGCTGTGTCATGCACAGCTGGGCAGTGACTGTCACACGTGGTGTTTGCTTGTCACCATTTTCTTTTTTATCCAGCTGCATAATATGGTCTTTAAAGAGATCTCTCTTTTCTTGAAAACACTTCTCTTCTGCTTCCGTTAAATCCAATAACTCGGTTTTGGACAAGATTTTCCCCTTGCTACATTTACTTTTGCTCTGTACATTGCTATTTTGAGAGCATGTCATGCTGCTATCTGGTTTGGATAAGTCCTCCATTGAAATAAAAATATCATATGCAAGAAAATCTACATTTACTCCTAAACATCATCTTTATTAATGACCTCTTGGTGTTGGAGGATAGGGAATGAAGTCAGCTCCCCTACCTCAGAGACATCCATGTCTTCCACTTGCACAGGCATAGTGGCCATCTTGGAAGATGGCCAGCAATTCCCCCAGAGGTGAGTGGGGGAATTTTTTATTAAGAAAACAAAACATAACATCAGGTAAGGAAATATTGAGACACACACAGTAAATCATAAGTAAGAAGAAAAGTCATAACATATGAAGCATTATACAATAAAAAAAGAAAAAGGAGACATAACCAAAATTACATGTAGATTGTATTGTGCATCAGACAGACCCTAAAATAATCTTCCAGAAAATCAAAAAATATATTTCCATCCTGAGAATCCCCACCATAGAAACAGGTCAGTGAAAGAAATCAATATGTCACCACAACTGTTGAAACTGTGCCCTAGGCAGTCTCCATTGTTCCTCTTCCATAATTCTAGTAACAGCAGCTTCAACCTGTACTATCACAACCTGAGGTGGACAGTAAATTTGTTGCAAAACATATTGACATCTAGCTTGCCAAAAAAAGTATTTACAAATAGCAAAAATAACTCATAATGTACTTCTACAGAATTTCCCCCAAATACCAGAAAAATCTCCCAGAATTAAAGCTTGATAAGTAAGTCTACTTAGAAAAGGCCATTGTCTTTTAAAAGCTAAAGATTCCCATAATA
Organism: Neoceratodus forsteri; assembly: GCA_016271365.2. Classification (NCBI taxonomy): domain Eukaryota; kingdom Metazoa; phylum Chordata; order Ceratodontiformes; family Ceratodontidae; genus Neoceratodus; species Neoceratodus forsteri. Next base: position 421,646,920 of record CM057458.1, read on the forward strand.
ATCTGGCATCATCACAATCAAAAAAGAAGTGCTGCATAGTTTCTTCAATTTGTACACAAGTTTGTTTGGGACAATATCGATCTGTGAAAGATTTATGTTTTAGATTCCCACGCACATTTAATCTCCCATGGCAACATAACCAATTAACATCCCACCTATGTTGGAGAATTCTTTTATCCCAAAAAAGCTGTAAAGCAAATTTCATTTTTGATGGAGTGCATTCCGGAAACAGAAGCAAAGGCTCTGTGAGACTAACAATCTTCTGATACAACTGCTTTCTACTGAGTGAGAAAACATCAAACTTCAGTAGTTTCCAACGTCTCAGTTTCTTAAAACAATCTACAGCACAAGTAGGAATATTGAGCTATTGTGTAATTTTTTGGAGTAAGGCATCCCATTTCACCACAACCTCCCTCACAGATTGCTCCACCCAAAAATCCCACTGAGCATGATAGGCACACCTCCCTCAGCATAGAACATGAACAAGAAAAAAGGAGTAAAAGAAATCAAAGGGGTTAATCATCCCGAGACCACCCCTCTGGACAGGCAAATAAGTAACCGCCCTTTTAATGGGGTTGAGTCTGCTACCCCATACCATTTGAAAAAAAGCACTAAGAAGGCATGTCTCAAATTGTATAGGAGAGGCATAAATGTAGCTCAAAAATAAAAAAATGGGAAGCAAACATTTTTTCAGTATCATAACCCTTTTTCTTTTTCCTAATTTCCAAGCTTTCCATACCCGATCTTTATTTTCACAAATAAGCAACTTATTCTCCCAATTAAAGGAAGCCCCATCTGACACATTAAACCAGACACCCAGTATTTTCTGTGGTTCTGTCATTGTAGCAATACCCTCTATGTCCTGTATCTGTGCAGACTCTGCATCCAATGGAATAGATATACTTTTCTGTACATTTAATGTACCCCTGTGATCACAGAAAAACAGTGGAAAATCTGAACAGCCCTGTCCCCTGCATCTTTATCCTTTACAAATAAACCACATCATCAGCATAAGCTGATATTTTCTCCAGATGTAAATCAGCATATGGAGCCAAACCAATAATCTGAGTATCCCACTTAATCTGTCTAACTATGGGGTCTATTTCAAAGGTGTATAACAAAGGGGTCAATGGACAGCCTTGTCTGATACCCTTAAATTGAGGAATGAAATCTCCTATACATCCATTTATCTGTGGTCAAAAACCAGCAACAGAATACAAATTAGTAAGCCAGTCAATGTAAATAGGAGGTATCCCATAAAGTTTCAAAACCTGAAAAAAATAATGATGTAGAACTTTATCAAAGGCCTTGGCCTGATCTAATGAAAGTACAAAACCCTTGATTCTGTGTGCAGTTGTCGCCTCAAAAATTTCTCGTAAAAGAAATAAATTGTGCTGAATCAACCTACCTGGAATAGCAGATGTCTGGAAAGTGTCTACTACCTCTTGAGCCACCTTCTGCAATCTAACACTGAGTATTTTAGCAAGTATCTTATAATCCGTGTTGAGAAGATTAAGAGGTCTCCAGTTATCAAAAGAAAAAACATCACTGTTTTTGTATAGATACTTTAAAACTGCAATCCCAAAATCCTGATTAATTTGCGAATTGTGAAGAATAATATTATATACTATAGGCAAAAGTTCAGTAAGATCAACTGAAAATGTTTTATAAAATTCATGTGTAAGTCCATCTAAACCAGGGACAACCCCTAATTTTAGCTCTGCTATGGCCATGGCTACCTCATCTCTTGAGATTGAGAGAATCAGAGCAGTAGCTACAAGATGGGATAACTGTGGAGCCAGTGCCATGAAAACCTCATCCAGTGAGATGTCCAGTGCAGGGGCAGTACCAAATTCCTGTCTCAAATGTGTCTGCGCTATATGTTGCATACCAGTGACTGACCCATCAACACAGCCATCCAAATTATACAGACCTAACATCAACGTAGCACGCAATCTAGTTTTACATGCCATAAAAGGATCTACTGAAGGGGATTGTGCAGTACCAAATTGCATTTCCATTTCCAATGATTAAGCCCTGTTATATTGATAGGCAAACATATGTGTCTTGAGTTTTGCAATCTGAGCATTATAATGTACATGAGATGAGACAGGGAAAGATATAAGTTTATACATTTGGTTTCTGTACCCAAGATACTGCATATATTCATCACAAGCCTTTTGTTTCCTCTAAACTCATAAATAGGAACTTCAAATCAGTTTTTGTATCCTTTCACTACTCCCATACAGAGTCATAAACACATTGCACTGACTTCGTAGCATGTAACAAAGATCTCACTTGGTGTAAAAAACTGGTATGAGTAAGAAGGGAACAATTTAGCCTCCATAAAGTCTCATGAGAAAGAAATATAGGGGGCGCAGATGCCATACTAAATACTCCTGACAGCATATGAAGATCCGAGTATTCACTCGGTTGCACTATTTGGAAGAAACAAGATAATCAATTCGGGTGTTATATACATGTCTATGGTAGGTAGCCCCAGTATCAGTGTGTAACTGTCTATAAGCATCCATTAAATCTGCGTCTCAAATTAAGTTTCTTTAAAGCAAAAGAGTCACAATATATCTTTTTTCCAACCGCCGTTCTACATGAAATATCTAGGCTACAGTTAAAATCTTCACCCCAAATGATACGATTCCTAGTACATAAGAAAGCCTTAATTAAATTAAAGAGTTCTACTCTAGCCACTTTAGATTGGGGAGCATAAATGTTCAGTATGCGATAAGAGAATTCCCTAATCCTACAATCAAGAATTAAAGCTCTACCCAGTGAGAGATCAATAACCCTAGAACTTGAAATAAAAGTAGATTTAAACAAGATTCCGAGGCCATCAGCAGTATCCTCCCCAAAAGTCTAATATGAGGGTCCCCACACCCAACCTCTTTGGACTTGCATAATTTCAAAAAAGGATTTAAGTCTTGTCTCTTGTAAAAGGACAATGTCAGTATGCAAAGATGCTACATGATGAAAAAAGGCTGTCTGCTTCTTGTAGTTTTTAAAACTACATATATTTAGGGAAGAAATACAGAGCAAAGCCAGAACCTCACAAAAGTATATCAACCACTGTCATCCTGTGTGGCCATATTCTTTCGTTTCTTCCCTTCCTTCTTTTTCTTATCCTTTTTCTTTTAAACCGTATTTGGAGGCCTATTAACAGACACCTCATCATCAGTGTGCTGGACAGAAGCTTCCATGTCTAAGTCCAAATCCCCCACCCGCAACAAGTCAAAAGTATTAGCAGTTGGAACCTCACAAACTACTTGAGTTTTACCAGCCACAACTCTTGTGACTCTCCTATTCTGGGATGTAACCTCAGAACTAGCTTGAGATGCACCCAAATCCTGAGAGCCTGGTTGCTGCTGAATCTCAGGAAGAGAGGCAGCCACATCTATAAGCTGGACTTCCATATCATCCGGTATGGAACCCTCACCTACCTCAGTTTGTACAGTATGTGAGATGTCATCCACCTGAGGGGAAGACAGAGTAGTCCCCTGAGGAGGGGCAACTTCAGATCTATCCTGTTTGTCCTGTGCTTTCTGAACCAAATTTTCCTGATTTCACCCCTCATTCCTATTCCTACTAGCCCAAGGACACTGGTGATAGGCGTGACCCTTCTCATCACACAGATTACATTGCTATATATTATCACAGTTCACACTAGGGTGACCAAAACCCCCACAGAGACGACATTTTAATAGATCGCATGTTCTACTTAAGTGAGTACAGGCCCCACACTTGTAGCAGGCTCTAGGTTGCCCCCTGTAAAAGCAGACCCCTTGGTCTTTACCAAGGAAAAAGCTATTAGGAAGATGCACAGTCTCTGAGTTAACCTGGAAAAGTTTAACTTTAAACTTCCAACCCCCATCCATAAACCTTCAGAATCAATGAGTGCCTCAAGAGGGGACAAAATGCTGCACCTATTTTGGAGCCAGTGATAAATATCACTAATGCTGACCCCCTCATTCCAGAACATAATGGTAACTGTCCAGATAGCTGGTTTAGTCAAGGGAATCATGTAAAAGGGGCTCCATAAAGGGGTTTGTTTTAAAGTACCATACCTGTGTCAGAATTTCTCTAGCCCAACATTTGTTTTAAAACTGACATCAAATGTGTCCTCACCTGAAACATGTATGAGGGCATAAATGTCAGCAGCCTGAAAATGCATTGAATTCTTCAACAACTGTCTGGCTGCATAACACCTATCTGGGTGTTCAGAGAGGCGCCCCCCTTATAGCGAAGGCACACAGCATTCCATCTAGGGCCCTGCTCAAGTTTGTTTTTAAACAAATCAGAGAGAGTAGGCCCTTTACCAGGAGCTCCTTCTGAGGTAGACTGTGTACCAGAGGTTCCCTCCCCCAGATCATCCAAGGGATGAGCAGATTATCATCTCCCACTACCTGCAGTCCCCTCCACAAGGGCTGGAGAAAAAGGGATTGTAGCATCAGGCCCAGAAAATCCTGACGTAACAGCAAGCCCCAGTGAACTCCTCCCCAAAGCTGAGAAACCATTTAGAGATTGAGGTTGCTTAACAGTTTTTGAATCCACAGTAAGTGCAGTATGCTGCCCACAGTCAGTACATTCAACAACATCCCCCCAGTCCATAGGCCATTGTTAACCATCAGTCCATTGATGAGAATCCTGAACATTAAATCATCGTACCTTGTCTGAGCTCAGAAGTCTCATTGCAGGCCTGGTAGCAGTATGTAAAACATCATTTTCTTCCTCATCCCAAGAGGTGTCACGAGTCCAGACACCTGCAGCAGTCTGCTTCCATCCAGCACGTACCAGCACATCAGTAGCAGTCCAGTTAGCCCCTTATACCAAACTGTTGTCGTACTAGCTGTGACATAGAATCCAATCGGTTGCCAGATGCACTCATCGAATCCTCTCCCGGAAGCGGCTCAGGTGCCGCAGCAAAAGACTCACTCTCCTGCCAGAAAGAAACAGGGGGAATTCCTCCAGTAGCAAGCTCCTTGGATGAAATGTCTGTAACCTCTACAAGTTGTACATGCTGGTAAGGCGACTCCATGGGAATAATCAAATTCGTACCATCGGAGAACACAGTTGCTTTTCCCGCTCTATGCATAAAGTCCACAGACATGTTCAAACAAGCAACCGAATTGGAGACACAAGGTAAGATCTCCTGCTGTATCTCCTCCACAACTGCATCCACCTCCATCTCAGCAAGAACTGAGACATCCATCAGTAAGGCCAAGGGTCCCCTTATCAATGAGTAGGGGAATTTCCCCGGTGTCCTGGCCAAATCCCCCCCCAATTCACTAAAAATACCACCAACAACTTAATCTGGTTCACGGTCAGTTAGCATTCATTTGTATCCCGCTACCCCGGGTTGTGCCTGAAAACAGGCAGAATTTGCCTAGTGCACTTACCTGTCACCAAAAACTAAATAAAATAAATCCTCTCTTTCTGGTTGCTCCTCACTTGTTACCCTACTCCTCTTGCTTCTGTCTCCCAACACCTTCCTCTTTATCCCTCACCTGTCTACTTTTGTTTCCTGGTATCCTATTCTACAGCACTGTGAGCAACCCTCTGTGTGGCCTACCCTAGTGTTTTTATGCCACTATAACTGAATTAGCATTTGTGTATCTATTGTACGTGGGGCATTTGGTTGCTAATATGTCTCTCTACTTGATATCTTTTGCACTTCTACATGTTACCTAACATTCTACACATAACCTAACTGACTTCTGCTTATTGTCTATTTGTTATCAGCATTCTTCTTAAACTGTACTTTTTTGGGGGGTGTAAAAGAGAGCAAGCCGAAGATCCATCTGCCCGCCCCCTTTGGGTTTCCTTAATTCAAATGCTGCGGGACATTCAGAGGGACTCCAAGATGTACACTGTGTCCTGTTTTATGTTGTATGTTGTGTTTGTTGGGATGGCCACCCGCAATCTGTATTTATTTTTATGTCTTCTGTTGTGTATCCCCCCACCTTTGTTGTACATCATGGATCTCCTTCATAACTCTAGCAGCCTTAAGTTATGGAAACTAAGTGTGAAGCAGAAATGTATTTAAAAATAAAGAAAATGCTGGCTTGTAACTAAGTCTTCAATTAATTAGTTTAAAGCCTCTTTGGAAAGCAGGCATTGCGACAGTCTGGAAGCGTTTTAGAGAAGTCTGCTCAAGCGCTACTTTTATTGCAAGGAAGGAAAAGGCTCTGGAAGCAGTCTTTAATTTAATAAGGGTGTCCGTCTGCATTATAAACAGAACGGATGAAAAGAAACAAAATACAAGTGAAGTAAAGCCTTCCTTTTATGGGAGATACAGAGAAGTCCAGACTGCTGCTGTTTAAATTCATTCTGAGCTCTGCCTTTGTCGTTTAGTTAGCAGTCTGTAGAAAACTGTTTAAACCGCCTGAAAAGTACTGGTTTGGGCACAATATTCCTATCGCTAGTGCTGCCATTTAATTAAAGTAAATTCTCCACAAGGCACAGAAGGAGTTCCCCTTAAAAGCATTACTGAAAGAGTATTGGTAATGTGAGTAAACTTTGTTTGTGTGCCTGCTACTTGCTAAAACACTCACATTACCAACACCTCTAGGAAGAAATATGTTTGGCTGTACTAAAAGAATTAAGTAACACTTGACTTACCTGTATAAGGCAACTTAAATTATACCAAGGTAGTTTTCTTTTTAAAGTTTCTGTGTAGCCAAAATGCTGCTGTTTCGAAGCTCCTGCTTCATTGTTCCTATGGACGGCCGTGCCCAGTTTCCTGTTTTTATCCCTTACAAAGAGGAACTCCCCTTCTGTGAAAGTTAAAATATTGAGACAGCTCATAAAATTTGTTTTGAATGTCAAAATGTTTTGGAATGTTCTTTATGTTTAAATAAAATAAGATATTTTATTTTGAGAAAGATTGAATGGATATAAATTTTAAAACTGGAGTAACGAGGTCACATGTCTGTAGAAACTGCTATATAAGCAGAACTACCTAGGAAGCTAGCAGTGTAAGGGAGGGTGTGAATCTGTCAACACCCAGTCCCGAGATAGTCAGTACTACCTCTGATATGTAAACTATGGATTTTTTTGGCTTGGTTTATTATTTTGTATTTTCCAGTCCGCTCTAGGTAATACATTTTTAAGTTTATTCTGCTAATTTTTGTCCGTGCACTTTGTTTATCTCACACCATTTCACATTTGGTGTTAGAAGTGGGATGTGGGTTCAAGGAGGACCTGTTGGTGGATCTGAGGGCAGATTCTGAGTGTATGCAGTCAGACAAGGCAGGAGAGCGGACTATCCCAGCTACGAGGTCATTTATATTAGCCACACGGTTGCCTTTATTGTCTGGGCTGGAGCCGACGGTTCGAAGAAAAGTGGCTAAGGTGACAATGGAGGAGACACTGGAAATGGAAACGGACAAGGATACAAAGGCTATTGAGAAGGGTGCACAAGAAGCTGAACCAAAGGAAGAAGAGCCACCAGAGGGTCCCCATGAGTTATTACGATGGTTGTGCTTGAGACAGACAGAACTGGGCGAGAAAGGAGAGAGACCGAGTTGAAAGAGAGAGATCGGGCAGAGAATGCTGCTAGATGGACTGACACCCTACGGGCTATTCAGGTACTCGGTTCCACAAGATCTCCTTCAACACCCTGGTGGGCCAAAAGACATAAGGTTAGTCAAAATGACTGAGTCAGATGATATAGAAGCCTATCTTTAACATTTGAGAGGTGGCCGCTGCTTGTGCCTGGCCTAGAGATCAGTGGGTGGTCAGGCTGGCACCATATTTAACTGGGAAGGCACAATTAGCCTACAGTCATACAGACCTTGCACACATAAATGACTATGATTATGTTAAACATGCTATTTTAAAAAGATATGACATAAGTCCTGAAACCTATAGACAGCGTTTTAGAGCATATAAATTCCAAACGACAGATACACCTCAAGATTTCTATACACATCTGAAAGATTTATGTCATAAATGGTTGCAACCTAACACAAGAACAGTGGTACAGATTGTAGAGAACATTATTTTGGAAAAATTCATCCGGGTCTTACCCCAGGATGTGCAGTTATGGGTTAAGGAACATCGCCCTGAAACCTCGGAGACCACCATAAGGCTAGCAGAAGATTACCTGACTGCTAGACCACAACGCCCTAAAACTTTTATGAACTCTAGAAGCCAGACTGCGACTATAAAACCTAGTAGCAATGTGAGATCATTTAGTCCTCCTATGCTGCACCCTAGTGGTAACATTGGGAATAAGAACTACAATAGACCAAGTAAAGGTTTCAATCATGAAATAATATGTCATGAATGTAAAACCAAGAGCCATATTGCTCGGTTCTGTCCAAATAAAAAGGTTGAAACAATTCATCTAGCCCTTGCTAATTGGGGCAATTATGTTACCACTGTAAAGATTGGAGGAAGGACAGTTTCTGGCCTAGTAGACTCTGGCAGTAAACAGACACTGATTCATGCTTCGTTGGTGGATAAGCCAAAATTAGGGGAAGCAACCACCGGAGTGAAATGTGTCCATGGAGATGTTCACTGGTACCCTTTGACAGAAATGGACATACAAATAAATGGGACTATGCATAAAATGAAAGTGGGCATAGTACCTTCTTTACCTGTACCAGTTATAATTGGACATGATTACCCTTTCTTTGACTCTTTGTTAGCTATGAATATTGGGGCAGCTGCTATACAGGAGAAAAAATGCAAGAGATGGAACTGGGACAAATATTTCCTTTTGAGGGAGGTATTTGGGACCATTGGCAAAATAGAAAAGCAAATCACAAAAACAGAAGGATAAAAAGGCTTGGAACCAAAAAGACACTGGACTAGAGACATTAACAGAAAACTTCATGTTACCTAATAGAGAGTTTATAAGTGTACAGAAAGCTGATAAAACACTAATCCCTTTTTTCCACAGGTAGTGTCAACAATACCTACTGAGCCTCAGCAACCATATTTTATTATTAAGGATGAATTATTGTACAGGGTAGGTATAAATTCCCATACAGGGGAGGTGGTAGAACAACTGATGGTCCCTGTCCCTTTCCGAGAAAGATTACTATCCCTTGCTCATGACCTTCCTATGGCAGGTCATCTGGGCAAGGACCGAACATCTAACGTTTGCTATACCAGTTTTATTGGCAGGAATACATGAACAAGTGGCTCAATACTGTAGAAGTTGTCCTGAGTGTCAACAGGTTGCAGCAATAGGCCAAAAGACAAAGTGCCCCTGTTACCAATGTCCTTGGTTAGCAATGTATTTGAAAGGGTTGCAATGGATATTGTAGGCCCATTGCCGAGAAGTACAAAAGGAATCGCTTTATATTAGTGGTAGATTATGCTACAAAATATCCTGAAGCGATACACTCTTCGTGACTGCCACCGCCAATTCGGATAACAGAGGAATTAGTGAAAATTTTCAGCCCTATGGGATTCCAAAACCATTCTAACTGATAGAGGCACTAATTTTGTTCAGAGTTGTTACAAAATTGTACCAAGCTTTAGGCATTAAAGCGGTTTTCACCACCCCCTACCATCCACAAACAGATGGGTTAGTTGAGAGGTTTAACCAAACTCTAAAAAGAATGCTTAGGAAATACGTGACAGAGGAAGGTAATAAATGGGATGTTTATCTACCCTATTTGATGTTTACATATAGGGAGGTGCCACAAGCCTCGACGGGGTTCTCTCCATTCGAGTTACTGTATGGACATAACCCAAGAGGCCCATTGGACATTATTAAAGAAGAATGGGAAGACAAGAAGGGGAAACATAAGATAGAACCTTTAGAATATTGGCAACAACTGAGACGAAGGTTAATAACCTATGTAAAGAAAGCACATCAAAATAATTTACAACAACAAACTAAACAAAAAGAATATTATGACAAAGGAACAAAGCTCAAAGAATTCACTGCAGGTGATAAGGTTCTACTTTTATTACCCTCCTCTGAGAATAAGTTACTTATGAAATGGCAAGGGCCATATCAGATAGTGGAACGTCAGGGCCCAGTAACTTATTTGGTGGCTTGTCCTGAAAGGAAGAATAAAAATAAAGTATGTCATGTCAACTTGCTAAAACCCTGGGTGAACCGAACTTCTCTCTCCTGTAACTATGTCAGCCCTGAAACATCTGAATTTGAATCTGAATTAGACATAGCTTATAAAAGGTTAGAAGGTTCGAGTAACCTCTCAGAGGTACAAATTAACCCACATTTAACTACCCAACAAACATATACATTACAAAGTATGTTAGAGCCCTATAGAACACTATTTACAAGTTTACCTGGAAAAATTACACATGCAGTACATCATATTGTGGTATCTGAAGACACCCCTATTAGGCAAAAAGCGTACAGAATCCCTGAGAAACTAAGGGAAGAAGTAGTACAAGAGATCAAAAGGATGCAGGACCTGGGGATTATAGAACCATCACATAGTGAATGGACTTTTCCTATGGTGATAGTGGAGAAAAAAGAAGGTAGAATTAGGCTTTGTTTAGATTTTCGACGTCTAAATGCCATATCCAAATTTGATTGTTACCCAATGCCTCGGATTGATGACATCATAGATCAACTGGGGGCAGCCTGTTATATCAGCACCTTAGACTTAACAAAGGGATACTGGCAGATTCCTCTAGATCCAAAGGATAAAGAAAAAACAGCCTTCAGTACACCGATTGGCCTATACCACTACAGTGATGCCATTTGGCCTGTATGGGGCGCCTGCACATTCCAACGGGTAGTGGATAATATTCTGCAACCTCATACAGAGTATAAGAGTGCCTACCTGGATGATGTTGTGGTTTTAGTCCTTCATGGAAGAACATCTACAGCATCTCCAGGCTATATTATGTACCCTGTCAGAAGCCGGGTTGACACTAAATCCCCTAAATGTTCATTGGCAATGCAGGAAACCAGGTATTTAGGTTTCCAAATTGGAAATGGGCTGGTAAAGCCAGAAATCTCAAAGATAGAAGCAGCAGCCAATACCCCCCAGCCAAGGACAAAAACAGATGTAAGGTCCTTTTTAGGACTAGTTGGCTACTACAGACGATTCATTCCTGATTGTTCCACAATAGCAGGACCTCTAACCGACCTCTTAAAGAAATGTAAGCCAGATAAGGTAAACTGGACACCTGAATGTGAAGAAGCATTCAGCAAACTAAAGGCTCGGGTATGTTCTTCACTAGTCCTACACTCTCCTGACTTTAACCAGCCATTTATAGTACAAACAGACGCGTCCAATTGTGGTATAGGGGTGGTACTTACTCAATTAATACAGGGAGAAGAGCACCCAGTCATATTTATAAGCCGGAAATTACATGAGAGAGAAAAACATTATTCAGTTATTGAAAAGGAGTGTCTGGCAATCAAGTGGTCAATAGAAGCTTTACGCTTTTATTTATGGGGTAGGGAATTTGAGTTATGGGTAGACCACAACCCTCTATGTTGGCTTCATGTGATGAAAGATAAAAACCCTTGTATAATGCGATGGTACTTAGCAATGCAACCTTACAGGTTTACGATAAAATATAGAAAAGGTTCAGAGCATAAGAATGCCAACTTTCTATCTAGATATGGAGTAGAAACTGTACCTACCTATCTTCAGGCCTCGGGGTAAAAGAAAGGTAGTGATTATTAAAAGAAATAAGTATTTTGAAAGTATCTATAATAGATAGTTTTTTTTTTTTTTAGGGACCCCAAGGTGGAGCCTTGGTGAGGGTGGGCTATGGCTCCATCTCTTGAGTAGAGATCTGAAGATAGGTATAGTAGTAGCTCTTGTAAACCAAACATAATTTGTTTGGTTTTGGGTGGGGAGGAATGTAAGAGAGAGCAAGCCGAAGATCCATCTGCCCCCTTTTGGGTTTCCTTAATTCAAATGCTCGGGACATTCAGAGGGACCCAAGATGTACACTTTGTCCTGTTTTATGTTGTATGTTGTGTTTGTTGACTGGCCACCAGCAAACTGTATTTATTTTATGTCTTCTGTTGTGTTGATCCCCATGTACATCATGGATCTCCTTCATAACTCCTAGCAGCCTTAAGTTATGGAAACTAAATTGTGAAGCAGAAATGTATTTAAAAATAAAGAAAATGCTGGCTTGTAACTTCAAGTCTTCAATTAATTAGTTTAAAGCCCTCTTGAAAAGATTGCGACAGTGCGCGTTTTAAGAAAGTCTGCTCAAACGCCGTGACTATCGCAAGGAAGGAAAAGGCTCTGAAGCAGGTTTAATTTAATAAGGGTGTCCGCCTGCATTATAAACAGAACGGATGAAAAGAAACAAAATACAAGTGAAGTAAAGCCTTCCTTTATGGGAGATACAGAGAAGTCCAGACTGCTGCTGTTTAAATTCATTCTGAGCTCTGCCTTTGTTGTTTAGTTAGCAGTCTGTAGAAAACTGTTTAAACCACCTGAAAAGTACTGGTTTGGGCAATAATATTCCTATCGCTAGTGCTGCCATTTAATTAAAGTAAATTCTCCACAAGGCACAGAAGGAGTTCCCCCTTAAAAAGCACTACTGAAAGAGAGTATTGGTAATGTGAGTAAACTTTGTTTGTGTGCCCCTGCTACTTGCTAAAAACACTCACATTACCAACACCTCTAGGAAGAAATATGTTTGGCTGTACTAAAAAGAATTAAGTAACACTTGACTTACCTGTATAAGGCAACTTAAATTATACCAAGGTAGTTTTCTTTTTAAAGTTTCTGTGTAGCCAAAATGCTGCTGTTTCAGATGCTCCCTGCTTCATTGTTCCCTATGGACCGGCCGTGCCCAGTTTCCTGTTTTATCCCTACAAAGAGGAACTCCCTTCTGTGAAAGTTAAAATATTGAGACAGCTCATAAAATTTGTTTTGAATGTCAAAATGTTTTTGGAATGTTACTTTATGTTTAAATAAAATAAGATATTTTATTTTGAGAAAGATTGAATGGATATAAATTTTAAAACTGGAGTAACAAGGTCACATGTCTGTAGAAACTGCTATATAAGCAGAACTACCTAGGAAGCTAGCAGTGTAAGGGAGGGTGTGAATCTGTCAACACCCAGTCCTGAGATAGTCAGTACTACCTCTGATATTAAACTATGGATTTTTTTGGCTTGGTTTATTATTTTGTCATTTCCAGTCCACTCTAGGTAATAAATTTTCAAGTTTATTCTGCTAATTTTTGTCCGAGCACTTTGTTTATCCCACACCATTTCACAGGGGGTATTTGGCATACTAAAATTTATATCACATGCCACCCCCCCACCACCCATATCACATGTGTAAATGAGCTTTGATTCTTTATGCTTTCCAATCTGAATTGTCCAAATTAAGAAAACAGACCAATCCAGTGATGATAGCTGATGGAGACTTAATCCTGACTCTTCCTGTCTGGGCCAGAGCAGTCTAGGGAATAATTCTGAAACTCAGGAGAAAAAGGTCCAGGGGTTAACAATAAGCAACAACTTTAAATTAATTGATTTATTTCAAAAGTAATACCAGAAAGGAAATACTGAACTGGTAGTAACCCATTTCCTGATGTGTCCTGGGGAGAGGGGATGAGGACCAAACAGTGCAGAAAAGCAATTATTAATAAGGTGCAGACATACTTTAAAACATCACACAGTAACTGTACAGCAGTACACGGCTGTAAGCAGTTACAACAAAAGGAATAATCAGTGCAACTGCACCATTATAATAGGTACAATTACAACAATGCCAATGCAGCAGTACAATTTCAATAACCAGATAAGGAGATACAGTTATGGAAGGGGGACCATGGGTCAGTGGCTACTTCCTGTAGATTAATAGGGACTACAGTGTTGGGTAGCATCTAGAAAAGTAAATAAAATCAAGGTATTCAAAGAAGGAAATATTATAAGCACTTGGAAAGATACTGTAATGTGCTGTAAAGATCCTTGTTAAGAGCCAGTCTTGAGTATAGTGTACAGTTTTGGTCTCCATATCTGAGGAAAAATACTAACAGGATGCAGAGGGTGCAGAGAAGAGTGACCAAGGTGGTTGAAGGCTTGGAAAACATGGACCAAGAGGACCACCTGGCAGAATTGGGACTCTTTCTCCATAAAAAAGAGGAGACTAAGGGGTGACATAATTGTAGTATTCAGGTTGCTGAAAGGGATAGCACCATCAGACCAAGTGATGCTCTTACAGACCCACAAGGATGGGGGAGGGATAAGTGGGCACTCAAAGTTTCTAAAAAATAGTAAGATTCAACTGATTAAAGGGAATAAAGGAGAGCTGGGAGGGAGGAATGGGATGAAGAGTAAAGGGGAGAGAAGCAGGGCAGAAGAGATGAGATGCATGAGTTTATGGTGGATTGTTGTGTCTTGGTTTATTTGCTCCTACCCTGAGCTGCCTGTGATGGGGCCTTCCTTATGAGCATTAAATAGCATTATATACAACAGTATTTAACTTCTTTCATACTGAGGGACTGTGTTCCTCTTGTACCTCTGGAATCTGAATTGTTAAACTCTGTATGTACACTCTATTTATTGGTGACTTGTATATATTTTGTCCTGTATATCTCATGACTTGCGACTTTGTTTGTGTAATAGCTTTTACCTTTACTACTGGAATTGTTTCTATTGTAGTTCCTAATTTTTCTCCTGTCCACCTCCTCCCGGATCGGAAATAGAAATGAGCCATTTGGACTCTACTTTGATTACCTGCTAAAATATGTTACAGATGAATAAATGAAGTGAAATATCAGTGAGAACTACTTTACAGAACTAGTGGCTGACATGCAAAACAAACTTCCAGGACATTTTCTTCAAGCCTAAATCAGATACTTATCTTGAAGAGAAAAGGGTGATGGTATTTCCACTATGTTCTGGGGGAAACTTGATGAACTAGTGGTCCTTCCTTCCTTCCTAAATGTGTATGTTAGCAAAACAATATGGTAAAACTGACAGTTTTGGCTCTGTGAATTGTACATAAATAACAACTCATAATTAGTAATGTGTGAAGTTGCAAAACTTCACTTTGCAGATTAATTCACGAATTTGCTTCATTTCACAGAATTACTGTGCTGCATGAAGTCTAAATTTGCAGGAAACTGTTAATTCCATGAAATGTGAAGTTAGCAGCTCCACCAGCGGAGTTTGGTACAGAGGCAAAGTTTGCAACATGTGAAGTCAGTAACTTCGCTGGTGAAGTTTGGTACAGAGGTGAAGTTTGCAATGTACTATGAGATTGGAGGTCACATGTTGCCGAAACAAGCTGCATTGCATGAAGAGGCTGGCTTCAGTGCAGTGTTCTGAAGACAAAGTAGGAGAAAAGTCTCAGAGTGCTTGTCTGAGGAAAACAATTTTTAAAATGCATCTCAATACCAAGCTTTTTGAATCCAACTTGCTCACAAATTGTACTAGAGGGCCTTGTCCTGCTAAATTTGTAGGGTTTTTTGGTGATTATTTACTTTAAAGTAGTGGTTTCTGTTTTGTCAGTCTGTGAAGCAGTGAGGTGGGGGTGGGTAGGTGTACTTGTAAGGCAAGATAGGCCAGAATGATCCAGAGCCTTTTTGTGTAAGCAGGAGTTTTGTGTTATATTTTGGTTTTCTCACTCTTTCTTGTTCATAATTTTTGATCTGTAGTGAGCAATTTCTTATTTTTATGGCTGCAGTAGGCATAACCCTTCAGACATCTTGCGAAAACAGTGAGAAAAGGGAACTTACTAGCTACAGAATGGACGTTTAAATAGTGGAGGTGAACAGCAATCACTGCGCGTCCACCACACTATATTGTCCATTGGTATAACATGGCACTGCTGCTGTATAGAAGATGGCAATGACTCACACATTAACAGTGAACTCCGGGGGTACAGTGGCACAGTCCACCATGTCCTAGATGGCCGCTGGAGCTCAGTCTACATGCACAAGTCCTCATATATTCGCAGAGAATGTCGGTGGCCATCTTGGACACGGCGGACAGTGCCATTTTCCTTCACGACCTCGGCTACAGCTGTACTGGCTCTGGCAAGAACTTGTTATTTATGTGGTTTAGTTTGGTGTGTTTCAGAAAAGTATTTTGTCAGTGTCTTTCTGTAGCAGTTTTAGTGATTTTGTAGTTCTGTTTTTCTTAAAGTGATGTATTCTGTCACTTTTCATTATAATTAATATTAATTTACCCATTACCCGTGTCATTTTAATCCTTCTTCAGTTTAAAAAAAAAAGAAAAAAAAGAACTTTTTTGGTTGCTTTTAGTAGTAGTTCTTCAGATCACACTACTGATCCTTAATTCCCTAGGGTGAAGTGTTGTCTGCTCCTGGTACTTATTTGTACTGCTTTGTTAGTTTATCAATCCTTGTGCTGTGTTAAAAAAATCCTTTTTTTATTTCACTATATACTACTAGCATAGTATTTTTTCAGATCACACTGCTGACCCCTGTTTCTCTAGGGGAAGTGTTGTCTGCATTAGTATTATTAGAATCAGCACTCCAGACACAAAATTCAGTGAGTGCAATGAAATGTTTTACTGTGCAAAAATGTTTGGTACTTACAAATCACAGCATAATGCAAAAAATTGTAAAGAACAAACAAAGAAATCCAGCTCCCAATGCATAATACTGATGCAATTTTCATTTTTTCAGCACCCTTCTTCACTTGCGAGCACTACCTGTATAACTTTATGGAGGTGTTGTCTGCTGGCAGTTAATAACTAATTTAACCCTTTTACCCCTGCAGTGTGTGTGTGTGTGTGTGTGTGTGTGTGGTGTTAATCCTTGTGTTGTATTATTTTTTCAAATCACACTGCTGATCCTTGATTCCCTATGGGGAGGTGTTGTATGCTTCTGGTACTTCTTTGTACTGCAGGCTTTTTTTACATTTTGTAATTTTTCATCTCAAATCAAGTTACAATTAGCATATAAGAATGACTGGGAAGAGATGCTGTACTAAAAGGTGAGGTGCCAGGGAGACATGAAAGAAGTGTTTAAAATATATGGGGCAAAATAGTGCTGCAGTTAAAAGAACTAAGTCTGTGGCAGCGTATTCTGTGGGCTCCATGACTTGTAGTAGTGAAGGAGTAGATGGAAGCAGTGGCATAAGTGTAGCCAAATTTTCTTCTGCCACATCTGTGACAGCCATGCTGGTGGGGGATATAGGAGGTGAAAAGAGAAGGAGCAGTAAAGATGGAAAAATGGTCAAGGAGGAGTTTTTTTGTGTCCTATGGCGGATGGTGGTGGTGGTGCTGAGCCTGATAGTTTGGATCTTCAGTCAGTTCTTGAGGCAGGAGATCTGGAAAATGTGTGTCACACTCAGACCCCTAATGATGAGAGGGTCAGAGAGCCAAAAGACGGTGATGATGAGGACAGATCTGTGGAGGAGGACATCAGCAGCTGTGCTGCTGATGATTTGTTGGATCCCCTATGGGAGCCTGAGGAGAAAAGGCATATGTGTGGTGTTGCAGATGATACAGAGGACATTGTTTGCAGTGATCCAAATACCAAAGTCCTCCCCAATCTTACCGAAGTTATGAAATCAGCCCAAAAGACACAAATTTCCACCCCTTCCCCTCAGCTGCCTGACTCCCACTACCATAGTAAATTAAGGGTTACAAAATCCCTAGTTTGATATTTTTATATACTTGACCCAGCTGATGAGACAGTCACTATCTGTCAGCTATGTCAAACATAAGTTAGTAGGGGAGAAGGACAACCACCTAGGCACCAGTGGGCAACACACACACCTGAAGAACAAACACCTCTGGCATCAAAACCAGAAGGAAGGAAGTGCAGAGGGTCCCTGTCCCTCATCCTCATCATTAATCAAGGCAAATAGCAGTGACAGGTCAATAGACGGGTCAAATGGAGGGGCAAGTGAGGAGGACTACAGAGAAGAGGAGGAGGATTATGTGGGTCTGCCTAGTAGTGGGCATAGCAGCAGTAGTGGGTTAAGTAGTACCACTCAGAGTCAGAAAAGCAGGGGGGGGCAAGCACCCATGAGGAACTTCTGACGTCGGATGCTCTCGATGCAGGAAGACCAAGATGGCCGGGTGAAATAGATGTTGCACACTTCTGGACTCAGAGTTCACCTGAATTTGGTAGCGCTAATCTATGTTGCCCTTCCCTTTGAATCCCTCATGGTACTTTTCTTTTATTAAGTAGTAAGAAGGACCGTTACAGGTTCAAAACATGTCAGACAATTGTCTGTCCGCGCTTTTTGTTTTTAAATAATAAATGTAGTTTATTTGCAATTTGCTGTGGCATCCCTTTGTGGGTTGGTGTGTGCAGGAAACCTTATTCAGGTGATAGTAAGAGGGATAAAAGAGTAAATTAGAAGGGAGCCATTGCATGAAAAAGGGCTACCAATTTGTGACATTGGTGAAATGTTTTTAAATGCTTAATTTATCAAAAAATGTTATCATTTTTGTATGCTGGTACTCACCTAATGAATATTCCTTATGTTGTGAGATAACTCTCTCCCTGTCACCAGAGAAAAAACACTTAAAAAGATGCGCATGTAACAGGGGACATAACCTCTGGGGATGCGCATGTAACAGGGAACATGATCTCTGAATGCACATGTAACCGGGGACATAACCTCTGGATGCACATGTGACAAGGGACATAACCGCTGGATGCACATGTAACATGGGACATAACCTCTGGATGCACATGTAACAGGGGACATTTACCTAATGCTACAATGCAACAATGAACCTTGAATTACCACAGCACATGCAATAAGAGATGAGAAACAGCACCTGAAGTTTCAAAAGGTTTTTACTGTACATTTAAATGGCTTATACAAAAAATTTAATATAAAATAACTAATACATTTAGTCGACAAAACACCACTAACTAAAGCCTAACTATAAACTAGAACACTCACATATTTACATATTTAATAATTACAGAAGCATTTTTGGTACTGCATCATCCTTGATTACAGAGTGAATGACACAACCAAGCTATAAGACTAACTACAGAATATACAATGATGACAGATTACACTATGAGAGTACAATGTAAGTATGGATTAAACTATGGCTATGGAGTAAACTATGACTATGAATTAAACTATGGCTATGGATTAAAATATACATATAAATTACAAAAACTACTATAGTGCACCAATGAATGATTTCCCCAAAGTCCATCTTATCCATTATAGAGTCAGCATAGTACAATATAGTGTCCTTAATTCCACCTCTGATGAAGCATGATGAACGTTTTTGAGATTATTTGTAATTCATCAGATTTCATCACATAGTGCCCATCTCCTTCCTCAAACTTTATTGGTCCATGAAAAATTATTTGCCACGTGGTCATTATCCTGCCTGCATGGCCAAGCGAATACACTCCACGCTTCTGTAGGAACTTCATGGAGTACCTTTTTTTCATTTCATCCACTGCAGTCACTTGCCCAATGAAAAACTCTTTGGAACAGTACACTGCATAGTAATGGTTTATCTCTACATGTTCTGTGCCTAATGATGTTTTCTTCTTTTTAGGAACTGTGGCGATGCTGGTTGATGATGGAGCAGACATGAGCTATTGTGGAGCTGGGCACCAAGTTGATGTGGGAGCATTGTTTCCCATACCTGTATCTGGCAGCATTTCAGAACTGTAGGTCATGGTGGCTGCTATTGTGGTGTCAGGAGCTGGAGAAGCACTGGAAGCATCACCAGTACAAGGACTGACAAGGGAAGCTGTGTAGTGTGCCTGTCCTGATACAACATTCACAGCTGTGGAGTAAGCAGGAGCTTCAGTGGCCACTATGGTGCTGGGATGATCTTCAGTGGCTGGCACACATGCAGATGAAGTGGTTAATCTCTTCATTTTCCAGTTTTCAACATGACTACGGTTCTCACATGGCCCATCTTCCTTAATACAGTGTATGCAGAAGCATGTTAAGTTTCTTGTGACCACCATACCATCCACCACCACCTTTATGCTTTGCACAAGGTGTGTCCGAGGCACAGCTTTTATATCTCCTCTTGGCTCTCTTTCTATATCATTTTCACCAACCCAGAAAAATGTTCGTCTAAAGTGAGTGCACCCATCAGTGGAAGGCCATTTTTTCAGTTTATTGCAGCAGTATTTGTACAGTTCTTTTGCCTTCCTAATAAGAGCTTGCTGTGTCTATACTGCCATGTTTGCCGCAGACTTTACCACTGCGCTTTTACAATCTGAGGGGTCCTTTCCATGTCATGACCCAAAGAAAGCCAGCTCGACTTGAAATCCGTACTCTCTGGTTACCTAGGAAGTATCATAAAATGCCCATTTGGACTTGTACTGGGCCCCACATCCATCAGTGAAGTGCACTTGCTTATTTATGTTTAATGCCCGCACGTTCATAAGGTGAGAGGTTGCAATTTTCACAAAATGCCACACAGCATAGTGATCATGCTTCAGATCACTGGAGATGAACACCAGCGACTCTGTGACAGTGACTTCACAATGTTCACAACAGTAGAACATTACCACAGGGTGAAGTGTTGCCTGCTCATGATGCCAGTGTGCTGACTGCATTTCATTCTGTAGTTTGCAGGTATAATTCTCTGCAAAGTCCAGCACCATCACAACTCATCCCCTTGGTGTGAATTCCTTAATTAATCTAAGCTGATGCTGCTGCCATGCTGCCACATGCAAGTGCCGGCCCAGAATCAAAAGATCTTCTTTTATTACTTGTACTAGCTGACGGACTGTACAGCGTTTATTTTTTAACACTTTCTGTGATTTTTGCACTTGTTCGCCATTAACGGTGTGCATCACTTTGATAGTGTCCCATTCCTGTCACTTTGCTTCTTCTTGTCCATGTTGCAGGACTAGCCCCTCCACTGCTTTCACAAAATTGTCTGTGCTGCATTTTTCGCAAGTTTTCTCTATGTAGTCAGACCGCTAGAACTTTTCAAATGGTCCTATTGGACACATAGTTATTTCTACTGCCCATTTATATTTGCAACTTTACAGCCTGTTAATTGATATTTGTCTGCAAGATGACTTAATGCCTGAACTTCAGAGAAGCATTTGTACAATACTCACACAGGCATTGGTCAAGGTTCTGCTCCGCTCCCAGTCTAATGTGCCTTGGCCACAGGGTTCCAAATTTCCTCACTCCTAGTGGTGTGTCTGGGTACTGCTGTACAAATTCCTTGTGGAGACAGTTAATTGGTTTATCCAGGTATAACTGTGTTTTGCTGGACCTTTCAGAGAAAGCCTTTTTGTGTGGCAGGGGTGTGGCACAGTCTTCAAAGAATTTCTCCACTCGACTCACAGTTTCTTGTGGCAGTGCAGACTTGTGTCGTTTGCTTAATTCAGTTTCACCTCGAGATGCCCTCATGAGCCTTTTCCAACTCAACCCTAATGTTGAGCTAACAGTCCTAAGCAGCTTGTATTTCTTTAATATTACTACTGTTTTTAAGAACTCTTTTCTTATCTGACATTCTCTTTTCTTGTGATAGTTTTTGATCTCAGTCAACTTTTCTGTGAGTACAGATATTAATTTGTTTTCAAGTGTGCTTCTGGGAAGCATGCAGTGGTCAGACAGAGCAGCTTTCTTTGATGGTGAACACTGATGCAAGACTTTCTGAAGTGTGACTGCAAATTTCTTGGGTGATTTAAGCAACACTTTTAATGCTCTTTGAACAGCCTTTCATAGAGAAGCATGATATTGCACAGTCGATGTCACACATTGCTCTATTTCTGATATGACTACAGGTGAGGTGGTGATGGTGGTCACTGGTAAGGTGGTGGTTGTGGTTACAGTGGCAGCAGCAGTGGCAGCAGCTCATTTCTCATGGTACAATCTTAGTTGCTTCTCACTTATTCATCTTCTTTTTTGACTAGTCATGTTGGCTCGCTGTTGCCTCTTTTTCTCCCTCCAATACTCCCTCTGTGACAAATTCCCTGTTCTTTAGCCATTGATTTTTTTTGTTGGGCCAGTACTTCTTTCAGCTGTTGACTGCTTCAGTTTCTGTGCTTCCCTGTACCTTTTCATTCTCTCTCTCCTTGGCCATCTTGTTGTATTGTTTCTGTTGCTCACCATTCATGTTCTGTCTGTTTTTATGTGCACGTGTGGTATTTTTCTCCAAATATGCTGCATAGCGTGTATCATCTGTCCTGATATTGTTTTAGTACAGCTGACTCTTTTCCTTTCGGGACAGAGGAGTACAAGTATTGCATGACATCTCATTGAGCAATGCTGCAGCGGACATACAGGGCCTTCTTCTTGATTCCATTCTTGAATCAGTGATTCTCAAAGTCTGTGGGAACACAAGCTGATTGAAAAATGAAGAGTTACAAGAATTCTGCTGTCACTGGACTTCTTATGACATGACGGAACAGACATGTCCAGACAAGAAATGGGTACTGACACTATGTCCGAGACATGTACTCAAGAAAAGGTTACCGGCACTATGGCCAAGACACATGACACACGAAGTGGTTACCGGCGCTATGGCCAAGACATGTACTCAAGAAAAGGTTTCCGGTGCTATGGCCAAGACATAAAAGAAAAGGTTACCGGCACGATGGCCAAGACATGAACTCAAGAAAAGGTTACCAGCGTGATGGCCAAGACATATTGTGCACAAAGTGGCCAATGGAATGATGAAAAGGTTAATGGCGCAATGGCCAAGCAATGACACACAAAATGGCTAATGTGGTGCTGGCCAAGATGTGCGATGTAAGAATTGCTTTTAAACAGCACTATGGTCAAAACATTTGAGGCAAGAAGTTGTCAATGTCACTATGGCCATAATATATTTACCAGAAAACAAACAAAATGGAGACACACATCCACCCACCTGCAAAACAAAGGAAGGCGTGAATCCACCTTGCCTACAAACAAAATGGAAGCCTGCATCCACCCGCCTGCAAACAAAATGGAAGCCTGCATTCACCCGCCTGTAAATAAAGGAAAGCCTGAATCCACCTGCCTGCAAACAAAATGGAAGCACACATCCACCCACCTGCAAACAAAATGGAAGCCTGCATTCACCCGCCTGTAAACAAAGGAAAGCCTGAATCCACCTGCCTGCAAACAAAATTGAAGCACACATCCACCTGCCTGCAAACAAAATGGAAGCCTGCATCCACCCGCCTGCAAACAGAAGGGAAGCACACATCCACCAGCCTGCAAACAAAATGGAAGCCTGCATCCACCTGGCTGCAAACAAAATAGAAGCACACATCCACCTGCCTGCAAACAAAATGGAAGCCTGCATCCACCCGCCTGCAAACAAAATGGAAGCCTGCATCCACCTGCCTGCAAACAAAATGGAAGCCTACATCCACCCACCTGCAAAACAAAGGAAGGTCTGAATCCACCTTGCCTACAAATAAAATGGAAGCCTGCATCCACCCGCCTGCAAACAAAATGGAAGCACACATCCACCTGTAAACAAAATGGAAGCTTGTATCCACCCACCTGCAAACAAAATGGAAGCCTGCATCCACCCGCCTGCAAACAAAATGGAAGCCTGCATCCACCCACCTGCAAAACAAAGGAAGGCCTGAATCCACTTTGCCTACAAACAAAATGGAAGCCTGCATCTGCCTGCCTGCAAACAAAATAGAAGCACACATCCACCCGCCTACAAACAAAATGGAAGCACACATCCACCTGCCTGCAAACAAAATGGAAGCCTGCATCCATCTGCCTGCAAACAAAATGGAAGCCTGCATCCACCCACCTGCAAACAAAATGGAAGCCTGCATCCATCCGCCTGCAAACAAAATGGAAGCCTGCATCCACCCGCCTGCAAACAAAATGGAAGCCTGCATCCACCCACCTGCAAAACAAAGGAAGGCCTGAATCCACTTTGCCTATAAACAAAATGGAAGCCTGCATCTGCCTGCCTGCAAACAAAATAGAAGCACACATTCACCCGCCTACAAACAAAATGGAAGCACACATCCACCTGCCTGCAAACAAAATGGAAGCCTGCATCCATCCACCTGCAAACAAAATGGAAGCCTGCATCCACCCACCTGCAAAGAAAATGGAAGCCTGCATCCATCCACCTGCAAACAAAATGGAAGCCTGCATCCACCCGCCTGCAAATGAAATGGAAGCCTGCATCCATCTGCCTGCAAACAAAATGGAAGTCTGCATCCACCCGCCTGCAAACAAAATGAAATTACACAACCACCAGCCTGCAAACAAAATGGAAGCACACATCCACCAGCCTGCAAACAAAATGAAAGCACATAGCCACTGACATGCAAACAAAATGGAAGCCAGCATCCCCTGCCTACCGTTAATCGCACAATCAGGAAAAACCAAAAAACAGAGCTCAGCATTGGGATTAGGAAATGGCATTATTTAGTACAAGATGTTACAAATGCTTGCTTAGCTTGTTAGTCCCAAACAAAGAAACAAATGCCCCCAAACAAAACTAACATCAGCTTCCAAACAAAAGGCCTAAGACAACTTCACATAAAAAACATCAGGCCGCATGGCCTGGGCCCTAGTTTGGAAGCCAGCTGTGGTGTGTAGGCCTCTATCAGACCATTTGGAACCCAAAAGTGGATCTTTAAGTTTCCAAATGGTCCAATCGAGGCCAACACCCCACAGCTGGCTTCCAAACAAAAGGCCTAAGCCATGTGGCATGAACACCCCCCCCATCACACACAAAAGAAAGGCAGCATATGTAACAAATGTTGTGTCCAACAAAAAAGCAAGCAACCCCCCCCAAATAAGACAGACAGCAGAATACAGACATACCTACCCTGCTGCAGATGGTATTGAAAAACTGTAGATCAGATCAAATGAATGCAAAGTTGACTAAACCAGTTGTGCATGATTCCCCCAGAGCTAAAGATTTAGAACTCACTTTTTGCCCCCACCTTTACCTGCAAAGTGAGCAAATTATATAATTATATGTGGTGCTTGCAGCTGCAATTTGCTCCCCCAAGACCAAAAGACATGTGGAACTGCCATTCCCAATAGAAGGTCAGCACAAAATAAAAAGAAACAGTTTGTTATAAAGGCAACTAACCACCTTTATAGCTCAGATGTTAGTAGCAGGCATCCAGCCCTTTTTCACAAGTTACTCGGAATACACCGGTACGCGAGGCCACCTGCCCAGCCCCCCAGAGACTCATTTGAACATCTCGGGGGGGGGTTGGTCATAATGCAAGCATCAGTGTTACCAAGCATCACTTGGGAACCATAGAGAATCTCACAGCAGTGTGGCTTCTGGCACAGACTAGACGAGTCTACCAGACAGTAAAATTAGAAAAATAGGAATTACATGGCAAGTTATGGGGGGAGATGTGAATGTAACATACTTGGACTTAATGTGTTACATTCAAGTACTAATTTTTGAGGCCTCCGGAGGGGTGTGGTGGTTGCTGTAGCACACTAAAAGTGATTTTTAAATAAAAGTCAGGAGCCCATAATGTATTAATAAGCTGTTTATTCAGGGTCACACCACAATTATGTCACATTAAACACAGTTTTTTGAAACCACCCTTGCAATGTCACAAATATGGCCAACCAAAATGGTGGATTTTGTACAGAAAAAGTGTATTTTCCATGATACACAAGCATGTATTACAATAAGTTTTTTTTTATCACCCTTCATGGCTTACAATAAAAAAAGACATCATCCACTGCATAGCAGCAATTCCTCTCAGTTTGTCATGCTTGAGAAGTTAGTCAGTTCAGTGGTAGCCCCTTTTCATGCACTGGCCGAAGGGCATTAGGTAAAAATCTAGTTGACGGCTTGAGAGTTAATGACACTGCCTTGGAACCACAAAAAGTAGTAAATGTAGTGCTTACCCATTATTTTCAGATGACCAGTATGTCAAAAACAGTCCAGAGGGAAAACGAATTGACAGAAACCCATGAGGAGAAAAAAAGCAGGCAGCGAGTAACCGGAACAGCAGAGAGAAATAATTCACACAGCTTACCAGACCTGCGTGCACTAGCAAAAGTCCCAACTTTGCTTTCACCCTTGGCAAGCCCAGCAAAGGAAAACACCGCACATGGTAATATTTTTGCAATTTTTTTTCAAAAGACATGAGCAAATTACTAAAGTGGCAAACACACGAGGTAGGTGAGCAAATACAGCATGGCCCTACCCAAAAAAACATGGAGCAAAATGGGCAGAGGGAGGACGGCACAAACAATGTAATTGAGGAACTGAAGGAAAAACAGTGTAAGGAGAAAAACACTGAGATTTTAATTAAAAAAAGGCCAAAGTGATGTAAAAGATAAAAAAGATAGCAAACTCCAGTGTACTTTGAAGAACCAACAGTTTCAACAGCTTCAACATACAGGGAAGCAAGTACAAAACAATTCTGATGCCCAAATAACTGAAGCAAATCAGGCCCAACAAGTTGAAGAGCATATTAATGGCACTCAGGAGATACCACAAGTGGAACAGACACAAGGAGATGTGGGCACATTTAATCTGTTTAAAACTGAAGTTTTAGGAGCAGTCAGTAGCTTAAAGACTGAGATGTTAAATGTCCTGGGAGAGATTAAAGGAGTCTTATCCAATGTTACAGGGGCACTGACTGAAGTGAATAATAAGTTGCAAACACTCTCAAATACAACTGAACATTTGGAGAGTAGAATATCACAAGTAGAGGATTCTTCTCGAACAGTTCCACAGAAAATCATACAACTGGGAAAAACAACTATAAGATTTGCAGCTAAAAGTGTTGGAACTGGAAGACAGGGCCTGAAGAACCAACGTGAGATTATTTAAAATTCCAATAGGGGTTGAAGGGACAGGAAATCCGATTCCATACTTTGAGAAGTTACTTACTTCAGCACTGGGCTGTAAAAACCCAGAAGAAAAGATAGATTTGGACAGAGCACATCAGGCAGAATCACGTTATGTGGATGTTTGTTAAGCCCCTAAAATTTCAGGATAGGGAGGCAATCTTACAGAAAGCATGAGTCTCAAAGGATTTAATTTATGAGAACATGCAGTTTACAGCATACCCCAATCTGTCTACTGAAACAACAAAAAAAAGGAAACAATACAACCCTGTGAAACAGAAGTTATATAACAAAGGAATACACTTTACAATATTATACCCAGCTAGAATTAGATTTGTGGTTAATGGCCAGCTACATACTTTTCAATCACCTGAGGATGCAATGGAAGCATATAATTTAGCATATGAATCTACCTGAATCTATATGAATGTCGACTGAAATATTAGTACTTCGTAAATTTCCTCTACCCCTCCCTTTTTTCCTTGCTTTACTCAAAAATTGAAAATAGAGTAATAAGGGGTATGTAAAGCCATTATATTAAATTAAGGAATAAGAATAAATAGGGGTAATACAAACAATTAGCAAGAATTATTAAGAAGGGGGAAAAAATAAAAAAAAATCTGTTACTTTTGGGAAAATACATAAGGGCAACTCCATCAAGTTCAGGGAGTGTAGTATGGCATTCAGAAATGCCTACAGTGACGTCTCGATTGGAGGGAGAGGGAAGAAAGGGTAGACTTTTATTCAAGGTGGTGGGATTAAGATATTTCATCTAAAGTGTTTTCTGAATGTTAAAGGGTTCTCATCACAGAATAACAAATTGGAAATAAAAAACCAAAGGGGGATCCAGGAACAATATATAGATAGAGTTAAGGATAATGGCTGAAACTTTTAAGATAGCCACCTGGAATGTGAAAGGAATACAAGAAAAGAAGAAGATGTTAAAAGCAATAAAACATATGGAAAGTAAAGATATAAACATGATAATGTTTCAGGAAACCCATATAACAAAAGAGAACATAAGCTGGTTTCAGAACCAATAGGGTAAGACATACTTCTCAGAGTTTACAACTAACGGAAGAGGCGTTCTTATAGCCTTCTATAGAAGAAAAATTAAACTGGAAATTATTAGGGAAACTGCGGATGCACAGGGCTGATTTATTATTTTATCACTGCAATTATATAATCTGAAATTCACATGTGCAGTAATATATACCTAATGAAAACTGTCCTAGATTTTTGGGGAATTTTTTTAACACTCTCTTCCTTTGATGCAACTTATCTGGTAGGAGGGGATTTTAATATAGTGTTACAAGGTATAGATAAAACTACAGGGCTAGATATATCGCACCATACAACCCGCATGGTAATAAATAATTTTATGATGGATTTTGGATTGGTGGACCCATGGTAGGAATTTTCAAAAGAAAATAAGGTTTATTCTTTTTTCTCCCATGTACATTTTGGCTGGGATAGTCAAAGGGGTTGCACCATGCACAACCCCCAATGTGCTCCAATCTGATATTCAAAGGCAGAGGTTGCACAGTACAATCCCCAATGTGCCGGGGCACATTGGTGATGTATGCGGTGCAGAAGCAGGGGGCGTGCCCATGCATATGTGGCACATCCTGATGTTCAGCCCTGGATGTGCGGCCACATGCTGAGTGCACACCCACATGCACCGCATACTGGTGCTCAACTGAGCCAAAAAAAACAGGCTCAAATGTAGGCCACCCACAGGTGGGCGGCTGTATTGCAAGGCGCAACACAACAGCCACCAGCTGTGGGTGGTCACCCACCCAGCAGGACCACCATCTACAAGCACTCTGATGTGTTCATTCACATATATAGTACAGTATGGTCTGCAAGCCCACTGGTCCACACTGTGGACCAATAAGCATACAGATCATACTGTATGCTGTCATTCAGAGGGTGGCCGGGTGGTATGCAGGCAAGGTGCTGCCACTCACCAATGACAGGTCGGTGCTGGGTGGCTGGGGGCCCTCTGTGGGTGGGTAGGGAGTGCAATCGGGCATATGGGGGAGGTACCGCTAGACTGCCAGGTAACTCTTTCTTTGTACAACAGCCTGCGTGCAGGCATATGGGGGGTACCGCTAGACCACCAGGTAGTTCTTTAACATTTACAGATGCCCATGATCAAGCATATGGGGGGGCTGCAATAGCCCACCAGGAAGCCAACCCCCAATGTCAGTGGCTTGGCAGGGTACCAGGTGCAATTCACCTGGACACCCAGCGCATCACATGCAAATTGGGCCATAATGACATGCAAATGGCCTCATTTGTATGCCCCAGCTGAATATCATAGGTGATGCGACTAGCGCAACTGCACTTACGCTGGCATATCCCTGTGCTCCCTCTCTGCAGTTTGCATTGGTGCAGTGCCACTGCGCCATGCACAATATGTGCATTGACCATGCCATATTCAACAGTGCAGAGCCATGGCATCACCGTTGAATATCACCTGATCTTGGCTCTGGCGCAGCCCAGTTGCACTACGCCCAGGCTTGTGCCACTGCCAGGTACAGTCTGAATATCCGGCCCTATAGTTACTTGAGAATAGACTAGTTTTTAATCTCTAAGTCTCTATTATATAGTGTGCAAAAGGTTCAATATATGGGAATACTGATCTCTAATCATGCTCCCTGTATTATGACAATGAAAATGGAGGGTGCAGCAGCATTGTATAAAATATGGAGAATGGATGGGTCATTGCTTCTCAAACCTTTGCTGGAAAAAGAATGGCAGTTGCATGTACAAAATTTTTTGAATTCAGTTTAACTCAAGACACATATATTATAAATGTTTGGGAAGCATTTAAATCATCTTTTAGAGGAATACTTGTAAATATGGCCTTGTATGAAAGGAAAAAGGGGAATAAGCAAATTTATCAGTTAGAAACAGAAATAAACAACTTGACACAAATTCACTGTATAACACAGGATCCAAATACATATACAACTTTGATTATTAAGAAAGAGCAACATAATCAATTAATCAATGAGAAAATGGAGAAGCAAATTCTAGATACTAGGTCAAGCTACTATTTCATGACAGATAAACCATTAAGATTGCTGGCATGGCAAGTAAAGAAAGCTCAAACAGATAATACTGTGCTTGCTGTTAAGGACAAGGCAGGGGAGATTTTTAAAAACCCTAAAGAAATTAACAAATGCTTTGCAGAGTACTATAGGGAGTGATATACTTCAGAATTTAAGGATAACATAAAAGAAGTGATAGAATTTTTAGACAAACTACAAATTCCAGTGATTCCAAACCATATTAGTAACATTTTAGAAAACCCAATTACCAAAGATGAAATAGAGAAAGCCATACAGGATTTGGCAACTGGAAAAGCTCCAGGACCTGATGGTCTTACTGGAGAATTCTATAAAAAAATGGACTAAGCTTCTTTTACAACCTTCAGAGCAGTTATTCAATTCATTTATTAAACTTAGTAAAATTTCTGACTCATTCAAAGAAGCAATAATACAGGTCTTCTTGAAAAAGGAGAAGGATCCACTGAGCTGTGCATCTTATAGACCTATTTCATTGTTAAATACCAATTACAAAATATTCATAAAAATGATAGCTAAACATTTAGAAAACATACTGCCATCTATTATACATCGGGACCAGAATGGTTTTATTAAAAATAGAACTCTCACAGAAAAAATCAGACAGACTTTAAATATACTGGCTCTTAATAAAGAAGAAGATACGGTTCTGATGGTGACAGATGCTGAGAAGGCTTTTGACAGGATTGAATGGCTATATATTTTTGTGGTTATAGAAACAATGGGGTTTGGTGCACAGCTCAGCAGATGGCTGAAATTATTATATGGCACCCCTCAGGTGGTGATAAAAAGTAATACTATTATATCAGAAAAAATAGTGTTAGGGAGAGGGACTAGACAGGAATGCCCTTTATCCCCATTAATATTCACATTAATCATTGAATCTTTAGCAATAGCCATCAGGAACACTAATGAAATATATAGGATTAATATAAATGAGAGGAATGAGAAAATTGATTTATACGCAGATGACATTCTATTATACTTGAACAAACCACAAATAGCAATACCATGAATAATTGAAACTACAAATTTATATAGGAAACTGTTAGGGTATAAAATTCACTGGACAAAAACGTTAAAATTAAATAAAGATTACCAATTACAACAAATACCAGACATTACTATTCAAATTACAAAAAGTTATATAAAATATCTTAAGGTTAATATTCCAGCTGAAATGTCAAAAGTGTATAAAGTAAATTATAAAGAACTATTAAATAAAACAGAATTAGATTTGAAAAACTGGAACTTCCTATACTTGACTCTGCTAGGAAGGACTAATTTAATAAAGATGCAAATACTCCCTAGAGTATTATTTTTTTTCTGAGCACTTTGCATGAATTCTTTGCAAAAATTACATCTTTGCTTACAACATTTTATATGGAAAAACTAGACAGCTAGGATTGCCTGGAAGACCCTAGTTCTGCCCAAAGAAAAAGGGGGCCAAGCCCTTCAAGATTTGTATGCATATTATATCGCTGCTCAAATAGCACAGATAGGGCACTGGGTGCACAATCAAGATCCAGTATTCTCATCATTGATAGTAGAAACACAAGCACAGAGGTATCCAACACTATTGAATTTATTATATTCAGGTTATCCAGACAAAAAAATTAAAATCCCAATGATAACAAAAACTACTCATCAGTGCTGGATAATTCTACAAAAAATGGTTAGGGGATCAGAAAGCAATCATTAAATACACGCCAATATTCAAGAATTATAATTTTTTTACCATCTCAAACAAATAAGAACTATAAAGTCTGGCAGGAAGCAGGGGCCTCTCAAATGGGAGATGTATGGCAAAATGGGGACATACAAACTTTTTTATGTTTATCTAAGAAATGTGATCTTTCAAATAAGCAAATATTTCAATATAATCAATTAAAAAGTTTCATGAAGCAGTGTTCAAAACAGATAAAGATCACAGAACCCCTCTAACTTTAGATAATATACAAAGGACTAAGCAAGGTAAAAAGCTGATCTCCTCTATATATAATTTGATACAAGATGCATCAAAGACCAATATTAATAAAATTAGGATAAAATGGGAACAAGACCTGGGTCTGAATATAACAGACATCATGTGTCAGGATATAATTAAAGCATATACTCAGAGGCCCAGATATTCAGAGCAGTTACACATGGCGCAACTGAGTTGCACCAGCGCAAGTGTGGAATTGTGCCAAGGAGCCATATTCAGCGGAAGCCATTGCGCAGCACAAAATCCATTGTACCTATGTGCAACTATAATGTATGCAGGCACAAGTGCAGGGGGCGGTCCCATGAATATCCAGCACAGTGGCATATTCAACTGTGAAACCATGATGCAAGTGTGGAGGAAATCATAGTTGCTTTGACCAGACTTGTGCCTAGTTAAACAGGGTGCAAACACACAGACAGCAGTTGTGCCAAGAGTGGGAGTGAGAGGGAGAGATACAGACAGACAGACACATGACCAGACACAGAGGGAGAGGGAGAGGGAGGGAGGGAGAGAGAGGTGGTGTGGGTGAGGGAGAGAGGGGCTGAGAGAGACAGAGAGAGACACACACACACGCACACATATACACTCACACACACAGACACAAAGCCTGTGTACCAGGGTGGCACACAGCCAGCAACCAACCACCCAGGGGGACAGTGGACAGCAGGAGACATGGAGAGTGCACCCGTCCTGATGGGGGCGGTAAAGAGGGGTGTAAGGTGGCAGGGGGAACAGCTACATGGTCAGCAAAGGGCCTGGCAGCGCCATGCCTGACACAGGTGGTACCGTGCCCGCACCACCATTGAGAACCAGAGTGACACTGAGAATGTGGGCCAGTACCACCTGAACAAGGCCATGCTGAGGCAGCTCTGCAAGCTGTGCAGTGTGGAGCTGCAGGCACCCACCAGATGGAGCTACGCCATGGCCGTGGAGATGACGGTGACCACCATCATGTGACTGCCCACCACGGGCACTGGCCAAGGACCAACAGGGGACACCACGGGCAGCACCCAGGTGCCCATGGCCCACATCCCCACACAGGTCCCCACTGCTGTGCTGCCATGTGCTGTGGAATGCAGCCATCTACCCAGCACACTGGTGGAGCATACAGCACCACTTCAGAATGGCCACGAGGTGGCATGCATGCCTGGTGTGAGTGGGGCCAGTGCCTGCACCCACATGGGCATCCACATGCCACCTGGCCCTGTGGGACTGGTGCATATCAACATGATGGGGTGCCCAAGCATCACCTGCCAGGTGGCACACACCAATGCCTGCACCACACACCCTGGGGGTGCACAGGATACCTTCAACCGGCACAGCCCTGCACTGTACCATGGATGTGAACATGGGGATGACCCTACAGACCACCCAGGGGGTGTGCATGGCATGGGCAGGGTGCGATGGGCAGCGCAGACCTGGGGATGGTGGTGGGCAGGGTGTGCATGGTGGTGTGGGTGCAAGAGACAGGCAAGGAGCTCAGCACAGCCAAGCAGAGGGCTAACCGTGGCATGCTTCACACAGGTGACAGCGCATATGCGCTGAAGCCCTGGCAGCATCACCCTGGCCCATCCCACCCTGCAGTGCTGTCTGCTCCCACTGTGCTGCTGTGGCATCCACCACACCTATGAAGGCTGCAATACCGGTACATGACCTGTGCTGTTCGATGGCATGGATGTGGTGCAACACATGCAAATGAGGCTGTGCACAACGGTAATGATAAGCTAATGCACCCCACTGTGCCAGGCATTGGCTGATGAGCTCATTTGCATGTGACATCTGAATATCAAGATATTGCTCTGTGCACAATGGTATTGCGCCAGAGCAAGTGGCGGTGCAATGCCCACGCATGTGCGGTGCTCGGGCCTGAAGTGCACATGTGCAGTGCACTGACATGGCGCCAGTCGCTCAAAACACGTGAACAGTGTGATGTATCAGCACAGCGCACGCTGTGCAGGGCCAGCAACGTGCACTTTGAACATGTTGGTGTGTTCCCTATTGCGCACATGCGCACTGTGGGTGGGCACCTCTCATGTCCCTTGCTATAAGTGTCCAGCATCCAGTGCAGATATCGCTGCAACAGATGCTGAGCTGGCTCATGTGGAAGGCCTTGTTCATGGTCTAGGGCATACCTGGGGTGGTGGCAGCCATGCAGGGCATGCTGGCAGCGGAGAGGAGTGAGGGATGGCATACCATGGTGGCCAGCTGGGGCTGTCACTAGGGTTGCCCCTGTGTCCCCTGTTGCCCCTGTTGGGCCTGTCCCTACAGTCTCCCCCTCCCATTGAACAGTGCCTGTTCCCTGTCCCCTTCCCTCACTGTCCCTACCCTTCCCCATCCCCTGCTGGTTCTGTACATCTGTGTTCCATACATATATATATATATATATATATATATTGCCTGGCATACCCACCTGTGTCCACATCTGCTTTGCAGGTGACATGTGGTGCCCTGCTGAAGTGGCCCAGTGTCCGTCCATGTTGTGTGCATGTGAGGGGTGCATGTTGTGCTTCTGTGGTTCCCTGCTGTGCACTGCAGTCTATCCCACTCTGGTGGTGTCCATCCCCTGGGTTGGTGGTTGTGCATTGAGGTGCCCATGGGGTGGCAGTCAGTGGGGTGTGTGGTGGGTGTGTGCCTGGTGGTGGCTCACGGCCATGGTCAGATACTGTCCACACACTGTGTTGGGGTCCTCTGTCTGGTGTTGTGTGGCCTGTCCCATGTGGTCTGCCACACTGCCTGCCACCCAGCCTGTTTGGTGCCCACTGTTTGGGCTCCCTGTGTGCCTGTGTGGCATGTGTGTGCTTGGCTGCATGGTCCTGAGTGTGGCCTGCTATGGTCTCTGGGGGAGTGGGGCACGGCCGGCAGCCTGCTGGGGTGGGCTCCCTTGGTGGCCCTCTATTGGCCATTGGCACCTCCTGTCCCCTGCAGTCCATGCCACTGATGTGTTCTGGGGTCCAGTGTCAGAGTGCCTGTGTGTGCCCTGCTGGTGGAGGCCTCCTGTGGCCTGTCACTGTGCTGTCATGGCCCTGTCCCTGGGTCTGTACCCTGTGCCCTGCCCCCCTCTGTTGCTTTGCTGCTCTGCTGCCTCTGGTTGTGCCATGGTGCATCTCTGCCATATTCAGCCATGTTGCACTGGCACAGTTCAGCCTGTGCAACCTCTGAATGTGGCT
Source organism: Neoceratodus forsteri (assembly GCA_016271365.2). Classification (NCBI taxonomy): domain Eukaryota; kingdom Metazoa; phylum Chordata; order Ceratodontiformes; family Ceratodontidae; genus Neoceratodus; species Neoceratodus forsteri. The sequence goes on from CM057458.1 coordinate 421,681,854, forward strand.
CCAGTTGCGCCATGGCGCATCAGATTTGCTCTGCACTGCACTTGCACTGGGCTTTGACGCATTTCTGAATATCTGGGCCAGAATGCATATTCTGTTAAATTACAACAGATCTAGATGAACACAATGCATAGGATATATTACACCCCAAATTAATTGAATCAATTCAATCCGAATATAAGTGATAAATGCCCAAGACGTGCAACATCATCAGGCACATTGGTGCACTTAATAAGCTCATGTCCATATTTGTCAAATTTTTGGTTCAAAATAGAATGGTTATACACATTAATAATAAAAAAAAACACATTTATTTTTCATCAACAGTTAAGCTTTTAGGAACCTATCCAGATAAAGCAGCGTTTAGTGAACCACAACATAAGCTTCTTACAATTTGCACTATAACTGCTAAGAAGAGTTTATTGTTAAAACGGAAGGACACAGAACCCCCGGTTTTTGAAACATGGCTAAATATGATACTGAACATATCTAAATTAGAACAAATTTGGTATTTTAAACATGGGTTAGAAGAGGAATTCCAAAAAATATGGCTTCTGTTCCAGATGGCCTTACAGTTTATTTGAATATAAAAAGATTGCATATAAAGGTTAATTCATAAATGCGTAAAATAATACAAAATTAACTTAATTAGTTTAGATCCTGGACCCCCCCCCCTTAAAGTATGATGAAACAGTGTGGTGAAGATCTATCCAGAGGATTGCATGGTGATGGAACCAGAAGATCTACCTACTAATTGGATATGATGGGGGGGAGAGAGTCTGAAAGGCACAGTAGCACTCCAAAGCAGAAAACCCCCCAAAGCACTGGTGTAATTCGAGCAGCAGCACATATGAATCCCCAAAAATCAAATACCACCCCACCAACAATGATGCCACGACAAGTCCAGCTGTTTGGTAGCCCAACCCCATGAAAGGTCCAGCCTACACTGCATAGCATGTTTGAGTATCACTCCAAATTCACTCTCAATCAAGCATGTGAGCTCAATGCACCAACTGTTGAAATGCTGGCAATTGGTCTATTGCCATTCTCTTTTGTTGAGAATGTTGGATTTCAGAGACTGATGGCCCATGCCTGTCCCAAATGGCAGATTCCATCAAGAGCATACTTTTATAGATGTGCCATTTTTGAACTCTATGGGACAGTGTCAGAGACAGTAAACCAGGCCCTGAAGCATTCAGCATCACCATACATACATCTGAGCATGGATATGTGGACCAGTGGCAAAATAGCTGGTAGCTCCTACTTTTGCATTACAGCACATTGGACACAGGTACCTGGAGTAGTATTTGACTCTGGGCATAGGAAAGATTGCACTAAGCTCAATTGTAGTGGTAGCAACATTCTGGATATTCTACAGCATGCCACATTGACAGTTGGGAGTGTAAGTGATCAGACACTGGTGAGAAAATGCTGGAAGTGCTCCTAACTGAGACTGAGGAGTGGTTTCACCCCATTCATTGAAAGCAGGTTTCATTGCGAGCGATAATGGCTTAAATGTTGGGAAATGCATCAGTGATAGGGGGTTTCTCAGGGTGCTATGCCTGGCACACTGTTTTAATCTCATTGTGCAGGAGATTCTAACCCATTCTGATATCAAGGCCATGTTGACTGTGACCCATCACATCTGTGTCCACTTTCCCCATTCCAGTAAGGCCCATGACAAACTCCATCGTTTGCAGATACAAAACAAACTGCCTCAGTACTGTATGAAGCTGGATGTTGTCACCAGATAGAACTCAACACTGTACATGATCAAGCAGTATAAAACCATATCTGAATATCTGCTGCTGCATATGAGTCATGACAGAGCTGGAGTATCCATGTCTCTGACAACAGAGCAGTGGTGTCAAAGGGAAAGCCTGATCATGATTCCCAGGCCATCCGAACATGTAACACAGGCAGTGACTGGGACACTGCCTGTATCAGTCAGTCCACTCCACAATTGTGTGTCCTGAGACAGACATTGGTGAATGTGTAACAAGTGCTGGAGGCAGGTGGGTGATAGTGGAAGTTGTGCTTTAGTGGAACACATGCTCCATGCCTTAGACTGCAATACACGTATTTCTGGCATTCTGCAGTCAGAAGATTTGGTGATTGTCACCATGCTGGACCCATGGGATAAATGTAGGCTGGCATCAGTAATTGAAGGTAGGCATCAGCAGGTCCAAAAAAGATGCTAAAGACACATTTGTCTAAGGCACAACATGGAACTCCACAGAGACCGGGCGTAGCTACCACCACCTCATATGGGAAACAGGCTGACAAAACATGCAGGTTGAAAGAGAAAATGTCAGATCCCATTTGGGATGTGTTGGATCGGGTGGGAATTGAAGACATGGATGAAAAGGAAGAGGATGCTGATGTGGCAGCAGGACTGCAGGCAGTGCAATGCATGGTAGAGCCATATTTGGCAGACACAAGGCACCTTACCATTGGGCTGGCAGTATAGCCTTGAGGTTAGAGGAATGAGGTGTGAACGAGCTTGATACATCCAGCAGACCAGACCTGAGCTTGATTCTCACAACCTCCACTTGCATACTGTGTGATTCTGAGCAAGTCACTTAACCGCCCAGTGCTCCCAGGTCACCCCTGAAAACAGGCACTTGTGCCTAGTGGGTCTTACCCGGTTACCAAAGACTAAAATAAAAAAAAAAAATTGCCAACAAGCCATTACTATACTGGAGCAGCAAGGTCACTGAGTAGCCAGCATTAACCTCAGCTGCAATGAAATACCTCAGCTGCCCACTCTTGAATGTCACTGTGGAGCTTGTATTCAGTTCAGCTGGGGCCATTGTGCAGGACAGGCTCACCAATCTGTTACCAACAAATGTTGGCATCCTAACATTTATCAAAATGAATGAGGAGCACATTCAGCACAAGACAGTCATGTCCATGTTCCTACCAAGTGATGGTGGTGGTAGTTGTGAAGATGAAAAGAAAGATGTTGTCAGTATTAGCAGATTATCTTCTAACACCGAAGTAGCTATAGCAGTAATGGAGAGAGAATTCTCATCTGGTGACAACTAGCCTGGAAAACTGTGAGGGTAGCTTCCTTGATGAGGCTGAAGCATAAAAAAGATGTGTTGTTTTCCTCTTTTTCCCTCATCAGTATAATCCTTTACTTTATTATGATTCACAGTTCTGTTATTTTCAGTCATTTTACTGTTCCCCATCCCCAGTTGTTGTGCTGCTGTTTCCTTGTGCCTAATCAATCACAAACTACTCCTACACCAACTGTCATCCATTGGCCCCTCACCTGGATCTATGGAGTGGTTCCATAGTTACCTCAGGAATCATACCCAGCAAGTAAATATCATAGATACCTTTTCAGATCCTTGTAATGTTACAACTGGTGTACCTCAAGGGTCAATCCTGGGCCCTCTTCTATTTAGCTTTTTTAAAAATAACCTTCCATCAACCTGTCCAAGCCACATCCTCTTGTATGCAGATGATGCTGTGTTGTTCTCTAGTCAGGCCACCACCACTGAATTACAATTGTAGTCTAGTTTCACAGCAGTAGAGTCATGGTTCCAAAGTCACAAGCTTCTTCTAAATTACAAGACAAAGACCATGCTCGTCACCTCTCCACATAACAAACACAAATCTCATCATCTGAAAATTATTAACCATCTAGGTGATGCACTAGAAATGGTGCAGTCCTTCAAATATCTTGGGGTCACCCTTGACTGTTCACTCTCTTTCACAAATCACTTCGATTGGGTGGCTAAGGCAGTCAATTCCAGGATTGCCTTGCTGTATAAACACAAGCTCTGCCTTAGTGATGAAGCCCTTAGTCTAGCTGTACCCAACTCAGTCCTGTCAATAATCGACTACGGGCTAGTTGTATATGGGACAGCTACTGATACATCTTTACAAAGAGTTAAAATGGCTCTCAATAAGGCCTGTAGACATGCTAGGAACCCACTGCCTAACACATTCTTGTGAACTCTTCTCTCAAACTGGATGGCTTAACTTAGAAAACAGGACCAAGTACCAACTCTGCCTAATTGCCAAGAAGACAACTCTAAGCCTGACTACCCCTGGATTACTCGATCTCCTCCACTTTAATGACAGCATTAGAAACACCTGTATAGCCAGTACCGTGCCACTAAAAGTCCCCTTCCGACGGACCTCCCAAGGCCAGCAGTCCTTTTGATATAGAGCCCCTAAATGGCTGAATTCCCTAAACCCTGACTTATAGTCCTGCACTAAGCTTGACCAATTAAAGATTAACCTAAGAGCACACCTGATGACCTCTAACAATAAGTACAATTGCATCCCCTAATTCTCTTCTGCCCACTTTATTAACCCTGGTACTCTCACCTGCACTTGTCCCCTTTTACTCCTTGGCATGCCACTCTTCCCATCCCAGCCAGTTTCCCTCTCTCTTAGCCTCCTTCTTGCACAATTTCCCTCTTCCCCCCTCTGTCCCCACTCTGTCCTGTTTGCATTGACAAGGCTTACCTGAGCTGCTCCTAGGCACCCTTCTCTTTTCCTGTCCTCTCCTGTATTAGTTGCTTCCCTTGGTTAACCTTTCATTGCATTCCTATCTAATTTGCTGCTTATCTACCCACCCCCACCCTCCTGTCCTCCCCTGGCCCTCCTGCCTCTAGGTTATATGCCTTAATTACTGAGGCTGTGACTCTGTATTAGGCAGTTCTCCCTCAATCTGTGCACTTCACGTTCAGCATATTGTTCTTTGTACTGTATATAGTGACTGCTTTATGTTCCAATTACTGTATACGCATTGTATGTCATGTCTAAACATTGACATGGAACCTTTGTAAATGAGCTTTAGCGCCAAGGTATTTTTTTCTCCAAGATTTCAATAAATAAATAAATAATTGATTATCTGCCTCCACCACCTGAATGTGCTGTCTAGAGACAATGCCTGCTCCAGCCAGCCAAGACACAGCACCACCTCCTCCTCCTCATCCCCCTCCTGCCTGGCCTGCTTGGGTTATACACAACCACAAACAGCATGGGCCACTACCTCTGCCCTGCTGCAAAAATTGTCCTGACTCTAGGGAATACTGGTTGTCTTGATCCTATGGTACAGTTACAAAACTTCCTGACTTAAAAACTCATATAAATGAATACAATGTTCTCTCTGAAATAATAACTACTGGATTTAGAATTGACAATCCACATCATTGGGAGCAGCTAAAAACACTTTGCAGGGAAACTAGCAATGGTACTGGGGATGGCACCATCACAACAGTACTGCAGCAGTCCAATCTGGAACTGTATGACAGCATACTCAAGCAACCCTCCAGCCAGCTCATCAAAGCAGCAAGACCTCAGCTCCAGCAAGGCTTATCTTTGTCTGCTGTGATGGTAAGTTACTTTCAATGTTGTTCACAGTCCTTATCTTCACTGGTGTTGGGTGGCTCCAGTCTGCGGCCTCAAAGGGGATGAAAGGCCTCCCACCTTAATCAGAAAGACTTTAAAATGTTTGTTTTTTTTTTCTTTCCTTTTGTCTTCCTGCAGGTTTCTCCAACCATTCAAAGGGACAACTGACAAAGGCAATTGCAATGCCAGACATCTGGCAAGAAACATAAAGAAGGGATGTGATGTCTTCCTACACCATCTCAGTGGCACGCACTAGCCAGTAAACAGCATGGCCAGCAGCACTAATGTAATGGTAAGTATCATTATGATTTTCTTTTGTTTGTTTTTTGTTATTATTTTTCATTCTTTTTCACAGGTGAAATACAAGTCACATTAAACTGTTCCACCATTGAGTTGGTTTAGCATTGTTTTTTACAGTTGGCAATGCATTGGCATCTCATATTGCATTGTTTTTCAGTGTTTAACCAGCTCAAGAGCAATGTTTTTAAAATGTTTTTGCAACTCATTTGGATTGCATCAGCAGTCCAGTCACAATACAATGTAAAATTGTATTTTAACTCTTAAGAAACAGTTTGTACAGGGCTTTGTACTGAATCCAGTAACACATAAGCAACTCAGTCAGAAATGCTAAACCAACTCATTGGAGGAACAGTTTAATGTGACTTGTACTGTACACTGTTTGTCATGGTGGCCAAAGGGAGGCTAATTAATTTCTATTTTTCTTCACAGATGACAGGTATGGTAAGACAGGGAGTCAACAATGGCTACACTGTGCAGCCACGACAGTTGCTAAGTGATGCAAAAAAATTATCTTTTTTCTTCACAGGTGACAGGTATAAGAAGATGGGGAGTTGAAAATGGCTATACAACATGGCCACCACCACATTGGGTACTTGAGTAAAGTCTAAATAATATTTTCTTGTTTTCACAAGTCTCCTATGCTACTGTCTCCTGCTCCACCAATCAAGCCATCACCATCTTCTCTACTTGGACAACATTGCAAAAGACATCTGCTGAAAGTTACCAGAAATTAGATCAACAGTAACAGAAAACAGTCTCGCATTGACAAAATATTTTGGAATTATCCCCCACACCAACAAAAAACATACTTTGGATCTATGTAGCAACATGATTTCATCATCTAAGTGATAATACCTGAAAATCAAAAAACAGTAAGAAAACATGGTTAGAAAGAAAATAGTTACAACCCCTGCAGTCAAAAAAAGGAAATAAAATACTTAGTAGGCCACAAAGCTATTGAGTAAAGAAAACAACAGACTGCATCTTTTTCCATGTGAAGTACTGGAATGGCCTGTTAATGTCTTCCCACTTTATATATTGTTTTAGTATAAATGGAGCTGTAAATGTGGCAGGGGCCAATGAACAGGTTCAAATAGATCCTCCAGCGGGATACAGCGAAGCAATCAAATTCCTTCAGGAGCTCCGTTTTATTATTTAGCTTTAAAAGAATTTCCATAAGTCAGAAATTTCTATATTGTACTTGGCAAATGAGGGTACTAAAGTGCTTGACAACACAGACTGTAGGAGAGGGTGACTTAAACAGCATAGTAGTAGAGGCAGCAGCAGCAGTAGCAGTTTATTACCAGTATTAATGATTTCTGGTTTGGGAGAAAACATTCCAGAATGGAGAAATTGATATGTTTGCTCTGCAGTTGTGTGTACTAAAGTGCTTGACAACACAGAGGGCTGGATATTCAAACTGCGCCATTCTGAGGCGCAAGCCCTTGCACTGCGCAAAATAGTTGCGCAGAGGTGTGGCCCAGGCGATATTCAAAGGAGCTGCGCTACTGAGCAACTCCTTTGAATATCACCCCCCAGCCACAGCCACTGTGCATGGCACAGTGAAACTTGCGGCACCGCAAGTTGTCAGAGTGGAGCATTCAACTTGCGGTGGCCAAGTACCATTGCGCCATGTGCAAAATCATGATATTCAAAGGTGACATGCAAATGGGGCCATAATTTATGCAAGGCGCAGGGGGGCCATTTGCATCTGATTATGGCCCCATTTGCATGCCATTAGCATGTAGGTGCACCGATCCCCGAGGACTTGCGCCTGGCCGCCCTGCCAGGCAGCAGCCATCGGGGACCGACGCACCCTGCAGCCCGATCGTGGGCAGCAATGTTGCTCCCCCACCTCCTCCCGTACATCTCCCTGGTGGTCCAGTGGACCGAAATGCCCGATCGCGGGCAGAATGTAAAATGACCCCCCGGAACATGTCCCTAGGTGCCCAGTGCGGGCAGTAAGTAAAGTGCCCCCACCCCAAACATCTCCCTGGTGGTCCAGTGGACCGTAATGCCCGATCGTGGGCAGAATGTAAAATGAACCCCCAAACATGTCCCTAGTGCCCAATCGTGGGCAGTAAGTAAAGTGCCCCCCCACCGAACATCTCCCTGGTGGTCCAGTGGACTGTAATGCCCGATCATGGGCAGAATGTAAAATGAACCCCCAAACATGTTCCTAGTGCCTGATCGCGGGCAGTAAAGTGCCCCCCACCCCAAACATCTCCCTGGTGGTCCAGTGGACTGTAATGCCCGATCATGGGCAGAATGTAAATGAACCCCCGAACATGTCCCTAGTGCCTGATCGTGGGCAGTAAGTAAAGTGCCCTCCACCGAACATCTCCCTGGTGGTCCAGTGGACCGTAATGCCGATCGTGGGCAGAATGTAAAATGAACCCCGAACATGTTCCTAGTTCGATCATGGGCAGTAAGTAAAGTCCCCCTACCCGAACATCTCCCTGGTGGTCAGTGGACTGTAATGCCGATCGCGGGCAGAATGTAAGTGACACCCCGCCCAAACATCTCCCTGGTGGCTAGTGTCCCCCCCCCACCCACCCATGAAGCCCCACCACCCCATTCCCCGGCGGCCGGTGGCAGCATCCCACCGCCTGCCGCCGCCGCCGACTGACTGCCGGTAGGGCTGCATGCCATTGGTGCAGAGCAGAACCATGGGGCGCAGTTCCTCGATACATGACAGTCCAGATTTGTGAATGAATCATTCACAAATCTGGACTGTCATACGGTATGGGCTGCACACCTATTGGCTCTTGCTCTGCACCACTGGCGCAGCCCACCGGGCAGTCAGTCAGTGGGTGGCGGGCGCATGGTGGGATGCTGCCACCGGCCGCCGGGGAGCCGGGTGGTGGGCTTCGTGGGTGGGTGGGTGAGGACACTAGCCACCAGGGAAATGTTTGGGTGGGGGAGCCACTTACATTCTGCCCACGATCGGGTATTACGTCCACTGACCACCAGGGAGATGTTCGGGTGGGGGCACTTTACTTACTGCCCGCGATCGGGCACTAGGAACATGTTCTGGGGTTCATTTTACATTCTGCCCGCATCGGCATTACGGTCCACTGGACCACCAGGAGATGTCTCGGGGTTCAATTTACTTTCTGCCTGATCGGGCATTACGGCCACTGGACCACCAGGAGATGTTCGGAGGGGAGCCACATTGATGCCCGCGATTGGGCTGGTGGGGGGGAGTACACTATGCCCGCGATCGGGCTGGGGGGGCACAGGGACTGAGTTGGGGGCCAGACACAGGTGGCAGCTGCTGTGTTGCTCCCTGCAATACAACAGCTCACCTGTGGGTGGCCCTCTACTTAAGCCTTTTTTTTTGGCTCAAGGTCCTGCAGGCTCAGGTTGGGGGTTGCGCCTGCACAACTCTGCACAGACCGGCTGAATATCAGGCTGTGCAGTTTATGCATGGTTCCTCCCCCTCCTGTTGAGCATGCATTCATTTGCATTGCGCTGTTGCTCAGCCTGTTTTCAGTGGTGCAACTGCCTCCTGCTGAATATCGCAGAATGGCACAAAGTAGGACTTGAGCATGCGCAACCCTGTTGCGCATGGTGCAACCCTTTTGAATATCTGGCCTAGAATGTCAGAGAGGGCCACTTAAACAACATAGTAGGAGAGGCAGCAGCAGCAGCAGTTTATTAAAAGCATTACTGACTTCTGGTTTAGGAGAGAATTGCCAGATGTAAGAAATGTATATATTGTGCTGGGCAGTTGTTGTGTGTACTACAGTACTTGAGATTTACTGTGTGGTGTTGTTTTTATTTTTTTTCTCACAGGGATTGCTACTGTTTGTTGCTAACATTTCATTGTTTTATTTTTCTCTGTAGCAAAGTGTTTCTTACAGTGTATATCTTCTCTGAAATTACTGTATTACAGGTGGAGCTTACATTTTTGTGACTTAGCATTGGGCTAAGCAAAATTACTGTTTGACACTGTTTTATTTTATTCTGGTTTTTTTTGTTTGTTTGTTGAAAAGGTTTGTTGTCTCAGAGGTGTTTCAGTCTCCTTCTCATTGAAGGAGCTAATTACTTTCCTCCCACAGCTCTTCCAAAGGATTAGGTTGTGTATGTTGAAGTGGAGCTGGCAAACTGTCAGTAATTTCCAACAGAAAGAAGGGTTAAAAAGTCAGATTAGTTGATATCTTGGAAGTAGAAGACTTGGTTTGCTGGCCAAGGCACCTAGCTTCACCTGAGCTCTTTCCTTCTAAGACTGCTTGAAAGGCAGAGTAGAGAAACTTACCAGAGCAAGGGAAACAGGTTAAGACTTATTTTGGCTAAGCAGATTTACTGTGTGGTGCTGTTTTTATTTTTTACTCACAGGGATTGCTACTGTTTGTTGCTAACATTTCATTGTTTTATTTTTCTCTGTAGCAAAGTGTTTCATACAGCATATATCTTCTCTGAAATTATTACAGGTGGTGTTTTACAGGTTTTACAGTTTTATCTAACATTAGGATAAGCTTTCAGGGTTACTGCATTTGTTGTTGACTGACTGTTTCTGCTCTTACCTCCTTGTTCTTTCATCTGTGGTTCTTCTTTTTCAGCAGAGGAAGGGCCCAGCCACCCACCCCCATCCCCAACCACCCCACACTACACTCCTTTTATAGGGTACCACAGTTGTGACATTTCCTGTGGCAGAGCAGGAAGGGTGGATCAGTGGGGCCTCCACAAGGTGAGATCATTTATAGGGGCACTAGTAATTTAACTTGTTATAACAAGTTAAACAAAACACAATCAAACCATTACTTGCATTTTTTCCTTTTTTCCTTCTAATTACTCTGACTAGGTTATAAAACCCAGCAACTTATCTGGAATGGATATCATTAACTGCAGGTACTGTGGAACAATTTTCAGAAGGACAGTCTTACAGGATTTAGGACACTGTCCTACATGCTGGGCCTTTGAGATCTTAGGGCTCAGCTCCAGGCAGCATGGGCAGAAGATTGCCGCCTCAAATTTCATATTCAAGAGGAAATACATTATAAAGACCACCCACCATTTCCCCAGCATCCAACAGAAAAACCTCTACCGCAGAGGGTAGTTGGTCCAGGAGGTTGGCAGGTGGTTAGGAGGGGCAAATCGGTTGCCCATCAATCTCTGCTCTCCAACATATTACCTCCAAAAACAATATAAACACTACAAACAGGTATCTGCCTCTATCTCTGAAATCAAACAAAGAGGCAGAAGACACCGCAGAGCAGGACACTGCAGCACAGGAGCTAACACAACAAAACTCACCCAAATCAGGAACCAAAACAAAGAAAGCAAAAAGGAAATTCAAAAAACTTCTGATCATAGGAGACTCCATGATTCGGGGAGTTGATACCCATCTCCAACCAGGGTTAATGGTCAAATGTCTCCCTGGTACATCAGCATGGAGAGACACTGACCACATTGCTAAAACTGTTCACAAAGCAGGAGAAAACATTGATGTCCTAGTACACATAGGGACTAATGATCTCGCCAGCCAGTCAGTTGTGGAGACCAAGGAACACCTGACCAGGCTGGGTGACAAACTATCATCTATTTCATCCTGCATCTCCTTCTCTGAGATCCTGCCAGTCTGAGAGAGGGGAGCAGATGGACGGAAGGTCAGAGAAGGGGAGATAGAGGAGCTAAACATGTGGATCAAAGGCTGGTGCCAGGAAAAAGGACACAGATTTGTAGGGAACTGGCAACAGTTCTGGGAACGAAAGTTCTTTAAATTTGATGGACTGCATCTGACTAAGGAGGGAGTCAGTGCATTGGGGCAGAAGTTTGATGTCTTTGCAGAATATTTAAACTAGCAAATGGGGAGAGGGGTGCAGCACCCTATACGTCGAATGGGAAGAACACCCCTCCCACCTCAGCTAGTGGTCAAACAGGGATTCAGCATGTTTGCAGTTCATTTGCATCACCGTAAGAAAAAGGTTTGTCTCCCCATACGATGCACAGGGATAATGCCAAACCTCACCCAACAACTAACACACCAAAATCTGGCCAATGGAAAATCATGTACACAAATGCTCACAGCCTGGGAAATAAGATCCCAGACCTGCAGGCAATAATGTCAGAGGATAAACTGGATATAGTAGCAATTAGTGAGACGTGGTTTACCAGTAACCACACTTGGGAGACTTCAGTACCTGGCTATGTATTGTTCAGAAGAGACCGACATGCAAAAAGGGGGGGAGGAGTGGCCCTGTATGTCAATGAAAATATCAAAGCTACAGAAATTCAGAATATACATAAGGAGCCAGAAGAACTGTGGGTCACCCTGGAAACAGGAAATGGGACAGCCATAAGAACTGGGGTTGTCTACAGGCCCCCAGACCGGGGGAGGACATAGATACATTACTGTTAGAAGATATACAAAACATAACAGCTAAAGGGGAGGTTCTGATAATGGGTGACTTCAACATGCCCGTATACAGATTGGTCAATACCAGCAGGAACATCTGCTAGAACTAGACACATAGTGGATTCCCTGCAGGAGGGCCTCAAACAATTGGTACAGCAACCCACAGAGACAGGGCTATCCTAGATCTAGTACTGACTAACAAAGAAGGGATCACAGATCTCCAGGTAGAAGGGTTACCTGGGGCCAGTGACCATCACATGGTATGGTTCAATTTGGCTACTACATCTAAATCATCCCATTCAAGGCAAAATATGGGACTTCAGAGGAGCTGACTTTGATAAGATGGCCAACAGAGTTAAGCTAGCCCTGGCAAAAAGAAACACAGATGAGGGGTATAGGCAAAGTGGGCAAGCATTAAGGTGCAATACTTGAAGCAACATCCCATTGTGTTAGACAGAAAAGGAAGTGCAAAAGAAGAAGGAAACCACTTTGGTTCTCAAACACAGTAGCAGAAAGGTCAGAGCCAAAGGCTGGCCTTCAGGAAATTTAAGGAACACAGCAGGATGAAGATAGGGAGGGATGCCAAACTGCCCTAAGGAAGCAGGAAGGCGTAAGGCAGGCAAAGTCCCAAACTGAGGAAACACTTGCACAAACAGTAAAAGAAGGTGACAAGACTTTCTATAGATACATTAGTGAAAGGAGAAAGTCCAGAGGGGGTATTGTTAGCTTGATGGGAAAAGGGAGCATGTGAGGAGGAGGATCCTGTAAAGGCATCTATCCTAAATAGATACTTTTGCTCAGTATTTACTGAAGAGAAGGTAGGGCAGGGTCCACAGCTCAGCATCATGGACACAGGGGGGGAGGGAGGTGAGCACTACTCCCTTCACAAAAGAAAGGGTCCTAGACCACCAGCCCAGGAGGAAGAAACAGATAGGAAGCTGATGCTAGCCATCCAAAGGATGGCAGACAAGGGTGAGGTAGTACTGGTTGGAGACTTCAATATACCAGACGTGGACTGGAGCATCCCAGCAGCAGCATCAACTAGGAGCAGATTTATCCTGGACTCCTTCAGGTGCCTTCCTCAAGCAACTGGTCATGGAACCAACTCGGCAGAAGGCAATACTGGACCTTGTGCTCACAAACAGGGACAGTGTGATGGGGGTAACAGTGGGGAGCACCTGGGGAACAGTGACCACCAGTCATTGTGGTTTGAAATCACAGAAGGAGCAGAATCAAACCACACAAAAACAGGTATCCTGGATTTTAGGGGAGTACACTTTGGGAAAATGGGGAGATACTTGAAAGAGGCATTAAGGGGAATGGGACAGGAATCAGGGTTGAGGAACAGTGGGCAGTATTTAAAATGGGGATTATAAGAACAACAGAATTATCATTAAGCAGGTTAGCAAGAGGAAAAGGAAGAGACCATTATGGTTTCCAAAGAGGTAGCAAAGAAAGTGAAAGCCAAAAAGATTGCATTCAGGCAATACAAAAAGACACAGGCAGAAGGGGATAGGGAGAAGTACCAGGAGAAATAAAGGAGGCAGGGGAGTCAGTAAGGAAGCCAAAGCTCAGACAGAAGAACACATTGCAAAATCAGTGGGTAAAGGGACAAAACCTTTACAGGTACATAAGTGAAAAGAAGAAAGACAAAGGGAGGATAGTGAGACTGAAGGGGAGGATGGGAGCCACATGGAGGATGACAACAGTAAAGCTGACATAGTGAACAGGTATATTCTGCTCAGTCTTTACTAAGGAAGAGGGGTAATGGGTCTGAAGGGAGTACAAGGGGTGACAATGGTGCAGAAATGGACACAAGTCCCTTTACGAAAGGGTCCTGAAGGAACTGGAAGTAATAAGAGCTGATAAAGCAATGGGGCCAGATGGGGTGCACCCAGGGTCCTTAAAGAACTAAGAGAGGTGGTGGCTGAACCTCTGGCTATCCTGTTCAGCCAATCACTGGAAACAGGGAGGTACCCAAAGACTGGAGGACAGCAGATGTAGTCCCCTTATACAAAAGTGGGAACAAAGAGGAAGCAGGAACTACAGACCAGTCAGCCTCACCTCAGTAGTGGGAAAGATCATGGAAGCACTACTGAAGGAGAGATTGGTGAACATCTGGTTGTCAATGGACTACAGGACCCAAGGCAGCATGGTTTCATCAGGGAGGTCATGTCAGACCAAGCTCATTGAATTTTTGACTGGGTGACTGGGAGGTGGATCGGGGGGCAGTGGACATGGTCTATCTGGACTTCAGCAAGGCCTTTGACACTGTGCCACATAGAAGACTATTACACAAACTGGGGAATATGGGTGTGGGCAGGACAGTAGTGTGGTGGGTAGGTAACTGGCTGGGTGGCAGGACACAGAGGGTGGTGGTAAATGGCTGTCACTCCACAGAGGGAAGAGTGACCAGTGGGGTACCACAGGGATCAGTGCTGGGACCGGTCCTATTCAACATCTTCATCAGTGACACTGCACAGGATCTAGAAGGCAGAATTTCACTGTTCGCTGATGACACAAAGCTCTGTAACAGAGTAGACACACCAGAGGGTGTAGACAGAATGAGAAGGACCTGCAGAAACTTGAAGAATGGTCAAGGGTTTGGCAGTTGAAATTCAATGCAAAGAAGTGCAAGATAATGCATATGGGGCACAAAAACCCTGGCACAATATATCAGTTGGGGGTGAGGATATAGCATGCACCAAGCAAGAAAGGGATCTTGGGGTTGTCATCTCTGATGACCTCAAGGTAGGAAACAGTGTGACAAGGCATCAGGTAAAGCAAATAGGATGCTGGGTTGTATAGGCAGGGCATCACCAGCAGGAAAGGAGGTCATAATTCCGCTATACAAGACTCTAGTGAGGCCCCACCTGGAGTACAGTGTACAGTTCTGGAGACCATACCTACGTAGGACATAGACAGGGTAGAGAAGGTTCAGAGGAGGGCAACAAGATGGTGCATGGGTTGCATCACAAGTCCTATGAAGACAGGTTGAAGGAACTGAACATGTACTCCCTGGAGGAGAGGAGGGAGAGGGATATGATAGAGACATACAAGTATCTTACAGGGAGGAACAGGGTGCAGGAAAACACTATTTTTAAGCGAAAAGATGTTTCAGGACTAGAGGGCATGGGATGAAGTTGGAGGGAGGACGTTTCAGAGGAAACATGAGAAAGAATTTCTTCACAGAACGGGTGGTGGACAAGTGGAACACCCTGCCAGAGGAAGTGGTGGGGGCTGAAACAATCACGGGATTTAAGAATGCATGGGATAGACATAAAGGAATTCTAGAGGTCAGGGGTAAGGGGAAATAGACTTCTAGGAAAACAAATTGAACTTACAAGCTCAAATGGGCAGACTAGTTTGGGCCATAGGCCCTTATCTGCCGACACTGTCTATGTATCTATGTATCTATGTAAGAGCTTGCTAAGCTCAGGGTGGATAAGACAATGGGACCTGATGGCATACATCCCAGGGTACTTAAGGAGCTAAAGGTGGAACTAGCAGAGCCATTAGAAGAACTGTTTAGTGAGTCTCTGAGCACAGGAGAGGTCCCAGAAGACTGGAGAAGGGCTCATGTGATTCCGCTCCACAACAGTGGTAGCAGGGAGGAGGTGGGAAACTACAGACCAGTCAGTCTTACCTCAGTAGTGGGCAAGATTATGGAGGCACTCCTTAAGGAAAGGATAGTGCAACACCTGGAATCCATAAGGGCACAGGATTCAAGACAGCATGGGTTTACAAAAGAAAGGTCCTGTCAAACTAATCTCATAGATTTCTTTGACTGGGTAACCAGAGTGGTGGACCAAGGGGGAGCAGTTGATGTCGCCAACCTTGACTTCAGCAAAGCTTTCGACACTGTTCCACATAGAAGATTGATAAGTAAGCTGGGTAGGCTCGGGGTGGGTCAGAAGTTGGTCAACTGGGTGGCAAACTAGTTGACGGGCAGAAAACAGAGTGTGGTGGTAAATGGTATACAGTCAGAAGAGATGCAAGTCACAAGTGGGGTACCTCAGGGATCAGTCCTGGTGCCAGTCCTCCTCAACATCTTCATTAGTGACCTTGCAGATGGACTAGAGGATAAGTCTTGTCTGTTTGCAGATGACACCAAGATCTGCAACTGAGCAGATGATCCAGATGGGGTGGGCAGAATGAGAAGAGATCTGGATAAAGTGACAAAATGGTCAGAAGAGTGGCAACTGTGATTTAATGCAAAGAAGTGCAAAATCATGTACATAGGGAAGAGAAACCCTGAAGCCACCTATAGGCTGGGAGGGGAGTTGCTAGCAGTCACAAAGGAAGAAAAAGACTTGGGTATCATCATCACTGATGACCTGAAATCATCCAAGCAGACCTCTAAAGCAGTAGGTAAGGCTAGGGGGGTGTTAGGGTGTATTAGTAGGGATATCACAAGTCGTAAGAGGGAGGTAATAATCCCTCTTTACAAGACACTGGTTAGGCCCCATCTGGAGTACTGCATGCAGTATTGGAGGTCACACCTTCACAAGGACATTAACCAAATTGAGGCAGTCCAGAGAAGGGCAACTAAAATGGTGCAGGACTGCATCAGAAGACATATGAGGACAGATTAACAGAGCTCAATATGTATACCCTTGAGCAAAGGAGGGAGAGAGGTGATATGATCGAGGCATTCAAGCACCTTAAGGGCATTAACAAGCTGAAAGAGTCTAGCATGTTTAAATATAAGAAAAATAGCAGGACAAGAGGACACAGCTTGAGATTAGAGGGGGGCCGATTAAGGAGGAATGTGAGGAAATTCTTTTTCACAGAAAGGGTGGTGGATGCATAGGATGGCTTACCACAAGAAGTGGTGGCTATGAATACAGTGCAGAGCTTCAAACAGGCATGGGATAGGCATAAGGGAGAAATACAAATGACTATGAATAGATAGGCCACTGACAGAGCAAAGGCCGATGGCACATTTATAAGGTAGAAAAACAAATGGGCAGACTGGATGGGCCTTGCAGTCCTTATCTGCCGTCAACTTCTATGTTTCTGTGTTTCTATTTAGACACTCGAGACAAATCATGGGAGAAAAGAAGTAATCTCTATTGTGATTAATGCACAACTAACACATAATTCATAAAGAACAGTGTTAGAGGCAGTGACACACAGTGCAGTACCATGTGGCTGTGGCTGTGGCAGTACTACTAACCTGTAGCTTCCCTGAAATATTTATTCTGGTACATGAGAATAATTTCAGAAAAGATAGTGAGAAACAGAAAGAAAGGAAAGGTGCAATGTATAGAAACTGGAAACAGAGCATCATGAAAGAAAATATAGATAGAAAATATTTTTTAAAGATAGCACCAAAGCAGATTGTAAAGAAATACAGACAAGTGGAACAGTAAAGAAATGAACATTCAATTTTTTCAGCATTTTTTTACATTTTTTATAGGAAACAGAATAAGAAAGTGTAGCACAAACTCACAAAAAAGGATAGAAGTTATATAGAAAAGTAAAGGCATGAGTTTTGTTTTTTTAAAACATCACTGGCCCTGGACCAGCCCAGTGGTGTAGAGGACTGAGGCATCCATGCCTTACCTCCTGCCATGCCGGTGACCCATGTTCATGGTGTGAGTGGGCTGCTAGGGGTTGGCTGGGGATGGAGAGCATTGAGTATCTGCAGGACTGCTCGCCTCTCTCAGGGAGGGGTGGGATGGTGTCCGCTGCTTGACTGACCCCTGGCAGTGGCTGGGAGCTGGTGCAATGGACCCACAATGTAGAGGGAAAATGCGCGGAAGATGCCCGGTGTACCGCAAGTGGAAGCGCATACAGCTTGGCCATTGGCATCATTGCACACCTTATCTCTGCACTCAGGGATGGGCAGAAACAGGAAAAAGGAACCCTGAATTGTGGGATGATGCTGACCTCCCACAGGTGCCACACCTGGCTAGCTGACACCTTGTGAGCAGAGGTGAATTCAGTGGATGTCAGGGTGATGGGGCTGGGGAAACCAGGGGAAGGGGGCTGGTCATGAGAGAAAGAAATCAACCAAAAAAAAATCACTGGCCTTGGCCCCAGAAGTGCCAGCACCACCACCCATGCTGCCCCAGTGCTCATTCACCATCCTTTCTAATAGCTGTTATTAGTTGGCCAGGATTCTTGTCATCATCTCCTCCATAGCAGTGACCCTATGTTGGAGGTCCCCCATTCCCTCCCTCAAAGTTGCCAGCTCCACCCTGATGCTAGCTGGTGTGGTTCTGAGTGCTGCTGCTGCTTCTGTTGCCAATGCTGGGACATGTGGTGCAGTCCCTTCAATGGGGTTTGCCTGCTGTACCTCTCGCATACTGCCAATGCTGACTTTGTGGCACCTCTGCAGGCACAGAGGAGGGACCACCACCACTCACCACCTCTTTCTGATGGGTCTCCCACTGTTTACCATGATGAATTTTCAGGTGGGTTCTTGGGCCACTTGTGCCCAAGTGTGTACATTTTTTCCCCGTCTTACAGATCTTACATGTGACAATGCTGTCTCACTTTCATCACTGTCAAAGAACTCCCAAACAAGGGAGGATCTGACTGGGTAGTGGCACTTGCCACTACAAGCTAGTGGCGGAGGAACAGAGGATGATGGGCAGGGCTCCTCTGCTTAAGGGGGGTGAGCTGGTCGAAGTGGTGGTTCCACAGGGGGGTGCATGTCAGGTTCTGACTGCTGACCCTCACTGGGAACTGGGGGACTTGGGGCTGCCATTGCTGTTGCTGCTGCTGTTCCTGTTGCCGGTCAGGGGTATGCTGGCCAGCACTCCCCTGAGGACACTGTTGCTGCTTCTCCTGCTGCTGGAGGGAATGCTGAGGAGGTGCTTGGGGGGGGGCAAAGCAGCTGTATGGTGCCACCATGGGTGCAAACCCGTCCTGTCTCCATCACTGCTATCATTGTGACCTCACCAAACAAAGAAAAAAAGAGATTGAAAGAAGAAGACAGGAAAAATTATAGACTAAAGGAGAAAATGAAACTGCCTAAAATGTACAAAAAAAAAAAAAGCTTAACTAGAACAGAACTATACACAACAACTAAATCAATAAAGCAGGAAAGAAAAAACAGTCAAAAATGCACTTTGATTCTCTCTCTAATAAAATGCTTTGTTGCAGATAGTCTCCATCTCTCTCTTACTGACTAGCAATGCAAAAGTGAAAGTAAGGCAGTCACCGCAGAAGCTGAAACATGTGACCTTGAGACAAGTTGTTTACCACTCCAGAAGCCTCATTTTCAAAAACCTTGTCTTAGACACCCCAAAAGCAAAGTTAACAGCCACGTTACAAGGTGAAGTTAACTGCAAATTTTAAAGGTATCGGTATAACTTCGCGGATTGCTCCACAGAAGTGAAGTTGGTAACGTCACCTGAAAATTGCCGACAAATTAAAACTTCAGAACATCTCTACTCATGATGCTTTGGGAAGCTTTAAAAACAACAGACCCTACATTTTAGTTCAACTGGCAGCAACACAAACTGTTAAAACACTGAAGGAAGCAGGTTCCACTCCTGCTGCTTCCTCCAAAACAAACATATGCTGTAAAACATAGAAACATAGAAGCTGACAGCAGATAAGGACTGCAAGGCCCATCCAATCTGCCCATTTCTTTTTCTACCTTATGAATGTGCCATAGGCCTTTGTTCTGTCAATGGCCTATCTATTCATACTCATCTGTATTGTTCCCTTATGCCTATCCCTGCACTGTATTCATATCCACTACTTCCTGAGGTATGCCGTTCCATGCATCCACCACCCTTTCTGTGAAAAAGAACTTCCTCACATTATCCTTTAATAGGCCTTCTTTTAATCTCACACTGTGTCCTCTTGTCCTGCTATTTTTCTTATATTGAAACATGTTGGACTCTTTCACCTTGTTGATGCCTTTAAGGTGTTTGAATGTTTCAATTAAATCACCTTTCTCCCTCCTTTGCTCTAGGGTATACATATTGAGTTCAGTTAATCTGTACTCATATGTTTTCTGATGCAATCCCTGCACCACTTTGGTTGCCCTTCTCTGGACTGCCTCAGTTTGGTTAATGTCTTTGTGAAGGTGTGGCCTCCAGTACTGCATGCAGTACTCCAAATGGGGCCTAACCAGTGTCTTGTAAAGAGGGATTATTACCTCCCTCTTCCAACTTGTGATACCCCTACTAATGCACCTCAACATCTCTCTAGCCTTACCTACTGCTTTAGAGGTCTGCTTGGATGATTTCAGGTCATCGGTGATGAGGACGCCCAAGTCTCTTTCTTCCCTTGTGACTGCCAGCAACTCCCCTGCCAGCCTGTAGGTGGTTTCAGGGATTCTCTTCCCTATGTGCATGATCTTGCACTTCTTTGCGTTAAACCCCAGTTGCCACTCTTCCGACCATTTTGCTAGTTTATCCATATCTCTTCTTATTCTGCCCACCCCATCTGGATCATCTACTCTGTTGCAGATCTTGGTGTCATCTGCAAACAGACAAACCTTACCCTCCAGTCCATCTCCAATGTCACTGACAAAGATATTGAAGAGGACTGGCCCAAGGACTGATCCCTCAGGTACCCCACTTGTGACTTGCATCTCTTCTGACTGTATACCATTTACCACCACTCTCTGTTTTCTGCCCATCAACCAGTTTGCCACCCAGTTGACCAATGTCTGACCCACCCCAAGCCTACCCAGCTTATTAATCAATCTTCTATGTGGAACAGTATCAAAAGCTTTGCTGAAGTCAAGGTAGGCAACATCAACTGCTCCCCCTTGGTCCACCACTTTGGTTACCCAGTCAAAAAAATCTATGAGATTAGTTTGACAGGACCTTCCTTTTGTGAACCCTTGGATCCTGTCTTGGATCCTGTGCTCCTATGGATTCCAGGTGTTGCACTATCCTTTCCTTAAGGAGCATCTCCATAACCTTGCCCACTACCGAGGTAAGACCGACTGGTCTGTAGTTCCCTGCCTCCTCCCAGCTACCACTTTTGTGGAGCGGAATCGCATGAGCCCTTCTCCAGTCTTCTGGGACCTCTCCTGTGCTCAGAGATTCACTAAACAGTTCAGATAATGGCTCTACTAGTTCCACCCTTAGCTCCTTTAGTACCCTGGGATGTATGTCATCAGGTCCCATTGCCTTGTCCACCCTGAGGTTGTCAAGCACTTGTAGGACCCTTTCTTTTGTGAAGGGACTAGTGCACACCTCCCTCCCCCCAGTGTCCATGGTGCAGAGCTGTGGACCCTTCCCTACCTTCTCTTCAGTACAGTGCCTTCAGAAAGTATTCACCCCCCTTGGATTTTGTCAGATTTTGTTGTGTTACTACCAGAAATTTTAATGCACTGAAATGATTTTTCCCCCTTGATTCACACAGCATACTCAACAATTTAAAGGGCAAATATTTTTATTGCGTAACAAAAATTTATGAAACATTAAAAACTGAAATATCTTGTTTACTTAAGTATTCACCCCCCTGAGTCAATACTTTGTAGAAGTGTCTTTGGCAGCAATTACAGCTTTGAGTCTTCTTGGGTATGTCTGTATCAGCTTTGCACATCTGGATTTGGGAATTTTTGCCCATTCTTCCTTGCAGATTTGCTCAAGCTCTGTCAAGTTGAATGGGGAGCATCGGTGAACCACAATCTTTAAGTCTTTCCACAGATTCTCAATGGGATTCAAGTCTGGGCTTTGGCTGGGCCACTCAAGGACATTCACCTTCTTGTTCTAAAGCCACTCCAGTGTTGCTTTGGCTGTATGCTTGGGGTCGTTGTCCTGTTGGAATGTAAATCTTCATTCGAGTCCAAGGTCTATTGCAGACTGATGCAGGTTCTCTTCAAGGATGTGCCTGTATTTGGCTCCATTCATTGTTCCCTCTATCCTGACAAGTGCCCCAGTTCCTGCCACTGAAAAGCATCCCCATAACATGATGCTGCCACCACCATGCTTCATGGTAGGGATGGTGTTACACGGGTGATGAGCTGTGTTCAGTTTGTGCCAGGCATAGCACTTTGCATTCAGGCCAAAGAGTTCAATTTTCATTTCATCAGACCAGGGAATCTTTTGCCACATGGTCTCAGAGTCTGCCATGTGCCTTCTTGCAAACTCCAGGCATGCTATTATGTGGCCTTTTTTCAGGAGTGGCTTCCATCTAGCCACTCTCCCATAGAGGCTACATCTGTGAAGTGCTGCTGAGATTGTTGTCCTCTGGACAGGTTCTCCCATCTCAGCCATGGAACTCTGCAGTTCTGTCAGGGTGGTCACTGTGTTCTTGGTCACTTCCCTGACCAAGGTCCTTCTTGCCCGGTTGCTCAGTTTGGGAGGACGTCCTGCTCTAAGAAGAATCTGGGTGGTTCCGTAATCTTTCCATTTCCTAATGATGGACTTGACTGTGCTCCTGGGAACTTTCAACACCCTAGAAATGTTTTATACCCTCCCAGATCTATGCCTCTTCACAATTCTATCACAGAGTTCTACGGACAGCTCCTTGGTCTTCATGGTAGAGTTTCTGCTCTGACATGCACTGTCAACAGTGGGACCTTATATAGACAGGTGTATTTCCTCTGAAATCATATCAACCATTTGAACTGACCACAGGTGGACTCCATTCAAGTTTTAGAGTGATTTCACAAGGAAATTTGATTCACCTGAGCTCAATTTGGAGTGTCATAGCAAAGAGGGTGAATACTTATCAAATCAAGACATTTCAGGTTTTTATTTTAAATTACATGTACAAAAATTTCCAGAAGTTTCTTTCCACTTTGATATTAGACAGTAATTTGTGTAGATACGTGACAAAGAAATCTCATATAAATGTATTTTAATTTGAGTTTGCAACATCACAAAATGTGACAAAATTCAAGGGGGGGCGAATACTTTTTGAAGGCACTGTAAATACTGAGCAGAAGTATCTATTTAGGGTAGATGCTTTTACATGGTCCTCCTCCTCACACGCCCCCTTATCCCCTTTGATCTTAGCAATACCCCCTCTGGACTTTTTCCTTTTACTAATGTATCTATAGAAAGTCTTGTCGCCTTCTTTTACTGTTCATGCTAGTGTTTCCTCAATTTGGGCCTTTGTCTGCCTTACTGCCTTCCCTGCTTCCCTTAGGGCAGTTTGGTATGCCTCCCTATCTTCATCCTGCTTCGTTCCCTTATATTTCCTGAAGGCCAGCCTTTTGGCTCTGACCTTTTCTGCTACTGTGTTTGAGAACCAAAGTGGTTTCCTTCTTCTTTTGTGCTTCCTTTTCTCACTAACACAATGAGATGTTGCTTCAAGTATTGCATCTTTAATGCTTGCCTGCTTTGCCTGTACCCCCTCATCTGTATTTCTTTTTGCCAGGGCTAGCTTAACTCTGTTGGCCATCTTATCAAAGTCAGCTTCTCTGAAGTCCCATATTTTTGTCTTGGAATGGGATGATTTTGTTGTAGTGGTCAAATTGAACCATACCATGTGATGGTCACTGGCCCCCAGGTGACCTTCTATCTGGAGATCTGTGATCCTTTCCCTGTTAGTCAGTACTAGATCTAGGATAGCCCTATCTCTTGTGGGTTGTTGTACCAATTGTGTGAGGCCCTCCCCCTGCAGGGAATCCACCATGTGCCTAGTTCTAGCAGATGTCCCTGCTGGTGTTGATCAATCTGTATCTGGCATGTTGAAGTCTCCCATTATCAGAACCTCCTCTTTAGCTGTCATGTTTTGTATATCTTCTAACAGTAACATGTCTATGTCCTCTCCCTGGTCTGGAGGCCTGTGCACAACCCCAGTTCGTATGGCTGTCCCATTTCCTGTTTCCAGGGTGATCCACAGTTCTTCTGGCTCCTTATGTGTATTCTGAATTTCAGTAATTTTTATATTTTCATTGACATAAAGGGTCACTCTACCCCCCCCCTTTTTGCACCTCTGTCTCTTCTGAACAGTACATAGCCAGGTACTGAAGTCTCCCAAGTGTGGTTACTGGTAAACCATGTCTTGCTAATGGCTACTATGTCCAGTTTAGTCTCTGTCATTATTGCCTGCAGGTCTGGGATCTCATTTCCCAGACTGCAAGCATTTGTGTACATGATTTTCCATTGGTCAGATTTTGGTGTGTTAGTTGTTGGGCGAGGTCTGGCGTGTCCCCTGTGCATCGTATGGGGAGCAGGACCTTTTTCTTTATCTGGTGATGCAAATTAACTAAAAACATGCTGAACTACTGTTTCACCACTAGCTGAGGGGGCAGGGGTGTTCTTCTCATTCGACATTTTGGGTGCTGTACCCTTCTCCCCATTAGCTAGTTTAAATATTCTGCAAAGACGTCAAACTTCTGCCCCAATGCACTGACTCCCTCCTTAGTCAGATGCAGTCCATCAAATTTAAAGAACTTTCACTCCCAAAACTGTTGCCAGTTCCCTACAAATTTGTGTTCTTTTTCCTGGCACCAGCCCTTGAGCCACATGTTTAGCTCCCCTATCTCCCCTTCTCTGACCTTCCATCCATCTGTCCCCCTCTCCCAGACTGGCAGGATCTCAGAGAAGGAGAAGCCAGATGAAATGGGTGATAGTTTGTCCCCCAGCCTGGTCAGGTGTTCCTTGGTCTCCACAACTGACCGTCTGGTGAGATTGTTAGTCCCTATGTGTACCAGGACATCAAAGTTTTCTCCTGCTGCCTGAGCAATTTTAGCAATGCAGTCAGTGTCTCTCCACGCTGATGTACCTGGGAGACATCTGACCATTACCCCTGGCTGGAGATAGGTATCAACTCCCCAAATCATGGAGTCACCTATGATCAGAAGTTTTTTGGATTTCCTTTTTGCTTTTTTTGTTTTGGTTCCTGTTTTGGGCATGTTTTGTTGTGCTAGATCCTGTGCTGCAGTGTCCTGCTCTGCAGTGTCCTCTGCCTCTTTGTTTGATTTCAGAGATAGAGGCAGATACCTGTTTGTAGTTTTTATATGGTTTGTGGAGGTGATATGTTGGAGAGCACTGAGTGATGGGGCAACCGATTTGCCCCTCCTAACCACCTGCCAACCTCCCGGACCAACTACACACTGCGTTTGAGGTGCATCTGTTGGATGTTGGGGAAATGGCAGTCGGTTCTTACAATATATTTCCTTTTGAATATGCAATTTGAGGCACGCAATCTCTGCCCATGCTGCCTGGAGCTGAGCCCTTAGATCTCCAATGGTCCAGCATGTACAACAGTGTCCTAAATCCTGTAAAACTGCCCTTCTGAAAAGTGTTCCACAGTACCTGCAGTTAATGATATCCATTCCAGGTAAGTTGCTAGGTTTATAACCTGGTCAGAGTAATTAGAAGGAAAAAATGAAAGCAAAAGTTTGATTATGTGTTTTGTTTGTTTTTGTATAACTTGTTATAACAAGTTAAATTACTAATGTCCCTGTAAATGAGGTCACTGTGTGGATACCACTCTGATCCACCCCTCCCTGCTTTGCTATAGGACATGTCATGACTGTGCTAAACTATAAAAGGAGTGTAGTGTGGGGTGGATGGGGTGGGTGGCTGGGCCCTTCCCCTGCTGAAAAAGAAGAACCACTGATGAAAGAAACAAGGAGGTAAGAGCAGAAACAATCAGCCAGTAACCAATGCAGTAGCCCTGAAAGCTTATCCTAATGACAGATAAAACTGTGAAACCTGTAAAGCACCACCTGTAATAATTTCACAGAAGATATACCCTGTAAGAAACACTTTGCTACAGAGAAAAATTAAGCAGTAACAGAAGATATACCTTGCAAAAGACAATTTGAATCAGAAGATTACAGCAGTAATCTGTAAGCACACACCTGTAGGCACACCCTATAATAATGCAGCAGAATGTATACCCAGCAACAACAATTTGAATCAGAGAAAAATATAGCAATAAAATGTTAGCAACAAACAGTAACAATCCCTGTGAGTACAAAATAAAAATAACAACACACGGTAAACCTGCCTAGCCAAAAGAAGTCTCAATCCTTATTGTTGCTCTGGTAAGGTTATTTGCTCTGTCTTTTCAAGCAACCTAGAAGAAAAGAGCTCAGGTGAAGCTAGGTGCCTTGGCCAGCAAACCTAGTCTTCCACCTCCCCAGCAAACCTAGTCTTCCACCTCCACCTAAAATATAAACATTACTGCGGAATCGATAGACCCCTCTCTTTTATAAGCTACAATAATTTTAATCCCCAAACCTGATAAACCCTTAACAGATCCAGCCAGTTACTATCCAATTTCGCTTTTAAATTATGATATCAAAATTTTATCCAAAATTCTATCGCTCAGAATTAAAAAGATTTGGCTGCACCTGCTGAGTCCGGAACAGACTGGTTTTGTCCGGGGTAGATCATCAGCCGACCATTTGAGAACTTTGTCCCATGTCTTCCAAGCGACCCACACTTCACAAGATCCCATGGCCCTAGTTGCTCTCGATGCCAAAAAAGCCTTTGACAGGGTGAACTGGGAATTTTTGTGGGCCACTCTGAAGAGAATGGGCTTCCCTGACTCCTTTATCCATAAGATCATGGCGATCTACAAGTCCCCTTCGGCAAAAGTTTATTGTAATGGGTTTTGTTCCTCCCGATTTCCTTTATGTGCTGGCACATGTCAAGGATGTCCCCTTTCCCCTTACCTCTTCATCCTATACCTAGAACCTCTACTCATTAGCATCAAAAATTCACCACGAGTTACAGGTTGTACCATTTCTCAATTTCCCCTGACCGTATCGGCTTTTGCTGATGATATTCTGCTGCACCTTACCAATCCTGAGTCATCCTTAACACAAGTATTACAAATCATTGACCGGTTTGGCCAGTTATCTAACTACAGGTTGAATGTCTCTAAATCAGTTATTTTTCCGCTAAATTCTTCGACCTTCCAATCAGGCTTCACACGGTTTGGTATGAAATGGTCCCCAGTCTCATTTAAATACTTGGGTATCCATGTGGCTCGGGAGGTGGAAACAGTCAAGAAACTTAATTTGGATGACGTATTGATGAAAATTCAGAGGGACCTGGACCGATGGCAAAAATTGCCAATATCCATATGGGGGCGAATCAACATCATCAAAATGAATATCCTACCCCGATTATTCTACCCCCTAAATCTCCTTAGTATTTGGCTTCCCAGGCAATACTTCAGTCAAGTTAATTCTCTGCTATCCAAGTTTATTTGGAATGGGAAACAACCTCATCACGCCTTTCTTAAACTTAGTACACCTAGAGATAAAGGGGGTCTTCGTTTACCTAATTTCTTACTATATTACTGGACTAGTCATCTATACAGAGTAGGTAAGTGGTCCACCATACAGTCTAACTTGCCTCAACCAATTTGGCTACAGCTAGAGCTAAGTCTATTAGATCAGTTCAACCTACGCCCCCCCCGTATCTTTTGGCACCCCCTCTCCACGCTGCCCCCAGCCATTCGAGACTCCACTATTGGTCTCTCTATCAAAACCCTTTTTCAATGCTGGAATTTTTTCAACATATCACAGACCAAGGATCCAGTACAACCTCTCATGCTAAATCCCAATATTAAAATTGGAGGTAGTTGGCTAACCTCTGAATGGCTCCCACAAATACACAATCTACGGGTGGAGCCTCTGTATGAGCAAGGTTCACTTCTCTTGTCGGATAGAATCTTAACTTCCTTCAACATCCCCCAGAAACATATCTTTAAAGTTTTTCAATTGAGACACCTCATTCACAAAATTTTCGGGCCTGTCTCCTTTCCTTCCAAAATAAGGCCATTTTTGGAGAAAGTACAGAATGCGGCTGGTAATCCCAAAGGAATATCCATCATATACAACAAACTGCTAGGCAACCTTTTTCATAACTCCCTGGAGGGGTCCGCAATCTGGTCACTCCCTAACTTGAGCTCCCTCCTATCATGGAAATCAATTTGGAAGGACGTGTACTGCTACTTATCCCAAGATAACCATAGATTGATCCAATATTATATTTTAAACAATCTCTACTATACTCCAGTTAAGTTGTCCAAATTTGGTAAGCTTAAGTCGAGTATATGTTCAAGATGCGGAGCCGCTGAAGGGAATCTGCTGCATATCCTCTGGGATTGCAATAGAGTGGCACCATTATGGAATACAATTTGAGATAGCTTGGATCCACTTTTGGGGCTCAAGGAGCTCTTCACCCTAGAAGTTTGTATCTTGGGAGTTTACTCTAACATTGTGGTGAAGGAACACAGGTACCACATGGCTCTAATCTCAATAGTTGTCAAAAAGCTGGTCCTTAGACACTGGTTGGACCAGGATCCTATCACCTACCAGGAATGGCTCAAGGAGATGTCCCACTGTTTTAATACCAAGAAATCTATAGCTGGTTCCAGACATAATCTGGCATCTTTTAATCAGAAGTGGGGCAAATTATATGCGCTCTATCTAAATTAACCCGGATGGGTGTAGTCCCTTACATATTCCCTGTTGCACTGTCTATCTCCAGTGTACCCAGGCTCCTAGCCTTTGTCTTCCTTTCTAGTGATCCTGCATTTCCTGTAGTTATGAAACTCTCCGAGGCGATGGGGGGTGGGGTGGGAGGGGTGGGAGGGCTTGGTTGTTGTTGTTATTTTTATTGTTCCTGCCTAACTCAGTGTGATTGTATGCATTTTCTAGGGTTATATTCTTGTTATGCCTATGTATGATCAGATAATCTTCACTACTTGTATTTTGTTTTCTTTACATATAAAACTCAATAAACTTAAATTTAAAAAAAATAAAATATAAACATTCCTGCTCTGAAGAAAGGACAGACTTCATATATATATATCTGTGTGTGTGTGTGTATATATATATATATATATATATATATATATATATGTGTATATGTATATATTTAGATTATATATATATATATTCATTGAAAAAAAACTTAATTAATGTATCAGTTAGGATTGTTAGTAAAGTGGCAAAAGCAGGACAATGTGGTGTTAGGGTTTCAATCTAACACCCCACCCCACACTCTGCCGACACTGACAGGCATTGGGGGGATGCCTTGGGGTCGTCATCCCTAACACTCACCCCATTCCATAAGTAAATAAGCTGAGATGGGTACAGTATATGAGAATGGGGTGAGCATTAGGGCTCATGACCCCAAGGCACTCCCCTGACACCTGTCAGTGTCTGCAGGGTGGGGGTGGGGTGTTAGGGTTGGGAAACCCAATACCACATTTCACTGCTTTAGTTGCTTTAATAACAACTCTCACTTCCTAACTTTTTCAGATAGTATAATCATATCCTTATTTGTCTCTGGGTCCTACGCTTCCATCCTTCCATAGATATGGATATGTATGTAGTTATGGAAGCGCAGGGCCCTCTAGGCCCTGGGCTTCCATTCATATGACAACAGTGACCAAATTGTTGGCATGGCCATCTTATTACCCCACTTTATGTACCCCAGTACAGAAAATGTTTGAATCCATGCCAAAACATAATTCTGTGCAACTGCAACACCATTCTGCACCACATGTGCAAAAACACATTTTGGGTAGGATTTGAAAAATGACAACTGTGGCATACATGAGGTCAGGTAATAAGAAGGCTATGTTGAAAATCTGGGATCAAAATATTTAAAATTTTCGAAGTTATGAGCGGGCATACCAAAATTACAATGAACGGTCATAACTTTGTTATTTTGTCATATTTTGACCACAAATTTTGAACTCCATGGCAAAATGCCATTCTGTGCCACAGGTGTGAAAAATCTTTACAGGTAGGATCTGAAAAATGAGAGCTCTACTGTCCATGAGGTGGTGTGAAAAAATGGCTGTGCTGAATACTCTGAGTCAAAATATTAAAAATTGCCAAAGTTATGCATGTGTGTAGAAACATTTCTATGCACACTCATAACGCAACCATTTTTAGGAATTTTTTCACCAAATTTTCAACTTGGCCTTTTCTGGTACCCAACCTCATGAACATTGGCATTGTTTTTTGTTAATCGGTCCCGAATGGTGATTTCACACAGTGACCATGATTTCCAGGCCTGATTAAAGAAATGACAGTGACAGTGTTCATGAGGTGAAATTTGGTGAAATGATACCTAAAAATGGCAAAGTTATGAACATAAGTTCAAAACACCATTGAAGTACAGTATACAGCACTTACCTTAATTTCTCAGTTTGCAGTTCAGCTTTACAGAGTACAGACATGTTCCGGTCCACAGAAGATGACAGCAGATGACCTCCGAAGGTAAGTATAGGGTAAGCTTGTGTGTGTGAGGTTGTGGGTGCTCAGTGGGAGGGTCAGGATGTGGGAGGGGATGACGAGGGACAGTTTTCTTTTTTCCAGGTTTAAAAAGGAAAAAAGACATCGGGGGACTGTTTTTCCTTTTACAGGATTCAAAGAAAAAAATTTGGGACACTGGGAGTGGGCTCTCCAATGTCCTACAGTACTGAGAGGGTGTAAATGTGGACATGTGGATTGAGTCCACCGATGTCAGCTACTAAGTGAAACAACAGGCTGCGGTTGGGTTAGTTAGTGGCAATCAGCCAATGTCCAGCGTCGACGAACAAGGTTAATTTTTTTTGAAGTTAAATATTTTTTTGGTTTGAACAAACACAACGTATGACTTACAAAACATTGGGTACATCAGATACAAGACAAACTGTATACTGTATATATAGTACATAAAGTGTATTTGCATGCAGATTACCTAAGTTTCTGTTATTCCCATTAACCTGAAATTTATCCTTTTATTTTCTCTTCTTATAGCTTGGCCTCCTTCCCCTTGGATGTCATAAAAACATCAAAAATACTTGATTTAGGTAAACACCAACAGGTGTTTACCTAATTGAGAGCTGAGGAATCAGATTCTGGGGTACGGGGCCCCAAAAATGCCCCATAACAATTTTATTTTTTCTGAGAATGTACGTGCCACAAATTGTGGCAACTGTTTCATGAGACACCTTTCTTTGTTTTCACGAAACATTGGGATTTTGCCTTAATCTGCGGCACAAACCCCCTTGTTTTGTGAAACAATTGCCTCAATTTGTGGCATAAATATGTCTGCAGACACATTTTACATATTTCTGGGCAATTTGGGGGCAAACAGACTCCAGAATCTGATTCCTTGGTCCCCAAATAGGTAAACACAACTGTTCGTGTTTATCAGATGCAAGTTATTTTGAGATATTTAATTTGTTTTGCCTAGCTGAGTGAAAACAAGATGGCAGAATCTCAACACTACATTCTGTATTTGTGACACCAAATACCACCTTTGCAGCAACAAAACAGTTGTTTCACACAGCACATCTAATTTTTCCTCTACGAAATAATGGGAACATTTAAATTTTAATAACTTTTGAACAAATTAATATGTTTTCACCAAACCTTAAAAAGACACATCTGCAAACCAAGCTTGATATACCCTACAAATTTCAAAGCAAATGTCCCAGCCATTTCTGAGAAATGACGTAACAAAGAATTTGCATAAAAATGGCAATTTTCAAATTTTTTGACAATCCATATCTCTGCATCTGTACATCTGACCAGAACAAAACCTGCCACAGCAAGAGATCTTTGGTCCTCAATGGCGCTTTCAAAATTTCATGTGAATTGGTGAAGCAGTTGCAAAGTTTTAAAGTGCAGAATTTGGGGTTTAACATACAAGTGACTGTTGAGCCCTAACTATAGTAGCCCTACAGTGTCACTATTATACATGCATATATATATATATATATATATATATATATATATATACAGTATATATACAGCAATATTTCATATATATGAACAAAAATAAAGTTATAAAAAAGTAAAAAGTTATAAAAATATGGTGACCAGTCATAGTTACATATACTGTATATAATACTCATTCACATTTATACTGAGACACAGAGCAATTACACAAGTAATTTAAAAGCTTAAGTAGTACACTGCTAAGATAAAGGGATTGTCCCTGTTAAGACAGTCATGTTACCATAATTCAAAGCTAATTCTTCATTTCATCTTAATTTTACAAACTAGCACATGTGAATTTATATTTGTTAATAAAAACTTTTTGAAGGCAGAACACTTTTCTTAAAAAAAAACTGGCTGTGTCACATCCTCCTCCTCCCTAAGGATTCACATACTTATATACACTGAAAGGAAACAAGTTATTTAAATCAGATGAAGATCAGAGTTTTGAGTCTAGAGTGGTAAAAAATCATACCTGATGCTACAAATGGTTCTCTGATGGACATGTTATATTGTGCACAGTAGTTATATGGTCTTGGTCATGCACTGCAACAGCCTTTCATAATTTCTCTGCCATTTTAAAATAAAAAGAATATCACTCCCCTTTGGTAACTGGGTATAGCCCACTAGGCACAAGTGCCTGTTTTCAGGGGTGACCCAGGAGCACTGGAGAAGTTTAGTGATTTGTTCAGAGTCCCACAGTATGCAAGTGGAGCTTGTGGGAATTTCACATTTCTGGCAATGGCCAACATGGGCATGTAATGCTATGACATTGATACAAGCCAACATCCCTCAGAAAACAGAAAATAAGATCTGCAGGTTATCAAAGAACAGCAGTAAATGTATGGCTTTAGGTCTTAAATACTAAGGCAGGCCCCAAACTCCTCATCTTTCAAAACTGAAGTGGGACCTCATGAAAGCGCAGTATCTCCTTACTCCTAGTGATAGGGGTGCCTGCATCCAGCGTTCTACCAATCAGGTCAATACATGGAAGTGGAATAGAGACAGCATTATTGATTTTATTAATTAAATTATTTGTTTATATATTTATGTTTATATATTTATTTATTTTTGTTTTTGGTAACCAGGTAAGTACACTAGGAAATACCGAAAATGCCTATTTTCAGGAGTACCCTGATAATACATAGTATCAGTAACAAAGTTTTATTTGTTGAGCCATTTAGCTTTTACAAGAGTTGAAACAACAGTGCACATCTTTACATACAGGAAAATGTCAGTATTAATAAATTATAATATTTAAAAACTCATAGTTTTCAGGTCTATTCATTGCACATCCCTTTCTGATAGTATAGGTAAATGCCAGAGTCACCACAGTATATTGCTATAACATCATATGGATGATTTGATGAATGTACATAAGCAAGTATCCTCTTAAGATATGTAAACCTTGGCCCTTCCACCAGTGCAGCAGTAGAGCTACTGCTCACAATGCCAGTGACCTGGGTTTGTGAATGAGCCTAGGTCACTAAATGGCCAGCCAGGGGGAGGAAGGATTGAACATCATAGGGACACTTTCCTCCTCCAGGGAGGAAGGGTGCCATACTTACTGCAACACTGCCACCTGGTGACCATGGGTGCCAGTGCAGGCAGGGATACCACAAGGGAGGGGAGGATGTCAGCTGGGGTCTGGAGCAGCAGCATATCTTTGTATGTCCATGCCTCCTTGGACTCCCTTACATACCACTGTCCTTGGGGATCAGTGAACTTAAGGGGAAAATTACCATGCCTTAGGACCTCCTAGGTTGGTCTGGTCCCTGGGCTCAGTCACCATGGGAAAAGTGCCATGCTACAGAACTGACCTTGGGATAGCCCCACCATGAGGGTGTGAACTTGTGGGGTTGTCTTGCCATGGTGGGGGGGGTGCTCTGGTGCTAGGAGATGGTCTGGAAGTGAAGCTACTGCCAGGGGTCAAAGAGTACAAATTAAAAAAATATTATATATACGTAAACCTCATTGTCAAGTGACGTCAGTTTAAACATTACAGAAGTATTCCCTATTCAACCAATCTATTATTTCATTTTTTCCGGGATGTCATATTTGAGCATAAAATGCAATGTATCATATCCTCCCTAATTAAATTCCCATCCCTTCATTTCCAACATATCATAAACCTGTACTCACAGCAGAAGAGAAGGAATGGGGGGATATGATAATGGTCTTCAAATATCTCAAGGGAATGAATAGGGTAGGCCTTGAGGGGGTGCTTTAGCTGAGGGAGGTAGGGGCCACCAGGGGACACTCAATCAGGCTGGATAGGGGAGACTGAGGTGGGAAACAAGGAGATGCTTCTTCACTGAGAGGGTGGTGGAGCCCTGGAATGCACTGCTCAGAGAGTTGGTGGCTGCTACAACTGTAGAGAGGTTCAAGAAAGGCTGGGGTAGGTATAGGGGAAGGGTTTATGCCAGAGCCCTACTGGGGAGTGGGGGACCTTGTAGGGAGGGAGGGGGCTAAAAATAGTGCCCTAGGAAGGCACTAATCATCCAATAGACTCGATAGACCTTACGGCCTAATCTGCTGGCTTCTTAGCATGTTAGTATGTTAATATAAAACACGTATCTCTGATGCTGTTTCCTATATCTGTATGGATGATTTGATGAACTACATTAGAAAATATCTTAAACAAAAATGTAAACATCTACAGTGGTAAATACTATTTAAATTGTATAATATTTTAGTAGGTTAAAGTAGCCTAATTGCACAAAGAATGCATTTTATATGTTTTATATGTAAAGTCATTTAATTTTGTTATGCATAAAATAAGAACATAGATCAGTTCTATAGTTCTCATATACTTTTTGCAGCAAATGAGTTCAGCATTTCTTAGAAAAATTACCACATATTTTGCAATTTTATCTAAATATGCATTCATTAGTTGCCTACAGCATTCTTCCTTTGTCACGTACTTATTTTCAAAGTAATTCATTAACTGATGATACACAGCACACAATAGAAGTAGGACAAAACAGCAGCATAATAACAATTAGGTACAATCCAGAAAATTTAGATTATACTCCACATGAAAAGCATCAGTTAATGTATCTTACACAACCAGGAGGTACAGAGTGCATTCGCTTTTACATAGAAACATAGAAGTTGACGGCAGATAAGGACCTCAAGGCCCATCCAGTCTGCCCATTTCTTTTTCTACCTTTTAAATGTGCCATCGGCCTTTACTATGTCAGTGACCTATCTATTCATAGTCATTTGTATTGCTCCCTTATGCCTATCCCATGCCTGTTTGAAGCCCTGCACTGTATTCATAGCCACTACTTCTTGTGGTAAGCCATTCCATGCATCTACCACCCTTTCTGTGAAAAAAATTTCTCACATTCCCCTTAATCGGCCTCCCTCTAATCTCATGCTGTGTCCTCTTGTCCTGCTATTTTCTTATATTTAAACATGTTAGACTCTTTCACCTTGTTTATGCCCTTAAGGTGTTTAAATGTCTCGATCATATCACCTCTCTCCCTCCTTTGCTCAAGGGTATACATATTGAGCTCCGTTAATCTGTCCTCATATGTCTTCTGATGCAGTCCCTGCACCATTTGGTTGCCCTTCTCTGGACTGCCTCAATTTGGTTAATGTCCTTGTGAAGGTGTGGCCTCCAATACTGCGCAGTACTCCAGATGGGGCCTAACCAATGTCTTGTACAGAGGATTATTACCTCCCTCTTACGACTTGTGATACCCTACTAATACACCTAACACCCCACTAGCCTTACCTACTGCTTTAGAGGTCTGCTTGGATGATTTCAGGTCATCAGTGATGATGATGCCCAAGTCTCTTTCTTCCTTTGTGACTGCTAGCAACTCCTCCCAGCCTATAAGTGGCTTCAGGGTTTCTCTTCCCTATGTGCATGATTTTGCACTTCTTTGCATTAAATCCAGTTGCCACTCTTCTGACCATTCTGCTAGTTTATCCAGATCTCTTCTCATTCTGCCCACCCCATCTGGATCATCTACTCTGTTGCAGATCTTGGTGTCATCTGCAAACAGACAAGCCTTACCCTCTAGTCCATCTGCTAGGTCACTAATGAAGATGTTGAATAGGACTGCCCCAGGACTGATCCCTGAGGTACCCACTTGTGACTTGCATCTCTTCTGACTGTATACCATTTACCACCACTCTCTGTTTTCTGCCAGTCAACCAGTTTGCCACCCAGTTGACCAACTTCGACCCACCCCGAGCCTACCTAGCTTATTTATCAATCTTCTATGTGGAACAGTGTCAAAAGCTTTGCTGAAGTCAAGGTAGGCGACATCAACTGCTCCCCTTGGTCCACCACTCTGGTTACCCAGTCAAAGAAATCTATGAGATTAGTTTGACAGGACCTTCCTTTGTAAACCCATGCTGTCTTGGATCCTGTGCCCTATGGTTCCAGGTGTTGCACTATCCTTTCCTTAAGATGCTTCCATAATCTTGCCCACTACTGAGGTAAGACGGCCGGTCTGTAGTTCCCGCCTCCTCCCTGCTACCACTCTTGTGGAGTGGGATCACATGAGCCCTTCTCCAGTCTTCTGGGACCTCTCCTGTGCTCAGAGACTCACTAAACAATTCTGCTAATGGCTCTGCTAGTTCCTCCTTTAGCTCCTTAAGTACCCTGGGATGTATGCCATCAGGTCCCATTGCCTTATCCACCCTGAGCTTAGCAAGCTCTTGTAGGACCCTTTCTTTTGTGAAGGGAGTAGTGCTCACCTCCCTCCCCCCTGTGTCCATGATGCTGAGCTGTGGGCCCTGCCCTACCTTCTCTTCAGTGAATACTGAGCAAAAGTATCTATTTAGGATAGATGCCTTTACAGGGTCCTCCTCCTCACATGCTCCCTTTTCTCCATTAAACAGCAATACCCCTCTGGACTTTCTCCTTTCACTAATGTATCTATAGAAAGTCTTGTCACCTTCTTTTACTGTTTGTGCTAGTGTTTCCTCAGTTTGGGACTTTGCCTGCCTTACTGCCTTACCTGCTTCCCTTAGGGCAGTTTGGTATGCCCCTATCTTCATCCGCTGTGTTCCTTATATTTTCTGAAGGCCAGCCTTTTGGCTCTGACCTTTCTGCTACTGTATTTGAGAACCAAAGTGGTTTCCTTCTTTTTTGCACTTCCTTTTCTGTCTAACACAATGGGATGTTGCTTCAAGTATTGTATCATAATGCTTGCCCACTTTGCCTGTACCTCCTCACCTGTGTTTCTTTTGCCAGGGCTAGCTTAACTCTGTTGGCCATCTTATCAAGTCAGCTCCTCTGAAGTCCCATATTTTTGCCTTGAATGGGATGATTTAGATGTAGTAGCCAAATTGAACCATACCATGTGATGGTCACTGGCCCCCAGGTGACCTTCTACCTGGAGATCTGTGATCCCTTCTTTGTTAGTCAGTACTAGATCTAGGATAGCCCTGTCTCTTGTGGGTTGCTGTACCAGTTGTTTGAGGCCCTCCTGCAGGGAATCCACTATGAGTCTAGTTCTGGCAGATGTTCCTGCTAGTATTGACCAATCTGTATCTGGCATGTTGAAGTCTCCCATTATCAGAACCTCCCTTTAGCTGTCATGTTTTGTATATCTTCTAACAGTAATGTGTCTATGTCCTCCCTCTGGTCTGGGGGCCTGTAGACAACCCCAGTTCTTATGGCTGTCCCATTTCCTGTTTCCAGGGTGACCACAGTTCTTCTGGCTCCTTATGTGTATTCTGAATTTCTGTAGCTTTGATATTTTCATTAACATACAGGGCCACTCCTCCCCCTTTTGCACCTCGGTCTCTTCTGAACAATACATAGCCAGGTACTGAAGTCTCCCAAGTGTGGTTACTGGTAAACCACGTCTCACTAATTGCTACTATGTCCAGTTTAGCCTCTGACATTGTTGCCTGCAGGTCTGGGATCTTATTTCCCAGGCTGTGAGCATTGTGTACATGATTTTCCATTGGCCAGATTTTGGTGTGTTAGTTGTTGGGTGAGGTTTGGCATTGCCCTGTGCATCGTATGGGAGACAAACCTTTTTCTTACCTGGTGATGCAAATGAGCGGCAAACACACTGAATTCAGTTTGACCACTAGCTGAGGGAGGGGTGTTCTTCCCATTCAACGTATGGGGTGCTGCACCTCTCCCCATTTGCTAGTTTAAATATTCTGCAAAGGCGTCAAACTTCTGCCCAATGACTGACTCCTCTTTAGTCAGATGCAGTCCATCAAATTTAAAGAACTTTCGCTCCCAGAACTGTTGCCAGTTCCTACAAATCTGTGTCCTTTTTCCTGGCACCAGTCCTTGAGCCATGTGTTTAGCTCCCTATCTCCCCTTCTCTGACCTTCCGTCCATCTGCTCCTTCTCCCAGACTGGCAGGATCTCAGAGAAGGAGATGCGACAGAAATAGATGATAGTTTGTCACCAGCCTAGTCAGGTGTTCCTTGGTCTCCACAACTGACCGGCTGGCGAGATCATAGTCCCTATGTGTACTAGGACATCAATGTTTTCTCCTGCTTTGTGAACAATTTTAGCAATGCGGTCAGTGTCTCTCCATGCTGATGTACCTGGGAGACATCTGACCATACCCTGGCTGGAGATGGGTATCAACTCCCCGAATCATGGAGTCTCCTATGATCAAAGTTTTTGGATTTCCTTTGTGCTTGTTTAGTTTTGGTTCCTGTTTTGGGTGAGTATTGTTGTGCTAGCTCCTGTGCCGAGTGTCCTGCTCTGCAGTGTCTTCTGCCTCTTTATTTGATTTCAGAGATAGAGGCAGATACCTGTTTGAATGTTTATATGGTTTTGGAGGTAATGTGTTGGAGAGCAGAGAGTGATGGGGCACCTGATTTGCTCCTCCTAACCACCTGCCAACCTCCTGGACCAACTACCCTCTGCGGTTGAGGTTTTTCTATTGGATGCTGGGGAAATGGCGGGTGGTTTTATAATGTATTTCCTCTTCAATATGAAATTTGAGGCGTGCAATCTCTGCCCATGCTGCCCGGAGCTGAGACCTAAGATCTCCAAAGGCCCAGCATGTAGGACAGTGTCTAAATCCTGTAAGAATGTCCTTCTGAAAATTGTTCCACAGTACCTGCAGTTAATGAAATCCATTCCAAATAAGTTGCTGGGTTTGTAACCTAGTCAGAGTAATTAGAAGGAAAAAAAAAAAATGCAAGTAATGGTTTAATTGTGCTTTGTTTAACTTGTCATAACAAGTTAAATTACTAGTGCCCTGTAAATGAGATCACCTTGTGGAGGCCCACTGATCCGCCCCTTCCTGCTCTGCCACAGGAAATGTCACAACTGTGGTACCCTATAAATGGAGTGTGAGCGTGGGGTGGTTGGGGATGGGGTGGGTGGCTGGGCCCTCCCTGCCTAAAAGAAGAACCACGGACGAAAGAACAAGGAGGTAAGAGCAGAAACAATCAGTCAACAACAAATGCAGTAACCCTGAAAGCTTAACCTAATGTTAGATAAAACTGTAAAACCTGTAAAGCACCACCTGTAATAATTTCAGAGAAGATATACCCTGTAAGAAACACTTTGCTCCAGAGAAAATAAAGCAGTAACAGAAGATATACCTTGCAAAGACAATTTGAATCAGAAGATTACAGCAGTAATCTGTTAGCACACTAGTAGGCACACCTTGTAATAATGCAGAAGAAGGTATACCAGCAACAACAATTTGAATCAGAGAAAAAATAAAGCAATGAAATGTTAGCAACAAACAGTAGCAATCCCTGTGAGTAAAAAATAAAAACACCACCACACAGTAAATCTGCTTAGCCAAACTAAGTCTTAATCCTTCTCCCTTGCTCTGGTAAGTTTCTCTACTCTGCCTTTCAAGCAGTCTTAGAAGGAAAGAGCTCAGGTGAAGCTAGGTGCCTTGACCAGCAAACCAAGTCTTCTACCTCCAGATATTTATCTACAACCAGATATTTTGCATGCATGTTGAATGAGAGTCAGCCCTTGAAGTAGCTACGCCTCTCATGGTAGGGAACACTATGCAGTTTAGTGTTAATAAGTAAGTGCACATACCATTAAACTAATGGTCATAGGTGTCCAAACCATAGGACTAGCCACTTTTCTTTTTACAGTCACATGGAAAGTTTCCATAGGGTAAAGGTGGTGTTGGAAATATACTTGTGAGCTTTGTGAGCTATGGGAAACCTATCTTTAAACTGAGCCCCCTTTCAGACCTGGCAAGCCCCCTTAAGTCCAACAGTGGGTAGAGGCATTTACTACACTTGAAGGTAAAATACCAGGCAGGTGGTTTTGAAGCAGATCAATATACAGTATTCATAAAGTATACAAGGACAGAGTAAATTTCCAAATTGTTTGATTTCTATATACATCAACACATACATTTTAAAGCATCATGGGTATGCAGACCTTTGTATGGGGGTAGGCAAACAAGTTTTCACCAAAACAAATAAAAAACCTTCTACACAAGTTTTACATCTCTTTCGTGGAAGACCAAGAACAGTAAACTGTAGACACATATTTCATCCCTAAAGCACATTTAACCTTGTACATATATACACACTTTAAATTCTAAGTCCCCTTTCAAACTTCTGTTCCACCCCACCAGCTGACAAATGAAGTTCCCTTGCCCCCTTTTTGGGGAAGAAAGACTTGAGCTAGCAGCCCATGCTTCTTATGAGGGTTAACCTTGCATAGGCAGTTTTGTACAGAATAACTATTCTAGAAATCATCATTATTAGTGACTCACTTAAACAAATGAGCTAGTGTAACAAGGTCTTCAGCAAGGCTAACATAACGTTAGGGTTCACTGGGAGATGATTCAACAGTATGAAGCAGGAGGTACTGTTACCTCTGTATAAATCACTGGTAAGGCCACACCTGGAGTACTGTGCTCAGTTCCAGAGTCTGTACCTAAAAAAGGACAGGACATACTAGAGATGGTACAATGCAGGGTGACCAAGATGATTCAGGTCCTGGAAGACAGATACTATGAGGATCGGCTAAAGGCACTGAACATGTATTCACTCAAAACCAGAGGAGATAAGTAGGATATGATAGAGACCTTCAAGTTCTAGATAGAAATAAATAAGGTAAATTGTGATGAGCTATTTACAAGGAACACAGAGGCTTAAACAACAGGCCATGAGTGGAGGTTAATCAGGGAAGGTTTAAGAAGCATTTGATTAAGTATTATTTTACAGAAAGAGTGGCTGAGCAATGGAATGGTTTGTTGGCAGAGGTAGTGGGTGCCAGAACAATAAACAGCTTCAAACACAGCTGGGATAGAGCTAGGGGTATAGTATCTACTCAGCGGGATGAGGGATGTGAAACACGAAGAACAAAAGGGGGAATAAGGTAAGTGTCGGCCCCACAGAAACAGTAGGTCCCGGGGTGTGGTAGGAAAATATGGGCAGACTAGATGGACTATCATATTTGCACTCACAGAATTGCTGTTGTATACCTACAAATGAGTGTCAGACTTTTATAAACTCTGTCAACTTGTTTCCTGAAACCTTCTTTTTTATGATAGCTAGATAGATAGACAGACAGATGAATGGACAGACAAACAGAGACAGATGAAAGAAAGAAAGAAAGAAAGAAAGAAAGAAAGAAAGAAGAAAGAAAGAAAGAAAGAAGAAAGAAAGATGGATATGGATTCTTGTTTTAATACACCAAAAATAGACAAAATGGTAGATATTAAAAGTACTTGGCATGTTTCCTACCATTGCCTGTTGGGTTTGTACACCCTATCAAAGGTGCTGCAGCAAACAATTAATAGAACAAAAGGAAAACAAAAGATTCTATTGTATTGTTAATTTGCTTTGTGACATTCTGTGATAGAGTCTGCCAGTTCCCAATGTGAGGCAAAAGAGAACATGCTACAGGCCAGACTAGTGTGAAATATATTGATAATGCTAAGAGATACAATATCCCATTTTCATGAGGTTCCGAGGGAAACAATAGCAAACAAATGATATGTTAGGTCCATACAAACAAAAACCTCTTATTAATTTACAAATTGCTGACTGGGAAAGACATGCAGAACCTGAGCTCATTTCCATCTGTGACCTGCATGGAGGGGGATTTATCAATCTGTCTATGGTACAAAAAAAGCTGAGCTGGCCAATTTTTCATTGTGGCAATAGTCCTTGACAGGAACTCAGAAGTGAGTTCTCAGAGTCAATTTATCCTCTTTAGAGTGGCATGTCCACCAGGAATACTACAACTTCCATCCTCTAATCCTTAACTATCTCAGCTCCTCACAATACCATGGTGAGCTGTGGCAGAAGGTCGAGGGACAGACACAGAAAGGTGCTAGGGAGTTCAAGGCAGCCATGAGAGCTATGTTGTAGTGCTTCATGGCTTTTCCAGCTCCCAAAGCACATGCCATCATCATACCCAAGACTTCCAGTACCGCTTGGAGTTTGTGAGGCTCCAAATTCAGTTTCAGGCTGCAGTGGACCATATCCATAGGAAGGGTATTAAAATGGAGGGCCTCACCAAGGAATAACACGAGGTAATGATTTAACCAAACAACCAGATCAGGCTTAACCTTGCGTATATCACACCCCAACAAAACAATAAATCCAGTGTGTTATCATGCAGGTGAGTAATAGAGGCAACCACCTGGATAAGGTCTAGTAATGACATCAACTGGAGGAACTGCTGACCAAAAAGTGAGGTTATGTCGTCAATCCAAACACTGAAGCCCCAGCTCTAATAGTTGAGGTGAGGCATCTAGCACCTGGTCGACCATGAAATCTGCCAAATCCTGTAAAAAATTACTCCCACACCCCAGAGGTCGGTATATGAAGATGACTCTATAGCCTACATCTGCCCCACCCCTGAGAACACACACTCAAAAGACCTGATAGTTCCCATGGGGTATGCCATGAGTCCCAAAGCGGATCTAAAACAGATGGCTGCCCCACCCACACACAATCCTGCCTTAGGCATTGCACCATGGAATACCTATCCAGGATCGACGGCTCCAACACAGGGCTGGAGTCATACCCCGGCCAGGTCTCCGTAATACAAACAAGATTGTCACAGGAATCAGTGATGAAACTCTCCATCACTGCTATCTTATTTCTCATTGATCTTGCAAAGGACACTCCGAAGGGGAGGAACAGAGTTGCTGGCCTGCTAAGCTGTTGCCTGGTAGTGTTAGGCATATTCCTAGGGAGGGGAATAAGATAGGAAAGACCCCTGTCATTGTTCCATCTCCTCCCTGGGCACCTCTGAGTCTGCACTAGCCCTATCCAATCCTCCCCATCAGCCCACTTGGAACCTCCACCATGACCAGTGCTCCGCCCTCAGAGGATCTCCAGCCCTGCAACACAGCTGATAACTGCTGATGACACAGCTATTGGGGACCCCCCCCAAATGGATGGAACTGCCACAGCTGGTACAACGTGTAGCTGAACCTTATCATAAACCAAAAGGGGGGTATGCAAAGAGTGGGGTGGGGTCAGGAATATTGGCTCAAGTTGATATTCAGCAGATCTGCACAGCACAAGAGGGTTTGTGTGGCCCTTTTACACTGTACAAATACTGCCAATGAAAATCTCCTCTTACTCCGTGCAATCTAGTGGCTGCAGGAGGTAATGCTGGGGGAGAATACCTTCCCCTGTGGTCCATGGTACCCCCCCCTGCTGATGACCAGCCCTGCTATTACAATCATATGCCCAGGTGCTAGTGGTCCCCTTCCCTCTGATCGCCAACCCCGAGGGTTAATAAACTTCCCTGGTGCTAGTGGTCTCCCTCCCCCCCGATCGCCAGCCCTGAGGTTAAAATAAAATTTCTTTGTGCTAGTGGTTGCCCCACCCCTAGCCGTTCACTAGTATGGAAGTACACAACAAAAGACCTTTCTGACATCCAGTGGTCCCCCTCCATGACACAGGCATACCCCTTATTCATCGTAATATTATTTTTGGTGCCGCAGGAGCATATGGTGGTCGGCACAGCCCTTCTCACACCTCCTTGGCTGGCTGCCATATGTGCAGGCAGGGCCCATCCCTCTTATTTATAGGACAGGGAGCATCACCCTGTCCTATAAATAATACAGTGCAGGGCTTCAAACAGGCATGGGATAGGCATAAGGGAGCAATACAGATGAGAATGAATAGATAGGCCATTGACAGAGCAAAGGCCGATGGCACATTTATAAGGTAGAAAAAAAAATAGGCAGACTGGATGGGCCTTGTGGTCCTTATCTGCTGTCAACTTCTATGTTTCTGTGTTTCTCTCCCTACCTGTACTTACAGTGGCTGACTGAGGAGGTGTGAGGAGGACTGTGCCAGACACCATATGCTCCTGTGGTACCATAGATAATGCTGCAGTGAGTGGGGGGTATACCCTGTGCCATGGGGGGGAACCACTGGACACCAGGGAGGTTTTTTTTTGTACTTCCACGTGATTGGTGGAGAGGATCACTAGCACCAGGGAATTTTGTTTTATCCTTACGGCTGGCGATCAGAGGGAAGGGGGTGACCATTAACCCCAGGGAAATGTATTGTGAATAAGGGGCTGGTGATTGGGGGGAACCACTAGCACCAGGAAAGTGTATTGTTGCTACAGAGCTGATGATTGGAGGGAGGGAGAACCACTAGCACCAGGGATAGCTATGGCTATCAGGGACTGGAGGGGCAGTGCTGTGCTACCTTCCTCCACCACCCATGCAAATAGGCTCCTAATAGACATGCAAATGGCCCCTTAGCTCCTTGCATACCCAATAGGCTCATTTGCATGGGTACTTATGAAAATTACAGATACAGTTCTGGTGCTATCAACACTTGGGGGCAATGTTGGGAGCCATGTCAGGACAGTGCTACCTGACTTAGCACTACTCCAACATGGCCCTATATTCAGTCAGTTAGCGCACAACTGAATATACCGTCCTGGGACCCCTCAGCAATTACAAAGTGCAGCTCAAACATTTGCAATGCACTTTGCACCCAACTGAATATCGAGCCCCAGTATTTAAAATTGTGTGCAAACTTATTAGTGTTACGCTTTTTGTTTTTATTTTTTGCTTAATTTAATTTCTTATATGTTAAACCGAGCATA
The DNA here is from genome assembly GCA_016271365.2 of Neoceratodus forsteri. Taxonomy (NCBI): domain Eukaryota; kingdom Metazoa; phylum Chordata; order Ceratodontiformes; family Ceratodontidae; genus Neoceratodus; species Neoceratodus forsteri. Next base: position 421,726,533 of record CM057458.1, read on the forward strand.
GTCGTGCTATAAGTTTTAACTTTTTAAATCCTTTAGTCTTATAGTAGCTGAAGTCTTTGATTCTTGGCGGCGTTTCCCCTCTGCTTTCTGGGTAGTGAGGTGAAGTGGAGCAGCGGAGAAGTAGCGCTTGGTCGCTTGTCAAAACCTGGTCGTTTTATCGGACCGTGGTGTTTTCCCATTGGCATTAGGACTGGGACTGGAAGCTAGCCGGTATCTCTGGAGCAGCTATTCGGTTATTAAAAGGGCGCGCTTTTTATCTGCTTTTCGTCTGCTGCTGAAAATTGGAGGGTAGCTTTTTTCCCTAATTGGGATTTGCGTGCTTCGACTGTTACCACTGACTTGAGACAAATTAATCTCTTCAACTGTTATTCTTAGATTATCCGTTGGTGTGTTTTGTCTGTTCCAGTTCGTGGAAGCCTGGACCTTGGATTCTATCGACTTTTTATGTTTTTGTCCTATGAATTTCTGTTACTTTTTGGTCAAGTGGATATATTTTATTTCTGTTGGATAAAGAAGAGTCTGATTTGAGATCTCCTGTGGTGACATTAAATCTGGAAACTGGCTGCAGGGACTACTCGTGGTGTCTGGAATAACGTGAGTGGGGGACTGATTTGTTGATCAGTGCCCCCTTTTCCTTCCTTGCAATTTTATATATTTTTTCCAGTCCAGAAGAAGGGCTGGTATAGTGGTTTGGTTGTGGGTCTTCGTTCCCCCCCCCCATATTGGTGCCTGGGTAATTCTGTTGTCACCTGGGACCAAGCAGGAGCTGCTCTGCTCTTCCCTAGGGAGCTAGAGATTAGTGGGGGGGGCTCCTAATTTATCCCCGGGTTGGTCCTCTTGGCATTACCTTGGGATATTTGTGGCTGCAGGTCCTTGGGAGTATAGCTAGACCTGATAAGCCAGGTTGGGGGTGAGGTGGGGGAGCCCCTGCTTTCCATCGGTCTGGCCTGTATTCACTTTTTTTTTTTTTTTTTGCTTTTTTGAGATTTTTATTCCCTTCGTAGGATATCCATTGAGATTGAATATTTTTGTATGTTGGAAACATCTATTCTGCTTCATCAAATTTGACATTGGGTTTATTTCATGTTGTATTATTTGGATTATTATGGCTCCTCCTGCTATTTGATGCCTTTTTCCCTGATTTTTTAATTATTTTGGTTCCCTAGTAGTCAGAGTACTACTGAGCCTTGTTGTTATTTTTTCTTTCTTTCTTCAGCTGTGGGAGGGCTGGGGGAAATTTATGTTTGTTTGTTTGTTTTGAACATCCTGTGAGAGTGGGTTGTTTTATTATTCTTCCCCCTCCTTAGCTGTGAGAGGGATGTGGGAGAGGGAGTTTTTATTTTATGTTTTGATGTTTTATTTTATCCCGTGAGAGGGGATTGTGTTATTGTTTTATTTTTTAGTTTTATTTTTTCTTCCAGGGTTAGAAGATTATCTTATAGTGGAAGGGGGTAGTTTATCTGTAGTTTATTTGATTTATTATGATTAGGATGGATATTTAAGTTGTTTATGTTTTGGGGGTTTTAATTCTGTTTACATTATCGCCTTTTGATTTGGGATATTTGGAGTTTTGTGCTTTCCCATTATTTTAATAGTGTTGTTGAAATGTGCCTGCTTGCCCCTGCTGTCCTGTGCTATTCGGCCTCCACTCTCCACGCCCTCCGCCCTTTCTCCTCTTCCCCCCGCCTGCTTTTATTTATCAGCTTTGTTGGGTGTTGAGGATTGCTCGTGGGGAGGGAGTCGGGGGTGGGTGAGGGGTTGCAGTCAGCGGCAGAGTGAGTGGGGGTCTCCCATAGGTGTGGTTAAGCCCAGAAGATGCCCTGGGGCAAAATGGTACTTGGAATGTGGTGATTCCGTTCTGGTTCCCATACCCAAGGACACCTCCAATTTGGGAGGGCAAGTAGTTGGGACAGCTCGTCAACCTCGTCCAACTCGGGCGCTGTTATGCAACGCCAGATCTGTCTCCAACAAGACTGGTCTTTTTGCAGATTTTGTTGTTAGGGCAGATCTGGTTTGCATTACCGTGACCTGGTTGGATGGGAATGCAGCCTCTTTTTTAGAGGCCGCTGTTCCCACTGGGTTCTCGGTTGTACATCGCCCGAGATTGGACTGCAGGGAGGATTGCGGTCTGTTTCAAGACCGAATTGGGCCTAACAGGTATACCAGTTGAGGAGGCCAGGTCATTTGAGTGTACCACGGTAGCTGGTGTTGGGTGCAGGATCACCCTCATTTACCATCCACCAGGTGATGAGAAGCTATTCCTGCAGGAAATAGCAGACTTTGCCGCCGACATGGCTTTGGAGTCGCCCAGACTGATGGTTCTGGGCGACTTCAATGCCTGTGTCAACAACGAATCCTCGCTTCTTGGTCAACATTTCCTCCAGGTTATGACATCTCTGGGCTTCACACAGGTTGTTTCTTCAGCTACACACAAGGGAGGTCACTCTCTTGACCTGGTCTTCCTCCTGGAGATCGAGGCCTCCGATTTAGTGGTGGAACCAGTCAGTTGGTCTGATCACTACTCAGTTGGGTTCAATTTTGTGGCCCCCTGGGTAGGTCGGTCCCTGTGGAGTTGGTCAGGTACCGCCATTTGCAGGATGTGGTCCCTGAAGACCTGATGATGGTTATTGACCTCCTGTTGTTTGTCGAGTCTTGCACAGATCCCAAGCAGTTGGTTGTGGCCTATAATGGGGCCATATCTTCAGCCCTCGATCTGATTGCTTCTATCTGAGTTTGCCCCTTTCTGCATTGCCCTGGAGCTCTGTGGTTTGATGGAGCTCTGAGAGAGTTGAGGAAAATTGGGGCATAAGTTAGAGCGTCATTGGAGGAAGACTGCCATTGATGCTGACCATCGTATTTTGCTAGAGCATTATAAACTCTACCAAACAGAAATCTCCCGTAAGAAGGCAGAAGTCCTGTCCAGGGAAATTTCTGTTGCACGAAACCGACCGGCTCAACTCTTCAGAACTGTTGACAGGTTGTGCAACCCAGCCTGTTGGCAGCTCCATCAAGTCTTTACACAAATTGATTGTGATGAGATCGCTCGCTTCTTTGCGAATAAGGTGGACGACATCAGGAGGGAGTGCCACCAACTTCACTCTAAGGGGGTTGCTGTTGATCAGTGCTCTGTCGCAGAGCCCAGAGTTTCCTGGAGTACCTTTGACCTGCCAGATTTCATAGACATTATGAGGATTGTCCAGAAGATGCATCCCACATGCTGTAGTTTACACCCAGGCCCTACTTCCCTGATTTTGGGTTGTAGTGAGATCATTGGCAACGTCTTAGCTCAGATTGTCTGGTGCTCTCTAGATATGGGTGAGTTCCCTAGCTCTGTGAAGGAGGGGGTAGTGATCACCCTTCTGAAAAAAGCTTCTTTAGACCCGGAGAACCTAGCAAACTACAGGCCTATCTCTAACCTCCCATTTGTGGGGAAGATTATTGAGAAAGTTGTGGTTGCTCAACTGGATAACCATTTAACCATCCATAATTTATACGAATCTCTCCAATCGGGTTTTCATAAAAGGCATAGTACCGAGACTGCTCTGGTTCGGGTGCACAATGATCTGATGATGAGAGATCAGAGACATTGTTCTAACTTGGTTCTCTTGGATCTGTCATCAGCTTTTGATACTGTGGATTATGGGGTTCTGCTCGAACACCTGAGATTCATCTGTGGGCTGTCGGGTACAGTCCTCAGATGGTTTTCATCTTTCCTCGCTGGGAGAATGCAGAGAGTGATCTCAGGTTTGTTTTCATCAGGGGCTTTCTCTCTGCCTTGTGGGTACCTCAGGGTTCGGTGCTGATCCCATGTTATTTGCAGTATATATGCTACCCCTCGGAGACATTGTAAGATGGTATGAGCTGAGGTTTCATTGCTATGCTGATGATACCTGGCTCCACCTGTCTTTTGCGACTGACCAGGTTGGTGCTATCTCGGTACTGAACAGCTGCCTCGTAGAAATCCAAGATTGGATGAATTCCTTTAGTCTAAGGTTGAATTCAGGAAAGACTGAGGTTTTGGTTGTGGACCCGGGTCGTAGGGTAGAGGGGTTGAGGACTGGGCTCCCTTCCAGTTTAGTCCTGGGGAGGCCCAGATTCTCACCTCTGAATGGGTGCGTTACCTGGGAGTGGTGCTTGACGATGGTCTGACTCTTTGACATCAGGTATTGGCAGTCGTCAAGCTGGCCTTTTTCCATCTTAGGAACATTGCTAGGATTAGGCACCTTGTTTCATCCAGCGACCTGCCTGTTTTGGTCCATGCCTTTGTGACATTGCATCTTGATTATTACAACTCCCTTTACCTAGGGCTTCCTGGGGTTGATATCCACCCCTTACAGCTAGTGCAGAATGCGGCAGCCTAACGGGTATACCAGTTGAGGAAGCCAAGTCATTTGAGTGTACCATGGTAGCTGGTGTTGGGTGAAGGATCACCCTCTTGTTGACTGGGGCATTTATAAGATCACATAATACCCCTGTGCTGCGCGCTCTGCACTGGCTGCCAATACAGTGGCGGATCACCTTTAAAGTAGGTCTATTGACTTACAAAGCCCTACACGGATTGGGTCCCGATTATTTGAAAGAGCTCCTGGTTTCTTACAACCCTTTGCAACAGCTCCGCTCAGCTGATGAGGGGTTGCTGGAGATTCTGAGGGTTAATTTAAAGTCATCTGGTGTGTGTGCCTTTGGGTTTGTGGCACCTACCCTCTGGAATTCTCTGCCCCGTCAACTCCGGGAGTGCAGGACGGTGGGGAGTTTTAAGCAGGCACTTAAGACTTTTTTATGGGGGAAGGCATTTCCTGTATTGTTCTGATTTTATATTGCATGTATTTGCACATGTGTTTTGTTTTATGAATACTGTACAGTGCTTTGAAATTTGAAATGTGCTTAATCAAATACATTTTATTATTATTATAATATTATTATTACTTACAATTCATTTAAAAAACACTGGATGTGAAAAGAAGTATATTAAACTCAGTTACAGAGCAGTAGTATACAACATAGAGATGTTCTACAATTAATTCTGCTACAAAATATTGCATATAATATATACCATATTAAATTGAATTGAAAATTTCAGAATAAAACCTTTCGTGGGATAGGAAGAGCACACAATATTTAATAGTGTATGTTCTAGTAATGAAACAAAGAAGACATTTTCCCTACCTTCCCTACCTTAGTGGTAGGGAAAATTATGGAATCACTTCTGAAAGAAAGAATTGATAAGTACCTAGAGGTCACCGAGGCACAGGACCCAAGGCAGCATGGATTCACAGCTGGAAGGTCATGTCAGACGAAGCTAATAGATTTCCTTGATTGCATGACCAAAGTAGTAGACCAGGGAGGGGCTGTGGACATGGCCTACCTAGACTTTCGTAAGGCATTTGACACCATCCCACACAAAAGATTAATAAACAAATTGGCCAGCCTGGGAGTGGGTCCCACGGCCATAGCCTGGATAAAAAATTGGCTGGACAACAGGACACAGAGGGTAATAGTAAACAGAGCCCACTCTGAAGAAAGGGGTTACTAGCGGGGTACTGCAGGGTTCAGTACTGGGTCTGGTCCTTTTTAAAGTCTTTATAAGTGACATTGCAGAAAGACTGAAAGGAAAAGTATGCCTCTTTGCAGACGACACAAATATCTGCAACAGAGTTGATACACAAGGATGGGTGGAATGGATGAGAAGGGACTTGGCAAGGTTGGGGGAATGGTCAAAAGTATGGCAGCTTAGATTCAATGCAAAGAAGTACAAAGTAATGCACCTGGGAAACAAACACCCAGAGGAAGAGTACACAGTGGGGGGGGGGTATTAACAACAACAAAAATGGAAAGGGACATGGGGGTAGTCATATCAGAAAACATATAGGTAAGTAAGCAATGTGAGAAGGAAGTAAGGAGGGCTGGGGGATACTGGGATGTATAGGGAGAGGCATCACCAGTAGAAAACAGGAAGTTGTTACCCCTCTGTACAGACAGTTGGTGAGACTTCATCTGGAGTACTGCATGCAGTTCTGGAGACCCTATCTCCACAAAGACATAAACAGGATGGAGGCAATCCAGTGGAGGGCAGCTAAAATGGTGCAGGGTCTGCAACAGCAGCCATACAAAGGGAAACTAAAACAGCTTAATATGTATATCCTCGAGGAAAGGAGGGAGAGGGGGGCATGATTGAAACTTTCAAGTACCTCAAGGGAATCAACAAAGTCCAAGAGGGTAGCATCTTTCAGAAAAAGAGATGTGCAAGAACAAGGAGGCACAATTTGAAGATAGAGGAGGGACGGCTCAGGGGCAATGTGAGGAAGTATTTTTTCACAGAGAGGGTGGTGGACACATGGAATGGCCTTCTTGAGGAGGTTGTGGGGTCAAAAACTGTGAGAGAATTCAAGAATGCATGGTACAGACATAAGGCAATACTGGTGTGGGTAGGAAGAAGTAGGCTGTTGGTTAACCAGGATCTGCAGCTTATCCAGTGGGTAGGGAAATGGGCAGACTGGGTGGGCCAGGCAGTCCTTATCTGCCATCAAAGTCTATGTTTCTATGACTGGTGCATTGTTTTGCATTATGAAGGATGTGGCATTCTTTTCTTGTCAGTAGTTCTGTCAGCTGATAGCATGCAGCATTTGAGAGTATTTTGCAGCACAACAATGGACACATCATCAGGATTTACTATGAAAGCAGACTAAGACATGAGGCATACTATGGTGGCTGAAAATGTTGCAGAGAATAGTTTTAAAAGTGACATAGGAAGAGGAGGTGTGAAGAGGTGGGATGTTGTTCCAAAATAGGGGGAGTTGGAAGGAGAAGGCTGACTGTTCAGCAGATGTTTTACAATGGGGGCAGAGAAGAAGCAGAATCAGAGAAATGAAGGTAGTAATGGAAAGAGAGGAATGGGGAGAGAAAACAGGTATTAGAGGAAGGAGATGAACCAAAATGTTGAGGGCAAAGAGACACAGTATGAAAAGTGGAGGGTCTAAAGAAGAAGTAGCATTTGGAACAGAGTGAGAAGTGGTGCATATGGGAGTGGGGGAAGTTAAGGGCTAAAAAACTGTAGAAAAGACAGTCCAATCTAGTCAGGTTGGTTTTAGGGGCAGCAATGCATAGTGTTAGTCCTTGCAATTAGTAGCCATGGTGCACTGTCTGCCATATCACATTCCAATATCACTCAGAAAATCTGCATACAGTTGAATGTGGCTTATGCAATATTGGGCAATATTGGGAGTGCCATGATTACTCATGATGTTGGCTACGACTGTATCCGAAATTCATATAGCCCAACACTGGGAAGATGATTTGAGGATAGCACTTGTCAGACTGGGAGTGAGAGGCAATGTTTGTTTTGGTACAGTGTGCTATATTTTGGGCGAAGATTTTTGTGGCTAAAGTTGATGCGGGAGGAGCAAACAAGGTTTTGATCTAGCCACATGCCGAGATACTTAAAGTGGAGGATTTCTTCAAGGGGAAAGCCATCCAGAGGTGTGAAGACCACTGAATACAGGGAGACTGCAAACCAATATGCTTGTCCAAGGTTAAAGTTTAGCTTAGTTATCTACTTATTTATTAGAATGTATTACCAGGAAAACCTGGCCGAGATGTAGCATTCATTTACAATAGTGCCCTGGAGGAGAAGGCGCCACAGCAAAGTAATACAACATGTAGACATAAAAACATCAACATTCATACAGTACATCTTAATGTACTCTAAAGCATGAACATGGTGCATTCAAATATAAAAAAAATACATTTTTCTAAAAACTGAAGAGACTGGCTGCTTCCTTGGTCTCACATGGCAACATGTTCTATTTCCTAAGTGCATAAACCTCAAAGACAAATAACCAAAGTTAGACCTGACACTGAAAATCATGATATTCTGTTTGTTTTGAGATCTGCCTAGATGTCTTGAAATAAAGGTACTGAGCTTGCCCACTAGCTTACTAGGGTTGTGGCCTTGCAGGCAATTAAATGTGAAGAGCAGCCAACTAAAGTACCTCCTATTAGAGAGAGACTGCGCAGTTTATTTCATAATGTGATAATGATACCCCCTTTAACTACAGAATAAAACTATAGATTTTGTTATAAAGTGTGTCCAAAAGCTTCAGCTTAGTAGACATAGCAGTTAGATATTTAGCATCCCCATCATCATCTACAAACAACAAAATCTGATTGGTTGTCTTTTTATGAACAGGAAAAGGGACACTTGCAGCACTCTTATAAGGTCCCCAATTGAAAATACTATACATTACAATTTATTGTTATTGCAGAAATTTAACTATTAACTTCAGAGTGACTATGCACTGCAGATCTTATAGAATTAACTTGCCTTGAAAATGATAGTTAGGATCCATCATCACACCCAGATATTTAAAGTTTGACAACTATCTGACGGAGATCCTCACAGGATAGTGATACCAAGCAAATTAACTGTGAGACGCAGTTTGGATTTTGATCCAGATGCCATAGTAACTGTTCTCCGGGTGTTAATGATTAGAGATGATTATAAAATGGCTTCTAGATTTCTTGCTTTCTGACTGCTAAATAAGCCCCACATGCTAGTCCCCCAATCCCCCAGAAATGTACAGACTAGAGCAAGTTCCACTAGCTGGAGCTGGAATTTGAGAAAATCGCACGCAGAATTCATGGCCCACTTCACACATCCCTGATTGCTGTCAAAAACATGGCTGCCACCTTTACTCACTGAAAACCTTCAACAGGACCAATAAAAGTAAAAGTGCCTTAAATTTGCAAAAATAAATAAATAATGAAACATTCCTTCCTCTCATAATCCTCTCCTTACACACATAAATGTGTTTTAAAAATGAAATACAATTCATAGTTTTAATTCCTGGATTTTATTTGCTGATAATTAAAATTCCTGCTCCTGTCCTTACCAGTTTGACAGGGCAATCTCTGCTGCTTCCACTCTTACAGATACGATTGAGACCATGGCTCCATGCAAGGCCTTCCGTTGTGTGTGTGGGTGAACATTCTGACAGAGGAATTCTGCAGAAGTTTGAATTCCTGTAGCCTATCATAAATAAATATTCCATTTATTGATTATGTGTAAGGACAAATGATTGACAGGTTGGGATGAATTACTTTATAGTAACTGGTGACATCTATAATGACTGGATATGCACTACTGATAAAATGCTGTAATAACCTGCTGAATTCCATAATAACTCAATAGCAGGTTATTATGATGTTTTCTTCCTCATGCACTCGCCTTACTGAAGTGCAGGAGGGAGCACACTGTATTTGTATGTGTTCAGCAGCTGCTCAGGGACACGTTTGCTCACACAAATACAGCTTATAGTTTTTGCCTCTGTCTAAACCTTGTACCAGTTATTATGAAAAATAATGCCTGTACAAGGTTTGTCTTAGAGGATTTTTTTTCACACACCCTCAGTGTGTGATAATCTCATAAACCCCTCCAGCTTCACTCTCTGGGTTTATGGATTATCACACACTTCAGGTGTGTGAAAAATCCTTTTAACACCCACCTACAAAGGTATTATTCTATATTTATGAGTTAACATTAACAAAAGTAAATAACCGTTTGTTTTTTGAGTTGGCATTATTGTTTTTTACATTGTTTCTCAGTTTACCCATTTTATAAGTGCAATAGGACACTCCAGATTGTTTGTTGCCTGGGGTTGATGCACTTTCTGGTACTAAAGGCACTCATGACTCACTATGCACCTGGGCTTGCATTAACCCCAGACAACCAGTAACCTGTGGTATCTGACTGCTTACTTATCTTGATGACAAGACAGAACATTATTAAAATCTTGCAATATGGTATGAACATTACTGACCCTAAAATCATTGTAATATAAAATAGCATAATCCATATACAGGTGTACAATTCTTGATATACAAACACAGATTAGTATTAGTAAATACTAAGAATAACAGAGGCCCTGATCCAGGACAATGGGGAACACCATTTCATATCATGCTTTGGGAATAATACTTTCCATCAACTGACGCAAATTGGTGCCTATTTTCAAGACAGGAGGGAAACCTGCACAGTGGTCTGTATTCTAATTCTACTGAGATTAGCTTACTGAGAAACAAGCCATGGGTTATCAACTGTTTGAAAAGCATGATATATATATATATATATATATATATATATATATATAGTGTATTGCGAGCAGTGTGTGATGAGCTTGTTGTACACACCTGAGGTATTTGATGCCCACATAAACCACAAGAGCAAGGCTCAAGGGGTTTGCAAAGGAATCACACCCCAGGGGTGTAAATAAACTGAGTAACTTTCTTCCCAGAGTTTATTTTTATAATTACTGGTTTATTGGCTGGGTTTCCTCTTCTCAGAAGCTCCCCAGGACACAACACTCAGAGATGGAAGTGATTCCATGGAAAGTAACTCACCTGCCCCCTTTATCCCCAGCAGACACAGTCCCAACAGTGAGTATAACAGCAGAAAAGTTATTTATTTTTTGTTTGCACTGAAGGGTGCCATGGCTGAAAGAGACTTTTCAAGCAGCCAGCAGTAGCAACCTGATTCACCGACATGAGGAAGGCATTGATTGGTTAGTACAACCACTTTCCATCATACACGAGAATAACTCCAGACTGATGTATAATAGCAAACTTAGACAACTGTTTTTTTTGGTTAGAATATTGTCTAACCAGTAATTGTAACTCATTATAAAATGGATGGTCAAATTCCTCAAATTAAATCGAGATGATATTTCAGTACATAATCCTGTTCTGCAACTAAGTAATGCCATCAGTCAACAAAATCAAAATGGATCCATTTTATAATCACAGTACTGTAATACACTGCAGTGTGTGTAATGTCATGGGATATCATCTTTTTTCAGGTGGTGGAAGTCACTTGGCCTGTGGCCATATGCCTCACAGCACAGTGGAGGCAGGACAATATCCAGTGATACTGCTTATCTTGGCATGTATTATTGTTTAACTATAAAATGGATAAGAGAAACCGAGACCTGTGATAGGCCAAATGTGATCACATAACTATATTTTCTTGAAGCACAACAGCACAGGTCAGAAATGCTTGATGTTCAAAACCTTGATACCCAGTTAAGAACAATTAGAAGAACTGGGGGCATGGCTAGAGCAGGCATGATGGCGGTCACGTTTTAGTACTGCTCCGGGAGCTTCTGACCTTAAAAGTGAAATTCTGCAGTGGCTTATATCCTAACTGCACAATTTGGGGTAATGGAATGATAGCACTAATTAATGGCTGCACGGGGTTCCAAAAATAAGCAGTCGAAGTTGCAGTTCAGGTCTGCAGATCAGCGTTGTGATTTGAAGCAGGGCCTGGCCTCCTCCGCGTGCCCACACGCCAAAGGCGCAGCAATGGAGGAGTCAAGTATGACCGCCTTGGAGTGCACACTGGTGGGTGTTCCATCAACTCTGGAAGCGATGCAGCAGGAGATGCAGGCAGGCTCCGCCTCGGTCACCGCTCAAATGGGGCACCTGCAGTCAGTAGTGACCAGTTTAAGCGAGACAACAACCACCCATTCCACCCAAATCAGTGAGTTACAGCAGCAGGTCAGTGACCTGGAGAACTCGAATCAAACACTCACCCGAGAACGGAACAACTACTCCGACATCATCACTGAATTAAGGGAGAAAGTAGATGAGCAGGAAAACAGATCACAGCGGTCCAATTTGCAGATTGTATGGCTGCTGGAGGGCACGGAGGGAAAGTCCCCAGTAGCGGGCTTGCTGCAGTGTCTGGTTGAAAACCTGAAGTTACCATTGGAGGCCGTGACCTATGAAATTGAGCGGGCACATAGAGTGGGGGGCCCCCCCCAAACCTAATGAGAGACTGAGACATTGCCTAATTAAATTTCTGCACTTTGTTGACAAAGAGGTTGTCCTGGCTGCCACAAGGAAACAGGGTTCTCTCCGATGTGGTACATCCAGGGTGGGTATATAGCAGGACTATAGCTGTGACCTGCAGATTAAGAGACAGAAATGTAATAATGTCAAGGCTAAGTTGTACGATCTGGGGTGGCCTTTCTCATTCTACTATCTGGCTAAGCTGAAGATTGACAGATCAAGAGTCCCCTCTAAAACCTTCCATAATTTTCTAGAGGCTCAGAAATGGGTAGCAGTGATGACGCAACAGGAGGAACAGAGACCACCATACCTCGGACACCCCAACGGCCGGCTACCATGGAATATTGCAAGTTTTTGGACACACTCAGACATGTGACATCAAGATGGGATCCGCCCGCTTTTTCTTCTTTGCTCATAGTCTCACATCACCGACCGCCAAATTAAAGTGACAGTGCACAAGGCGCAGTGGTGCAAACTAGCTGCTTAGCAAGGAGAAATAGCGGCCGCATTGCAGAGTATTTGTTACTGCGACACGCCACAGCAGGACAAACATCATTGAGTGGGAAAATGTTACTGTGGGCTCCCAGCTTTGAATTTGGTTGTTCTGGAGCAGGCGGGAGTCTGAGATCATTGGCATGTGCTCAGGAATCTACTGGACCATCTCAGTGCCCTGCTTTGAACTTTCTTTCCGCAGGACTCCTGTAGTCAGTTTTGGTTTTGTCTGACAGTTAAATCTGGTCAGCTGAGGAGATCCAACCATATCTGGGGATGTGGGTACCAATGGGTGATGAGTGACTGATGGATGCTCATCAGGGAAGTTTACCATTACATTTTTTGTACTGGTTTTGCATTTTGTCGTTTGCATGATGTGGGGAGGGGGGGCATGCTTTAAATGAGTTTTCAGTATCAGTGGATGGGGAGATCTTGTGTTGTTTTTGGCATATGCCCAACAAGAGGAGCGAAGATGGTGAAAGAGAAGTGTGGGTCGACTGGGGAGGGGGTGGTAAAGTGGTAAAGTGCATGCCGAAGATCTGCAACTGGACATGAACTTTCTGACTGTATACTTTAGGACCTATTATTGCTCCTGTTAACAGCATTTAGACTGTTTGCACTTATTTTACTGTATATTTGTGCATGTTACTGTTGGCACGAGGTGGGAGGGGCATACTTCCATTAGGACCTTATTAGTAGCAGTTGGGGAAACAAATCAAGTTTCGTTATGGTTCCTATTAATATTTTTTAGAGCATACATAAAGGGTGTACCTTTGTACTCGCTCTAGTGCATGTTCATTAAAGAAGATAAGAAGAGTAGAGGATGGGGGTGGGGAGGGGTAATGATGCGGATACTTGGTGTGTTTTTTTCATGTCTTGCAGGGTGGAGGTTGCCATGCTTTCCACCCATGGAGAACCGCACCAGGATTCTGGCTGTATAAGTTGAGGCTGGCAGCCACAAGAAGGGCAGGTAAGCTGGAAGCTTTTGCTTTTCTTTCAACACTCTTGAGTGACAACTTGCCACAGTATATCTGGTTAAACATCCCACAGATAGGCCACTGGAGGTAGATACATGCTATATTAATGAATGCTCCAGTCACTACATAGATTCGCCATCTTCAAGAGTGGGACGTCTGGCTGGGCAAGAGAAAGCCCAGCCAAGGAGGGGTTGGGGAACACGAATGGGGTAAGTTTGTTTGCCAAGTTGGTGCATAACGTTTGGGTGGATGGGGAGGATATTGTTGTAGGGAGGTGGACGGGGAAAATGTTGGGATTGGCTTGGTTTTACATAAATGTTAGTAGGAAGGAAGTGCAGTCATCATTTGTACTGCATTTAAGGGACATTGCATTCTCATTTAGCAGATTGGTAAGGTTGGAGTTTGTAACCCTGTACTTAAAATGGGTAGCCTAACTAGAGTAGTGACATGGCGTGTCAATGGTCTAAACTCTGTACTGAAATGGAGAAAGGTTTTGAATGAAATGAAAAAGGGCACAGCTCAAATAGTACTCCTGTAGGAGACACACATGTCGGCGCACGAGGCTCAAAAAACTGAGAGCTATTTGGGAGGTCAGTGGGTCTCTGCATGTTACTCCTTCAAAGCCAGGGGTGCTTCCATTTGGATACCAAGGAGTTCTAGGGTAAAAATCCACAATATGATCGAGGACAAGGGAGGTAGATATGCCTTAGCCCATATAATGGTGGAAGGTGGGAATGCTGTCACAGTGGGCTCGGTATATGCTCCTAATGTTGAGGACCAGGTTTTTTTTCAGCACCTAGCCATGGACATGTCTAAGCTGCCAGGACCATGAATAGTAGGGGGGATTTTAATTGTGTAAATGATACAACCCTAGATAGCTCCAACCCCACCCCTGTGCAAATTTCCAAAAATGCAGTGGCCTTAAGAGATCTAGAAAGGGCCTTTACACTAATTGATAGTTGGTGCAACCAGAACCCCACTAGCAGAGAGTACAGTTTTTACTCTAATGCTCATAGTTCCTATGCGAGGTTAGGCTGTATATTAATTAGCGCCACTCTTATGGGGGATATGGGAGTTGCCCCAGTACTCCTCAATTTTGATATCTGATCATGCTTATCCGAAAACATCAGTGCAACTAAAGGATGGGGAGAAATCAAGGCATAGATCCTGGTAACTAGACCCACTACTACTGAAAGACAGGGAATTCATGACATTTATGACTAAATCGCTTGAGGAGTTCTGGAGCTACAATAAAAAAGGGAACATCTCAAGTACATCCAGATGGGAAGTTATGAAGGCATGTGTACAAGGCTAGGTAATCTTGTATTCCTCTCATAAAAAAAGAGAAACACTGGCTGACCTTGAGAGGTTCCGGCAACAAATTGTGACCTTTGAGGAGGCGCATATGAGAACCCCCACTCAGTCCATATATAGAATTGTGCAAAAACTGAAATGGAAATTCAATTTGTTAAACACTGCATACTTAGAGAGGGCAATTCTGCTTTCAGGAGCTACTGCTTATTTTGATGGGGACAAAGGAGGGAAGTTCCTGGCCTGGCAACTAAAGAAAAGGGAAAGTGATAGATCCATTACACAAATCCGCAAGGTAAGTGGGGACTATGTGTCCATGACAGGAGGTACTGGGGAGGAATTTAGCAAGTATTATCACGGTTTATATACATCTGAAGTAGCCCCCACCACACAGCAAATACAGTCATTCTTTGAGAAAGCTCCCATTTGGATGCTGCCCCTTAACTTAGTGAATGTCCTGGACAGACCACTAGAGGAATCAGAAGTGCGTGGGGCTATCGGAGCATTAGTGGGAGGGAAGGCACTGGGCTCTGACAGTCTGCTCATTGATTTCTTCAAAGCATTTCAGGAGCAGCTAGCAGGCCCCCCCTTTGATGTCATCCTGGAGGCACTAAATAAGGATGTACTTCCCTCATCAATGCAGGCAGCTACCATCACTGTACTCCCTAAACCGGAGAAAGACCCCACACAATGTGCCACATACCGTCCCATATCCTTGCTCACTACTGACTATAAAGTACTGGCTAAGGTGGTAGCCACCCGGTTAGAGCCTGCCCTCCAAGTGCTGGTGCACCCGGACCAAGCGGGGTTTGTTGGGGGGGGACATGGTAAACATAACGTTAGAAGGACCATAAATATCTTGCGTTCCTGGGGTAAAAGAGCGACTAAGCATGAAGCAGCTATTTTAGCATTGGACGCGGAAAAAGCATTCTACAGGGTCGAATGGGGATATATGTTTGAGGCCCTGAAGCGGCAGGGGCTGGGTCCTGAGATCATGAAATAGGTCAGTATGATGTATAATTCCCCCAACACCCAAATAATAGTAAATGGAGTGCTAGCAGCCTCTTTTGAATTAGGGAGGGACACCAGGCAGGGCAGCCCTCTGTCCCCACTCTTACATGTCTTAGCCCTGGAGCCACTAGCAGCTGCTATCAGAAATCATGATGGGATATGGGGATATGGGGGGGGTAAACATTGTACGCTGATGACATTCTCCTGTATCTTCAACATCCGGGGGATGACCTGCCTCGGGTGCATGGTCTGTTGCAGGAATATGGGGTACTATCTGGCCATAAGGTCAACTGGACAAAAAGTGAACTTCGACCGGTGGGCCGACTGAACAGGCATAGATTGGCTCCAGTCCTGGGTGGCCTGATCATAGTAGATAAGATAAAATACCTGGGGATTCAGCTGTCAGCCCAAATGGGAGCCTTATATGCCCAGAACTATGGACCATTAATGAAAACGTTGAGCATAGACTGTGATAAATGATGTAATTTACCCCTGACCCTGACTGGGAGAGTTAACACAGTAAAGATGATGATCCTTCCAAAATGTTTATACTTGTATCAGTCTTTGCCTGTTCAGGTGTCTTCTTAGCAATTTAAACAGATCTGATCCATGGCTTTATCTGGAGAGGGAGGGCTGCTCGAATTAAAAGATCGGTGTTACAGATGCTGCCCAGTAGGGGTGGACTGGGCCTACTCAACTTTCAGCTTTATTACCTGGCTGCTCAGCTGGCATTTTTGCAAGGGGGGGGATGACCCAGCATAGACTGGACTGGCTGGAGCTGGAGGAGGAGCAGATTGGAGGGTCCTTGAAACATATGTTAATGTCGAGGGGTTGGGGCATATAAATAAAATGCACATCACTAACCCTTGTACAGCTGCCACTTTGGGGGCCTGATGCAGTGTGCCTGGCAAAATAAGCAGTGGAGAGGAGGTAAAGCAGTTGCCATACTCTGACCTAACCACAGTCCTTAAGGATAGAGGGCCCTACACAGCCTTTATACATCAAAGAATAAGAATATGGATGGCTAGAGGTATTAGATATGCCTTTCAATTATTCGAGGGGGGAGGGTTCTTAGAGTTTCCAGAACTTATAGCTAGATTCGCAGTTGACCCCAGGGACTACTTTGTCTATCAGCTGGTCCACCTCCAATTTGGAGAAGCGTTGATAGAAGAGTTTGGCTGGGCAGAGATAACACCATTTGAAGAGGGACTATATAACCTACCCCCAAGAGCGAAAGCTCTATCCATATTTTACCTTACTTTATTGGGTGCGGAGGTGGATCAGGCCCATCATATTAGAATGAAATGGGAGAATGACCTTGGTATCAAACTAGATCATAATATTTGGCAGAGGGCGGTGAAACATCTGAATACTTGTTTACGTAACAATAGATTGAGGCAGGTGCAGCTCAACTTCCTATATAGAGCCTACTTAACCCCTGCTAGACTTCATGTCATGAGCCCAAACAACTCATACTGCTGCCCAAAGTGTCAGTGTGAGCAGGTTGATTTCCTGCACTTGGCCTTAACATGTCCGAGGTGGCTCCTTCTGGATGGAGGTTCACAGGCTAATGGACTCAACCCTCTTTAGTAAGTTACCATTTACACCTTTGGAACTCCTGTTAGGGGCTGAACCACTAAGGGACAGAAGCCATTCCAGCCACCCATTATGGGAAATCGCACTAGTCAATGCCTGGAAAACTCTGGCTCAGACATGGTTATCATGCAACCTGCCCTTGGTACAGCAGTAGGTTAATAATACAAAACAATGTCTCACTCTTGGAAAAGCTCATCACTCTGCGAATGGCACTTTGGATGTCTTTAAAAAAATATGGGACCCCCTGGAGAGAGCCATGGAGGCTGGTATTGTCCCATTGTACCATTAATAGGGGACATCTTTGCCCTTAGTTCCCAGGTGTATGTAAGTTACTAGTCCTTCCTTTTAGTGGTTATCTGATCATACCACTCCTCCCCCAAGGTCACTGTTACTCCCTATAAGCCTCATTATAATATGACTGTTGTGTTCCATATCTGGCTACCAGACAGACTACTAGGTTACTGATGTCTTTTATCAGAATGTGATATAAAATAAACATGTGGGGTGCTTTGAAAATGTGATTTGGTTACCTTTGATGTACATATCTGTCTTGATATATTGGCTGAATGTTACTGTGTCAATATTGTTCTGTATGATGATGTACTGCTCTCCTCTTCCTCAATAAAAATATTTTATAAAAAAAAAAAATTAGAGGAACCATGTTATAACCTCACTTAACATTGCCTTGTACCTCACTTCCCAAGACTTTCTGTTATCCTTTAATAATGCACACACTGTCATGCCTTACTTGTTTAATGAAGATGTCCCCATGATCTTCCTATTTGTTCAAGCTACAACCAATATTGCTAACTATGATCAATAATGTGGATGTGGTTGAAAGATTAAGGTGAAACTCCAACTGAAAATCATTTAAAAAGTTATTAAGTTATTAACAGATAAAAGGACATAAGCTGAGCATCGAATTACTTCTTAAGAAGCTTTGATAGTATTGATATCAAAGAAAATCAGTGATAGTTTGAGATATCTAACTCGTTCATTTGTTTAAAATACTGAAGAGACGCACTGAGCCAGAACTCATTTCCAAGTGTGACCCTGGGGGGGGGGGGTCATAAGGTGTTAAGAAATACAATAAACAAAAAGTGACAAATGTATTGTACAATACTGAATAAACTTACACGTGCAATGTAATGTACAAAATATCAAACTGTACAAGGGTACAGTATTTACAAATTTGAAAGAATTTACAGCAGCAAAAAGTGACAAGTGCAGTGTACCACATGGAATACTAGACAGCCCAAGGTACAAAATAGTGGACTGGAAACACTAAAGTACTAAAGTGGTAAAATGTACAACTAATGTATAATAGCAAAAGAAATCATTAGTGTAGTGAAACAGAACCTAGCCCAGTGGCATGGAGGGTTGAGGCACTGGGTGCCTCATCTCCTACCATGCCAATGACCCCGATTCAGAAATGGATGGGGATCATATGGGGGCTGGCCCGGTGAGGGAGGATTGAGTGTTTGTGGGACTGCTTTCCTCCCTTGGAGAGGGCATTGCAGTTAGTTGCTGATGACTGCCACCTGGAGGTATGTGGGTGGCAGTGTGATCCACACAGAGGAAAGGGATCTCATGCATGGGGGCATCTCCACTGAAGTGGAGCACACACATCATGCTCACTGCACACATGTGAGCCCAAGGGGAGAAAAAAGTGAAAATACATGGAAGCCTGGCTTCATGAAACCCTGCCTGTGTCCCAATGGTCTACCTTCCCAATCTGGTTCCGAGGCCACACTGAATTGTCTGCTGGGAGAGGGATAGCCCTCCTCCTCCCACCCCGCCATGGGTGGAAATTAATGGGTATACCTGATTCTGGACCCGGCAGACCTAAGTGTATGACTATCAGGCAGAGGAACAGGGCTGATAAGCCACCCAGACCTGCCTAAGGAGGATAAAGAGCTATTGTGGATAAAACAAAAAAGTAATGAAACAGTGTTGCAGGTGCAGCAGTGGCCAGAGGAAGGTAATGTGAAAGCCTAAACCAGTGTACATGGTTAGATGCAGGAGCAATGTAGGGAGAGATAAGCAAATAGGAGTAACTTAAGTGAGGAGCATGAGGGTAAAAGATGAAGAATAAAGATGATTTCAGAGAGCAGGAAGTGGATGGAACAGGGGGACTGTCCAGAAGAGGTTTTGCAGTGAGGACTATGGAAAATTATCACCTTTCTTTTAAATGGGTACTACCTGGGCAGTTTTTCAGACCTTAAGGACCATCACAGAACTCTGACAAAAAGTAAGTAACATAATAAGGTAATCTGATAGCAACTAGGTTGTACCCCCATAAGAAAAGCTTGAGTTTAATACCACCTGTCCCTTGACTTTATAGATGTTTGACGAAAGCAGTTATTTTAACACTCCACTCACATTTACAATCTGAAAATTAAACTAGTTCCACATTGGAGCTAAAGGGCCAAATTGATGAACATTAACTGCTGTGTTAAGCTCTGGATGAAGTGAAAAAATTGCACAATTCACTTTGTGCATAACATAATGTGCAAATTTGCATAGCAAAACTTGATGCTATTGCGTGAATTTTACTACATGAATTACCACACTGCACAGCACTACACACCTTGTGGTGAATTTTACTATGTGAAATACTACACTTTACATCAGAAAATTGCCACAAAGTGTAAATTAAGACAGTTTGTGCCGTAAAATTCACTGCAAGTGCAGCAAGTTGCATAGTGTGGAATTCACAAATCCTTCAAGTAGTGGCCAAATTCAATGAAATTTACAGACGAAATTTACATTCGCAACACTCCTACTTTGCTTTTACTGATTCAGTGGTATGCCATTATATAACACGGGAGCTTGCTGAATTGGGTTATTAAGGATAAAATAAATCAGGATTAATGCTAGAGGCACTGTTCAGGAAAACTGGCCAATGTAACTCAAATTAAATAAGGTATTGCAGCAGAATTTATGCACTCAAGGCCTGTTTATACTTAGCATGCTGCACCATTGAGACTGGTGCAAAGTGACTCATCTGCTGCCAGACAATAAGTGTAAACATGTCTGGGAGTATGGTGAGCAGATCCATTTCAGATCCTGTGGATGCTGCAGTGGTGGGGAGCTGAATCGCTGCAGGAGTTTTCAGTCTGTATGGAGGGTTTTCCTACCACCTGCAGCAATGAACTAGCAAGGTGGGATCCATCAGAGGGATATAAATAAAACAAGAAGGATGGGGATCAGGATGCTTGCAATACTCCACAGCATCTGAATTGCTCAGAAGATCCTACACAATGGAAATGGCTACAATAGTGTGCTTCACACACAGGAACTGTAACAGTGCCAAAACCCAGCATGTGTGTAAATACAGCCTTTGGGAGAGCCATGCTCAAGTTTGGAAAACTATTTACAAAGTAGTCATTAAATAACTGAGTAATCTGTTGAGCTTCTGCACCTCAATCATCATCATATCGCACTTCTGTTTTCTTGTAATACTGAAAATCAGCCACTTTCCCATATCCTTTATATTTTTTTTCTAGAGCAAACCCCCAAACTGGAATGGTATAATAAAGGAAGCAACTATCCACTGGTGATGAACACCTTTAGCCCTTTCTTTTTTATATGGTTAGAGGATATTACAAATTCTATTAAATACAGAGCAAAAGTAGGCAAACTGTTGGGGGATGCAGTTGTGCTTTCGAGTTAGTGTGCAATAGTCCCACACAATAGATTAATATACAGGTTAGCCAGCCTGGGAGTGGGTCCCAAGATGACAGCCTGGGTAAAAGATTGGCCGGAGAATAGGACACAGAGAGTAATAGTAAATGGAGTCCACTCAGAAGAAAGGAGGGTTACTAGTGGGGTACCACAGGGTTCAGTATTAGGACCGGTCCTCTTCAATGTCTTTATAAGCAACATTGCAGAAGGACTGGAAGGAAAAATGTCTCTTTGCAGATGACACTAAGATCTGCAACAGAGTTGATCACACAGGGTGGGTGGAAAGGATGAGAAGGGACTTGGCAAGGTTAGAGGAATGGTCAAATGTATGGCAGCTTAGATTCAATGCTAAGAAGTGCAAGGTAATGCACCTGGGAAACAAAAACCCAGGGGAAGAGTGCACAATGGGGGTGAGATACTAACAACAACAAAAATGGAAAGGGACCTGGGGGTAGTCATATCAGATGACCTAAAGGTGGGCAAGCAATGTGAGAGGGCAGCAAGGAGGGCTGGGGGTTACTGGGATGCATAGGAAGAGGCATCACCAGTAGAAAACAGGAAGTTATTATCCCTCTGTACAGACAGCTGGTGAGACCACATCTGGAGTACTGTCTGCAGTTCTGGAGACCCAATCTCCACAAAGACATAGACAGGATGGAAGCTGTCCAGAGGAGGCAACTAAAATGGTGCAGGGTCTACCAGAAGACATATGAAGAGAGACTTAGGAGCTTGATATGTATAGCCTCGAGGAAAGGAGGAGGGGGACATGATAGAAACTTTTAAGTACCTCAAGGGAATCAACAAAGTCCAAGAGGGTAGCATCTTTCAAAAAAGAGGTGTGCAAGAACAAGAAGGCACAATTTGAAGATAGAAGGTGGCTCAGGAGGTAATTTAAGGAGTATTTTTTCACAGAGAGGGTTGTGGATGCATGGAGCGGCCTTCCGGAGGAGTTGTGGAGTCAAAATCAGTGGTGGAATTCAAGCATGCATGGGACAGTCATAAGGCAATTCTGGGGGGTGGGGGTAAGAAGAAGTAGGCTGCTGGTTAACTAGGATCTGCAGCTTATCCAGTAGGTAGGGAAATGGGCAGACTGGGTGGGCCAAGCGGTCCTTATCTGCCATCAAATTCTATGTTTCTATGTTTCTATGTTAATAGGGCCAGCTTGTGTGACTCAGGGAGTTGGTTCCAATCATGTCGAGCAGATTAGGCAAAGACTCATTTACCAAAGTCCCTTCCAGCCCTAAGGGATTTCAACATTTGCAGAGGCTGAAGATCTCAGCTTGTAGTGGTTGGTTATAAGTAACAAACAAATATATTATCTCGCAGCTGATATGTCACAACTGTAAAATAATAAATAATAATAAAAATGATAAAATAAAGGGAGGTAAGTGGAGGGGGTGGGGCAGCTGCTGAATAGGGAGCTAGCTGCATTCACGAGCAGCCTAGAAAGACCATGATGGCTTTTTGCTCTTGGCAATTTTCGTATGTTCATATATTCGGTAGCCTGCATGTGCTCACTATAGTTAATCACCCACAACTTTCTAGAAGTGTTCAGCTTATGAACGGCCCCCTCCCCCCCCACACACACACATTCATAAATCCAGAACAATGGATGTCACTCACAACAGTATTTAAACTAACTGTAACAAATAAAGTACACACAAATATACGGTGCACTATTATTCTTGTATAAAATAAAGGATCTACAGTTTTATAATCTTTTGTTGCCTATCCCGGCCGTGAAAGATTAGGAGTGATGAAAATACTGAACACTATTGACCCTGTATTCAGTTTTTGCTTATATCACACACAGGCAATGACCACATATCATAACAAATAAAATGCATTTTTAGTCTCTACAAAATACTGCAACAGCCTAATTCCTGTAAGGTGACCAGAGCAATTTTGAAAGTGTGCCATCAAAATAAAAGTTGCCTTGCTTTGACTTATCCCACAGTTTTGGTTACAAATATAAACCACTGGATCTCCAGAACAGTTGATAGTTCTATACTCTTAAACATGGTTGGGTATACATTATTCCTTACTGGTGCAGTTCATTTCATATAATTTGTGTTGGAATAAGCAATGTAATAAAACTACTTCCTGGACAAACTGTTGCTTCATATTAATAGTTCTCTGGACAAAATGCTCTGTCATGACAAACTGTGGTGTTGACAGGTCTCTCCCATGTGTTAAAAGGATCATTCCTGTAACAAAAGCTTATATGTTACTGTCCCAGGGCTCAAACCCAGAGATGGACAGAGATTAGCAGTGAGAAGTTGTCTGTATCTCTGCATGTTGCCCAAAGTGTAATCCTCAAGGTGGAGAAACTGAGTGCCTGGGGCTGAATGGCCTGAGGGCTTGCAGGCCAGCATAAAAGATGTAAAGCAGGCCATCTGCAGATACCAGCAAAAAAAACACATGCAACTAACTTTCCCACATTGTAAGAGCACAGCATTTTGTGAGAGCTTGCCTTAGTTCTGGTTATCATATTCTGTCCTCAAATAACTGGTCCCTCTGACAGTGACTTGGACTGGAAGGAATAATGTGAGTTACAAACATGTTTGTATATGGCATTCTTCAAGCATAATCACATTTTGTTTCTTCAAAAACTAGTTTCCTTTCATGTAAATGCCATGGTTGCACAATCATCGCGTAGTGGTAGTTTTATAAAGTTTATTGATATCCTTCCATGCCTCAGTGGTATGCTTAGAGCATTTTGAATGCTTTATGTATGTTAGACTGTGGTGCAACACCTAAAGAATTTTGTGCATTATGTTTAGATGGTTTTATAGAACTGTTTTGGCAAAGGTGTTTTATTCAGAAAAACATGAAAGCTCAACTCACTACAATAGTTTTGCTTTTTGCTAATAACCACTCTTCTGGCCTCCTTTAATATACATTATTGGCAGGAGACAACTATAGTATTTAGCAGCTGGGCTCAGTTTTCAGCAATGCACTCATTTGAAATTGTGGGTCAGACCCGAGGGAGGATTTTTTTATTTGAATTGGAGCCACACTGAGAAAGTACAAATGGCTTTGACCCCTTCAGCCTTGGATCTCCTGGTCCATCTAGAGATGTAATGAGGAACTGCAGAGCATCTCTTCACTGTGTGCTGGGTGAGTGTGGGGGTGGGGTTAGAGGGCTCGTCCATGAAGTTCAGAAAATAACAAGTCAGTTTTCTGTCACACAGTTTTGTAAGTGAAAAGATGTGTTCCAAAAATGTAAAAATTCACTTGCTTTAAGCTTTTTTTTGACAACATATTACAGGTATTTAGCCATGGAATAATTCAGAAATGACTATGGTTCAAGGTTAAAAACAAAAAATTCTTCGTATCAAATGCTTTTAAGCCACAAACCTTGTGATATTTTCTAAACATTTAACAATTCTTGTTTACACTATTTTGTTTGGGGAGGTGTAAAATAAAATGCTCTTGTTAAAGGATCCTAGTCAGTCCTTCCTCACTTCCCCCTGCATGCTATATGTCATACATAGGTATTCAGACATCAGCTTCATTGTGATCTGAGACATCTTTGCAAAATGTCTCTGTTTTACTCATGCAATATTTGTAATTTGTTCTTTGGAAAGCAAATCAGTACATTTTTTTTTATATTACCTGTGGCTGATCTATGTATCATACATATTTATCCAGCTGCTTGTTTGCCTGTCTGTCTGCCATTTTTTTCTGTCTCTGTTTACCTAGTTATCTAGAGTATCTCATGCCATTTTAAACAACCTCTGAAACATTAGGAAAATGTAGTTTCATATCAATTTGCACATACTGTATGACATAGAGTTCATAAGACTCCTTATAAAATGAGTAGATAAAATAATGAGCTGTGATTGGTCCAGACATATCAAATGGCTGAGCAGCAAGATTGATACATTTATAAGGCAGAAAAAGAAATGGGTAGACTGGATGGGCCTTGAGGTCCTCATCTGCCGTCAACTTCTATGTTTCTATGATTGATGCACAGTATTGGTTTCTTTTCACGTTTTGATTTTTAATTGTTCTGATTTTTAAAGACCCATTTTATAAGTGCAATAACACACTCCAGTACGTGCGTTAAGTGATACTGGAACACTTCCCAGATGTTGAAGGCACTTGGCCTTTTGCATTATGCTTTACAACATTCCTGGGCCATACAAGAAATATAGTTTAATGCACACCCCGCCATTTGTTATTTCTTACATACTTTGCAATACTGAATTATAGAGTACTTTCAGAAGGCTTTAGTCCCATGGATTCAAACTGAATCTGAATTTGAATCCATAGGATTACAGCCTTCTGAAATGAACCTATGATTTTCTTTGTGGGTAATCATGATGCCATTTCTTTTTGTGTTTGTACTTTGCAATACAATTGGTGTATGCCATGTCAGCATGCACAAAATCACAAGAAAAACAAAACAAGAACTTTTTGGTTGAGCAGATATGGCCAGTATTTTTACACCAGATATGTATTCCCATATTTGCAAAGAAAACTCCATCTGCACTGTTAGACCATCCATTATTTATTTATTTAGCTTTCATTAACCAGATAAGCACACTAGACAAAACAGATACCTATTTTCAGGTGCGATCTGTGAGATTACAGGAAATATGGAGGCAATTGCAAACAGTATTAGGATGTACAGAGTTTCAGGTAAACAATATATAGACATTTCAAGATGTTACAGGGAGACAATTTAAAATACAAAAATACATATCCCAAGAAACACTATGACAGGTACGGTTTACGCGGGCAACCAAAGCAGAGCTCTGGAAGATGCTCAGCATGGAAAGCCAAACTCAAGTGTAATACTTGTGGAAAAGGCCACAAGTGTCATTAAGTGCAATTGCATGCTGAGGAGAGCAGCAAGTGATCCCAAAGGGAGTTTCGGAAACAGGTGTGGGGGGGTAGTACAAACATGGGCTGAAAGAGAGTTCCATTGTCTAGGTGCATATATAGCAAATGCTCTGTCAGCCATTTGCATATGAGTTGATGGCACCTGACGTACTGCAGAGCCATGTAACCTTAGGGAATATGAGGAGTAGGCAGGTTTGAGGATCTCTGCCAGGACGGGTGGGGTGGAAGCTCTGATAACACTGTCATTGAAACATCCTAAGACAAAGTTCTGATGGTTACCTGGGGACAGCCAAATTAGTTTGTTGCAGAGGCCACAATGGTGGGTGAGACGAGGGGCTGCAAGTGCAAAGCGGTATACAGTATGTTATTATAAGCCACGTCCCATTTGGAGAGGTGGGATTTAGCTGCTTGTGCAAATTAAATAAGTGCATAAGAGGGCATGGAGAGGAATTCATCTCTTGCCAGGGAGAGGTGAGCAGCAGGTGTGAGATTGTTTTTTGCTCTGTATGCAAGGCCCAACTTACTATTTACTGTCCTACATACACTGTGGATATGCTGGGTGAGGTCAAACTGAAGGTCAAGGGTAACTCCCAAATATTTGATGGAGTCAACAACCTTCATGTGGGATCCATAAGTGCAGGTAATACTCAGGGGTGCAGGGGACACTTATTTTTTCCTGGGATCCAAACAGTATGGCCTGAGTATTTTGAGAATGAGGACAAGTCTATTTGCCCTAAGCCAGGATTGCATATTGCTAAAGTCAACATTAAGTTGACAGTTAACAACACTAATGTCACAGGAGTAGGTAAGGATCACCAGGTCAGCCACATATAACATGGTGCTGCTGTGAGTCGGTATGGTGGGGAGATTATTTACAAATTTGGAGAAAAGAATGGGCCCTAGGACCAGTCTCTGAGGGACTCCAGATTTAACTGGGGTGAGCTCTGAGACAGCCTTGTTGAATTTTTTGAGCTGCTGCCTTCCTTGGAGGTAGCTGGAAAATCACCCAAGGACAGGGGAGACAGGCCAGGGGACCGGAGTTGCGAGCACAGGAACGCGTGATCATCCTGGTCGAAGGCCTTGGAAAGATCAATGAAGATAGCGCCAGTGAGTTTACCTTGATCCATGGCAACCCTGACTTCTGAGGTAATCTTGGCATAGGCAGAGGAGGTGCTATCGTCCTTGTGGAAGTCTTGCTGTGCAGGTGACAGCAGCACATGAGTCTGGATGTATTCAGTAAGCTGTGAAGCAATAACTTTTTCAAGAAGTTTGCTAACTGGTGATAAGATGGCTATAGGCTGGTAGTTTTCAAGGTTTTTAGGATCACCTTGTTTAAAAACTGGGACAACCCTCACCACCTTCCAGAAGTCAGGGCTATATCACGAGGTGAATGACAAGGTAAAAATGTGGAAGATGGGTAAGGCGATCAAAAAGGCACCAAAGTGGGGGAGTTTGGGCTCCATATTATCATGGCTAGCACTAGAATGTGGGGAGAGACCAAAGAGAAGTCTCTGCATCTCCCTGGTGGACACTGCCTTGAAATAAAAAGGAGGGCGAGAGGCAAACTCAAACTGAGAACTATGTGGCACTGCTTGCTTATCAGGAAAAGGAATCGGGAATAGGGAGGTAAAAGCTGATAGGTCTGAGAAATGAGAATTAAAGGCATTAGCAAATGTTAAAGCATTATTGCAATTTGTACCATCTATAATCATGTCAGAGACATCCCCTTTTGAGGAACCACTAACTGTATTTTTGATATTTCACCAGGAATTCCTAGGGTCTCTGGCTGAGGTTAACAGAGCAGATCTGCAGAATTCACTCTTTGCAGATTTAATAGCTTTCTTACACACATTTCTGAGGTGTTTGAACTCCTGGAATATAGCCATGTCATTTGAGGCCTTGAAAGTAGCCCAGCATTTATTCCTAGACTTCATGAGGGCAAATAGGCTACCATGGAACCATTTTGTAGCTGTACTCCTCACCCTCCTTTTGATAAGTGAGGCATGTTCGTCTTGCAGGGAATAAAAAATGGAAAGAAAGTTGTTCAGGGCAGTAGGAGTGTCAGGAGCATTTAACACTGTAGAGCAATCTGTATGTCCCAAGTCTGCTTGGAAGGATTCCAGATTAAAGTTGGAGAAATCCCTCATAAGGAGAATTTTGCATGGGATTTTAGTGGGGAAGACCTTCCAGACATAGTATATGCGAGTGTGATCTGAGATCGAGTCAGGGAATGTTCCAGAGTAGACTACCCTCTCTGGCTTATTAGACAACACTCAATCTAGGCGAGTACTTTTACTACCAATTGTAGACAGCCTGGTAGGCTCATGGATAAGATGAGAGAGGGTGAGGCCTGCCAGCAGGGGTTCATAGTGTCTAGCATTGCCATCTTGCCAATTTAGATCAAGGTCACCTAGAATCATTAACTCATTTCCACAGACTTTAAGGTTGATGGAGTCAAGGAGGTAGGTTAGCCCTTGTACTCCACCTTTGGGGGATTGTATGTGCAAACTAAGTGCAATTTTTTAGTGTTACCCTACAGAAGAAGTGCATGAAGTAAATCATTTTGAGGTCAGGGAGGTTGCTGGTGTGATATGGTGGACAAGTTTAGGTGATTTTTGTAGTAAAACAGTAGTCCATCACCACATTTTTTTCCCCGCACAGTCAAGCCTAATGTGGTTGAAGCCAGGAAGAGCACAAGCAGAGTTGGGGGTTGAAGGCTTAAGCCACATTTTAGTAACGCCAAGGATGTCTGATTTATAATGATCAACCCAGATGGTAAGTTCAGCCAGACTGTGCATAAGGTTACGAAAATTTAGGTGACCCATTTTTATTCACTTAGCAGATAATCAGCTAGGGGAAGTGGAAAAGTTAGAAGAGGCATGAGGAGATGTGGGACCTGGGTTTAGCTCAATGTCTCCTTCCAAGATGATAAGTAACAGTGGGAGCCACACAAGGCACATTAAGGAGTGGCAGTTCCTGGAGGGACTAGTTTTATGTGGGAAACGTTTGACCAATTTAGAGGAGAACACTACAGCCTTGAAATTCATGCACCAGATAGGCCAGAGTTTCAAGTTTCCAGTGGCTAGGAGGTTAGAGAGGGTGTAATCTGATTCAGAGGGCTACCCCAGTTTTACCCTAGGACCAACTAGAAGGGGGGAATAATCTACAGTGATTAACATCAGAAATGTGTAGGTAGATGATCTAGCAGTTTGGATACCAAACATGGTGCTTGTATAAGTATAATTATGCATGCACCATTGTTTTGACACATGCATCATTGTTTTGACACATGCACCGTTGTTTTGACATATGCACTATTGTTTTGATACATGCATTTTTGTTTTGATATGTACTATTGTTTTGACACATGCACTATTGTTTTGATGCATGCACTATTGTTTTGATGCATGACCCATTGTTTTGACACATGCACTATCGTTTTGCCACATGCGCCATTGTTTTGACACATGCACCATTGTTTTGCTGCATGCACTATTGTTTTGACACATGTGCCATTGTTTTGACACGTGCACTATTGTTTTGATACATGCTACATTGTTTTGACACATGCACCATAGTTTTGATGCATGTGCCATAGGTTTGACACATGCATTATTGTTTTGATGTAAGCACCATTGTTTTGATACATGCACCACTGTTTTGATACATGTGGCATTGTTCTGATACATACACTATTGTTTTGATACATTCACTGCTTTTTTGATACATGCACCATTGTTTAGACCTATGTGCCATTGTTTTGACACACTGAGTGAGATATTCAGACTGCACCAGGCAGGAGTGCAAGACTGGGCATAGTGCAACTGGGTTGAGCCAGGGCATAGTCCAGGTGATATTCAACGGTACTGCGCCATGGCTCAGCACCATTGAATATGGCACTGGGGTCACCTGCACTGCACACGGCATAGTGGCACTGCACCAGCGCAAGTGGCAGGTGAGGAGTAAGAGGTTGCACCAGCGCAAGTGCGGATGCACTAGGTGCAGCAACTGCGATATTCAGTGCTGGGCATGCATATGAGGCCATAATGCAAGCAAGGTGCAAATGAGGCCATTTACATGTCATTATGGCCCTATTTGCATGCAGTGTACCGATCCCTGGCGACTTGCACCTGGTGTCCTACCAGGCTGCAGCCATTGGGGACTGACGCCCCCTGCCCCTTGGTGGGCAACGCGCCCCATCACCCGATCGTGGGCATAATAAAATTATATCCCTGGTGGTTCAGTGGACCCTACCCCATTGCCCGATTGCAGGTGTAATAAAATTATGTCCCTGGTGATCCAGTGGACCCTACCCCATTGCCAGATCATGGACGTAATAAGAATACGTCCCTGGTGGTACAGTGGACCTGCTCCCCTGCCCGATCGTGGGCATATGAGCTAGATAATATCCCTGGTGGTCCTGTGGACCTGCTCCCCTGCCCGATCGGAGGCATACATTGAATTTAAATACCCTGGTAGTCCAGTGGACCTGATCCCCTGCCCGATCACAGGCTTATGGTTAGCAATCCCTGGTGGTCCAGCAGTACCCCCCTCCCTCCTGCCCACTGAGGCCTACCACCCAGCCCCCTCGATCTGTGGCAGGAGGCAGCTCCCCACCCGCAAGCCACCTGGCTGCCCGCCGACTGACAGCGTACAGTACGGCTGTATGCCTATAGGTCCACTGCACAAAGCCAATGGGCGTGCAGACCATACTGTACTACACAGTCCCAAATGTGAATGAACTCAATTTCGAGACACTGTCAGTACAGCTCTGATCTACTCGCCCGTGGCCAGAATGGAAAACAAACATCTGGCCGTACTGTATGCTGTCAGTTGTCGGGCAGCCGAATGGCTGCAGGTGAGGCTGCCGCCACCGCTGACCGGGGGCCGGGTGGTGGGCCTCAGTGGTGATGAGTGAGGGTACTGCTGGACCACCAGGAACTGCTAACCATATGCCCATGATCAGGCAGGGAATTGGGTCCACTGGACCACCAGGGAATTTAATTTCAATGTATGCCCACGATCAGGCAGGGGAGCAGCTCCACTGGACCACCAGGGTATTTATGTATTCATATGCCCACGATCAGGCAGTGGATCAGGTCCACTGGACCACCAGGGATGTTTTTTTTATTATGCCCACAATCAGGCGATGGAGTAGGGTCCACTGGTCCACCAGGGATATTATTTTTTTATGCCCGCGATCGGGTGGGGGTGGCACGACACCTGGCCTGTGTCTGGAGAGGTCAGGTGGCCACCCACAGCAGGCGGCTGCTGTGTTGCACCCAGCAATATGGCAGCCTGCCTGTGGGTGTCCCCCGACATGCTCCTGCTTTTAACAGGCACATCTTTGCACCCTACTGTGCAGCACAAGGCAGGTTTGTGCCTGCATATACACTGCACAACCTGGGCTGAATATCAGGATGTGCCGCATATGCATGGGTATGCCTCCCACACTTGCGCTGTATACATTACTGGTGCACCCCAGCACATCGGGAACTGCGCAGCACAACAAACCCTTCTGAATATAGCGCCAGGGTGCATCAGTGGGTTGTGCATGGTGCAACACTGTTGTGCCACGCGCAACCCCTTTGAATATCCCACCGACTGTTTTGAGACATGTGCCATTGTTTTGATACATGCACTTTTCTTTTGATGCATGCACTTTGTTTTGACACATGCACCATTTTTTTGGTATATAAATATCTTGTTTTATGCAAGCTGCTTCAGATCATGGAAACTGTTACAAAAACTCTGAACACTTTAAAATAGGCCTTATGAGTTTTGACACATTTGGGCAGACATAGGAGCACTTGGAAAACAAATTTTAATATGCATCTTCCCCTTTTGAAAATTCTTCATTGTGAAGTGGCACCAAGGCCTTTAAAGTTTAAATTTTAAAGATCAGATACTGCCAAAATAACTTTGGAAAACATACTATTTAGACATAGTTAAGCTTGTATTTCATGTATCTGCTATGCATTAGCTATCTCCACATCCTCAGTTTATTATTCTGGAACATTGCACACAAACAGAAGTTTTATCCCTTAGTGCCTCTCTGCCACCGGTGCTTATTCCTCACTTGAAGTCATAGTCCTCTGCTGTGATATTACACTTTGTTGCCATAGGAACAACTGTGATTTTATAAGCAGAGTATTATGATATCAGACTGAGAATAAGCAATAGGAGCTGATGAACACTCAGGGAACAAGGATTATGTTTCCATACATGTGAACTTAAGCAATACACCAAAACAGGATGTGAGTTATTCTGGGATTTACCCACGCCTGGTGTGGTTTGGTCATGAGGCCGCAGGCCAAGTAAGTAAACCATACCAGCAGTGGGTAACTCCCAGCATAACCCACACCCTGGAGTGTATATTGCAATTATACGATGACCCCCTATTTTGGTGAGGAGGGAAAAAAAAAGAAAATTATTTTTTTTTTTTACATTTTACATTATTTTTATTGATTTTATTGCTCCACCAGAAATAAATAGTTCCTTGTTGCTAGGCAGAATACCCCCCCCCGTCTCACATGTTTGCAGAGAGAGCAAGCCTGTACAAGTCTTCCCTTTTTCTTTTTGATTCCCTTCCCCACCCTCCTGAGTGTATTTTATATTTGGAGCAAGACAGAGCATGGTTTGAGCTTCTTTTATTTATTTATTTTTTTTACTGACAGCCTCACGTTTCCTTTGTATTAGGTGTTTAGAGACAGCGATGCGAGAGGTGTGATTGCCATTTTCTGCTTCCGGGTGTGCAGTGGCTTTAGCGGTTCCACTTTTAGTTTCATTTTTTTGGTTGGGAGGATTTTTTCTTTTAATTCTGTGATTAATTGGGGATTTGTTATTGAATTGTACTGACTTGGCTTCTGTGGTTGTGTGAGGCTGCGGGGACCAGTTGGAGCACTACGGGAGCAGTAAAATGTCTGATGAACTGAACACTCTTCTGATGTGTGAAAGGCTGCGGGTAATGATGGACCAAGGAATCAATAATGATAGTGACCAAGCAAGAAATGTATTCATAACAACAGGCAAATGATACAAGCAGACTGGAATTTGGCAAAATAAAAGAGAAGCATAACATAAAATGAGTCAAATAGCAGACATAGCTAGAAATAGCTAGCTAGGCAAGGTGTTATCAGCTTCACACCCTCCTACTGACTGACTCCCTAGTCTATCTGAAGTGTCTAAATTCACAGTTGGGGTCATATGATAGTTTAACTCCACCCTTTTCTTCATTTCAAACTAATTCATTTTAATAACTTTATTTCCAGCCGGCCTGGTGGTGCTGAGGGTTGCGGTGCTGGACGCCACATCTTGCGCCACGCTGGCAACCCAGGTTCAGACACAAGCCCGGAGCAGCAGGGGTCTGCAGGGGAGGGATGGGATTGAGCATCTGGAGGACTGCTCTCTCATCCTGGGGAGGGATCCAGGGAATCACCGCTCTGTGGCAGCCCCTGGTGATGACCAGGGGGCACTACTAGAATAGTGCAGAAAAAGGGTGGAGTGTGGCAGACGTCGGCGCATTGTGACGATATTGCATGCTTGCACTCCAGGGGACCACATAAGGAGGAAAATGGCAGCACAAAGCCTGTGGCAGCTTGATAGCAGCAGCTTAACTGGCCGGCAAATGCCTGGAAAGAGGTGTGTGCCGGTAATGGATCCTGGCCGGGCACAGGGGCATCGGTGGGGTCCCCTCTCAACGGTACAGCGGCATATGCCAGCTGGGCATGTACAAACTCTGGGGTTGGCTGTGAGGAGGAGCGGTGGCTGGAGGTAGACAGGGACTGTGGCTGCAGGAGGAAAAATAGAGAGGTGATAAAAAAATTACTTTTTTTTTCTTTTCTCTTGACCATAAAGACATTTAAAACACATAAGCATTTGCACACATACAAATAGAATTGATTTTCATGCCTTGAATATGGACTACAGTTGAGCTCTGTCTTCAGGAAGCACCTCCCCTCTCAGCTGTAGCAAAAAAGATGAAAGAATGTGGCCACCCGGCTCTATACTGTTACCTGCAGCTGAAGAGAAAGGTACACCCAGAAGCGCTATACCTCAGTTACCGGTTGTCCTGAACTGGTCTTTTATATGAACAAGAAAGTACAACACTTAAAACATCATCAGTAAGTAAACCATAACATACAGCTTGCTAACAGGAATCCTTGCACTGTAAAGAAGTAAATGGTTTGCAGCAACCTAGCACAGACGTCCTCACGATAGTGCGGTCGTCTGAGTAGTTGTACCATTATTGAGTCTGCACAGCCGCACTGCTGTAGAAAACACAAACTGGGTTTTCAGGCGGCTGCCAACCGGAGTGCTTTCCCTTATGCATTCATGCATTATTTAACTGAACATTTAATGAATCCGTAGAGAAATATATACTCAGCATAGAACTGCAACACCCGGACGTACATGAACTATACCCACTCTAAACCCTTTTTTGAGGGCATTTCCAATACTACCTCCTATGCTACCTATTTACTGCAGTGTTTTCCTTTTACCCAGCTTTCTACTATCTCCTAGCAGTTCTTTTTACCTGTACCAAATGCATATGCTGCACATATGCGGCTTCCCCATACGGTCGCCACATAAACTGGTTCTTTGTGCAGGATACCCAGCCAAGGCAGGCAGTAGTACCATGTGAATTGCTATGCCAGTCTCAAGGGATTTGGGGGGGGAGTTGACTTGTGTAATCTCTTCTAACACTAAAGAAACCTTTAGGGCATCATAAATCTGTCCTCTGAAGACTTGCATAGGAAAGTTAGCGATTCTGGAGCGTACAAGGGGAACAAAGGACGTAGAAGATACAACACAAAGCAAAACTTGTACAAACGAAGTGGGTGGCCAGTCCAATGAACCTACTTAAATACTTAACAGACAGTAAGACATACATAGCTGTGTACTCCCAGAACTACAGACCTCCTATAACAATACAATAATAAAACAAAGAAAAGGCGGGGGGTCTCTCTCTCTCACATGAGGCTCAGTGGCTGTGGTGCTGACAGCGAGAGGACGGCTGGCTTGCAGGTCATGTTTCAGGAAAGTTTGAAGAGGTATTTTTTTTCTAATTGTCTCAGTTTAACATCCCTAGTTCAGCATTAGTATGACTTTTTAAATATGTGTTCAGCTGAACGGGGATGGTGGCAGGTGCATATGAGCTGCTGTGGTGGTTTGCAGTTTTACCGGTGGTTTAACGGGTAAAAGAATATGGCAGCTTGAAGGTTTTTTAGGGTCAGATTGATTCTCTTTCAGATGCAGCTGACTGACACCTTTTCCTGTTGCTATATTGCACGATTTACAATGGAGAAAAAGTGCCAATCAGCCAATCGGAATGCAGGATTTTGAAGATACATTGTATAATTAATAATAAATAACAGGGCTAAAAAATTCAGAGTTCATGTGAAATATAA
Source organism: Neoceratodus forsteri (assembly GCA_016271365.2). Classification (NCBI taxonomy): domain Eukaryota; kingdom Metazoa; phylum Chordata; order Ceratodontiformes; family Ceratodontidae; genus Neoceratodus; species Neoceratodus forsteri. The sequence goes on from CM057458.1 coordinate 421,761,709, forward strand.
GCCAAAATGAGCCCAAATATTAGATTTCTCAAAGTTCTCTTGAAGGCACTATTTGTTTTTTAAACCTTTAGTTAAAATATTAAAGACATTTTATTTGATCTGCAAAGGCAATAATTCAGGTGCAGTTCCCAATTTTGGACTGTGCCTACATCACATGAAATGTGCCACAACATTTGAAAGCTTTTTTCAAATGTGTTGATGCATTTGAGATACTTTTGGTGCTTTTCAGCAGCTTGCATCAATAAATCATGCTTGTTTTGACTTATTTGCGATTTTAAGTGTTGCAAATTGCAGCAATTGTGCCTGAAAGTCAGACAACTTTTAAATTGTCTTATCTCTGGATGCAGTTGATGTTAATGTAGTAAATGTGGAGAACACGTGCCACAAAGTCCCCCAAGGACATTGAAAATTCATTCCATCATATCTACCTAACAGAAAATACATATATTTTGGTTTGTTTTCTCATACTTTGCAATACAAGATTTTCCAAATAAAACCAGAGAGGATAAATACTGGACTTTCATTGCATCAAAGTCCACAGAAAATGTTCTTCTACTTTAGAGCAAAAAAGAGCTCTTCAAAAATAATATCATCACTGTATGTAGTCAAGTATATTAACTTGTTAACCAGACCGGAAAACAAGCTCTCATAATAGGGCCGGAGCGGCCTGCCCGCTCCAGGAAAAAGTGTAAAAAATAAATAAATAACTTGTTAAATACCTATTGGTAAGGTTTTCATAGTGTATGGTTAGGACTTACTGTGTATAGAAATCGGTGGCTACTGAAAAGTTGTTGGCCCCCATATTCAAAACTGCATAGAAAAATCGTGCAAGTGCCTACGTTGTGTAACTGAGATGCACTGCCCCAAAATATTGCAATATTAAGAAAATGCACTGGAGGATGCACCAGCACAAACTGTTCTGAATATTGTAACAATACACAGTGGCAGCATGGTTTCACCAGGGGAAGGTCATGTCAGACCAACCTCGTTGAATTTTTTGACTGGGTGACTAGGGAGGTGGATCAGGGGAGGACAGTGGACATGGCCTATCTGGACTTCAGCAAGGCCTTTGACACTGTGCCACATAGAAGACTATTACACAAACTGGGGAATATGGGTGTGGGCAGGACAGTAGTGTGGTGGGTAGGTAACTGGCTGGGTGGCAGGACACAGAGGGTGGTGGTAAATGGCTGTCACTCCACAGAGGAAGAGTGACCAGTGGGGTACCACAGGGATCAGTGCTGGGACAGGTCCTATTCAACATCTTCATCAGTGACATTACTTGGGACCTAGAGGCAGAATTTCACTGTTAGCTGATGACACAAAGCTCTGTAACAGAGTAGACACACCAGAGGTGTAGACAGAATGAGAAGCGACCTGCAGAAACTTGAAGAATGGTCAGGGGTTTGGCAGTTGAAATTCAATGCAAAGAAGTGCAAGATAATGCATATGGGACACAAACACCCTGGCACAATATATCAGTTGGGGGTGAGGATATAGCATGCACCAAGCAGGAAAGGGATCTTGGGGTTGTCATCTCTGATGACCTCAAGGTAGGAAACAGTGTGGACAAGGCAGCAGGTAAAACAAATAGGATGCTGGGATGTATAGGCAGGGCATCACCAGCAGGAAAGGAGGTCATAATTCCGCTATACAAGACACTAGTGAGGCCCCACCTGGAGTACAGTGTACAGTTCTGGAGACCATACCTAAGTAAGGACATAGACAGGGTAGAGAAGGTTCAGAGGAGGCAAAAAAGATGGTGCATGGATTGCATCACAAGTCCTCTGAAGACAGGTTGAAGGAACTGAACATGTACTCCCTGGAGGAGAGGAGGGAGAGAGGGGATATGATAGAGACATACAAGTATCTTACAGGGAGGAACAGCAGGAAAACACTATTTTTAAGCGAAAAAGATGTTCCAGGACTAGAGGGCATGGGATGAAGTTGGAGGGAGGATGATTCAGAGGAAACATGAGAAAGAATTTCTTCACAGAACAGATTGGTGGACAAGTGGAACACCCGCCAGAGGAAGTGGTGGGGGCTGAAACAATCACAGGATTTAAGAATGCATGGGATAGATATAAAGGAATTCTGGAGGTCAGGGGTAAGGGGCAACAGACTTCTAGGAAAACAAACTGAACTTACAAGCTCAAATGGGCAGACTGGGTGGGCCATAGGCCCTTATCTGCCGACACTGTCTATGTATCTATGTATCTATGTAACATTACATCGGCTGCATAGCAGGGCAGAACTGAATATGGTAAATGGAGCAAGTCAGGCTGGGGCAGTGCAGCAAGAGTGCAGTACTGTGCAAGGGAACTGAGCTGTGCACAACAGCAAACTCATGGAGGGCATATCCCCCTAAGGCCTGGATAAGTCCAGAGCCACAGGGACAGTGCAATATGGGCACCAACATAGCACCAGTGGGCACAGTACAAAGCAACACACAGCAACCAGCATCCAAGGGGAGTATGTGCCACAGTGTGCATGGCACACAGACAGGCAAGGTGGGTGTGGTACTGCAATGGCATAGCCAACGGTGGCATGGGCTGGCACAGCACTGTTACACCTGGCCCGATGCACCATTCAGGGTGGATGTGCCTGCCAGACCACAGCCACACCCTGCCACATGTGCACTAGTACACAGGGAGGGATGCCCAAGGCCACGTAGGTGCCTCCCTACAACACTGGGCTGCAAACATCATGCACAGCACCATGGGGACAGGACAACAGCAGAGACAAGCAGAGGCCATGCCCATGGGGATGGTGTCAGAGCCACTAATATATGCCAGGAAGGATACCCTACAGGCAAGCCAGGGCAGCCATCACAGGCAATGTATGAGCCAACACAAGTGGGACAGGGTGGCAGTGTGTGCAATCGAACATGCACATATGGACGGAGTGTAGCCAGGTTCAATGTTACCAAAATACAACTGAACAGGTGTTGGCCTGAGAAGCAATAGAATGACCACAAAACACTGATACTCTCAGGTGAACAACAAGTTTAATAGAACAAACAATATGCAAAAACACAGCAAAAACAAAAGTACAAAATGGAAAAAACAACTATATACGTTAAAGAGAGTGACAGGTGCAGGGAATGGAGGGGGGCAACTATGTACATGGGGTTAGAGTGGGTGCGGGTGTGTGTGGGAAGGGGTTATATACATGTGGTTCTGCCGTAAAAGTCCTAATGGGCCCATCCACTGTTGGGGAGGTGACGGTCCCGCCATTCAGGCCTGAGCACCTTCCTGAGAATGACCGCATAGCAGCATAGGGATGACCCCTTGGTGTTGGTACATGCCCACAGCCATCAACAGCCTGCCACTGACAACTCTCTGGCCAGATCCAAATACCCTCATCTGGGAGCCCAGTGTTGCTTGCTGTGTTGACCTTTGGGAGGGACACAGAACACAACCTCAATGTCACAGACTCACCCAGGTACAGCCCCCTAGGAAGTTGTGAACATGCATGTGGATGCCATCCAGGCCCCTGCCCAGGGCTGTACTGACATCTGGCACACACAGCAGCCTGGCAGCACAACAATGTCACACAGTGACTGGCATGTGGCACAGGAACAGCAAAGAATGGCACATGCATGTATTGGACAGTGTCCTGGGACATGCAGACATGCCCCACACAGTGTGTGCCACCTGCTACTGATTGCAGCAGTCACTCAGATCCAGCATATGTCCCCATGTGGGCACCAAGAGGCACCCATGGACATGTACATCCACAGCTGATAGGGAACAACACACATAGGAGACAGGTGCACAGCATGGAGGCAACATGGTGCCAGGACACTGATCCAAGAGTGCAGTCTGGCAGGCCATGGGCTGCAGAGGGCAACAACACCCCCAAAAACAAAACAGGAACACACTGCACTGTCAGCACACTTATCCTGCCTGGTGTGGAATATTCAGCTGTGTCCCAGATCCAGCTGTCCCAGAGACATCGCCATCATGGGCTCCCCATAGTGCGAGGCACCTGGCCTGGCACAACTCCTCCTAACCTGCAGAGGGTACAAGAATGGAACATTACTGTGTGTAGCATGCATGAGCACCTGCAATCCCCCCCCCCAGCCAGGGGCACAACAATGATTTGATGGCCAAGCACATGGCACAATGCATACCATATGCCAGCATTGCACTCTGGTGCCTGGCACAGCCACTGCAACACTGACACATGACAGCAGTGCAGCAGTTGGCAGCCATGCATGCAAATGATGCTGTGTCCCCCATCATGTACCACTGGTTAAACTCACCCATGTGCCGGTGCTGCACACCCCTGCTGCACACCCACAAGCACCACCCCCGTTCCAGGCAATATCTTCCTGCATACTGTGGTAACACACCTGGGCATGGTACTGCACTCCTGCATGCCTGTTCCTGTAGATGCTGCAGACATGCTGGGTCCCTCCTCTTCAGTTCACCGTACCTGTGCTGGCACTGTTTCCCCATCCTTGGCACACCAGTGCACTGTGTGAGGCAAGATGCCACCCTGGCCCACACCTGAGCCCGGGCCTCCCCAGCTCCTCCGGCTCAAAAAGCTGACCCTACAGTGGTACTTCCAGGGCCACCAGGTTTGCAATTTCAAACTGAGATCTGGTGGCCTGGATGGGTGCTGCATGTGCCATCTTCTCCAACACTGAAACAGGTGTTGCACTCTAGACTGCACTGTGCTGTGTGTGTACATGCCATGCCAGTTGAGCGATAGGCCTACCATGCAATGCTCAGCATGGCATGCACTTGCATGCACTAGAAGGCAGTATAGCATAGTGGTTAAAGGCACTGAGCTGCAAACCTGGAGACCTAAGTTTGAATCCCATCAGCCCCCTACTTGCATACTGTATGACTCTGAGCAAGTCACTTAACTTCCTTGTGCTCACAGGTCACACTTGGAAACAAGCTCCAGCTTAGTGTGCCTTTCCTGGTTAAACAATTTCACCTTTCACTTGTGCCATAGGGATGCGCAATAGCAGCATAATGGTGCACTGTGGTGGTTGTGCGGTTGCAGATGTCATGGCAGGAGTGCAGGATTATGACCCATGTGCTACACATGTGCAGCCACGCATCTCCACCATGTTGTGTCTGGAGCGCGTTGCCACCACAGAAACCATCTGCACCATGTGTCATGCTGGACATGCATGGTGCATGTACACTGCACAGGTGGGTGATGTGCAGGGACCTGCACAGTATGTCAGAGCTGATGTAACGCTTCTGCAACCACGCATCCCTGTGCCAGCATGTACCATCGTGCATGTGCGTAAAATGCACAGTGCGGAGATGCAGCGCCCCAATAGATGCACCATGCAGAATGAGATGGGCCAGGTGCAAGTTTGCAATATTCAGTCTGTATATGCAAATGGGCTCATTGCCCATGTTTGGCCCATCTCAGCACATTTGCATCCCATTACAGGCAGGCCTGACCCTCATTTGCATGTGCCGAGCCATAAATGGGATTCCCTGCACCACCCCTCCTCACAGGTGACCGAAGGGAACTGCAACCTTGTAGGTGAGTGTTTGTATATTGCTTTCTGTGCTGTTATTTGCTGCACTGCATATAGCAGGCTTCTCACACCCTGCCACAGCTGCATGACCTCTGCTCATGTGTGTCTTTTGCATTGCACAGGCACCAGCATGGCAACCGAGATGGGGAAGAAGAGGAGGAGGCGGCCATATTTCACACATGATGAGCTGCAGGCCCTGCAAGAGGTCTACCTCATGAGTGAGGTCCTGTTAACACTCAGGACTGGTGACCAGCAGGAGAGGGTGCTGAGATGGGACGTGGCTGCACAGGCAGTCAGTGTCCATGGGGTGTTCAATAGGGCACCCCAGGAATGTATAAAGTGCATGAATAGTGAGCACCACAGGGCCAAGGAGAGGCTTTCCTCACTTAAGGTGCCCCAATGGGCCGGGGGGGGGCCATCCACAGTGCCTGACCTGATGCAATGGGAGGCTCTGGTTGCCAGCATACTGAACTGTGCGGCTGTTGAGTGAGTCCCAGTGGGGGATTTGACACAGGAGGCAAACCGGCGTTGCACTGTGAGTATTCATACGATGGGTAACAATGGGGTATGAGCATGTGTGGCATTGTGCTGCATGCACGCACACATATCCCATGACACTGTGTACCAAGGGTACACTCTCAGGTCCCACCATGTGTAGGTACTGTTGCTGGCAGTCATGCACAGTGGAAAGTTGTGTTGCAATAAGTGTTCCAGATGCCACACCATGGCCGTCATGCCTGCTAGGTGGCCTGCTGCATGTACCATGGGCGGGACACGGGGACATGGGTGTTGTTTGCATGACCACCCATGCTGTAGCCGTGTGGCGCACAACAGGCCATGAGGAGGGTCATCTGGTGTGCGACTGGTCTGCACCCATTCCGGTGTTCAACAGTGTCCCCTGGGGGTGCACACACACACACACACTTCAGAGTGCCACACACATGCTGGGCATGCGTGTGACACGTGTCTTCCCACAGACATCCATCGGCCCAATGGTGCCACCAGCAGCACCTTTGCACACAGGTGCACCCTATGTGTGCAAATGTCACACACGTACATGGACAACACTCACTGACCATGCACCTCCTTCCTCCATTACAGCTCCATCACAGCTCAGGGGTGACACCGGGTCCGGGACCACTGCAGCCATACAGAGGAAGGCTGTACCAATGTACTCCATGTCCACTACATCTGTGGCTGCTGTGAATTGGGATGCCACACTCAGTCTGGAGGTCCTACTGGGGCTGGCTGATCCCAACCCCTTGCCCAGTCTTGATCTGATGGATGACCTTGAGGTGCTGGCATTGGCCATGGATGAGGAACTTGATGATGATGCCACACAGCTGGAGAACACCAGCACACACACTGCCACTGCCCACAGTAGCCCGGGTGCCACACAGACAGTGGTGGGTGGTGTCACGCATTCCGAGCCTTCAAATGCACCTTCCTAGGCACACCACACACTGGCTGCAGCTGTCCTGGCTGTGGAGTGCCAGGGCCGTGGTGCTGTTGTGAGGTCTGTGGGTGGTGCCGCCATTCTGCAGGGCATGGTGCAGCGGCTGTCTGCACAGGCACACAGTGAGGCTGTGACAGGGCTTGCAGTGCATTTATGCACACAGTCCCCAGCCTGACAGCAGACCATTGTGTGACTCCAGAGCCTGCAGATGTGGCAGAGCAGCCTGGTACACCACCAGCCCACTGGCACTCCCCACAGGCCATGTACCTCACTGACAGGCTTGAGGAGTACACCAGGCTCCTGCAGAGCTCTGTGGAGGCCCAGGTTGTGCTCAGGGAGACTATGATCAGCATGTGGCTGCAAGGCATGCATAAGTCACAGTCGAGTTGTGCCATCTGCATGAGGACATGGTCGCAGAAATGTGCCTCATGCAGGCGGACATGACCACTGGCCTCAGCAGGATTGCATAGGCCATTGAGGTGGGTTATGCAGCCCTGGTGCCTTGTGGCCAAAGCAGTACCTTCTGCATATCACACAGTGCCTCAAGCACTCCCATACTTTACCACAGCGGTGTGTGACCACAGTGCTACAGACGCCACCTCCTGCAACATTGCTCACTGACACATCCGGATCTGGGCAGTTGTTCTGGACCCCACACCCACACTCACTCAATCCTGGTAATGTGTGTCCACACCCTCAGGGGCTAAGGAATCACCCCTTGCAGCAGTTGGCTCCCCACCAACAGTAACTGTGCCTGAGCTGGGCTGCCCATGTGTCTGTGGTGGCCGCCATGGTGGGCACTGATGCAGGCATCTGGCACCTGGCATCACTGGCCCGGACCATCTGCCTTGCAGCAGCTGCTGTGACCACTTCCCATTGACACCCAGGCCCCTGTATGGTGCCAAATGCACACGCACAGGCCTGTGGTGTCCTGCCCGTGCTGTCCATGTGGCAACCAGGACATGGGTGTGGGGCATGGTGCCGTGTTTTGTGGCATGGGCATGATGAGTGCATCCTGTGTCATCCACTGTGCATGTGTGCCAGTGGTGTCCTCTGATCCATGCCATGTTGACACATGCACCTGCACACCCCCTCTCTTGTGGAACACTGCAGTGTGCGCCCATGCCCACCACTGTGTACCTGTCTGTGCTACCCCTTACATCGGTGTGGTGGCCACAGACCTGCACAAGGTGCCCCCTTGGGACACTGCTGTGCATGTGTGTGTGGCCACTCAATCTGTTCCCAGTTGTACTCACCTGCAGTCACTGAATTGCTCCTCCACAATGGGGCCCTGTGCCGCCATGCCCTGTCGGCCAGCCGCAGGTCCCTCCTCTCCAGGCATTCAAGCTCACCTCTGGCCTGCAGTCCCTCATTCTCCAAACTGTCATCCTCTTTGGCCAGGACATGTATTCCATGATCAATGGCCATGTTGTGGAGCATGCTACAGGCCAGGAATATGCCACACACCGTCTGTGGGCTATACTATGTAGGGCACCACCAGACCTGTCCAGGCATCCGAACCACATTTTGAGCATGGCAAACAGTCACTCGATGATGCAGCAAGTCCTGATGTGTGCCTTATTATACCATTCCTCAGCCTTTGCTGAGGGCTGCAGTATGGGTATGAGCAGCCCGGGGTGCAGTGAGTAGGTGCTGTCACCTGTGGGGTGATAATGTGATACATTAGTGTCCAGACTGTGTACACTGTCCCCTGCTTTAAACTCTGGCCCCAGTCTATCACCTGTGCCCCACTGCCCTGCTACCCAGACACAGCGCCCTGCCCACACCTGCCCTGCCGCACCACCCTGCACCCTTGCTGTAGCAATGTTTGCACTGCTACCTACCTAGCATGCACGTACACTGCCCTGTGCTGAGCAGCCTATTGGATGCACTTGCACTTCCATTTCTTGTCCTGTGCTCAGGCCAGTACTAGGTGCTTTCCACACCATGGTGCATGTGTCGCCACATGCCCAGTTCCTATGCTAGCTGTGTCTTGCCCCTGCCACACTGCATGCCTCACATTCACCCACCTCACCCATGGACTCCTGTCTGTGGGTAACACTGTCACCTCCCCCCATGCTGTTGTCTATGTCTGCCGAACATCACATGGCCTCTCCCCCTCAACCACCACCTGCTGTTCTGCGGGCCACAGTTGGGCCTCCTCCAGCATAGGGTAAACCCCACTCACCCACTAGGTGACCACTGTGTATGTCCATGGACTCAAACAGGTAGCAGAGGGCTGAGTGATGACAGATGTGGGCATTGTGTGCACTCCAAGGTTGGGTCGCACAGACATCAATGATGCACCCTGTGGCATTGCACACCATCTGGCTGTTGATTGCATGGTAGCCCTTCAGGTTCATGTATGCTTCCCCGTCAGGGCCTGCTGGTGCTCTGATAGCCACATGGGTGCAGTCTATGGCCTCTAGCATGAGTGGCATGAGTGCCACCATGTAGAAGTGCTACGTTGTTTCTGTCTACTCTGCCTGTGTGCTTGGGAGTTGCATGAACTCTGAAGCATGGGTCAGCAGAGCAGTGAGGAATTCTGTGAGGAGACGGGATGTGGCAGATTGTGTGATACCTGTGGTGTCACCCACAGGTATCTGGAAGGTGCCCGTGGTGAGCAGGTACATTGCAGCTGTCACCTTTGTCTCAACTGACATGGCATGACTCCTATAGCACAACAGTGGTTTCCTGCCTGTTAGGAGAAAAGGTGATGCTCAAGTCCAGAGAAATAACAGAGGTGTGAGCACACTACACAAACCCAAGTTAAAAAGATAGTACAAGCTGTTTACACAAAATGCATGTAGTGGAATGAACTGAAATATTGTCTTTTATGTTTTATTACTTGTATGTAAGCGGAACAGATAAGATATGCTGTTTGTGCTGAAACTTCAATATAAAGTTTGAAAAAAAGAAAGAAAGAAAATGAAAATAAACGCATGGAAAAAGTAAAAAAAGTGCTTGCTTTTTTTGCAAAAACTAAATAAATGCTTGAAGCAGTTGTTATTTAGGCTCGTTTGTTACCACAGAGATGGTCCGCAAGGAAGCGGCAGCGGAACTGTCTGATTCACAAAACCTTTCAAGACCATAGCATAATGTTGCTTGGTGTAACCCCCCTGCAAATGGGGGTTCCCAAAAGACTTCCAGGAGCTTGCTTGAATGCTCCGAGCCTGAATGGTGTTTGGCATTTAAGCCATTTATCTGTGAGTGTTTTTAGAGCCTCTGGTACTGTCTCTTTAAGAGTTGTCTGCTTGCAGACATAATTAGTTTGTATGGGGGGGGGCTGTGTGTTTCTCTGCTTGAGTCCCACTCCAGCTGCTGCCAGTTCACTCCGTTTTTGCAGTCACTAGGAGTGCAAATGGAACGTATCTGAAAGATGTAACTGTTTGCCAGAAATCATTTAGAGTAATAATGAAAATACAGTTTGTCTAACCTGCTTTTCTTTGCAATCAGAACTGTGTTTGCCTAGTTCCCTATTCTAGTTTTGAACTGCTGAACTGGACCAATCAGTGTGGGTTAAGGGAGCTCTAAAATGGTGCCTGTGCACCCAAACTTCTGAATATCCAGGCCAATAAGGCATGACTCTGCAGCTCAGCATCTGTGAAAAGCACACGAACAGGAACACTTGATTTGATGCTGTTTAATTTTACACCTGTTTGACTCAGTGTGGTTTCAAACATTTTAAATTATGTATGCAAGCCTGCTACTGTGCAGTAATTGTTGCTGTGTGCCAATTTCTTAATGTTAATTGCAAAAAAATTTTGTTAATGCATTAGTTAGGGTTAATGTGACAAAAACAAGGAAATGTGACACTAGGATTTTCAACCCTAACTCCCAACCCCCACTCTGCAAGCAGCAACACGCATGGGATGTACCTTGGGGCTGTCAACCATAATGTTCATCCCATTCTCATATACTGTACCCATCTCAGCTTATTTACCCATGGAATGGGGTGAGCTTAGGGTTGACAACCCCAAGACACACCCCATGCCTGTTGCTGTCTGTAGGGTGTGAGTGGGGTGTTAAGGTTGGAAACCCTAAAGTCACATTTTCTTATTTTTGTCACTTTAACCCTAACTAGTGCATTAAAATATTTTTTTGCAATGATTTCCTTAATTTTTGAAACAGTACTTTTTCTGTAATTAGTTTTTATGAATGCATGAGTGTTTTTCTATAATAATTTTTTTTAAACACATGAGTTATTATTAAAAAAATCAGTGGGGGCTGTGAGATTCAAACCCACGGCTCCAGGTTTGGAGTCCAGAACCTTAGCTACTGCACTACATAGCTTCCTTGGATATTAGTGTGTCAAAGTTCTCTTATCCAAAGTCAAGCCATTTCCAAACTAAAAAAGCCAATAATACTTATCTGTTTCTCTGTACTGTATTGCCAGTCTTTATTTAAAAAAAAAACTCTGCACATTTCTCAGCTATTGAATTACCTGAATTTTTTTCAGTTTACATGTACACGAAATCTATACTCAAATGTCTATTTTAACATAATTTAAAACAATGACTACTTTCCTTCTATATCCCTGTTTAACATATTGATTTGTAGTCCATGGCCCAGATATTCAAAAGGGTTGCACCATGCGCAACAGGGATGCGCCAGCGCAAGTCTGAAAATGTGCCATTGTGTGATATTCAGCAGGAGGCAGATGTGCCCCCCAAATCACAGTGCGCAAGAGCACAATGGTAATGAATGCATGCGCAACTGAAGGGGGAGGAACCATGAATAAATGGTGCAGTGCGATATTCAACAACGTGCGCCATGCGCAATAGGGGAGCAAACGGAAGTTGTGCGATAGTGGAAATGATCCAAAATAAAAAGGAACAAGAGAGCGAGGCACAAGAATGCTACAGGAAAGCCACATGTGGGAGAACTGCAAGCAGGCACAGAGTAGCTGTGAGCAGGACAGGGCAGGAGCAGGACAGAGCACCTGGAACCACCAGGAACAGGGAAGGGGCGGGGAGCCTGTGCCACTGCGCAGGATGAAAGGGGGAAGTGCCACATAGGACTGAGGGCACAAACAGTGAGTAGTACGTCCAATACTGGGAGGTGTTCCCGGTGCAGGGGAAGTAGCAGTATGGACAGTGGGGGGAATGGTAAAACAGCTGCCGGGGGGGTTACACAAGCCAGGGACATGGCCAGTGCCACCATTCAGATGGAGGCAGTAATGAGGGGTGTGAGAAGGCAGGCAGCAGGGGGGCGCGGCCGTGGAAGGGTCCGTCGGTGGTATGCCCCCAACAGGCAGTACTGAGCCCGCACCAGCTTCGAGCTGTACACTGACACTGAGATCGTGGGCCAGTACTGCCTGAACCGGGTGATCCTGAGGTGACTCTGTGAGCTGTGCAGTGATGTGATGCAGGCACCCACACGACGGAGCCATGCTCTGTCAGTGGAGACCAAAGTACAGCTGTCATGAGCCTGCTCACTACGGTTACCTTCCAGAGACCAACAGGGGACATGACAGGCATAACCCAGTTGGCCACATCACGCCTACTCACCCAATTCCTCAGCTCACTGCTGCCACATGCTGTGGAGTACATTTGTTTCCCCCAGCACACCAGCAGAGCACACAGCAAACATACAGGAGTTCCACAGGGTAGCACGTATGCCTGGCGTGCTCGGGGCCATAGACTGCACCCATGTGGCCATCCGCATGCCACCTGACCCTGAAGAGGCTGCATACATAAATCAGAAGGGGTATGCAAACATCAACTGCCAGGTGGTGTGTGATGCCAAGGGGTGCATAATCAATGTCTGTGCTATGCACCCTGGGGGAGCACATGATGCCTTCATCTGGCACTAGTCTGCACTGTGCCATGGGTTCAAGAGTGGGGACATCCCCACTGGCCACCTAGTGGGTGAGTATGCAAATCACGCAGAAAGACATGGATCTTGGGAGGGGCATAGTCAGAGGTGACATGGTTACTGGCCTAGATGGCCCATGGCAGGGCGACGCTGATCACCAAACTAATGTCCACCCTCTACATACAGGTGACAGTGGATACCCACTCCGTCCCTGGCTGCTCACACCATACCGGCAGCCCGCAACCCCATCGCAGCAACTCTACAATGAGGCACATGCCACCACACGTAATGTCATTGAGTGGGTGTTCGGGATGCTGAAGGCACGTTTCTGTTGCCTGGACATGTCTGGCGGTCCCCTGCAGTACAGTCCCTCAAAGGCCTGCGGGCTATTCCTGGCCTGTTGCATCCTGCACAACATGGCCAACAACTGTGGGATAGCTGTACAGGTCAAAGAGGGGGACAGCGATGGGGACGGTGAGGACGCTGGTGAAGATGGTGATGGGCAGCCCCCCTTGGTCGAAGGACCCCCGACTGATCCAGATGGCACAGCTGCACCGGGACACTATCACAGAGGAGCACTTCAACCAACCCAGGTAAGCCATGGGGCCATGTGCAACCACCAATGGCAAGGGCACAACCCACAAACACACATGGACAAACCCCAGGGGTGCACATCGTAAAGGGAATTGGCTGAGCATGGAACTGCACATGCTGTCAGAGATGGGCAAGTTCTAACACGGCACGCAGTCACACACACACACACACTCACCCCAAAAGACATGCACAAAGGCTAGTAGGCACGCCAACCCCAACTGTCATCCCTAGCCACACACACATCCACAGACCACCACGCCCAGTGCCTGTCATTATGCATGTGTCAGACACTGGGCACCATTGCACAGTGGCAGACAGCGCAATGCAGGCATCATCATGCACACACCACAGTGACCAGCAGCATGGAGGGTGTGCAGATGGAATGTGTGTGTGTGTGTGTGTGTGTGCAGGGCCGGGTACCCCACCCGTGCATTGCACGTTGAACAACACACTGCACTCAGGGCAGCGTCAGACAGTAGCCTTGATTGGAGACAGGTCAGGCACGTGCCACAGTGCCACGGGCCACCACGGATGCATGGGTAGCACTGCCAAGACCCACCAGCAGTGACAGACTGACCAATGGCCTCATGGGGTGGCACCAACAGTCCCCCAGGGGTTCTGCTGCATGAACATGACTGTACTCGTGCAGGGGTCTGCAGCACACCGAGCATGCCTGCACCGAGCGTGCTCGGGATGCCCACAGCTGAACCCGGTGTCGACAAGGACAGTGTCATACAAGGGGTGGACATTGCACTGCGCAGTGTCTGCGACGCATGGGCAAATAACTGTGTGCCCCACTATGCCCATGACAGCTGTGCTTGTCTGTGTCAGCCTGTCAATGGCAGTGGTCACATCCTCCCGCAGCTGGTCCATCCCTGCCAGGAGCAGACCGGTGTCCCTGCTGCACCACTTCTCTGCATGGCACAGGGCCACACTGAGTGCATCCACTGCCATCACAAGCTGCAACTGCTGATCGACTGATTCTTGGAGTATGCAAGTGTGCTCATCTACGAGGTCATCTGCCTGATCGACATGCTGTCCCTCATGGTGTTCGCAGCCCTGATGGGCAGCACCCCTTGAGGGTGGGCGCTGCACACCAGGGCCATGCCTGGGCATGTCCATAGGTGGTGCACTGATGCTGCCCACTGACACTGTACCCCCATGGCCATTGGCCAACTGCTGACACTGCTCCTCTGGCTGCCACTCTCCAGGGCTCAACGGTGCCTGCTGCGCGGCACAACCCCACTGTCCTGGACATACACCAGTGCTGCACCACTGGTGCAGACAGGCACAGGCTGGGATTGTGATGTCATGCAGGCCTCCATGGCAGCACCCATGGCTATGCCCGTGCTGTAACCTGCTGTGTGGCCATCCTGTGGCCCACACGCACCACTGTCCATGATGTGAGCTCCATCATCATCAGTGATGGATCTGGCACCAGTCCAAGTCTCAGCATGCTGGCATCCATGGACGCTGGCATGCTGGGACACAGGTAGGGCCTCCTCCGCACCTGCTCCACCAACATCAGTCCAGATAGCCAGGCAGGCCCACTGTCACCCTGACCCTCGGACACCTGTAGAGGTGGATGGGCCCTCCACTGTGTCCATGGTATCGCCCTCAGTGGACGAGCCCTCCACCGCTGACCCATGTAGATGCTCAGGAGCTATAAGAGAACACAATAGCATTAATGTATCTGCCCTACCCTGTGTCATCCCCCCCAGTGACAGATCAGGACCTACCATGCAGTGACGGGCTGCCACCCATCTGGAATCCACCACCTGGAACACCCTCGATGGCACAACACTGCATGCTGCCAGCAACCAGCTCTTCTTGTGGGGTCAGGCATTGCACAGCCGGCTGTCCCCCACCAGTCGCAGCCTGTGCTGTCCTGATGGCAGCCACCTTATCCTTAATCCTCCACCTGTACGTGCCCACCTTCTTCTTGCACTCCTGCATGGACCGCTGGTGGCTGCCATGCAGGTTGAGGACACGCGTCACCTCTCCCCATGCAGCAGCATGGTCCTGTGGTGTTCCCCGCTGTCCACTGAGCAGCGGCTCCTCATCAAGGTAGGCCTCAAACAGGGCATCTGTTTCTGCCTTGGTGAAGTTTGGCCTCCTCTTCCTCCCACGTCTCTGTTCCTCTTCCTCCACCTCATGATCGCTCATTATTGATCCTGTGGGAATGACAGGTGTTACCTGTGACTGTGCAGTCCCATGCATGTCCCACACACCACAGTCCACACTCCCAAACAGCATGCAACTCACCACAATAGACTGCAAAATCAGACTATGGCCTCTGCAGCCCAATGTCGCATTTATATAGTGCAATGCATGCAAATGAGGTGAGGCACAATTTTAAGTGGATGCTAATGCAGTATCTGCGCCATTAAATAGCTGATTAACTGATTTGCATATGCTGGCTGAATATCGCTCTGTTGCGCCTTGCTCATTTGTGTTGAACGTGCTCAGGCAAAGGCTCACTTCTGTGACATGTGCAGTGGACACTGAATGGCGCATGCCCGGGGTGCTGACACCGATGCCTGCCATGCAACTGATGTGCTGTGCATGGGAGGCAGTGCAGGGCACGGCCACCATTGTGTCAGTGGTGCTACTGCACTGTTCACATGTATGGTGCTCTGGCACTGGGGTGACATAGGCACCGTGGGGCCACAATGCAGTAGGCCGCTACAAGAAGTGCCACACAGGCACCCTACCATGCTACATGCAGTGAGTACCAATCGCGCTGTGGCGGTCCATGCATGAGAGACCCCTGACCCTGTGCCGACCTTTGCCCCTAGGCGCCATGCATCTGCATGGGTGCACCTCTATCATGCTGTTTGGTGACAGCGTGATGGGGGATGGCAGCGCAGTACTGCGCAGCATCCACACGTGGCAGACGTGCACTACAGAGTGCCATTTTGATAGTGAAAGATTGGAGGATGGCATGGAGACGGGCACCAATCTGGAGCCAGGTCGAACTAGCCAACCTAGTGCACTTGGTGGAGCCCCATGCTGCTGCTCTATTTGGGGAGGCACCCCTGGACAGGGCCAGGAGTGCCATGTGGGAGGAGGCGGTGACGGTGGCCCTGGAGCAGGCAACAGGTATGGAGTGCATGGCCGAGCAGTGCAGGCACTGCTATGGGGACCTGCAGCATCAGGACCCGGACAGGCTTGCCCGCCTGCAGTCACGCACCAGAAGGGGCGCGGTTCCATGGCCAGGTAGGTGCCCCATCCATACACTGTTAATGTCCATATGGGTATCATGGTGGCATGTGTCCAGCACATGGGGGGGCCATCCAGTGTGGGCCGTGGTGGTGGTATAGGGGTAGGAGGCAGATGGGTATGGCTGTGTGGGATTATGGGGGGACTTTGCTACCAGATTGTACTGATGTTCCTCTCTCCATGT
The DNA here is from genome assembly GCA_016271365.2 of Neoceratodus forsteri. Lineage (NCBI taxonomy): Eukaryota > Metazoa > Chordata > Ceratodontiformes > Ceratodontidae > Neoceratodus > Neoceratodus forsteri. Next base: position 421,778,494 of record CM057458.1, read on the forward strand.
TTGCACCCTAGGCCCTGAGGAGCGCTGGCGTGCCAGGGAGAGGAGGCTGTGGCATGAGGCACTTCATGCAGCAAGGGCAGCCAGACAAGACCAGTGCAGGGACCAGCCTGATGATGGTGAGTGCCTTACATCCATGATTATTTTTGCATGCTGTGTAACAGGGTGGGCAGCGGGGCATGGCCACCATCCATTGACACCACTGCCATGCACACAACTTGGTACAGTCAGCACTGTCCAGTGGCACTGCATGTCTGGGAGTGCATCAATGGTGGTCCATGCGTGCATCAGGTACATGGCTGTGCCACTGCCCTCACACCACATAGCCATGTCACTGTACAGCCATGGTGGTGCTATGCGGGACTTGGCCGGTGGGTGAGTGCAGCGGTCCACATGGCTGTGTGCGCCTGGGTGGGCAGGTCTTGTGGACATGATCACTGTGGGTGGTCACACACCATCACAGAGGCATGTCCCACAGCTGTATGCCATGCACAGTGGGTGGGCTGCAGGGGGCTGTGCATTCGCACCTATTGACTCTGTTCCCTTGTCCTAGGTGGACAGCAGTTGCAGACCATCCAACAGATGCTGCAGGAGATACTGCAGGTGGCCAGGGCCTCCCTGGAGATATTGGAGTGAATAGACTGTCTGGGAGTCCGATGGAGGCATGGCGGGAGGCACAGTCAGAGCGGGGAGCGGGACTCCCACTGAGCATGTTACACCCCATGATTTCCCCTACCCTCCCTGGTCCCACCCTCACACCCCTCCTTCCCTCTATCATTTGTTCACCCCTGCCCCTTACCCACCCCCACCTTGTTTGTGGCCCTCCCCTCAACCTTTTGTACATAGCTGTAAATAGCTGTTTTTGATCTTTTAAAATACATTTGCTTTGTTACACCTACTGTGGTGATCTCTGATTTGCAGCGGGCTATAGGTGCTCAGCTGCAGTGGTTTGCATGGCGTCAGAGTTGGTGCAGTCATGGGCGTGTGTGTGTCTGTAGGGGAAGTGACTATGGTGTGGGAGTAGCTATCAGTCACTGTCTGTGGTTTGTGTGTTGTTCCCTGTGCACTGGATGACTGTGTGCAGTGGTCCACAGTGCATGTTCTGTGTTCATGGCGCACCTGTCAGCCCATCCATGGCCTGTGCAGCTGACACCTTTGCATGTCTGTGACCTGCACGGTCCACTGGCATGTCAGTGGTGGCTGTCCATGCAGGGCAGCCACTGTACCCGTCACAATGCCGGGTTGCCTCCTGTCACTGGTGTGGTGCATGTCTGCCTCGGATGACACTGTAGCCTTTGCTGTTGTTGTCCCGCCTCCATGCTGTCACTTGTGTGTGTCACAGGGGATGTGCACCACTGTCTGTCACTTGTGCTCCGGGTGCATGCTGGTGGCGTACAGCTCCATGGTGCCTGCGCAGGGTGGCTGGCACTCCTGTGCCATGGAGGGGTGCTGGCCGTGTGTACACAGTTTCCGTGGCCACACGCTGGGGGCTTGGTTGCCCCATTACTGTGTCCCTGTGTTGGTGTGCCCTTGGATATGAGTGGGTGTTTCTCCATGCACTGTGTTGCATCCTGTGTGGCGCATGCTTCCATGCACCACTGTGGGTGTCTGCGCTGGCTGTTGTGGCTAGTGCTGGGTCAGTGTGTGTCCTTGGGAGGGTGTGCAGGGTGATGTACCACTGGTGGTGGGGTCCGGGGCATGCCCTGTCACATGTGGGCTACTTCGTGTGTGACGCATGGTCAGTCTTTCAGCTGTACCTTGGGGGGAACATGCGTGGTGGCACTGTGTATGCAGTCGTTGCATCACTGTCTGCTGCTATCCGCTGATGGATGCTCGTGGTGGGGCTGCCTTGCATGGTTCTGTGGTGCACAGGGTTGCATTGTCACAGTGTGGGTGGTGGCATGCATGGGGTGTCCTGCACTGGTGGATGCTGCTCTTGGGCAGGGTGTCTGGGGATCATGGTGCAGGGTGTGCTCTGCATTGGTGGGATGGTGTGGCATGGGGTGGTCAGACCTCCTTGTGTGCCAGTCACAGCTTGCCAGGGGGTGTGCTAGGGTACCATGCCCCGGCTGTGGGTTTGTTGCTGGTATCCATGGACCGGTGGCTATTCCAGCTCTCCATCAGTTGTGCAGTGCATGGGGTGTGGGGGGCGATGTCTGTTCTGCTGTGTGCTCCTCTGCCCATCTGTGGCATGGGTGGTGGGCCCCTGCATTCTGTCCCTGCACATCCCTGGTTATGCTGTTGCACTGCTGCCCTGCTCCACTGATCATCCCTGGTTGTGCTGTTGCACTGCTGCCCTGCTCCACTGAGCTTCCCTGGTTGCACTATGACGCATCTGAACCGCGCCGCTGCACATCCCTGGTTGCGCTATGGTGCAGGTGGCGCGATATTCAGTCGTGTGATGCAGGCGCATCTTGACCTGTGCAGTTTTTGAATATCGTGCTTCTTGTGCATGGGCGCAGTGGACTTGCGCTTGCTCCTGCTGTTGCGCACTTTTTGGGTGCAGTTTGAATATCTGGGCCCCTGTTTCAAAACAATTCACATCTTTAATCAGTAAGTATCCAAAAAGTAAACCAAAAAGAAATTGTTGTAAACAGTGATTTTGAACAGACCAAGCTTCCCAAAGAGGGATAGCATGCAGTTTTCACCTGACTTTTCTAATTTTCTGAATTTTAAAAAAAATAGTATGCAAATAAGCTCATGATTATTTAAGAGCTATGAAGAGACTCCAGTCATCCAAGCCACACCCCTTTTATAGGTATGTTGAAGTGCTTACTGAACATGCTCAGAATCCATATTTGTAAAATTTAATAACTTTGAAACAGATTAATATTTTTTTCACCAAACCAGTAAAGGAAATCTTTCTGAGGTAAGCCCTTTGTAACTTGAAAATTTCAGACCAAAATTCCAAGCCTTCTGGGTGCTACACAATGGCAGCCAAAAGCAAAAAACAATGATTTTGTATGTTTTTTTGCTATCTGCATCTCGGAATTCCAACATCCAACTGGAACAAAACTTGACACGTCAAAAGATCTACCCCATGAGACTGAACATGCAAACTTTCATGCAAATCTGTTAAACAGTTGTGACCTATACTATGTTGAGATCTACCCCATGAGATCTACCCCATGAGACCAAATATAAAAAATTTCACGCAAATCTGTTGAACAGTTGCTACCTGTGACCCTTCTATATCCCTGTTTAACATACTGATTTGTAGCCCATGTTTCAAAACCATTCACATCTTTAATCTGTAAGTATCCACAAAGTAAATCAAAAAGAAATTGTTGTAAACAGTGATTTTGAACAGACCAAGCTTCCCAAAGAGGGATAGCACACAGTTTCACCTGATTTTTCTAATTCTCTCAATTTAAAAAAAAATGGGTATGCTAATAAGCTCATGATTATTCAAGAGCTATGAAGAGACTCCAGTCATCCAAGCCACACCCCTTTTATAGCTGTTGTGAAGTGCTTACTGAGTATGCTCAGAATCCAAATTTTTGAAATTTAATAACTTTGGAACAGATTAATATTTTTTTTACCAAACCTGTAAAGGAAATCCTTCTGAGGTAAACCCTTTGTAACCTGAAAATTTCAGACCAAAATTCCAAGCCATCTGGATGCTACACAATGTCAGCCAAAAGCAAAAAAAACAGTGATTCTATATGTTTTTTTGCTATCTGCATCTCGGAATTCCAACATCCAACTGGAACAAAACTTGACACGTCAAAAGATCTACCCCATGAGACCGAACATGCAAAATTTCATGCAAATCTGTTAAACAGTTTTGACATATACTATGCTGAGATCTACCCCACGAGACCAAACATACAAAATTTCATGCAAATCTGTTGAACAGTTGCTACCTGTGACCCTTCTGTCTGACCTGTGTATGATGACTTACACCATGTCTCCCTTTGATTCTGTAATCTGTTGAATGTTGTATATTGTAATTGTATATACTAGCCTCACCTTTATGACTCGGGTCAGTCTCCACCACCCTTGAACTTGTAACCTGTTGTGGACTGGCCCGGTGGCACTGAGGGTTGAGGCTCTGGATGCCACACCTCGCGTTATGCTGGTGACCCATGTTTGGGAATGAGAATGGGTCACCAGGGGTTGGCAAGCTTGGGAAAGGATCGAGCATCCAGAAGACTGCTCTCCTTCTCCGGGAAGGGGGGACTTCAGTAGTCGGTGCATGGCTGCCCCTGGTAAAGCTGGGGGGCAACACCACCAATGCTGCAGAAGTAAGGGGCAGGAGGAGGCCGACACTGGGAAGAACACATATGGAAGTGTGCGTGCTCCATCCCTTGGCATCATTGCACACCTCCTCCAGCAGGGGAACCACTCTAAAGAAAAAATTTCCAGCTGCATGAATGCTGCTCACTGGTGCAGCCATGGTCCCGTGCAAGTCAGCTCCCTCCTGGGTCCACCTTCCTGGTCTCTACGGTGGTGGGGTATGTACCCACTGTGATGCAACCAGGAGGGTAGTGATGGGGAGGTCAGAGCTTTGCCTGGGACCGGGGCAGCAGCCAGCCTAGTTGGCTAGATGGGGAGAGAAACCAAAGGTACAACCTCCACCCAGCCATGGAAATAAATAAATAATCCAAAAAAAACATGCAACCTGTTCTCTGTATATTTCCTGTTGTATAGCCTGTTTTTAATCTTGCAATGTATGTACATCTGACGTGAAACCTTTGCAAAGGAGTCCTTGACTCAAAGGATGTTATTCCAAATCCTTCAAATAAATAAATAAATAAGATATTAAAGTACAAAAATTGGGGTTTAACATTAAAGTGCCTACTCAACCCTAACTATAGTGGCACTACCAGGCCACTATAATTTGAGTTTGCTGAGGGGGTGAATTTTCATTTGCTTACGCAGCAGAGAAGTCACCATTTCCTTTCACTGATTGCTTGATTACCATCTCCACGTCTGTTTAAAAGAAAACTTCAAAGTCTGAATATGAATGTGTTTTACTTTACAAAACTAGCTCATAACATTTACTGAAAAAAAGAAAATGAAGGAAGGAACAGCAGTGGGGAGGGGGGCTAAAATGGCATCTCGAGTTTCAACACTCCAGGTTCAGATTTTGGAGCTACCTGTCTGTGACACACTACTCATTTTTGGATGTTATTTGATTATTTATTTAATTAGGATAATTGAATATTGCTATTGGTTTGGATGTCAGGAGGGTTATAGAGTAGAGTACTGCATGCGTGCACAGATGGCAGACAATAAACGTGACTGCTACTTTCACAAAATTGGTGATACAGAGAAAAACGAAACAGCTGTAAGCAGAAAACAGTTTTATTTTTTACTTTGCAGCTTGTATTCATAGGGATTGTGTGGAATATAGTGTTGATAGTGTTTTCTACTGCTAGGAGTGATGGCGTGTTTGGCAGGGTACTTTCAGAAGGGTAAATTGGCACAGTACTGCATATTTTCTGCTGACAGCTGTGCTATAATAACTGGCCAGTTATTATGGATAGAACCTGGTTATTAAGGCATTAGAAAGTGGTGTCGGTCCAATCAGTAAATACCATGACCAGTAATTATATCAAAATAAAGCTAATCTGACCTTTCACTGTCTTCCTTGCTGGTTGTCTTCTCTGTTGGTCTAGGGACAGGGCAGCTGGTCCCTTAGACTTGTAAACACACTTTTTATGCAGCAGCAATATAGCTAGCCTTTGGCTCAGTCTCCAGTCCCAGCACCGACAGTCACTTGGCTTGCAGCAACAACAGTCTCAGACATCTACCCCACCAAAGGGGGAACACAGGGTACTCAGGCTTCACTTTTCTACAGAATGTTTTATTTCAAAACTGCAGAACTTACGTACCCTGCTCTCACACTACAGCTCCAAACCTTCTCTTTGCTCTGGCTGCACAGCTCCAGGAGTCTCTCTCTCTCTCTCTCTCTCTCTCTCTCTCTCTCCTCTCTCTCTCTCTCTCTCTCTCTCTCTGTCTGAGCACTGCCAGACTTCTCTTTCTGCAGACCAGTTGTCTCAGGTGCTCTGCCTAGTTGTAGGTAGCTGAGGCTGAACAAGCCATTGAGCTGGCGAGGCAGATTTTTGGGATTAAGCAACCCTCAGTCTCCTGCTCCTTTCTTCTCCAGAAGCTCTGAGGAATCTCTCCCTTGGCAAGCTATGCAGTCCATTTTACATTTTTTTCCCAGTCATTCTCTAACTGGCTGCTGTCTGTCTCAGGCTTATCAGTGCCCTGTCACATTTTATCCAGCAGCCCCTGCTCTGCTCAGCACCCATGTGGGCCACCACATTTATTTACATTTTTTTCCCTAGACACTGAGCCCCAGTACTTTTATCTTAAGCCCTTTTAGGGGCTGATTCTCATATGTCCTGGATCCACCTGGCCAATGGAAGCCTGGACTTTCTTTAATCATTTCAAGGAAGCCCCCTTTAGCCCATCAGGGCTTCCATTACACATTGACTCCCTTTCGTGCCTTTTCTCTGCCCCCAGATAATGAAGCCATGGCTACTTAAAGTATTTGGCTCCCCACAGCTGCGCATGAGCATATGGTGCATTGCGACCATTTGTTTGTTTATATTTGGCTAGTCCACTTCGCAGCAGCTCCTCAGACTGATGACCTACCCCCAAAATCACCCAGAGGTGCACCAACACTTCTTAGACCTCAGTTCTTTCTGACATGGGGCCAAGAAATGCAGGACATTGACAGCTGCAACTGCAGTAACCAGGCGAGTGCACTGGCCCGAATGCCACCAGGAACCACTAGCTTTAGCCCTCTGGTCCCATTTCAGATGCACGGGGACCAGAGGCAAACTGAGTACTCTCACAGGGCATAGCCCCAATAAGGTAAGCTCCCATCCCAGATGGGGGTTACATTTACATGAAGCCTAGACTCAGATCCCCCATCACTAGTCCAACCCTCTACAACCTTCCAAATACCTGCTCTTAGAGGAATCCTTTCCATGATTTTAGGAGGACAATACTGTTGGAAATTGAATTATCCTCTCCTTAGTCCCCCCCAGACTCCCAAATACATTTTATAGCAGAGGGCCCCCTGACCTACAGTACCATCTATGTCTGGGGGGCAATAGTCCTCTCTGTCAAAGCTGTGATGTCATGGCAGTACCTCAGCTCATGCGTGAACATGTTCAAGTGTGCACATCCTTGTCCTCGCCTGAGATTACCATTGGTTTGGGAATCAGAAAAACAAATATGGAATACTTTGAGGATTTTCATTGTGCAAAAGGAAACTGAACATGAAGATGGCTACTCACTTATCTACATGGAACTGATGCTGGTATGGTTGGCAAAATGCTTTTTTGCCTTTTTATCTATACAAGTGCATGGGCTGTCAAGTTAATAACTTTTCATGCAGGCAAATTAAAATTCACTTTGAGCAAAGATTTGCTGTGTTTTTTTTTGCTGAATTATCCCAATAGTATATATATGCATGTGTGGTTAAGTGTGCAGATACAACAATGCATAGCATCACTGTACTGAACTTTGTCCCTAGTTCCGAGCACCCTCATATGCAGGTTGTTTATAGTTAGTAAAGAATCAGAAGTAGAGCACAAAGCAATCTGTACAAACATGGCTAATCAGTTTGCCTAGCATCGTTATTGATGCCACCAAGCTCACCCATTCTTCCTTTGGTGTGTGCTTACTCAGTCATCAATGATATTGTTATGTGCACCATGAATTTGGGTGGGTGGTGACTGAGCTAGTTGGGTGTTGGTCAGTGACCCCAAATCATGGATTATGGGTCAGGAGTTGGGTATTGCTACCAAAAAAGATATGCTGGAGTCTTGTAGGCTGGGCAAGGGAGGAGGCATCTGAGCCTGGGTTTGCATGTGAGTTTAGGTGGTTTGTGTTTGAATGACATGACTACTGTGTAGAGACACTCATGCAAGCCTATGCTATTGTTATCTAGGGAAGGCAATTTTATTTCTAGGGCACCCAATCACAAAGGCTCTGGGCATCGAACAGGGATTATAACAAGAGCACAGGAATAAAACAAACATGAATAAATACAATAACGGCAATTCATAAAATACTAAATACAGCAATTAAAATGATAAAAGGACTTTGGACTGTCACATAAGGGGATTAGATCAAGATGGAATCAGGAATCTGCAAAAGCCAGGAAAAAGAGGTGGTCCTTCAGCCTCTGCATGAACACCTCAGTCGAGGGAGCCTCTTGGACTGAAGGTGATAGCAAGTTCCACAGGGTCAGCCCAAAGATGCTAAATGCATGATCTCCTGAGCCAAACCCTGGGAACATCCAAGAGGCACCTCAAAGTGGAGCGGAGGGAGCAAGCAGAGGTCACTGGTGTCAGGAGCTCTGCCAGGTAACCAGGACCCAGTCTGTATAGGGCCTTAAAGGTGAGAAGATCCACTTTAAAAAGGACCATCCAACTGACCGGCAGCCAGTGCAGAGCCCGCAGGATCAGGGTCACATGACTGGACCTCGAGAGGCCCGTCAGTAACCAAGCTGCTGCGTTCTGCACCTACTGCAGTCTGTGAAGGGTCCCCCCCATGACCCTGAAGTACAAATAGTTGCAGTAGTCAAGCCTGGAGGTCACAAAGACATGCACTAGCATTGGCAGGTCCTCGGGCAGAATGAGGGGCTTAATCTGGGCAATGTTTCGCACATGGTAAAAACCCACTGCTGACCACAGATGACGCCTGGTCTTCAAAAGTCAATCTGCTATCAAGGATCGCGCCCAGATTTCTCATCCTCTGGGAAGCCACCAATGGAGCAGACCCCAGGAGAAGCCCTGTACCAGCCACAGGTGGCAACCCATCATGTCCATGATCAGGCTTGATCACCAGTACCTCCATCTTGGCCTGGTTTAGTCTCAGCCAGATGGAAGCCATCCAGTCATTGATTTTAGCCAGACAGTTGTTAAGCATATCAACAGCTCCTGATGTTCTGGGGGCAAAAGACAAGTATTACTAGGTATCATCTGCATAACAGTGAAACTCCATGCTGTACTGTTGAATGATTTCACTGAGGGACAGCATGTACACTACGAACAGCATCAGTGACAAGATCGAGCCCTGTGGCACTCCACAAGATGGGGTATTGGGAAGGAGGAGAAATTCCCCATCACCACCCGCTGCACCCTGTCTGAGAGATAGGACTCAAACCATTTCATGACAGTACCAGCAAGTCCACAAAACTCACAGAGCCGATCAAGAAGCACAACGTGGTCCACAGTGTCAAAGGCTGAGGAGAGATCGAGGAGAACAAGATTTGACCTGTCTCCTCTCTCTCTAGCCCTGGGCAGATCATTATGCATCCTCACTAGAGCTGTCTCTGTGCTGTGTCTAGCCTGAAAACCCACCTGAAATGGCTCACAGATGTCTGAGGACACCAGGTGATCCTCGAGCTGTTGTGTCTCTAACTTCTCAACAACCTTGTCCAAAAATGGCAGGTTGGAGATAAGGCAGTGATGTGCCAGGATGTCAGGGTCGAGGGAAGGTTTCTTTTTTTTTTTGTATAATATTTTTATTATTTTATCTTAAGATAAGACAGACATTCCAAATGTCACATACTCTACAATGTCATCGAACATATTACAAATAATATCTGCAGTTATCAGTCCACTTTTAGAAAACAAGTCTTTAAGGCTAGCCCCAGGATCCAGACTTTAGCCAGCTCCCTATAATAGAGTACTTAAGTATCCAGTGATAGTGAGACTGTAAAATCAATTAAAAATAGAGTTGTGAACTCTTACAACATATTAAATTCAGTAATCAGATTAAAATAAACATAATCATACAAGCAAGCTGATTATTAACAGTTAAATTGCAACCAATTTCAAATGTACACAGCATCTAACTTAATCACAAATTTTACTAAGTGCTGGTGGAAGAGCAACAGCTTCTTTCCCCATATCAAATCTATGACTGGCGAATATTATTATCATATGTCCCACATTTAAACTACTCCCCCAAATCCTTCTGAAAAAATTAATAATTCTGCTGGTGTAAGGGCAGCTATGCATGGAGCCCACAATCTAAAAAACAGATCCACCTTTCCTTTTAGTGCAAAAGTTAATCTTTCCATTGCTAGAGTGGACAGCATTAGGTTTCTCCACATAGATATTGTGGGTATTGTACAGGAAACCTATGTATTTAATATGATTTGTCTAGCTAAAATAAGTAACACCCTCACCCATCTTGGGTACATAGACCCTTCTCCTTGTCCTTCCTCTCGTATTCCAAATAGCAGGGAGAGTGGGGACATCTCCAGAGGTTGACCCCACAATCTACCTACCTCACTCTTTATCTGGTCCCAGTAATTTTGTACAGTTTGACATCCCAAAAAACAATGGAGGTAGGACCCCTTTTCCTTTGAACATTTACCACATATTGGTGAGATGGCAGGGTGATATTTATGAACTCTTACAGGGGAATGATAGAGAAAGTGGAGAAACCTATACTGTGCCTCTTTCAGTTTTTGGCACGTTAATAGACCCATATGAGAGAGCATTATTTGTTCCCAAGTCTCATCAGCTAACGCAAAACCCAGATTTCTCTCCCACTTTAGTTCGCTGGCCAGTGCTGGTTCCCCAAAATATTGCCCATCTAATTTTGCTACTCTCCCAATAAGACCCTTCTCACCACTGCTGGCAGCTCAAATTTCTTTTTCTATTTGTAGGATCCTTTCCTTTCAGGAAGCATGTGCCATAATTTTCCCCCCATAGTGTCGGACTTGAAAGTAGCGGTACATATGCAAGTTAGGTAACCGAAGGTTTTTTTTAATAGTTTCAAATGTAAGAGCTCCATCTTTCCCCATAAGTCTCCTAGACAATGAATCCCTCTGGATTCCCAGAGAGCAAATCCGCATCTTCCCATCCCAGTAGAAACTCTGGGTTTCTAGCTATTGGCACCAGGGCTGTGCTGCTATTTGACACTTTACCTCTCTTCTTGATACATTCCCATGCCTCTAAACCTGCCATCACCAGTGGATTAGGGCATGGTAGTCGGGCAAAAGCTCCAGCACCACTAGGTACTAATTACGCTGAGAGGTGGCCAGGGTATTAATCTTGTTCCAAATCTAGCCAGGAGGCAGCTTCCCCCCTTGTCACCCAGTTATATATGTACCTAATTTGAGTCGAGAGAAAATATCCTCTCATGTCTGGGAATTCCATGCCCCCCTTTTCTTTAGCTGCCTTGAGTCTGTTCACAGCCATCATTGGTCTATTCCACTTCCATATAAAATTAGAAAAACTTCTATCCAGCTTTTTATAATCTTTTTTAGTTGGCCTGAACGACATCATCTGCATTATGTATAATAATCTGGGTAGTATATTCATTTTTATAAGGTTGATCCTGCCGATCCATGATAACGGCAGATCATTCCATCATGACATATCCTCCTGAACTCGCTTTATAATGGGAGTATAATTAAGCCTGTATAATTTTTTAAGGTCTCTCCCTACTTTGAATCCCAAGTACGTGAGGCAGTCTCACTGCTTTTAATCCCCAGGTATTTTTTTCTCTAATGTTAGCTTCCTTGTCTAGGTACATTAGCTCAGACTTTATGAGATTGAGCCTGTACCCGGAGAACACAGCAAACTCCTGTACAAGTCTCAGCAAAGCAGGAACTGAAGATTCCAGCTTATTTATATAGGAATATAAGATCATCTGCATATAATGATATGCGGTGTTGGGTACCATTTTGGGTGCCAATACCTTGAATCGAATCACTTTCCCTCACCCTACATGCCAAGGGTTCAATCACCATAGTGAATAGAAGGGGGGAGAGGGGACAACCCTGCCTCATGCCCCTGAAGAGCCGGAAGTCTGCAGAGGGAATGCCATTCAGCAAGACTCTTGCCATGGGCTTATGATACAGAAGTTTTACCAATTTAATAAAATCATCCCCCACCCCAAATCTTCATAAAACCTCAAAAAGGTACTCCCACTCAGTCCTGTCAAATATCTTTTCGGCATCCATTGACAATACACAAGCCTTTCCCAGGTATTCAATCCCCCACCACACCACATTCAAAAATCTTCTAATATTATGATATGACATCCGCCTTTTAATGAAACCTGTTTGATCGGGATGGATAATCAAGGGTAATAACTATTCTAATCTCAGGGCCAATACTTTAGCTATGATTTTACAATCATAGCTAAGTAAGGATATAGGCCTGTAAGACGCACAATCCAATCTGTCTTTGTCTGGTTTTAGCAATAAATGGATATTAGCCAGAAAGCAGGAGGCATGAAGTCCCCCCCCCCCCCGCCTCCTTTATCAAGCTGCTCATGGGACCGGCTATCTCATTTTTTAACAATTTGTAGTATTCTGCCCCAAACCAGTCTAACCCCCCTGACTTTCCTGATTTCAGCCCAGATATTGCTCTCTTAATTTCTATTTCTGACATCTCTGTCCCCAGATCCCAAGCTTGGTCCTCAGACTAGGAAGTGTACATTTATCTAAGAAAAGCTTCGCTTCTGCCTCAGTGCCTGTGCATTCTGCCCTATATAAATTTGAGTAGAAATCTTTGAATACCCCTTGAATTTCCCCTTCCTTGGTAGTGATGCGGTTGCCCCTATCCTTAATGGACACAGTCTTGCTAGTGATTCTTCCTCCCTTCATCAGTTGGACCAACAAAGGGTCTGGTTTATTACCCCAGTCATAGATACACTGTCTGGTAAACATTAAGTTATTTTGTGCTAAGTCATTCAAAGTCTCATTAATAGCTTCCCGAGACATTTTCAACTATTGCCTATCATCAGCTTTATTATCCTGCAGGACTTTAACTTCTAATTCTTTGATCACTTTCTCAAGGTCATTAATCTTCTCCCTTCTCTTCTTTTTTACTTTCGCCATGTAACTAATTATGACTCCCCTCATAACTGCCTTGCCAGCTTCCCATATTAACGCTTTCGAGGGAACTGGATCCTTACTAGTAGCTCAATACTCTTTCCAAGAAGACTTAACAAATTCTCTAAACTCCTCTTTACATAGCAAGTATATGGGGAACCGCCACTGGCCAGGTCTCCTTACATCCATTCGTCCCCCTAGATTCAGTTGTACCATTGCATGGTCTCACAGCATTATCGGACTGTGTGAAACATCATTCACCCTGGTAAACAAGTCTTTCACTATGAATATATGATCCAATCTGGACCAAGAATCATGTGGTATAGAGTGGAATGTAAGTTCCCTAAGTCCCGGATATAGCGTTCGCCAGCTATCTATCATATCAAGCTCTTGTAGGCCCATTGCCCAGACATTAGTGGTTTGATTTTATTTTCTACCCGTTCCTTTGTAATCCATTGCCCAATCCATAATGCAATTGAAATCACCTCCCAATATAAGGCCAGGGAATTGCTCTCTATGTAGGATATCCAGTACATGCTGAAAGAAATTTTGATCATGAACTGCTGCTGCATAAATGTTCCCACAGGTAATCTCACATCCTCGTATCTTACCCCTCACAAACACATAGCGCCCTTCTTTATTATCCTTAACTACCTGTAGCACCTCTAAGAGAAAGTGTTTATCAGAATTGCTACTCCCCTTTTGTGCGAGGAGTAGGAAGCAGCATGACATGATCCTACCCAGCCTCCTACTAACTTATTATGTTCTTTAGGGAGGAGATGTGCCTCCTGAAGCATTGCCACTTGTGCCTTTCACCTTTTTAAAGGAGCTAGAATTTTAGATCTCTTAACGGGGGTATTTATCCCCTTAATATTCCAGGAAATTATCACATCCTCTTGTCTGCCCACCATCATGTCACCCCAAAGGCATCATCGTCCCATCCATAACATCTTCTACAGTATATTCGCCATTTACTAGCTGCAACATATTTAGGCTGCATGAAATAAAACAATAAGAAAAAACATGATAACTATCAAACATTAACTTTCCCCAACTTTGAACAGTATGGAACACCCCAACCCACTTTCCCCTTCCCCAAAAATCCCCAATCATAAACTTCTCATCGCTTGGTTATTTCTACTGCCATTCTGCCTAGAACTAACAACCCCTCTGGCTGACATGTTCTGTATGTCCCAAAAATCCCTAGCACGCAAAGCTCCTTCCCCCCCTCCCCCGCACCTCGTAGCTTGCTATTTTTAACAAAACAGCCCTTTAGGGAGACAATGAAGCCTGAGCTCCTAGTCCAGACAATGATAGGAACCTCACATCATTAGGCTACTCCCTGCGGTTGGCCATCCACCCCATTCTGCAGCCCCAGGAAGGCGGTTGTAGGTCCCCCCCCCACATGCCAATGAATTCAACTTTTTAGCTCTCCATTCAGTTCTATAAGGGCATCAGATATTTCCCTCTATCTTGTCAAATCTTTACTTTATCCATCAAAATGAGCACTAAGTACACATGTTTGGGAGGTATCTCCACATACCTAGAGAAAATCTCCCTCCCCCACATGACTACAAAAACCAGGATCTATAAAATAACTATCAGAACTATAGAGAGTCACTGACTGTTTTGCTCATTTTTCTTTATTCTTCTTGTCCCAGTCCTGAATGAACAGTTTTAATTTAGATGGCTCCCAGAACGAATATGTTGCACCCTCAATATGCACTCTCACTGTCGCTAGGAATGTCAGGAAAAAATCGATATTCCTCTCCCTCAACATATTCATAGCTTCTTTGAATGCACAGCGCTTTCTCTGCATGTGTTGTGATTGATCCTGATGTAAGGTTAGCCTGCATCCTTCGTAGGTTAATTCCTTTTTGGCCCTGTAAGCTGACATGATCTCCTGCCTGTCTTGGAAATTATGCCGACGAAAGATAACCTGCCTAGGTGGCTGTCCTTCTGGTGGTCATGGTGCGAGTGCTCAGTGTGCCCTCTCCAACTTCAAAGCGCCATTTTTAACTAGTAATCCCAGGATTTTTGGTAGGATTTTAGAACAGAATTCAAGGGCATTTTTACCCTCTTTCCTTCTGCCAACCCTCGTAGTCATAGATTACTCTTCCAATTATAGTTCTCTTGATAGTTTACCATTTCTTTTAAGCAGTCTACCTCCTTCTCCAGTGCTATAACTCTTTCTGGCAGATTATTCAGCATGTCTTCCACCTTAGAGACCCTTTGCTCCACCTGTGACAATCGCTTGATATTTTCTCCGACTTTTGAGGTAATAGAAGCAATTTTAGTTTCAAACGCACCCAGCTGCTGTCCCATCCCTTGCAGAACCTGTTCACCAACAGCACGGTTTATCACTGCTATTTTGGCGGCTGACCACAATATAGGCCCCATCATGGATGCGGTTGATGTGTCTCCTAGGCCCGCTTTTTTGTTGAGGTTTTTTGCCATGTTCCTCATTGATTTCCTGGGAACCAGGTATTCCTCCATATTCTCTGATGGTAACGCAAACTTTCAGGATACAAGAGATTTAAATCTGCTTTGTTAATTTACTTTTTTAGTTTAGAAGGTGCAGAGGTATGGAGATTTGCATCTGCTCTAGTCGCTGCTCATTTGTGCCCCCCGAGAGAAGGTTTCTTTAGGAGAAGCCTCAGGAGCGCTTCTTTCAAAGCTGCTGGGAAGACCCCCTTCACCATTGAACACCTGGCAATCCTGGCAAACACTGGGCCAACAGCCTCGACACATCCCTTTAAGAAATGCATCGAGGCCAGGTTCAGTTCACAAAAGGTGTGCTTCATCTTTAAGATCACCTTAGTCACTTCAGACACCTCCACTGGCCTAAACTCCTCCCAGACAGGTGGAGTGCCTCTGAATCCCCCAGCCCCACCACTGTGAGGTGAATGCCTCCCTGGCGGGATCCCCGACTGTATGATCAACACTGTTTCAGAGGAAAACAGTGCAAACTCCTCACACAAAGTGGATGACAATGATTTTTTCAGCTGCAGGCAGGCAGGGTTAAGAAGCCTGTCTACAGTCCAAAATGGCTGAGAGGGTCTGTTTTTCCTGGCAGCAATTTCCCTGGACAGGAATTCTGCCTTCTTACGAGAAATTGCCCCCAGTACTCAACATACTGAACACATAGGGCCAGCCTATCGGCCTCCAGCTGAGTCCTCCACCAGCAACGGCTCCAAACTCCGACCCTTGATCTTCATTGCCTTGAGGTCCCCATCAAACCATGGGGGCCTCAAGTGAGAAGATCTGGGTCATATATGAACTGGTGCGAGAGCATTCAGAGCTTCGGAGACCACCCTATTATAAGTGGCCACTACCTCTCCAGATCCGATCGCACATGCTGCGACAACCCAAGATAGGTCAGCTAGCACCAACAGTCCCTCAGGGCACATGCCCTTTAACTCATTGCCTCCTCAGGAGCTCTCTGAAGTTGCAGCACTTGTGTCCTATATACTGATAACAGTGAATCCTGGGGGTTTCTAAGCAAAATCAAGCCATAATCAGCATGTCACAAACAAATGCTAATAGCTCAAGAACCGTGTGTGCTAGGCACAAAGTATGAGTGGCAGACTTGTTCAGCATAAAATTACCTTTCCAATGATGGTACGCAAGTAATAATACTTAGTGTAATGTTTTTTCTTTGCTGGTCAAAAGAGCAAAAAAATTAATTTTTACACTAAAAAAATGCACTTTAAGCCTTTTTTTGTTAGAAAGTATGTGACATATCAACACCAAATTCAGCATGCAGAAACTAGATGTAGTTTTAATAATTTGTTTGTTAAAAAGACAGCTATTTCTATAGTATAAAATATATTTTTTACCATTTTAGTCAAGGTGCTTTGGCGAGGTTTGAGGCATGAATCTGAACCATACACACCATACCATAAACAAATGTGTATAACTCCTACCATATACATGATACACACAACATATCAGCGGCAAATTTGTTCATCACAAAATTTCCTTTCCGGCGGTGCTATGCAATCAATTGTGCTTGATGTGGTTTTTGTTTTATACTGGCTGAGATACCCAGAATGTGTGTTTTATTCAACATGCTTAGGTGGTTCTTGATGGACAAAATGTCAGCTATAACACACCATGCCATAAACAAATGCAAATAACTCCTGAACTATACATGATACACACAAAATGTCAGCATACAATCTCTTCATAACTAAATTACCTTTCCAACGGTACTATGCAATCAATTGTAATCAATTCGGTTTGTGTTCAATGCTGCTAAGATAACCAGAATTTCAGTTTTATTCTTAGTGCTTATGGTTCTTGATGGACAAAATGTCGATCATACACACCATGCCATAAACAAATGCAAATAAATCCTAAAGTATAAATGATACACATAAACTGTCAGCGGCCAAGCTGTTCATTAAATTAAAATTGATTGCATAGCACCATTGGAAAGGGAAACAAAATA
Organism: Neoceratodus forsteri; assembly: GCA_016271365.2. Classification (NCBI taxonomy): domain Eukaryota; kingdom Metazoa; phylum Chordata; order Ceratodontiformes; family Ceratodontidae; genus Neoceratodus; species Neoceratodus forsteri. The sequence continues at coordinate 421,795,773 of CM057458.1, forward strand.
TTTCTTTTAGACTTGCTGAAATGACAAAAAACTGCATTTTATTCCAGCTGCTTACGTGACTCTGGGCTCGTGACAGACAAGTGTCAGCCATACACACTAAAGTGTGCAGTGTGAAAACTCCCAATATCACACCGTGATTTCATTACCAAACCAAAATAACACACAAAACAGTCCTATTATATAAAAGGACTATGTTATTGACAGGTATGTGATACAGAATAGATCTGAACTCGTGTCAAGTGAGCGCAGGGAACCATTACTCAGTGCAACTCTACGCTCCACCACTCATTATATTCCCCAAGCTCACTTGCCACTCATTCAGATATATACATATCTACACACATTTATATATACACATATAGACACACGCGTATGCACATATACATATATATCTATATATTTAGTCTTTCTATCATTTTCATCCAACCATACACACACAATGCACCATAAACATATGCAAAGACATTCAACAACATAGCATCACCACAAATCATGAGGTGCACGGTGGCACCATCTCTCGCACAACAAGCACGTGTAATAATAAGCAGTGTTGCACATTTTGTGGGCATAACATCACAACACGTACAAATATGTGCACGGCGGCACCCATGGAATTCGGCACAGTGGCCATAAGTCGCATCATATAGACTACAGAATGTCAACAACAAAATTATTACAATCACCACAATCACATTTTTCTTACCTTTTCAGATGGCGTCCTATGATGATTTGCACTGAAGAGATTTCTACATTCTTACCTGGTGTAGTCCCAACCTCTGTTCTGCTGTGTCGACACACTCATACACACGCACGGGTGAACAAACTAAATACACACATACCAGGAGCTTGAGTAAATGGCCACTGCCATGCATTCATTCAATATAAAATTACATTCAAACATCCACGTGTAGCCGCCACCACGCCATGCTTCAAGTCCTTCAAAAAGTCATCCAATCCCTCATCTGTCAAGTGTATACCATCTGGCCGGTACACTCCAGGCCTGTGAAGACCGAGGCCATGGTTGCCACACTGTCAGGGTCCTTCATCCCACCTCCAAACATATGAAACCATCCCACAAAATGGATTCACTGGTGGCCAGTGTTCTCCACACCCTACGGTATCCACCAACAAACATGACAACATTCTCCACAGTGTTCAGTGGTCCCTGCCCCTCCCCCAAAGCCAGCAACAACATAAAATGCCATTCTCTGAATATCACATCACTTTTGTAAACACCCAGCTGCAGGTGGGAGACCACAGGCCACCAGGGAATTCATTTTGTGGGATGGTTTCATATGTTTGGAGGTGGGATGGAGGACCCTGACAGCGTGGCAACCATTTTGTGAGCTGGAGTCAGGCCTCAGAGGGAGGGGATCACGCAGATAGCAGGTACTGCTCATTGCTGGATGGTGCCGGGCCTTGTGTCACCCACCACCATCCCACAAACAGCAATGCCTGTTGTCCGGGTGACCCCTCTCCCTCCGAGACCTGACGCCAGCTCACAAAATGGTTGCCACACTGTCAGGATCCTCCATCCCACCTCCAAACATACAAAACCATCCAGAAAAATGGATTCCCTGGTGGCCAGTGTTCTCCACAACCTACGGTATCCACCAACAAACATGACAGCATTCCACACGGTGTTCAGTGGTCCCTGCCCCCATCCCCCCAAAGCCAGCAACAACACAAAATGGCATTCTCTGTATATCACATCACTTTTGTAAACACCCAGCTGCAGGTGGGAGACCACTGGCCACCAGGGAATCCATTTTGTGGGATGGTTTTGTATGTTTGGAGGTGGGATGGAGGACCCTGACAGCGTGGCAACCATTTTGTGAGCTGGCGTCAGGTCTCGGAGGGAGGGGGATCACCCAAACAGCAGGTACTGTTCTTTACTGGATGGAGCTGGGAGTTGCGTCACCTGCCACCATCCCACAAACAGCATTGCCTGTTGACAGGGTGACCCCCCCAACCTCTGGAATCCCAAACCATTCAAACATGCACCCGCACCCTTACAAAAACAAAATCTAGCATCCATGACCTACAACATCGTCACAGGCATTTCATGACTCAAAACTTGCAAGGGGTGCAATTGTACATACCTAGTCAGCCAGTGAAAGAGTTTCTCTGTACAAAAAACAACCTGACCACGCCACTCTCGAGACAGAAAAACCATAGCAATATAGCAAACAGGCTGCACGGTTGGGGGGGCGCATGCAGCATGCAGCGTTCTCCATTCCGGTCTCCATTCTGGTACCATGACCCCGTAATCGCCACCAAACGAATGGAAAAACAAAAGGCATGCCAGGGTAAGGAAGGAACAAGGCTGGGAGCATCCACAATAGAAAGGCCTTTGCTGAAGTCCCACAGATCTCTGTATCATAGATTATATGGAACTGTATAATGTTTGTAAGGTGAACAATGTTTTATTATAGTAATTTTTTACATTACAACAGGACCATCTTGTAACTAGGACCTATAGTCCTAATGGTGTGATGACACCAGCTATTTCTGTATAAAAATAAAGATTTTATTACTGCTGTATGAGAAGGCATGCCAATGCCTGGTGTCAGCAGCAGCACCACCAGGCAGTGAAGGTGATGATTATAATGATGACGAGCAGGGGGGGGAGAACTTTAGAAGACCAAGTAGAGAGGATGAGGAAAAAAGTCTTTCAAGTGGTAGCTAATGCACAATTTCAACATCTTCCATTCATCAGTTCTTAAGGACATTGACTCCCACACTTCTGAGGGGCCACAAATCCCTAGCCACTTCCACCCCCAGAGGCAGCCAAAAAGGAGCCAACGTTTCACATCCAGGGAAAAAAGGCATTCAACTCTCACATGTCAAGTTGATGGAAATGGGCCAGAAATATAAATCCAGTGGGTCCATGTCATAATAGCAATTGCAAAACAGCAATCGCTATTATGGCGAGTGTATATCACTGAAAAGCAAATCGGTGATATACCCCTCAAGGCAACCCAACATCCAGAATATTAAAAAGTGTTTTTGCAGGGGGGAGGGTCTGTGCCCCCCCACTCCCCCCGAATTAAGATTTGCAACTCCAGGATGGTGCATGTCGGGAAGGGGGCAAAATCCAAATTTTGCAAAAAATTAATTCTCGCAGCCGCAAGCAGCAGTAAAATTTACTCACTCCCAGTCCTGAACCCAGTACCTGCTCTGCCAGAGCTAGCCACCCACACCACCAGACTACATGGCTAGCTCGGTGGCAGCAGGTACACCAATTCCCTAAAACCCCTTCCCTGTCTCTCCCCTTCCCCTCGCTATTCCCCCCTTCCGGTCACCCTTCCCCAAGGTCGCTTTCCCATATGGTTGCTAGTTTGCAGGGTAGCCCAGAACCCAGAATGATAGCACTGAAAATGAGCCGCTATTGTTTTAGTCAATCATTTTTGGTCACTATTGTCACTGGATACCAATCCAACAGGCCAGAGGCAAAACAATTAACAAGAGCAAGTGCAGAAATGCTAGCCACTGACTTGCTGCCATTTTCCTTTGTGAACAACACAGGTTTTCTATCACTAATACAAGTTGCAATGCCAAGGTATCACATGCCCAGCCATATCTATTTTTCCACAGTGGTTCTTCCTGATTTATATCAGAGTGTCTACAAGACTGTGTCTCATGCCCTGAAAGTATCATGTGTTCCAGCAGTTCACATCATCACTGACATGTGGACCAGTGGTCAGACTACTGATTACATGGTAGTGACTGCCCATTGGGTCAGTTTCCCCATTTTGTTCTCCTCCTCTTCCTCCTCTTGGTTAAGTGTCAGCAGTAGCAGTAGCCGCAAGTCACTGGGGCCCCACAACCTCCACAAGCAAGGAACTTTATGTACTGCTGGCTTTGACAATGACCATCATGCAGAAAACTTGTTACACTTCCTTCAGTAGATGTTTGATGAGTGACTGACATCACATTCATTAACACCAGGTTTTATAGTATCAGATAATGCAAAGAGCATCTAAAGGTAGTTGATGATGGAGATTATACACGTGTGCCATGCACAGATTTAGCACAGACAGTAAAAGAAGGTGACAAGACTTTCTATAGATACATTAGTGAAAGAAGAAAGTCCAGAGGGGGTATTAATAAGATCAAAGGAGATAAGGGGCCGTGTGAGGAGGAGGAGGACCATGTAAAAGCATCTATCCTGAATAGATACTTCTGCTCAGTATTTACTGAAGAGAAGGTAAGGCAGGGCCCACAGCTCAGCACAATGGACACAGGGGAGAGGGAGGTGAGCACTAGTCCCTTCACAACAGAAAGGGTCCTACAAGAGCTCGATAAGCTCAGGGTGGACAAGGCAATGGGACCTGATGGCATACATCCCAGGGTACTAAAGGAGCGAAGGGTGAAACTAGCAGAGCCATATTCAGAACTGTTTAGTGAGTCTCTGAGCATAAGAGAGGTCCCAGAAGACTGGAGAAGGGCTCATGTGATCCTGCTCCACAAGAGTGGTAGCAGGGAGGAGGCAAAAAACTACAGACCAGTCAGTCTTACCTCAGTAGTGGGCAAGATTATGGAGGAACTCCTTAAGGAAAGGATAGTGCAACACCTGGAATCCATAGGAGCACAGGATCCAAGACAGCATGGGTTTACAAAAGGATGGGCTTGTCAAACTAATCTCATAGATTTCCTTGACTGGGTAACCAGAGTGGTGGACCAAGGGGGTGCAGTTGATGTTGCCTACCTTGACTTCAGCAAAGCTTTTGATACTGTTCCACATAGAAGATTGATTAATAAGCTGGGTAGGCTCGGGTTGGGTCAGAAGTTGGTTAACTGGGTGGCAAACTGGTTGGCGGGCAGAAAACAGAGAGTGGTGGTAAACGGTATACAGTCAGAAGAGATGCAAGTCACAAGTGGGGGTACCTCAGGGATCAGTCCTGGGGTCACTCCTCTTCAATATCTTCATCAGTGACATTGCAGATGGACTGGAGGGTAAGGTTTGTCTGTTTGCAGATGACACCAAGATCTGCAACAGAGTAGATGATCCAGATGGGGTAGGCAGAATGAGAAGAGATCTGGATAAACTAGCAAATGGTTGGAAGAGTGGCAACTGGGGTTTAATGCAAAGATGTGCAAGATCATGCACATATGGAAGAGAAATCCTGAAGCCACCTATAGGCTGGGAGGGGGAGTTGCTGGCAGTCACAAGGGAAGAAAGAGACTTGGGCATCATCATCACAGATGACCTGAAATCATCCAAGCAGACCTCTAAAGCAGTACGTAAGGCTAGGGGGATGTTAAGGTGTATTAGTAAGGGTATCACAAGTCAGAAGAGGGAGCTAATAATCCCTCTTTACAAGACACTGGTTAGGCCTCATCTGAAGTACTGCATGCAGTACTGGAGGCCACACCTTCACAAAGACATTAACCAAATTGAGGCAGTTCAGGGAAGGACAACCAAAATGGTGCAGTGACTGCATCATAAAACATATGAGGACAGATTAATGGAGCTCAATATGTATACCCTAGAGCAAAGGAGGGAGAGAGGTGATATGATCGAAACATTCAAACACCTTAAAGGCATTAACGTGGTGAAAGAGTCTAACATGTTTCAATACAAGAAAAATAGCAGGACAAGAGGACACAGCATGAGATTAGAGGGAGGCCGATTAAGGGGTAATGTGAGGAAGTTCTTTTTCACAGAAAGGGTGGTGGATGCATGGAACAGCCTACCTCAAGAAGTGGTGGATATGAATACAGTGCAAGGCTTCAAACAGGCATGGGATAGGCATAAATGAGCAATAAAGATGAGTATGAAAAGATAGGCCATTGACAGAGCAAAGGCCGATGGCACATTTATAAGGTAGAAAAATAAATGGGCAGACTGGATGGGCCTTGCAGTCCTTATCTGCCACCAGCGTCTATGTTTCTATGTGGATTAAAATAAAAACAATCATTTTGGAACTAAGTTGCAAATTTATACCCAAATATAAGAAAAGTACAAACAATAAACCAAGGCCTAAATGACTAAACAAAACAATTTTGAGACTAATTACATGTAAGTGCAAAATCTTTAAAGCATTCAAAAAATCATCTAGTTTGCATCTTGGGAACAAATATAAGGTTATACAGCAGCAATGTAAAGCAGAAGTAAGAAAACCAAAATGTAAAATGGATTTTAACTTAGCAAAAGGTGTTTCTAAACAGAATTGCAAGGCTTTTTATGGATATATTAATTCATTAAAAAGGACTAGACGTAAAGTAATAAGTAAGAATTGAACCACACCTAATATAATAGATATGGCAGAGTCATTTAATAGACACTTTTGTAACATTTCTGCTAAAAAAGATGAGACAGTCATCACTAGGGATGGTATCAAATAATATTAAGATCACTGAAGAAGAAATCTGGTTAAGATTTAAGAATTTGAAAGTTGATTGCTTGCCAAGTCCAGACAACTGTCAAAATAATTACATTAATGTCAGAAAATGTACTATACGCACTAAAATTGTTGTTTGAATGCAGTTTAAACAGTGGTGTACTTAAAGAGTGGTGTACGGCTAATGTTATCCCCTTATTTAAAAAGGCTGATAGGTACAATGTCAATAAATATCGACCAATCAGCCTCACATCAATAATTTCTAAACTGTTGGAAGGAATTATAAAAGAAAAGGTTCATTTGTATATGTGGAATATTGATAACGGACAACATGGTTTTACAAAGGGCAGATCATGCGTCGCTAAATTATTGTACTTTTATGAAAATGTCAGTTATTACTTGGATAGGATGATTCCATGTGATGTTGTTTTTTTGGACTTCAGCAGGGTGTTTGATCGGGTAATTCACTGGGCCATACAAAAGAAATTAGAACTCAGAGGAATAGGTCCAATATATATATATATATATATTAATTGGATGACAAGTTGGCTGAGCGGCAGAACTCAGAGGGTGATGATAAACAGTAATGTTTGTCACAAACTCGCTCAGCCGGTCAGCCGTCTACTCCCAAAGTGCCAACCTCTGAGCGTATGATTTGTGTAGAGTGAACAGACAAGGTAACCCTCTTGTCTGTTTTGTGGGTTCAAGTCACCTTAGTCTCAAGCTCTGGAGGGATTCAAGCTGACACCCTATTGTTAGCGTACCCAATTATCAGGCTCAGATAATTCTGTCTTTGGGGGCCAGATATCTTTGCCTGCGGGCACCCAACCAGGTCTTTCAAATGAACCCTTAGAACTCCATGCAAGACTTTAGAGAACTTTATCCATTTCCCAGTTTGGTATACAATAAGCCCATATACAGTTAACTTATAACCTTTAAAAGCTCCTCTTAAAATAAAAAGAAATGTCAAGGCACTCCATGCAGTTTAGTTTGTAAAAAAATATCTTTACTTTAAAAATATCAAAACAGAACAATAATTACAGAACAAATATATATCTCAACACATACAGCCTTAAAACAAACAGGTAAAAAAGTACAGTTCTTACAATTTATAGCTTCAGACTGGTATAATCTAATGCTTACTTTCTTTCAGTGCTTTGAGGATCTCTCTCTTCTCTCAGTCAGAAAAATATTGTCTTATTTTTCTATCAGGTTCTTTCAGCAGTTAAACACACTTCTGAGCCGGCCTCCTCATGAGGTCACTAACTCTGCCTTGGTGTATCAAACGCTATATTTTACAATACAGGGTCTCTAAATAAAATATTTAAAAAAACATATGGGATGACCTCACTGACTTTCCTCTCCACAGGTTAACCGGTCAGAACTGGTTTTTGCTCTGCTACACATACATCTCAAAAGCTTCTTTGATCTAAGGCACTGTATTCAAAACAAAAGTGTATTTGCCTCTATAATCCCATCTGGACCTTGGAATCTACACCTCAGGTCTTTCTGATGTAATTCAAGGGGTTCCCCGGGAAATGTATATTGGACCTTCCAAATCCATCTGGGTCCTCCCTGGCTCAGACATCAAACCTCCTCAATGTCCATTTTGGCCTCTCTCCGACGCCCCTCCCCACAAGTCCTTCCTGGTAACCATGCAAGTCAAAGGATCTCTCTGAAGGCATTATGAATGGCTAATCTTATTTCCTGGGATGAAAGCAAATTGACAAGGTAATTGCACCCCAGATCTCTGCAGTTTAAAGTACCTCCTGTCCTTTGAACTTATCCCTGGGGGGGGTCTTGATGTGTCAGTTCCAGTAAAACAGTAATTTCCTTGAGCTGACCTTCCCATCATATATTTTATACTGATTGTAATAAAAAAAATTAATACAGCACTCGAGCACTCAGAGCTGGCTGTCTACATCACACTCTCTAGCAGGAGGGTATGTGAGAACTGGTGTGCCTCAGGGATCAGTTCTCACACCATTATTTTCCTGATTTTTTTTTCTGATCTGATACAGAACTTAAATAAGTGCTCAACCAAATATGCTGACGACTCCAAAATTGGGGGTACTTGTGTTTCCTCTGAAGAGATGTACAGAATTCAGGATGATCTGAAAAAAATCACTCAGTGGGTTCAGAAATGGAAGATCAAACTTAATCAAGAAAAATGTAAGGCTATGCATTTAGGCAGTAATAATAAAAAATACGATTACTAGTTGTGTGGTACAAAACTGGCAGAATCTGTTATGGAACTGGATTTGTGGGGTACTTGTATCGAGTGAACTGGACACCACCAAACATGTAATGGAGGCAACGGGTAAGACAAATACAGCCTTTTGGGCAATTTGCCAAAAAATTAAATCAAGAAGTCAGGTGGTATTGAGTGCACTATATTGGTCATATGCATGCCCAAACTTTAACTACTGTTGTCAGTTTTGGTACCCTTACAAACAGCGTGAACTAATGAAACTTGACAAAGTCCAGAAAAGAGCAACTAGGCTAGTGTTAGGAATCAGTGATCTAGACTATGCTACTAGGTTGAGAAAATTAAATCTTACGCCCTTTGAGTTAAGAAGGGAAAGGGATGATCTTCTACCCATGTGGGATATTATCCGGGATCCCTGTTTATTTAATGAGAAAGGACTCATTTTCAAACAAAATGTTTTGGACACCTGAAGGCTTCCATTACAGTTGCAGAGTACAACGTTTTATGGCACTAGAATGAAGTTTTTCTTTTCCCAGAGAGTGGTAAACCTCTGGAATGCACTTCCTTTTAGCATAATATCAAGTGGTAGCAAATCTATCCTTAAGAAGCATTTAGAAGAATGGATTTTGAGTGGAGGAGATATGCTTTATTATGGGTTTATTTATTTTATTTATTTATTTACAAGTTTTACCAGGAAGGCATACTGAGCAGAGTTGTTCGATTCCAGATGCGACCTGGGGGTCAAGATCCAAGACAATAGCACAAACCACAAGGTACAGTAGGTATGAGACAGGAGCTTAAAATGGGTTATACTGCCTTCTGCTCCTTGTCTGTCTCAGTATGAAACTCAGTATGACTGGTGTTGTTTTCACACAATCTTCTTCTGATTAATCTTTTGTGATTTTTTGCCAGGTCTACGCAGGCTGAATAAATAATTTCAGAGGCAATGTTGCCCATGAAGTCAGTTAACACTTATCCAAGGCACAATGGGAAGCCTTTTCCAAGGGCAGCACTGTCTCAATGGGCATGCAATTTCTGGAACCAGTAGCCCACACTATGGGATGCTGCACTGTTGTCTTCACTCAGTCTTCTTCAGATTAATGTTTTGTGAATGTTTACCAGGTTTACACAGGCCAAATAAATAATTTGGGGGGCAATGTTCTAATGAAATCAGTGTGTCCGACAATTATCCATGGCATAATGGGAAGCCTTGTCCCTGTGTGGCACTGTTACGATGGGCACACAATTTTTGGAACCAGTAGCCCAAACTGTGGGATGCTGCCCTGTTGTCTTCACTCTGTCTTCCTCAGATTAATCTTTTGTGAATTTCTGGCAGTGAAGCAAATGATGATGATTATGGGCAGGAAGAGAAAAACATAAGAGGACCAGGTAAAGAGGAAGAAAGCAATTCAAGAGGCAGCCGATGCACACCTCCAACATCTTCCATTCATCAGTTCTTTAGCTCATTGACTCCCTAAACTGTCAGGTGCAGTCTGCTGTCCTAACTCAGTCTTCTTTAGAATAATATTTTGTGAATTTTTTGCAGGCCTATACAGGTCAAATAAGTAATTTTGGGGGGGCATCATTGTCCATGAAACCAGTGTACACAATACTTATCCACTGGATAAAGGGAAGCCATGCCCATGTGTGGCATTGTCCCATTGGGTACACAATTGTTAGAGCCAGTAGCCCATGCTGTGGATTGCTACACTTTTGTCTTCACTCAAGTCTTCTTCAGATTAATGATTTGTGAATTTTTGCCAGGTCTACACAGGCCGAAAAAATCATTTTTTGGGGCAATGCTAACCATGAAACCAGTATGTACAACACATCCAAATTTTATTTATTTAGTTTTTGTTTATTTAGTTTTTGTTTACTGGGTGGGCGCACTCGCCAAAAAATGACTATTTTTAGGAAGGACCCGGGAGGTTACAGAAGTATTCAGAACATAGCAGGACAGTACAATAACAGGGCAATTGCAAAGCAGGGAGAAAATACACAATACATAGCAGAAGCAATACTATAATATAACAAAATAGTGAATACATAGGGTAACAGTTCACAGTATGAGTGATAAGCAGGCATTGAGTATAACATAGGATAAAGGGATAGCACTAAACGGAAGTGGGGAGAAAGCATACATACTAGGTTATTACATATAATGGCTTAGAAACATAGACATTGTCAGCAGATGAGGACCACTAGGCCCATCCAGTGTGTCCGTAGGCCCTATATATTGTATGTGGCCACTGACTCTATGTGATCAATGGCTTTTCATCACTCCCTCCTCTCTCAAGAGTCCCCTGTTCCTGTCCCAGGCATGCTTAAACCCCTCCACTGTGCTTGCCCCCACCCCACTACCTCCTGTGGCAGACTATTCCAAGCACTGACTACCCTTTCTGTGTAGAAAAACTTCCTCACTTTACCTCTTAATCTACCCCCTTCCAATTTCATATTGTGCCCCCCTTATTCTAGCACTTTTTCTACATTGGAAAAGGGCCCCACCTGCACCTTGTTTATGCCATTGAGGTACTTGAAAGTTTCAATCATGTCCTCCCGCTGTCTCCTCTCCTCCATTGAGTACATACTGAGGTCCCTTAGTCTCTCCTCATATGTTTTGTGGTGCAAGCCCTGCACTATCTTTGTTGCCCTTCTCTGGATAGCCTCTACCTTATCTATGTCCTTGCACAGGTGTGGCCTCCAGAACTGCATGCAGTATTTCAGGTAAGGCCATACCAATGTTTCATACAATGGCATCACCACCTCCCACCTCCTGCTGGTGAAACCCCTACCTATGCACCCCAGCATGCCACTGGCCCTCCCTGCCACCTTTGTGCACTGCTTTGATACGTTAAGGTCATCAGAGGTGATAACCCCTAGGTCCATTTCCTCTTTGGTGACAGTCAGCTCCCCCCAACCTGTAGCTCTCCCCAGGGTTCCCTCTACTTAGCATATTACAATGAGTAAGTGCAAACAACAAAGAGATCTTATAGCAGTGGAAAACAATAATCAGGATCAAAGATGAGTAAACAAGTCAGGGTCATATAAGACACAGTACAGAATAAGTGCAAAATGGCTGGAGGCAAGTAGGGATTTGGAGAGATGTTATGCCATGAGGCACCAAGCAGACTAGTCAGGGTCAGCATGGAAAGGAGAGAAGGGCAGAAAGGGAATTATTGTTGGCAAGGAAAAGGTGGCCAAATAATGGTAGGTTATTGAGGATGAAAGCATGAGCAATGGACTGACTTGGATAGGAAACTACAAAGTTCCTTTTTGAAAATGGCATGAGACAATTCTTGATGAATTGCTAGGGGAAGGGTGTTCCAGAATTGTGGGGCAGAGTGAGAGAAGACACATGAACCCTTGGAGGTTTTACATCTAGTTACGAGGAGAAGAGGCTTTTCAACAGAACGTAAGCCATAGGAGGAGGATTGAGGATACAGCAGGGAGACAAGTAAAAGTTTATTATTATTTGTTATTTATTATTGTTAGCGTACCCAATTATCAGGCTCAGATAATTCTGTCTTTGGGGGCCAGATGTCTTTGCCTACGGGCACCCAACCAGGTCTTTCAAATGAACCCTTAGAACTCCATGCAAGACTTTAGGAACTCTATCCATTTCCCAGTTTGGTATACAATATGCCCATACACAGTGTACTTATAACCTTTAAAAGCTCCACTTAAAATAAAAAGAAATGTCAAGGCACTCCATGCAGTTTCATTTGTAAAAAAAATAGCTTTACTTTAAAAATATCAAAACAGAACAATAATTACAGAACAAATATATATCTCAACACATACAGCCTTAAAACAAACAGGTAAAAAAGTACAGTTCTTACAATTTATAGCTTCAGACTGGTATAATCTAATGCTTACTTTCTTTCAGTGCTTTGAGGATCTCTCTCTTCTCTCAGTCAGAAAAGTATTGTCTTATTTTTCTGTCAGGTCCTTTCAGCAGTTAAACACACTTCTGAGCCGGCTTCCTCATGAGGTCACTAGCTCCGCCTTGGTGTATCAAACTCTATATTTTACAATACAGGATCTCCAAATAAAATATTTAAAAAAACATATGGGATGACCTCACTGACTTTCCTCTCCACAGGTTAACTGGTCAGAACTGGTTTTTGCTCTGCTACACATACATCTCAAAAGCTTCTTTGATCTAAGTCACTGTATTCAAAACAAAAGTGTATTTGCCTCTATAATCCCATCTGGACCTTGGAATCTACACCTCAGGTCTTTCTGATGTAATTCAAGGGGTTCCCCGGGAAATGTATATTGGACCTTCCAAATCCATCTGGGTCCTCCCTGGCTCAGACATCAAACCTCTTCAATGTCCATTTTGGCCTCTCTCCGACGCCCCTCCCCACAAGTCCTTCCTGGTAACCATGCAAGTCAAAGGATCTCCCTGAAGGCATTATGAATGGCTAATCTTATTTCCTGGGATGAAAGCAAATTGACAAGGTAATTGCACCCCAGATCTCTGCAGTTTAAAGTACCTCCTGTCCTTTGAACTTATCCCTGGGGGGGGTCTTGATGTGTCAGTTCCAGTAAAACAGTAATTTCCTTGAGCTGACCTTCCCATCACATATTTTATACTGTATGTAATAAAAAAAATTAATACAGCACTCAAGCACTCAGAGCTGCAGGGAGACAAGTAATGAAGGGATTTGAGATCTAATAACACTGTCCACCAAGGAGCCAAGGAAGAGGAGTCCAATATCAGAGGGGTGGAGCCAATTAATATCAGAGTTTAGCTGGCAGCAATGTTTTCTCCTAGGGAATGATGAGGCGTAACAGCAGATATTATTGTAGGTGGTATCCCATTCATGAAGTGTAGTTTTAGGCACAGCTGCATAAGTGGCAACTCCATGTGTGAGAGTAGGAAGCAGGATGCCATGGGCAATGGCTATTCTGGCAGTGGGAGTTAGAGCATAGCTAGTTCTGTAGGCAATTCCTAGTTTGGCATTCAGTATTTTGCAGGTAGATTGGATGTGGAGGTCGAAATCAAGGGACTGGTCCAGTAGAACCCCAAGATATTTAAAGGATTTAACAGTGCTATCAGGGCAGAATACCTTCAGTGCAAGATCTAAGTTTGGAGGTGGAGCCAAAGAGCATGGCTTGAGTTTTGTCAACATTCAGAATGAGTTTATGCACGGCAAGCCAGGCATGGATGGTTCAGAAGTTAGAGAAGAGCTTAAAGTTAATGTCAGATAAGTGTTTGGAGCATGTATAAAGGACCAGTGCATCCACATAGAGGAGGGATGAGCAGGATGCAAGGGCTCAGGTAATGTTATTAATAAAAATGGAGAAAAGAAGGGGGCCCAATATTGATCCATGGAGAACACCAATATTAATGGTTGCATGCTTAGAGGGGTCAGAATTAAATCTAACAACCTGAACTCTGTTAGATAAATAGCTGTAGAACCAGTTAACAATAGACGGTGAGAAACCCATGGACTGAAGGATGGAGAGGAGTAGGGGGTGATCCACCAGATCAAAGACCTTCATCAAATCGATGAAGATCGCACCCATTAGAAGGCCCAAATCCATGGCCGAGAGAGAATCATCAGTAAATTTGATCAAGGCAGTAGTGGTACTATGACCCTTATGGAACCCGTGTTGGTAGTCCGAAAGGAGATTGTATTTAAGTAGAAAATCAATAGTTTGAGAGGCAACAAGTTTTTCCTTGGAGTTTACTTAGTACAGAGAGGACAGCAATAGGCCTGTAGTTGGAGATATTTTATATTCATGGCATACTAGGAAGCCTTGCCCATGTGTGGCCTTGTCCCAATGAACACAGAATTTTTGGTACCAGTAGTCTACTCTGTGGGACTCTGTACTGATACTTTGTGGGCATACATTGGCTTTACAACTTATTTTATTTTGTGCATTGTTAGCCACGTACCCTTGTTTACTACCATTGTCCTTGTTTTGCACTGACTGAATGTACACAATTTTGGGAACCAGTAGCCCTCAATGTGGGCCACTGCATCATTCTGCCATTTTGTTTGCCTCCTCAGCCCAGTGCATTATGTTGTTTCATCTTTATCCCATTTCCTAATGCTTTTCGATGGTCAAACGTGTGCAAACTAGTCCTCCAATAAGAGAACTTTAACGAACTTCACCTGAGTCAACAATCAAAGTTTGCATGGTTGAACTTTAGGTGGTTCGCACAACTCTATCCATTATGCCTCCATAAATATTCTTGGGGTTGTCACTAAGGCAGGGAAATTCCATAGGTTACCAGTCTGACATGTGGGCTTTGGTGTGTGTTTGTGTTTAGACAGCATAGCCACCATAGTCAGGCACACATGTAAACCTAGGTTATCATATAGATGTCCCACAACCTAAATGTTCTGCAAAACTTTACAAAGTAGTTATTCAACTGTCTGTAGTGTCCCTTTTTTCATGTATTCTTTGATTAAACATTGCCCTTTCAGATATTACATTTCTGTTAAAGTTAACCCTGGTATAGTGTGTTGTAAGTCCCCGAGTTGCCTCTATAAGTATCTTCTGCCTCATCCCCATTGCGCAAATTAGAGCATTGACTTAATTATTTTCATTTGTCTCACTCAATTCTGAGGCTATTCAAAATCTTCTAAATTTCTGGATCCACTTGGACATTCCTGTGGGTTTCCAAGGTTAAAACTGTTTGGAGGCTCTATCTACAACATAGCAATTGCTCTGCTACTTGCTTTCTGTTTTTCAGATGACAGGAGCGCTTAGTCCTTAGTCGAAAACTTCACTTGAAACAGATCCAGGGCAGTGATCCTAGTTGTCAGGGTCAGATTGTCTTTTATCAGAACTCTGCATTTCCTGTGCTGTTGTTCTGTTACTCTCATGTGCCATCTAGTGGTCACAGATGTCATTACATCAGGGCAGACATGCAAACAACAGTGTGTGGGTTATCATGAGATACCATCATGTCCTGGTTTATTGTGAAGCATGAGGCAATGCTGAATGCCTTCGACCATCAAAGAAGTGACAATATCCCATAATATATCACATTCTGCAGTGTCTTATTGCAATTATAAAATGGACACAACTTGTTAAGAAATGGTTGATTAATTAGTTTTGAACTGTGATGATATACTAAGATATCACAATGGGTCAAAAACTGCGTCAACCAATCAGTTTCCATGATTTCCTCAATCCATGTTATATTATTATATAGGTGCAATGTGAACTCTATGTGCACTACCACAAATTGTGATATTTGTGATGTGGAATCAAATTTGCATTTAAGTGCATGGATTTTAATTTGACGGATATTTGTCTATTTCATATAACGTTTTATAGATTACTGAATGCAAAATCAAAGTGCAATATTGTAAATTGAGGAATTAGTGACATAGGAACAAATTTTCATGCAAGTGCATGAATTTTAATGTTATCATGTTTGCACATATTGTATAGCACTTTATTTAGTTACACTTCTTTTAGCACTTAACTTGACCAGCTGAAACACTTTGAGTTAGAAATACCCTCAAAATTCAAAACTAAAAAAATACTGCTATAACACAGTACCTTTAACTGGGGGCTATAAATACCTTGAGATTGCACTGTGTCTCCTCTCTGATGAAGTACCCCTGGAGCAAATTATTTAAAGTAATGCCAGTCAGCGTTGTTTTTTTTTGCCAAGCCCCCTGACGAAGGAATTTTTTACCCGTAGCAAGGGGGCAATAGGTGGCAGTGAGCAGTCTGGTATTTTACCACAAATAAAATGCAATTTGCTTCAAATATTTTGTTGTCCTATGGTGTGCTGTGGAACGCTTCGAACTTTGCATTGTTTTATTGCTCAACTGTGCTTGACCCCATATGCTTTTGGTGTTTGTACAGTAAAAAAAAGCCATTTGCAAGATACAATGTGTTAGGAACTTTATTCAACTTGAACTTAAGCTTGTGCATCTTACCAACTAAAAAAGACAAGGCTGTGTCGAGTGCCTCCTACTCTGTGTGCTCCTTACAGAAGTACCAGTGATGACCCTTGGGCAGCCATATGGGTTTCTATAGCCTTAATTGATTATGGTCATGAAGGTTAGAAACAGTATACAGTCCTGTAAAAATGGTAGGTGGTTTCCAACCATGACCTACCTTTCCCATGAAAACTCACATAACCCATTAAGAAGCCCATGTTCTCATCCTAAAAACAGAACAGCAGTGAATGTGTCAAGACCAGTTGATAACATCATGACATCGGAACAATTTAATTGAACAGGGTATTCAATATGTTAGTTGTACTGATGGTACAGAATACACCCTCTAATCAAAGGTGGTGTTAGCCTAATACACCCAGCAGTTATTTGGGTCACTATAGGCCACAGTGAAATGGTCCAGACACTGTGGATTTGCTGCCATTCCCAGTTCAATGCCACAATTGACAATGAATGCAACACTTCTGCCACACATGCATCCACTACATTCATGGGGTTATGGCATGTATATGTCATCCTAACAAGTGGGTGTGAAAGGTTACTGTACACCTAGAGTCAGCAAAGCTCAAACAGCACTATCTTCTACAGTGACTGTGGTACAGACTGGTAACAGGTGCATCATACTGTGAGGCACACAACACCTAATAGCCAGGACCAGAACTACTGTAATGGGTGGAAAAGGAAGCTGCACCATCTAGTGCAGGGCTGCATGGTGGAGCCACCACAACAGTGCATGGCAACATACACAATCCCAACCTTACACCACACAGCACTGCACTGTTGGGCACAACACTTGTATGTCCCCTGGCAATGCCACATCACATTAGAATGTGGGTATATTACAGCTGTATATGCATACCAAGCTGCACATATGTAGTACATGCTCCATGGCATCCCATTGGATACAGTGCCACCACCAGTGATATTGCTTGTCCAGCTCAGCCCCATCAGTAATGCCACTAATCATGCACAGATTGCACTCCAACAGGAAATGCAGTATAAGCTATACAGGCCATCATGGCTATACCGCATTTATGAGGGCCTTGACTAGCCCCATAAGGGAAGTCCACATGATGTGCATGGGCATCGTCTCATGGAGAGGGTGCTAAGTAGCTACACAGGAGCTGTGGTCACAACCTGTACCTTGGGACAGTAGAGATGGGGCACACCAAGGCAACAAAGTCAAACCCACTACCCCCAGCCCAGTTCATCTCCAATAATCTCATCCGTGTGAGTAATGGGTACTTGCATGATCAAGGTGGCCAGTTCAGGTAAATACAGCCAAGAGGGTGCATTTGTCATATGTGGTTGATGCTGTCGCTTTCCAGTGTTACTGATGGTCGCGTTGCAGACCAGATTTCTTCATGTTGGTGCTCTGGTGCTCAGGGAGGGCAAACCCAAATGCTAGCAGGAGAGGAATGAGGAGAGGAAAGTGGAGGAGGACAGGAGATGTTAGCAAGAGGACATCAAATCAGATGATATTGGGTTCCCCCTGTTGGGGGGCCTGGAGGTGCCTACCTCAGACATGGAAGCTCCACCAGAAGAGCCAGCTTTGGGTTCTAGAGCACTAGCGAATGCTGATGAGACAAGAAGTCTGCAGGCTTAGATATGACACTTAACACAGGGAGTCATGTGGTCACTCATGTGCACATGGTATGATGCATTTCAATAACTGGGACAAACTCTATTAGCCCACATCAGTCAGCCCAGGGAGAAATGTGGGTCAAGCCTGGGTGTAGCACATCCTAATTACTGGGACAAACACCAATGGGCACAGAAGCCATACAATTTCGAATAAACACTTCTTATTATTGATACTGTTACTGCGCCTGTGTCATTTTATTATGGTTGAGTGTGAATGTCATGCTTGGGATAGTGAGGGAGAGGAACATACACAATGGTCATGTGGGCCCCTGTACATATGTGTGTCATGTCATAATCAGACCCCTTTCTCCTGTACATATGCACACTTGAAATGCACACTATGTATACCCAGTGTGCTTGTCCATTAAGGTCCAGGGCTGGACAACTCCCACAATCGGTATGGCATTTGGGAAATCTGGGATGGTGGTTTGTTGTGTGTGCAAGGTATCTATTAGGGCATCTGTGTGCTGTGCTTGTTTGTGTTTGTCATTCACATCAGTACTACTCCCCCTCTGGTGGCACAGTATCATGGCTAGTGTTTTACACATGCAAATGACTGCTGTATGTTGTGGATCAGCATCTGCGTGAATGTGCAATGCATATGACTGGGAATGCCCGTGTATAAAGGTATGACAGCATGCTGTGCAAATGTGTCCACACTTAACTTCTACATGGTGCATACTGTGTGCAGTGGATTGGAGTCCAGCCAGCTTATACAATTTTGGTACAGACATTAAGTGTAAGCCTTTCAGTGCCTTTGTGGAATCAGCCCTGAGTCACTTCCATCTCTACCACACAAAGTTTTGCTGCTGCTATGTATTTCCTGGATCTGCACTAACAACATATTAGGCTAAACCATTGATTTAAGTGGTTGAAGTAAAAATTTGAAAAAAATAGTACTAACACAGTCCAACTGAAAATTATTACCTTTCACAATATACAGTACCCTCTCAAAATGGTTTCTTCCTTCAAGTATACTGGTGTTTGGTTAGATAGAAAGCTTGACCTCTCTTCCCACATCAATGCCATCCACCCCAAGCTCCACCCCAAACTTGATGACTTGTACTGCAACAAAGACCACTTGTCTCCCCAGGTCTGCCAGGTCCTGGTTACCAAAATGATTCTCCTGGTCTTCAACTACGTGAATGTGATCTACAGCACTGCCCCCTCCTCTTCCCTTGCCAGACTGGATGCCCACTGTAATGCCTTTTGTCACTTTGCTACCAACTCCCCACCCTTGATCTTAGCACTTCTCGCTCTACTCCTGTCCTCCCCCTATCCTCATGTCTTCAGTCCCACTGCACTTCTTTTATTTCCAAATACTGGTTTGGGTCCCTGCCCTCTTACCTGTCCTCACTTCTCTCTCCCATTTTCTCCCCCTTCCCCATACTTTCTCCACTCCAGAGCTCCTCACACCTTCTCCCTTCCCCACCCACACTCACCTGCTGGGCAGACAGCCTTCTCCTATTGCCAGGGCCCCGTGTTTTCTGCTAGTCTGCAGTTGTAGCAACTGCCGCAGAAACATGGTCCTGCCACAGAAACAGCATTTTTTGGTGCAGTAAAAATGGCCGTCACCACTGAAACCCTCAAATACAGTAAATGGCTAAAATGATTATAAGCAAGGTTAAAATGGCATTTATGTGAGTTGTTCGCAGCTCTATTATACATCCATCGGGTTGCAGTAGTCAGTGGGGCCACCCCTTTCCAATCCACTGGCACTCAGCCCTGAAGCTTATGACCATTATGGCCTTCTACAAACTCTGAGGGAAATTCAGGAAGTCTGTTTCATAAGAAAGAATGGTGGTTCTATTTGCCAATTGCAGAACTGTGAAATGAAAAAGTATTAGTAATTATTGCAGACAAAAAACAGGAGGCATTCTGGACTTTTGTCTAATGTAAAATGGTCCAGCTACTCTCTAACCTCACAGTAAATCCTTGCAGAGTGGGAGAGAAGAACATATGTAAGCCAAGTGGCATTGATATAAAAGTCATCACAAGGGTTTAACTGTGCAAACACGAGGAAGCAACTAGAGTAGCGTTACAGCACAAACCATCACCACAAGGCTTCAAGCAAGTGGGTGGAGGGAGCTATTGGAACAGCACTGTTTTGCAACCAGGCAATACTGGTCTTCAAGCAGCTGGGCAGGCAGGGGGAGAAATTCTCAGGAGCATTGCTATGGTAAAGCAGCACTGAGAAGGTGGGAGGGAGCCATGGGACAATAAAACAGACTGCAGTAAAAAAATAAATAACACTTCAATTGCCTCATGCCCTACATCCAGTCCAAATCCTGAAGCCAGAATTGCTTTGCATTGCCTTGCCTGTGCATCTATCAAACTGCCCCAAGCTGCCTTTTCCTAAGCATTCTTTCTGGGTGACTAGATTTTATTTTAGGGCTCATTTCAGTTGCCAGAGAATGTAAAGCCCATCACAGAATTGCCACAGAATCGCTGCAGAATTGCTCATAGCCTGGCTGCAGCAAGCATGAGGCCCTGCGGCAAAATGTATGTCCAGTTTGACGCAATGAACATGGGGCCCTGCCTATCGCCTTCCCTCCCTCCCTCCTTCTGGAACCTGCTCCCTTCCTCCCTCCCTCCATCTCTCTCCCTTCCCCATCTCCCTTTACTACCAGCTAAAACTCCTCCCTGTCCCCACCTACTTCTGTCAGCCCTCTACCTTATCCTCCCCTGTTGAAGCCCCAACTACCCCTGTGATTGGGCCTCCTCCTGGGTTGTACCTCAGCCTGTATCAGTCTGCTTCAGGCTACAACTGCACTGTCATTTTCCCATGTGCTCTGGTCACTTTATTTGCACATCTAAGCTACTCATAGAACCTTTGCTTGACTTCTTTTTTGTTATTGCACGAGTACATGTACCATGTTAAGTTGTACACTGTTGCACTTTACTTTGCACAGTTTCATTGATACTGTGTATGCTTTATTATTATATTCCCTTTCCCTCAGGTCACACCTGGAAACAAGCCTTGGATCAGTGTGCCTTTCCTGGTCATTTGTTCCCATTGACGCCATATGGCGCCAGAACCATCCATTGCTGGAATTACCCAAAATGGCCACCGGGAGCAAATGAGTTAAGGCTTCACAGGGACAGAAAAAACACACTGGTTTGTCTGGTTCAAAGCATTTCATTCAAGGTTATATGCCAGCAGCACTCCAGTAACACACCATGTGACAGCGTGTTACAGGAGTGCTGCTAACATGTAACCTCAAATAAAGTGCTTTGAATCAGAAAAAACAGTGTGGTTTTTCTGTCCCTGTGAAGCCTTAGCAGGGTCTTTCTCCTTTTTTGTTTTGTGCATGATACATCCAGAGCTTGGCTGATTTCTCTGGCTGCCACCTTATAGTTGTTTGCCCTTCCCGGTTACCAGTTTTCAAATAAGTAAGTAATATAGTACGATTGCTGTATTCTTAAATGTATAATCAATACTATATCATCACCTTTACATCACGGAAGGAAAAAAAACATTTATATGCTATTTCAGGTAAATTTCTAGAAAACTAGTAGTGAAGTCCCTGTATTTCTTTCACTATAACAGTTAGGGTCCATTTCACTTGTAGGCTGGCCCAGGAGGCAGGCAAGTGTGCAGTTCACACTTTGCTGTCCTGACAGGTTCTTCTTCACTGCTCCACTGTAAGAGATGACATCCACAGCCCCCAAGCACCCCTGTCTTTGACCACATAGCTACTCACAGGGATGTGAGTGGAATGGGGACAAACACTGTGCTTCCAATTGGAAGCCAAGGTTGACTATCCAGTAGATCACCTGCTCTACACTAGTAGGGAATTGTGGGATATGGCAGTCCACCACAGACTGCCACATCCCCTTTCAAAGCAAGAAATGTTTTATTGATCAAAAAAGGCATTTCCAGCCCTCACAGTCCTTTGTTTTGTTGTGGGGAGCTGGGACAAACATTTGGGGGCCTGATCTTGGCTCACAGAGTTATGGGATCTTGGAACGAGGGGGGGTCATGGAATATTTATGTCTCATAAACTCTGCACTTTCCCAGAGGCCAACACCAGTTGTACCTGACGTCCTGCACAGCCTGGCCCCAGTCTTTTGGCATCCCCCTTACTTACATGACCACTCATATAGGTCATATAGGTCCATGGATTGCGCATAGGGCAGCCTTCCATGGGTGTGGAGGCTTGATGGTACTTAGAGGCCTCTGTGTGTATGTGTAGAGGGGCCTATGTGCTTTAAGAGTGCACTGTGGATCAGGCCCTGTTTGTGTTGACATGCTGAATGCAATGTGTGTAAATAAGCTGCTGTCTGCCCCTTTGGACTCTCTTGGAAATTAGGTGTTACAACTAAATGACACCATCCTGGTGAGGAACGTTTAAAATAAATAATAAGAAGTTCTATTTCCTATGCCTTGCAATGGGCTAGTGTTATATCCTTTACCTTTTGTAGAGAAGAATGAATTGTTGGTTTTCTTTTACTTTCATAAAGCATATCTTGAATTATAACGCTGTAAGACTGTTTTGCTCCCTTGATCATCTTCATCACCTACTTGCACATGCTCACTAGATGCTCATTACATAAGCAGTGGCAACACATCAAGTATTCCATTAGGTGGCAGCAGCACCAAATAAGCATTATTCAATAACACAATAGTTCTATGTCCCTCTTGTTATTACAGTAAAAGCATTTGTGTTGATCTATTATCACTTTAGAAATTAATGAGCATTGAATGGACAATATTTTGTTTGTATTTGTTTATTTCACCAGGAAAAGGCTCCATTGAGCAAGGTCATTTACAAGGAGGTCCTGGATAGGACAGTTTACATAGGTTAGAAGTTATAGTACGGGATACATAGGTGTACAAGACATAGCGAAATATTGACAAGGAAAAATTAAATTCGCTGACTTCACATAGCTGTCTGATTTAAGTCTGAAGCAATGACATGGAATGCAAGGCATACAGGATATAGTGCAATATACAGAAAGTAGTAGTAAATTCACTGATTTCAAACAGCTGTCAGTAATCACAGTGGGACAAAGCCACTCAATCAGTAACAATCATGCAGAAGCAAGAATAAGTAGAGTATTTTTTAATCACAACCGCAGGTTTCAGAACATAATTTCCCAGTGAGTGCCTTAAAGGTGCTGAGTCTAACCAGTGAGGTGAGTTTTAAAGAGGCTTGCAACAAGTTCCATACTGTGGAGATAACACAACTTATTGCATATTTTCCTAGCTGCATAGCATGTTTTGGAATGTCCAGAAGTACATTATTATTTTTTCTAAGGGAGTAGCTGCTATGTGATAGGTGGAAGAGTTCAGTGATGTATCCTGACAGATCATTTAAAAGTGCCTTATGTGCCTAGATATATAGATTCAGTAGTCTTCTGGTAGTTAATGAGGACCAGTTGACTATGGCATACAAAACACAATGGTGAGTCCTGGGCCCTGATTCTGTAATAAACCTAAGTGCCCTATCATAGAGCACATCTAACTTGGAAAGACAAGTGGCAGAACAGCGACAGTAAATTAGGTCAGCATAGTCCACATTTGGTATGAAGGCAATCTAGGCCAGACATTTGTGGACATCAAACGTGAGGCAGCGCTTGCTTCTTTAATAAAAAACAAGTGTGACCTGCAATTTTGTCTACAAATTGCCTCTATATTGTAGTGAAGGACAGTTTGTTGTCAATCCATGCTCCAAGATGTTTGTATTTCTCTAGTATCTAAAGGGTATCTCCTAGTTAAATAGTGATGGATGGGGTTGTAGTACATTGAGAAGCAACGTTGTGTGAGGTAGAGAACATTACCTTTGTTTTGCAGGCATTTAGTAGCAGCTTAGAGTGGAAAAGGTTGAGCTGTAACTTATTAAATGGTTCTTGAAGGTCAGAGCAGGTGGTATTGATATTGGGCATTCAGATGCATAAGGCAGTAGGCCTTGAGATGTATAAGGCGGTATCATCTACATAAAAGCGTAATTTGTTATCAGTGATAGTCTCATCCAAATGGTTAATGTATAACATAAAAAGTAGTGGGCCTATGACAGATCTTTGAGGGATACCACTAAGAAAGGGGGTACAGGCAGAGTAGGACGTTCAACTTTGACCTGTTGTAACTAGCCAGTTAAGTAGTTAGAAAATCATTGCTATGGAGCAAGGCCTTTTCCTATGTTGGACAATTTTTGGAACAGGATGTTATGGTCAACAGTATCAAAAGCCTTACTAAGATCAAGAAAAATAGCTCTAGTGGTTTCTTTATGGTTGACAGTCTCTATCCAATCATTAGTAACCTTGGCCAGGCAGAGACAGTAGTATGTGTAGCTCTAAAACCAGTCTGGAGTGGAGTTATAATAACTGACTGCTCCAAGAAAACTCTTAATGGAGCATTAATAAGTTTTTTATTGATTCATAGATTCTGTCAGCAGATAAGGACTTCTTGACCCACCTACTGTAGTCTGCCCATAAAATCCCCACCCCCCCAATAAAGCTACCCAAGCAACTACTGGTGGGGCCATCATCCACCCCCCTCTGTTATCAAAGATACCCATATGTTTATTCCAAGCACACTTAAAACATGTGACTGTATTTACCCCAACCACCTCCGCTGGGAGGCCATTCCAGTCCTCTACCATCCTTTCCATGAAGAAGAACTTCCTCACATTATCTCCGAACCAATCCCCCTCCAATTTCATATTGTGACCCCTAGTCCTAGAAAGTCTTTTTTCTGGAAAATACTCTCCTCCTACACATAGTTTATTCCCCAGAGATATCTGAATGTCTCAGTCATATCCCCCCACCTCATCTTGTCCTCCAAGGAGTACAAGTTTAATTCCTTAAACCTCTCTTCATAGGTCTTCCAATGCAGGCCCTGCATCATTTTGGTTTCCCCCACTGCACTGTCTCCACCTTGTCGCTGTCCTTTCGAAGATGGGGCCTCTAGAACTGCACACAGTACTTGAGGTGTGGCCTCACTAACGAAGTATACAGTGGTAGCAGTACCTCCCTCCTTCTGCTGGTGATACCACTCCTTATGCATCCAAGCATTTGGTTTGCCTTTCCCGCTGTCTTCCCACACTGCTTCGCCACCTTCAGGTCATCGGTGATGCTAATTCCCAGGTCTTTCTTTTGCCTTGTGATCTCTTGTACCTCTCCCACCAGAGTGCACTCTGCCCCCAGGTTCCTGTGCCCCAAGTGCATAACCTTAAACTTCTTTGCATTGAATCATAGCTGCCACCTTTTTTGACCACTCTTCTAACTTTTCTATGTCCTCTGCCACCCTTTCCACCACCCCTTGTGTGTCCACCCTGTTGCAGATCTTTGTGTCTTTCACAAACAGGCATACCCTCCCTCCCAGTCCCTTTGTCATGTCACTAACGTAGATGAAGAGTACAGGGCCGAACACAGACTCCTGTGGTACCCCGTTAGTCACCCGCCCTCCCCCAGAGTGTAAACCATTTAAACACCACTCTGGCTCCTATCCCTAAGGCAGTTTTCCACCCAATTTATGATTTTAGGCCCCACCCCAAGCTGCTCAGTTTCATTACCAACCTTTTATGTGGGATGGTGTTGAAGGCTGTGCTTAAATCTAGATAGACCATGTCCACTGACCCACCATGGTCCACTACCTTGGTCACCTCATCAAAGAACTCTATCAGGTTGGTCTGACAGGACCTCCCCCCTGTGAACCCATGCTGTCTCTGGTCCCCAAGTCCAGTGGTCTTGATGTTTTCTCCAGTTCTTTCCTTTAAGAGTGATTTCATTACCTTGCCAACTACTGACATCAGATTGACCAGCCTGTAATTTTCTGGCTCCTCCCTACTACCCCTTTTGTGGAGCAGGATGACATTAGCCCTCCTCCAGTCCCCTGGCACCTCTCCAGTTTCCAGAGCCCAGTTGTGAATAGGGCTGCCAGGGGCTCAGCCAGTACCTCTCTGAGCTCCCTCAGCAGGCTGTACTGCATCAGGGTCCATGGCCTTGTCCACTCTTAACTTGGACAATTCCCTTAGGACTTGTCTGCAGTGAAGGAGTTAGTGTCTACTTCCCTATCCTTCTTGCCAATGTTGTGTAATTCAGGGCCATTTCCTTCCCCCTCCTCCCTGAAGACAGGAATGAAGTATTTGTTCAATATAGCAGCCTTTTTTGCTGTCCTCCTCCATGGAGGACCCTTCTTCCCTCAGTAGCCTGCTCACCCCTCCCCTGGCCTTTTTCCTTTCTGTAATGTATGTGAAAAATGCTTTATCCCCCTCCTGACTGACTTTGCTATCCTTTCCTCTGTTACCACTTTTGCCATTTTAACTTCCTTTCCCACCTCCCTTTTACTCTCCAGGTAAGTTCTCCTATCCTCCTCCTTTTGTGTTTTTTTTTTTTTGTAGTGTATAAAGGCTGTTTTCTTTGCCCTCACTCTTTCTTTTTTTTTTTTTTAACCAGGATAGACACACTAAGCTGAAGCTTGTTTACAGGTGTGACCTGGGAGGACAAGGAAGTTAAGTGACTTGCTCAGGGTCACACAGTATGCAAGTGGGAGCTATGGGATTCAAACCCATGTCTCCAGGTTTGCAGCTCAATGCCTTAAACCACTGCACTATACTGCCTCCCCTGATTTTAGGCCCTGCCCTCCCTGCTTCCATTCCTAGCATACATATAACCACCCTTCTTCTGTCTTTCCACCACCTTCCGAGTAAACCAAAGGGGTCTCCTCCTTCTTCTGCCTTTGCTGACTTGTCTGGCACTAAGTCTTGCAGTCTTTTAAATTCCCCCTCCTCCTTATTGCCACCCATTTTCCTTCTATGCCTCCTAGTTCATGTAACCCTGCCACTGCTTCTCTGAGGCGTACCACCATTCTTCGGAAGTCAGCCCTCCTGAAGTCCAAAACCCTTGTTCTCATGTGGCTTGACTCTACCCCAGTCTTTATACTAAACCACACTGCCTGATGGTCGCTGGTCCCTATGTGGTCCCCCACAGTGATGTTGGTCACACTGTCCCCATTTGTCAGAATTAGATCCAGCATCGCCCCCTTCTAAGTGGGTTCCCTTACCAATGGTTTGAGTATTGCCCCCTGTATGGAGTCCAAGATGTCCCTGTTCATAGTTGATGTTGATACTACAATCCACATCTGGAAGATTGAAGTCACCCATCTGCTGCACCCAGCTAGATCCTTAAACCTCTGCTGCACTATCCTGATCTCATTTCCTGCCAGGTCATTCGTCCCCAGGTGAATGATCACATGAGGCTTGCCACCCACTCCTTATCTCTTCCCTGATTTTACGCCCTGCCCTCCCCGCTTCCATTCCTTGCATACAGATAACCACCCTTCTTCTGTCCTTCCACCACCTCCTGAGTGAACCAAAGGGGTCTCCTCCTTCTTCTGCCTTTGCTGACTTGTCTGGCACAAAGTCTTGCAGTCTTTTCAATTCCCCCTCCTCCTTATTGCCACCCATTTTCCTTCTATGCCTCCTAGTTCATGTAACCCTGCCAGTGCTTCTCTGAGGCGTACCACCATTCTTCCGAAGTCAGCTCTCCTGAAGTCCAAAACCCTTGTTCTCGTGTGGCTTGACTCTACCCCAGTCTTTATACTAAACTGCACTGTCTGATGGTCACTGGTCCTTAGGTGGTCCCCCACAGTGATGTTGGTCACACTGTCCCCATTTGTCAGAACTAGATCCAGCATCACCCCCTCCCAAGTGGGTTCCCTTACCAGTGGTTTGAGTATTGCCCCCTGCATGGAGTCCAAGATGTCCCTGTTCATAGTTGATGTTGATACTCCAATCCACATCTGGAAGATTGAAGTCACCCATCTGCTGCATCCAGCTAGATCCTTAAACCTCTGCTGCACTACCCTGACCTCATTTCCTGCCAGGTCATTCATCCCCAGGTGAACGATCACATGAGGTTTTCCACCCACTCCTTATCTCTTCCCTGATTTTAGGTCCCGCCCTCCCCACTTCCATTCCTGGCATGCAGATAACCACCCTTCTTCTGTCTGGATCCCACTTCATACCCCAGTGAATACCCTTGAAGATGGAGCCTCCCACTACCATCACCTTTTCTGCCTCCTCCTCTTTGGCTAGCATCCCCCCTGCCTGCCCCTGGTGATCCAGCCTCCTTCCCCCTTTTTCTCTTTGCACGTGTCCTGCTTGCCCTCCTACCTGTACTCCTATTCCTCTGTCCCATTCTTTCCTTTGCCTCCTCCAGCCCACCTCCCTCCTGCTGCCCCCTGCCATCCATTTGAGCACTCCTCCCCCTTGGACTTTCTCTATGCTTCTATACCTCCTAGTTTCTGTTCTTTCTAGCCTGTGTACCCTTAATATCTATCCCCCCAACTCTGCCTTCTTCACCTATGCTTTTGAGAGCCCCAGTCCAACTATGTGCACGCAGGTATTTATCTGGTATTATTAATCTGTGTATTTATTTTTCTATTCCTGTATAATTATGTCTATTTATTATCTGTACATAAAAGTGTTATTCTTGACCTTGTGTAACGCAGGTCCACCTTGTAAATGAGCCTGCTCAATGGTGTTCTCCTGGATAAAGACTTGATAGATTAATTGACTGATTGATTGACCTTCCATCACCCCTCCCTTACTTTTGTCCTCCTCACCTGTGCTGCCTTGAGCCTTTATCCCCCCCCCCACCTTGCCCCCTGGTCTTCGATCCCTCAAGAACTGCATACCTATTTGACATCAGCCCTCCAGCAGCTGTACGCCCTCCCCATGCCACCTCCCTTCACTGTAGTGCCACTTACTTGCTCAGCTTTCCCTACCCCCTTCCCCTTCTCCTTACCTCCTGCCACTCCTCTAACCTTGTGTCAGTGGTCTATTGGTCTATGTGGGGACTGTGCACACAATTATCCCTTTCATCCCCTGAGTATCTCCCTTGCTTTAGCCGCCCATCTGGCCCACACCTTTTCTCTCTTCTTCTTTTCCACATTTTTCCCTTCTCCATCTCCCTACCCTTCTCTCTATGTCCCTTCTTAACCAGGTGATCTCCGCCTTTAACTGTCCCAGGTGCCTGCATATCTGAAAGCCCCCTGCTTTCCACATTACATCAAGAAATACTGCCACTCCACATCCATTACAGTTTACTGCCCTTCCCCTTCCCTCCTGCCCCCTGTACTTTTTCTCCTGATCCCTCTACCCCACCCCCCTCCCCTTCCTTCTACCCCTTATACTGTGTCCCTGCCTGGTTTCCACATCCTCTGGATCTTTGGATTCGGTTCTTTCCAAGCCCCTGACTCAAGTGGGCTAAGCCCCAAATCAGCCCCAATCAGTATATAATCAAAAAAGAGCACTGCACATTAGCTCTGAAAAAAAACAGTGTATAAGCCCGAAACCAGCCCAATCAGTATATAATCAAAAAATAACACAGTGCATAAGCCCCATATCAGCCCAATCAGTATCTAATAATAATAATAACAAAAGAACACTGCACATTGGATCTGAACAACTAACACAGTACCTCCTGTATTTCCATTGATAACATTTGTTCCTGTTCACATCAACAGTAGGCCACTACTGTAATTCTTTCTAGCCTGACGCAGCTCTCTTTGACCCAACAAACTCCCCCCCCCACACTCCTACATTTCACTGCTAACACCTCATCCCTACCCTAGACCAAGAAACTACCACCCCACCCTCCTATATCACTACTGGCACCTCATCCCTATTACACCCCACACTACTAAGCGGCTACGCCACTAATCCCACTAATGCTTCTTTGTCAGTGCCTCCTCTGGCTGAGAATAAGTCCATAGACAAATTGACAATGCCTACCCTGGCTGAGAATTAGTCCATAGCCCCCACTCTAGTTGCTCATCTTGCATCTTGTACCTTAATTGCACTTTTCTACCTTGCCTAATCCTTGAACCACACTTCTCAAGTGCCACTATAATGTTAATC
Source organism: Neoceratodus forsteri (assembly GCA_016271365.2). Taxonomy (NCBI): domain Eukaryota; kingdom Metazoa; phylum Chordata; order Ceratodontiformes; family Ceratodontidae; genus Neoceratodus; species Neoceratodus forsteri. The sequence goes on from CM057458.1 coordinate 421,825,777, forward strand.
AGCACTTAGAAACAGCAACATTTGTGTTATCCTAGTATAGTGACATTCAATGTCTTAAAACTGTTTATTTTTCTTCCAGTTGTCCTGTATATATTGTGGACTGCTCAAGCATGTAACAAAATGTATTTTATGTATTTTGTCATGTTCTATTCCTTGACTTGGAGCCTTTGAAAAAGAGCCTCCTCGGCTCAAAGGTTGTAACCTGAAACTTTCAATAAATAAATAAGCCCTAGGAGCTTTGTCAATATTGGAAGAATGGATATGGGCCTGTAGTTGTTTAGAATACTAGCATTGCCAGATTTGAGAAGTGGTATGATGTGGGCTGTTTTCCAGAGTAGGGGTATATCATTACTGGAGACTGAAAAATTAGATCTACTTTTATTAAATCTACTTTTATTAAATTTCCAAGAACCAGAACAATCAAACCATAAACTAGCATTGTCAAGTAATAACATAGAGATGAAACCATCCTTGCCAATTATAATAACATTGGGCACTATGCACAATGCTAATTCACCGCAGAAACTAGGTGCATTGGCATCAATATGCATGAATGCCATGGAGCAGGGTCCTATGGATGCTACGTGGCATTCACTAAGATGGTGCAAAGCAGGTATGCGGCGGCTCCCCTGGCCACGTGGACTGCAATGCACTGGAGGTGTTCTGGGGGTGTGCCAACACTACATGGTATGCTCTAAACCACATAGTGTTGGCTCCATGGGTGTGTAGATGGGTGCAGATTATGGCAGCCTGGACCCTGCTGTAACCCACTGCGTGCTCCTATGGACTCCACCGCCAGATGCGACAGGACCAGGAAGCGTGCTGCCCCAGCACACTAGGCAGCTGAGGAGGGCTGGGGCAGCTGACAGGGTGAGTGCCCGCACAACTCAGCTCATGTGGACCCCCGTCATGGATCCGCACCTTGGCGGTGTACCCATCCCCAGTCCTCAACCATGCCAAATGCCCACCCCCAACACATTGGCTCCCCTGCAGGACATGGCATCATGGCACCCCCCCAGTGGAGCCACATCCCGGTCATCAGGTACGTCACCCCCCCATGGCACAGACACCCTTTCACACCATACCCATCCATCGCTCGCCCATACAGGTCCTGGGCTGTCATGTTCCAGGGATCTGCATTGCCCCTATGGTGTCAGGGCACATGTGTGTTGGGGATACCGGCATACGGGCCTCTGGGTGGGGTCCTGCTGGTGGAGGTGTGGGAGTGTGGTGGGGGCATACGTTACCACAAGGGCTTGGGCAGTGGATCCTACTGCCAAGTGGACCAAGCCACATGTTCTGGGTGCCTGTGTGTGCTATTCATGCACCTGGACCTGCATCATTGGGCCCAAGGGATTCATTCCGGGATACATGCCGGGCATCCCATTGGATGCCTGACTGGGTATGCAATTCCACTCCTGGCTGCCCTACAGAGTCCTGTGTGCAAGGGGGGAACTGCGGACAGGTGGGTGCTGGTTGTGAATACCAGCTTGTGTGCATCTGTCCACGGGTGCACAGCTATGTGGGCGGGGTACGTGACTTTTTCCACATGCCTACACACCTACATCGCGGCATAGCACCCTAATAACAATAATACAAAAGAAAAAAGAACCCCCCTCACCCCCCCAAATCCTCACCCCACCTTAGGAGCTCAACCAAGTTAACAGTAAGTACCACATGAAGGCCAGGACAAGGGTCAAAATAATAGGGAGATAATAACTGTGGGGAAAAGCATACACAATGACACCAGAAAAGGACCCTGAATCAAACTGAATGTGGCCTGGTGGATTAGGGACAGCAATGCATACAAGGGCTCCCATATAGTCTGATACTGGCCCAGGTATCGCCTAATGGAAGCAATGTGTTTCTCCACCATCAAAGCTGACATTATTTCTTGATGCCATTCTCTAAAAGATGATGTGGTACTATCTAACCAGTGCTTCAGAATGATTAACTTAGCCATTGAAGAAATCAAAGATATATGAGCTTTATGCTTACTTGGTATACCAGGTGGGCATATTTCCAGAGAGAACAAATCCCTACCGGGTCATATACATGCGGCTTAATAGCGTCATTACATTATAGCCAACGATACAGCATAGTATGCTAGTGCTACTCGTACAATACCGCATATACTGCTGTACGCGGTATTGCACTAGCAGTGCTTTCCCAAGCAGAGAAAAAGACCTCTGCTGTTAGTGGTTTCTGTTGAGCAGCTTCTGTGGCTCACAGGACTGAGCAACAGCAGTAGGAACCCAGGCACTGCATCTGGCACTGGGTTTGATTCCCGATCCAGACATTTTATTTTTTTCCAACATTGTGCGCTCCCCAAGGTAACCCCCCAGAGTTGAGAATCTTTAGTGGGTGGGGATTCGGGGGGCACTGCCCCCACAGAAAAAAGACTTATGCTGCATGGCAGACATCACACTGTATTGGCAGCATGATTTTGACATGCGGCATAATGTCTTGCGACATTATGACCCCGTGCCAAACAAATCCTCCAAACCATGGAGGGGGTCTAACGAACTTTAATGGCATTCCAAAAATGAGATACCTTTTCACAGTCCTATAGGACATGCTTTAAGGAACCAACCACTAGGCCACATCTAGAGTATAATGGGGATAATAATTTACCCAATGCGAAACAACTTGAGCGGGGAATAATACATACCATGTAACTGGAGATTGATAAATTAAAAAGATGGGTTATGGGTGCTGTAAGATGCCTGAAGCCTTTTCTGAGGAAAAAAGGGTCCAGGTCATCAGTGCCTGCACTTTTTTTGGTGCCTAGCCCTAGCAGGAGTCGCTCTACCTGTTCAAAAGTAATGGGTTGGAAGATAAATGAGCCAGCAATGTGACTATATGATTTTGCAGAATCCAGTGGAGGGATTTGGTGTGTTGCAGCTGGGGGCCTATCAAGGCAAGGCAAGGCAATTTTGTTTATATGGTGCCTAATCTCAGAGGCTCTAGGCACCTAACAACAAATAAAACAAATAATTAAGAATACAGTAAATAACAAAGCTATAGACAATTTAAAATCATGAATCCAGGCCAAAACATAAAGTAAAAAAGTGAGTTTTTAAAGATCTTTTAAAAACAGCCATTGAAGGAGCACCTCTAACCTCTTGGGGAAGGGTGTTCCAACTGCAACACCAAATGTCCTCTCACCCAAGGATTTTAGCTAAGATCTAGGGACGTATGAGAGGTCTGCCTTCACTGACCAGATTGCATGACCAGGAGCGTTTGGAACCAGGAGGTCTTTCAGGTAGCCAGGACCCAGACCATGCAGTGCCTTGTATGTCAGCAAGCACACCTTGAAACTGAGGCACCACTGAACTGGCAACCAGTGGAGAGCGCAGAAAATGGGCATGATGTGTTCAAACCGGGCGGTCCCCACAGGCTGGTCATTCCAAGGCCAGCTAATGCAAAATAGAGTGTGTTTCTTCCAGGATGATTCATTTAGCAGTTACAAAGTTGCCATTTACTAAGATTTTCTGTGGTGGGGGAGATAAGGAACCTTCAACTGGTTTGATGGTTTTCCAGAATTTTGCTGCATCATGTTTGTTACTGTTCAGGGAGTTTAAACAATAATTGACCTTTGCCGCCTTGATTGCCTTGATAAGTTTACTGTGTATAATCATTTGCATTCGGGCTTTGGCTACTCATTTCAACTAATTGAATATTAGTGCTGAAACATAGAAACATAGAAGTTGACGGCAGATAAGAACCGCAAGGCCCATTCAGTCTGCCCATTTTTTCTACCTTATGAATGTGCTATAGGCCTTTACTCTGTCAATGGCCTATCTATTCATACTCATCTGTATTGCTCCCTTATGCCTATCCCATGCTTGTTTGAAGCCCTGCACTGTATGCATATCCACCACTTCTTGAGGTAGACCATTCCATGCATCCACCACCATTTCTGTGAAAAAGAACTTCCTCACATTACCCCTTAATCGGCCTCCCTCTAATCTCATGCTGTGTCCTCTTGTCCTGCTATTTTTCTTATATTGAAACATGTTAGACTCTTTCACCTTGATAATGCCCTTAAGATGTTTGAATGTTTCAATCATATCACCTCTCTACCGCCTTTGCTATAGGGTATACATATTGAGCTCCATTAATCTGTCCTCATATGTTTTCTGATGCAGTCCCTGCACCATTTGGGTTGCCCTTCTCTAGACTGCCTCCATTTTGTTAATGTCCTTGTGCAGGTGTGGCCTCCAGTACTGCGTGCAGTACTCCAGATGGGGCCTAACCAGTGTCTTGTAAAGAGGGATTATTACCTCCCACTTACGACGTGCGATACCCCTACTAATACACCTCAACATCCCCCTAGCCTTACCTACTGCTTTAGTGGTCTGCTTGGATGATTTCAAGTCATCTGTGATGATGATGCCCAAGTTTCTTTCTTCCCTTGTGATTGCCAGTAACTCCCCTCCCAACCTATAGGTGGCTTCAGGGTTTCTCTTCCCTGTGTGCATGATCTTGCACTTCTTTGCGTTAAACCCCAGTCGACACTCTTCTGACCATTTTGACAGTTTATCCAGATCTCTTCTCATTCTGCCCACCCTATCTGGATCATCTACTCTGTTGCAGATCTTGGTGTCATCTGCAAACAGACAAACCTTACCCTCCAGTCCATCTGCAATGTCACTGATGAAGATATTGAAGAGGACTGGCCCCAGGACTGATCCCTGAGGTACTCCACTTGTGACTTGCATCTCTTCTGACTGCATACCATTTACCACAACTCTCTGTTTTCTGCCCACCAACCAGTTTGCCACCTAGTTGACCAACTTCTGACCCACCCCGAGCCTACCCAGCTTATTAATCAATCTTCTATGTGGAACAGTATCGAAAGTTTGCCGATGTCAAGTTGGCGACATCAACTGCACCCCCTTGGTCCACCACTCTGGTTACCCAGTCAAAGAAATTTATGAGATTAGTTTGACAAGACCTTCCTGTTGTAAACGCATGCTGTCTTGGATCTTGTGCTCCTATGGATTCCAGGTGTTGCACTATCCTTTCCTTAAGGAGTGCCTCCATAATCTTGCCCACTACTCAAGTAAGACCGACTGGTCTGTAGTTCCCTGCCTCCTCCCTGCTACCACTCTTGTGGCGCAGGATCACAGGAGCCCTTCTCTAGTCTTCTGGGACCTCTCCTGTGCTCAGAGACTCACTAAACAGTTCTGATAATGGCTCTGCTATTTCCACCCTTAGCTCCTTTAGTACCCTGGGATGTATGCCATCAGGTCCCATTGCTTTGTTCACCCTGAGCTTAGCGAGCTGTTATAGGACCCTTTCTTTTGTGAAGGGACTAGTGCACACCTCCCTCCCCCCATGTCCATGGTGCTGAGCTGTGGGCCCTGCCCTACCTTCTCCTCAGTAAATACTGAGCAGAAGTATCTATTTATGATAGACGCTTTTCCTTGGCCCTCCTCCACACTCTCCCCTTATCCCCTTTGATCTTAGCAATACCCCCTCTGGACTTTCTTCTTTCACTAATTTATCTATAGAAAGTCTTGTCCCCTTCTTTTACTGTTTGTGCTAGTGTTTCCTCAGTTTGGGCCTTTGCCTGCCTTACTGCCTTCCCTGCTTCTCTTAGGGAAGTTTGGTATGTTTTCCTATCTTCATCCCGCTGCATTCCCTTATATTTCCTGAAGGCCAGCCTTTTGGCTCTGACCTTTTCTGCTACTGTTTTTGAGAACCAAAGTGGTTTCCTCCTTCTTTTGCTCTTGCTTTTCTCTCTAACACAACGGGATGTTGCTTCAAGTATTGCATCCTTAATGCTTGCCCACTTTGCCTGTACCCCCTCACCTGTATTTCTTCTTGCCAGGGCTAACTTAACTCTGTTGGCCACCTTATCAAAGTCAGCTCCTCTAAAGTCCCATATTTTTGCCTTGGAATGAGATGATTTAGTTCTAGTGGCCAAACTGAACCATACCATGTAATGGTCACTGGCCCCCAGGTGACCTTCTACCTTGAGATCTGTGATCCTTTCCCCATTAGTCAGTACTAGATCTAGGATAGCCCTGTCTTTTATGGGTTGTTGTTATAGTTGTTTGAGGCCTTCCCCCTGCAGGGAATCCACCATGTGTCTAGTTCTGGCAGATGTTCCTGCTGGCATTGACCAACCTGTATCTGGCATGTTGAAAATATGCAATTTGGATAAAAGTCAAATTTCAGTTACACCACTGAATTTGGGTGAAATTTGCAATTTTTCTTTTAAAAAAATGTTGAGAAATTGTGCAAAATTCTGCAAATATGTTGACCACAAATTTTATTGGACAGTAACTTTCAAATTCCATTTAGGAAATCTATTATTGGTCACTGATCTTTCTCTTGCAGGTGTTGTAAAAATCAAGAACTCACTTTCAATTTACATTGCAAACTGTGGGTACTTTTATTCTTTTAAAACTCATTTACTATCTTACTTGCAGTATAATCTATGTTTCAACTGTAAATAAGCATGTGTTTGTAAATAAGCATGTGTTCATAAATAAGCATATGTTTGTACTGTGTATTAATATTTTATTGTTTGTATGTCTGAGTAGACACCATTGAAAAAGGGCAATTTGCTTAAAGGTTTTTCCAATAAACTAAACTAACTTTTATCCAAATTGCATATTTTTAAAACACTGGTGACCTGGGGTTGGAGGCAGACTTGGGGGGCTGGCCAGGCAGCTGGGGGAGAGGGCTATGGAGCTGCTGATGCATGCTACAGCTCCCAACTACAGAGGGGAGGTGCCATGTTCTTCTGTACTAATGACCCCTATGGTGGGCCAGGAAGCTTGCCTCCTTTTCAAGGGCATGCTTCGTGCTATCATGGCCTGACTGGGCAATTCCTGATGTCATGTAGATAGTGGCTGGGTTCTGGGGATACACAAAACTTAAAAAAAACACTATGTGCCCCAGTCAGCAAGCGTGATGGTACCAGCAGTCTCAGTTCTCACCCCATGTGGATCTTCACTGGCTTGATAGTGGGAGAGTGGTGGATGGGACTAGGAGCTTGGGAAAATAACTGATGAATGAAACTAGTGGCACCTGGAAGGCACATATGGAAAAAGTAAAATTGCACACTTAAAAAGGACTGGCATATTTGTGAAACTGTAAGACATGAATAGTATGGTCAAACTGGAAATTAAACCCAGGTTCCTGAATAATATCAGTTCCAAAACATCAACAAGTCTACTGGCACATGTAAGACACAGGTGGGCACATTCTTTTTTCAGAATCATGTTAGTTAGTGAGAAGTTGTCTGTACAGTTAAAGACAGAATTGACTGAGTTAAAATTAGATCAAATTCAAATTAGACTGTTCTGAGGGAATGATTGTAACACTACCAAAGTCTTCAGTTATTTGTAGAGCTTCAGTAATGCCCAAGACACCCAAATGCAAAAGTGTGAGTGCATGAGAATTGATTTAATGACACATGAAGTTCTTCAGAAACAAAGGCATTTCCAAACACTCACCAATGATAAACTACTGTACCAAGTTTTCTGAAAATGCACTGATCTTTTGAAAATATTGTCTACTGTGGCAAATTCCCGTGTGTGTGTCTGTGTGTGTGTGTGTGTGTGTGTGTGTGTGTAAAACTGCAAATAAAAACTGTGTTAATGCAGGCATTAGGGCTGAAGAATGCAAAGTGCACAGGGTAAGGAAATGAAAATATTAGGGTATGGTGAATTGGTTATGTGGTGTTCTTTGGGATTCTGAGTCCTTCACTAAAAATACCACAAACAGCTTATTCTGGTTCAATGTCAGTTGGAATCCATCTATCCCCCTCCCCTGGGACAAGGCTGAATATAAGCAGAGTTGTCTAGTCCTCCTTTCCCAGTCAACAAAAACTAAATAAATAAATAATGCCCACCCCTATTCCCCAGCCCCTAGCCTCCTGTCAAAGCACAAGGCACAGCTCCAAGCATGTGCCTCATAGGTATATAGTGTTTGGTGGCACATAAATATGTCTCACCATGTGTGTACAATAGAATCAGTTGTACCTTTCTGTGTAAAGCAAGAGATCATGTATACTGAAGCATGAGAGTAAGATCATAAGTAATTTTCTTTGCATTTTGGCTGAGGGGAAGGGAGGTGGGTGTTAGAGTTGAGAATTCCAAGGAACACCCCACCACTGATTCACCAATACTCCTAAGGCTCCAAACCCTAATGTTTTCATTTCCTTACTTTGTACACTTTGCATTCTTCAACCCTAATATCTGCCTTAACATAGTTTTTTTTGCAATTAATTTCCCTTCTTTTTATGATAGTGGACTCATATCCTCATTGAAGCAGATCCCTTTGAGACCTGTGTGAAATTTAATAAATAGAATAGTAGAGATATTTCAAGCCCTATTTGGCAAACCAACTAGCAAGTGAAAGCCAACAATGTTTTCATAGTTGGAATTGTACTATTACAGCTTGCAATCCTAGCATAGACACTAAGTAAGACATCTCTTACCTGGGTCCTGAAAAGCCTGGGATGAGGGTCTTGAAGGAACATCCAGTCTTACCTGTAAAAGAAGAATAGCAATAGGGTCACAAAGGAGCTGCAGCTCTTTAGGAACTAACTAGAACAAACAAGGTAGGGTAAACATAAAAAAAATACTTATCTGATACATGTGGTCAATGTTCTGTCACAACGTGGTCAGTGTCCCATTAAACATGCAGACAAAAAGTAGAAAATGGTTAGATTGAGTAATAAAAATACTGAAAACTGGCTAAGTAGGACAGGGTATACCAGTACCACACTACTGACACACCTTCAGCAATAGACTCAGGTTGCCTAGAGGCCATTGCGTGTCGGGGGGAGGAGGGGATTATGCATCCCTGGGATACACTCCTAACACAGTGGAAGGGGGGTTCAAGTTGCTTCACTCATCAAATGTCACCAGGTGGAGATCTGGTCATGGTGCAGCTTGAGTGGCTTGCAATGCTTGTCCACCATCCACTGTCAGCGTGTGCATGCCTCCACACAGACACACATCAATATCATGTGTAGTGTTCAGCAGGGATATGGGAGAAAATGTAAAAAATTGGTGCTAGGTTAGGATCAAGTCACCAGCTGTTGCATGCTTTGCACTGCCAATAGGGTGCTATATAACTAATTGAAAACACAAAAGTTCGGGCCTGCACCTGGGTAATGTGCCATGCTCAGCCTGTAACAAGTAAATTGGAAAAAGAATGTGTGCCAGCACAGGTTACTCACAACTCCTGGTCCATAACAAACATCAGGCATTCACAAAAATTCAAAGCCAGTCCTTAATAAAGTGCAATCACAGTGCTTTGTTTAATATTTCAGTGCACATCAGCTCCATATAGAACTTGCTGTCCCCTCTAGCAGCAACGTAATGCAAATATCTCCTAATGCGTTTCACGCCACCTGGCGCTTAATCATAGGATTGCAGTCTAACACATACAATTCCCTTAAATACAAACTCGACTTACAGTGACAGTGCAAGTGAGAATACATAAATAGACATTTAAAAACATCAATACTTCCATTTATCCAATAGTTCCTTGTTATTTCAAGAACTTTTAACTTTACCTAACATATCAGGTAGTTTATTTTAATTCTTATAAGAGATGTCTATGAAATAATATTATATCCCAATGATTATCATTGTGGAACACATTTTTTACTTTTATTTGTACTTGTTACCAGTTCTATTGTGCATCAATGTCCTCCTCTTTTTTAATGTTTAAAAACTATGGTTTCCCACGATTATTCACATTGGTTAATTATCAGGTGAAATATCTATAAAAAAGGGAAATATGATATATGATTAGTATTCCATACAAAATATAAAAAAATATGTATAAAACAAAAAACATTCAATTTATTCATTCATTATACAACTTGAATGTAAAAAGTTGTCCCTTTTACCACTTAATTTTCAAACTCTCTTCCACTTAAAAGGACAAAAAGGGGGAAGGGAAGGGGGAAGGGGGAAAAGGAAGGGAAGGGGAATAGGAAAAGGGAGGGGGAGAGAAGGGAGAAGGAAGGGGGGATTGGGGAAGTGGAAGAGGGAAAGGAAGGAACTTAATCATATAATCTGTGTTTATTCTAATGGAGGGAACAGTTATTTCTTCAAAAAGGGTTTCAGGTGTAGCCTTTTACTTAGACCAGGCTTTTCAGATCCACCTGTTGCAAAGATCCAGTATTGTTCTTTTCAATGAAACATTATCATAGTTACCACCTCTTGGGCTCCTAATGGGTTTTTCAATACCCATAAAAGACCAGGTATGTTCATTCTGGTTAGTGACTGTCCCCATGTGTACAGCAAGTGCATTTTTCATATCTTTTATATTCATGGCCCTTAAATGTTCCCCCATACATTCTTTTAACTACCTTTTTGTTTTACCTATATAACAAACTTCCACATGTGCAAATGGCCATATATATCACACCCTCTGTTGAACATGTAATGAATCCTCTTACTTTGGTTTCCCTTTTGGTTTTTGGATTCATAAAACTCTTTGATTGTCTAATGTGTGTACATAATTTACAATTCCCACATGTAAAACAACCATCTTGTTTTCTAGGAAGCCACATTACTTCCTGTTCTTTTCTGGGCTATACTGAGTGGACCAGACTATCCTTGAGACCTTTCCCCTTTCTGTGTACTATCCTAGGTACAGCCTTGTCTAAATCTTTTAAACCTGGATCTAAACTGACTAAATGCCAATGTTTCTTCACTATTGTGCTTATCTCATTGGACTGTGTATTATAAGTGGTGACAACATTAATTCTCAGATCTCCTTTTTCTTTTTTATCTGTCTTTCCTCCTACCATGACTTCTGATATTTCCATCATATCCACCTCACTCCTAGCTTCAGTAACAATCTTTTTTGGATAATTTCTTTCATGAAGTCTCATTTCCAATTCTTCAGCCCTTTTCTCATATACTTCTGGTTCACTACAGTTTCTTTTCAACCTAATGAATTGTCCCTTAGGAATGCCTGCTATGGTGTGGTAGGGATGGTTACTTCTGACCTGCAATAGTGTATTTCTGTCTGTATCTTTTCAATATAAGTCTGTCTTTATCCCTCCTGTTCCATTCTTTTTGATAATCAAGTCCAAAAAATTGATCTGTTTAGTACTGAAGGAAAGTGAAAAATGCAGATTGGGATTACTCTCTTCCAAGTATTTAACAAAATCAAAAAGGTCCTTTTCTGTCCCTTTCTAGATGATAAAAATATCATCAATGAAGCGTCGGTAAAGATCTATCTTATTCCTGTATGGATTTTTGTCTGATGATCTAATTACTTCTACTTCACATTTACCCATATACATGTTTGCGAAATTCGGTGCAAAAGTCACTCCCATAGCTGTCCCTTTCCTTTGAATATATTGTTCACCTGTAAAGAAAAATGTGTTACATTTTAGGACAAATTCAGCTAAGTTAACTAACATCTCAGTAGGTGGATCGTTGTTATTTCTTTTACTCAAGTAAAATTCCAATGCTGCCAATCCCCCTTCATGTGGTATATTGGAATATAATGATTCCACATCTAGTGTGACAAACAGACTTTCTTCTTCTATTTCTATGACTTCTAACACAGAAATAATGTCCCCTGTATCCTTAATGTATGAGGGTATTTCCTGAGCTATGGGTCTAATATGGTAGTCAATATACTGGGATAATGGTTCAGTTAGGGAACTATTGCCTGGTACTATTGGGTGACCTGGTGGATTTGTCAAGCACTTGTGTATTTTTGGAAGGATGTAAAAACATGCTCTCACAGGGTTCTGGACTGTTAGGAATGAGAGAGTATCTTCACTAATCCAACCTTTCTGTCTCGCTTCTAATAGATAATTATCTATTTTTATTTTATAAGTAGATGTTGGATCCGTGGGTACTCGCTCATAGAATTCTAAATTTCCTGTCTATGGACTTCTTGCTCATATTTCTCTGTGTCCATTATAACAATTGAACCCCCTTTATCTGCAGGTGTAATGGTCAAATCTTTATGTTCCCTAGTTCTTCAATAGCCATTTTCTCCAATTTACTTAAATTAGAATATATCATGTGATTATTCCTATCACATACATTTTTGTCCAGTTCTATTAAGTCTCTCACACAACTCTTTACCAATGTCTCTAATGCTGGTGTGAGTGGTGGGTAAAATGTTGATGGAGGTTTGAATTGTTTTAGAATTGTGATAGTCCCATCACTATTTGATAATTCCATATTTTCATTTACCCTCACTTCCTCCTTTTCCATATTTTCTTCTTTTTTTCTGGCAAAAAGAGATCGAAGTCCCAAATTTCTGGTAAGCTTGTGGCAGTCCACTATGGTCTCAAATAGATTAAATCTCTGACTTGGAACAAAAGACCTATATTTAATATTTTCCTCTCTGTTTTGGATAAAGTTCTAGATGAGGTGTTTATAACGTTATCTACTAATGTCCTCCCCTCATGTTGCCACATGGATTCCATCCTCTTCTTCCCCTGCTGTGATTTCTGCCTCCTCCTCTTGTTCCTACCCTCCCTCCTGGTCCATTTTTTGAAGCTTGGTAATTTATACATTGGCTTTGTCTTGGGCCTTCTGGGGTGCTTCCTGGGTCTGTTTCTTCTTCACCTAGATACATCTCTTTGATGCTGCTTAATTCTTCCCTATATGCATCATCTGGACTTCCAGAAGTGTTCTTTAAAATCGATCTTATCGGTGTGTTATTCTGTATATTTGGACTGAATTTCACTTTTCTACCCCATTCAGAAATGGTCCCCTTTAGATAATCATTGGCATCTCTTTCGAATTTAGTTTGTTTAATATCCTGAATTCTTTTATCATATCTTGCTAGATTCACTTTAAAATGTTGGCACAATTCCTCGTACATAGGGTGTTCATTATATTTCTTCAGTGCTATTTCTTTAATTTTTATTTCTTCTTCTGTTTCATGCTGTATAGCTTCATTTTCCTTTAATATTAAGTCCATGTATTGTCTACTGGCTGCTTCACTTATCTTCTGCCAGTTACCCAAAAACCCTTCTCGTTGTAATCCAAACGATGGTTTCTTTAAACTCCTCAGTCCTCTTGGTGTTTGTTCCACTTTTAAATAAGCCCCCAATGAAATTTTCTCCCAATGAAGCCTTTTTTCTCTGAATGCTACCCTTTAAAACTGCTGAAATGCCTGTCTTATATTTGTAGGTCTTGTCTCTCTGTCTTGTGTTTTGTTTAACAGTTCTGTGAACATGCCTGTTTCGGTTTCAACATTCGTAAAAATTAGATCAGTGAGAGAGGGGGATTCCCTTGTGTCCGAGCCATGAGTTTTTACGTTCGCATCACTGTTTACTCTGGATGCCATTAAAACTGCTCACTCCTTTCTAAATGGCTTGCGGTTCACAAAATCGGGAAATCTGCTCACACGTTTGATATGCCTGTATGCAAACAGTAATGCGAACGAAAAAACTCGCGGCTCTGACACAAGGGAATCCCCCCTCACTGATCTAATTTTTAAGAATGTTGAACCCTAAACAGGCAAATTCACAGAACTGTTAAACAAAATGCAAGACAGAGAGGCAATACCTATAAATATAAGACAGGTGTTTCAGCAGTTTGAAAGGGTAGCATTCAGAGCAAAAAGGCTTCAATGGGAGAAAATTTCATTGGGGGCTTATTTAGAAGTAGAATGAACATCAAGAGGCCTGAGGAGTTTAAAGAAACCATCATTTGAATTACAAGAAGGATTTTTGGGTAACTGGCAGAAGATAAGTGAAGCAGCCAGTAGACAATATATGGACTTAATATTAAAGGAAAATGAAGTTATACAGCATGAAACAGAAGAGGAAATAAAAATTAAAGAAATAGCACTGAAGAAATATAATGAACACCCTATGTACGAGGAATTGTGCCAACATTTTAAAGTGAATCTAGCAAGATATGATAAAAGAATTCAGGATATTAAACAAACTAAATTCAAAAGAGATGCCAATGATTATCTAAAGGGGACCATTTTTGAATGGGGTAGAAAAGTGAAATTCAGTCCAAATATACAGAATAACACACCGATAAGATCGATTTTAAAGAACACTTCTGGAAGTCCAGATGATGCATATGGGGAAGAATTAAGCAGCATCGAAGAGACATAACTAGTTGAAGAAGAAACAGACCCAGGAAGCACCCCAGAAGGCCCAAGATGAAACCAACGTATAAATTACCAAGCTTCAAAAAATGGACCAGGAGGGAGGGTAGGAACAAGAGGAGGAGGCAGAAATTGCAGCAGGGGAAGAAAAGGATGGAATCCATGGGGCAACAGGAGGGGAGGACATTAGTGGATAATGTTATAAACATCTCATCTAGAACTTTATCTGAAACAGAGAGGAAATTATTAAATAAAGGTCTTTCTTTGGTTCCAAGTCAGAGATTTAATCTATTTGAGACCATAGTGGACTGCCACAAGCTTACCAGAAATTTGGGACTTCAATCTCTTTTTGCCAGAAAAAAAGAAGAAAATATGGAAAAGGAGGAAGTGAGGGTAAGTGAAAATATGGAATTATCAAATAGTGATGAGACTATCACAATTCTAAAACAATTCAAACCTCCATCAATGTTTTGCCCACCACTCACACCAGCATTACAGACGTTTGTAAAGAGTTGTGAGAGAGACTTAATAGAACTGGACAAAAATGTATGTGATAGGAATAATCACATGATGTATTCTAATTTAAGTAAATTGGAGAAAATGGCTATTGAAGAACTAGGGAACATAAAGATTTGACCATTAAACCTGCGGATAAAGGGAGTTCAATTGCTGTAATGGAAACAGAGAAATATTAGAAAGAAGTCCATAGACAGTTAGGAAATTTAGAATTCTATGAGTGAGTACCCACGGATCCAACATCTACTTATAAAATAAAAATAGATAATTATCTATTAGAAGCGAGACAGAAAGGTTGGATCAGTGAAGATACTCTCTCATTCCTAACAGTCCAGAACCCTGTGAGATCATGTTTTTACATCCTTTCAAAAATACACAAGTGCTTGACAAATCCACTAGGTCACCCGATAGTATCAGGCAATAGTTCCCTAACATTACCATTATCCCAGTATATTGACTACCATATTAGACCCATAGCTCAGGAAATACCCTCATACATTAAGGATACAGGGGACATTATTTCTGTGTTAGAAGACATAGAAATAGAAGAAGAAAGTCTGTTTGTCACACTAGATGTGGAATCATTGTATTCCAATATACCACATGAAGGGGGACTGGCAGCATTAGAATTTTACTTGAGTAAAAGAAATAACAACGATCCACCTACTGAGATGTTATTTAACTTAGCTGAATTTGTCCTAAAATGTAACACATTTTTCTTTACAGGTGAACAATATATTCAAAGGAAAGGGACAGCTATGGGATCGACTTTTGCACCGAATTTCGCAAACATATATATGGGCAAATAGGAAGCAGAAGTAATTAGATAATCAGACACAAATCCATACAGGGATAAGACAGATCTTTACTGACACTTCATTGATGATATTTTTATCATCTGGAAAGGGACAGAAAAGGACTTTTTTGATTTTGTTAAGTACTTGGAAGACAGCAATCCCAATCTGCGTTTTTCACTTTCCTTCAGTACTAAACAGATCAATTTTTTGGACTTGATTATCAAAAAGAATGGAACAAGGGGGATAAAGACAGACTTATACAGAAAACATACAGACAGAAATACACTATTGCAGGCCAGAAGTAACCATCCCTACCACACCATAGCAGGCATTCCTAAGGGACAATTCATTAGGTTGAAAAGAAACTGTAGTGAACCAGAAGTATATGAGAAAAGGGCTGAGGAATTGGAAATGAGACTTCATGAAATAAATTATCCAAAAAAGATTGTTACTGAAGCTAGGAGAGAGGTGGATATGATGGAAAGATCAGAAGTCATGGCAGGAGGAAAGACAGATAAAAAGGAAAAAGGAGATCTGAGAATTAATGTTGTCAGTACTTATAATACACAGTCCAATGAGATAAGCACAATAGTGAAGAAACATTGGCATTTAGTCAGTTTAGATCCAGGTTTACAAGATTTAGACAAGACTGTACCTAGGATAGTACATAGAAAGGGGAAAAGTCTCAAGGATAGTCTGGTCCACTCAGTACAGCCCAGAAAAGAACAGGAAGTAATGTGGCTTCCTGGAAAACAAGATGGTTGTTTTAAATGTGGGAATTGTAAATTCTGTACACAAATTAGAATATCAAATACTTTTATTAATCCAAAAACCAAAAGGGAAACCAAAGTAAGAAGATTCATTACATGTTCAACAGAGGGTGTGATATATATGGCCACTTGCACATGTGGAAGTTTGTTATATAGGTAAAACAAAAAGGAAGCTAAAAGAACATTTGGGGGAACATTTAAGGGCCATGAATATAAAAGATATGAAAAATGCACTTGCTGTACACATGGGGATGGTAACTAACAAGAATGAACATACCTGGTCTTTTATGGGTATTGAAAAACCCATTAGGAGCCCAAGAGGTGGTAACTATGATAATGTTTTATTGAAAAGAGAACAATACTGGATCTTTGTAACAGGTGGATCTGAAAAGCCTGATCTAAATGAGACGACAGACCTGAAACCCTTTTTGAAGAAATAATTGTTCCCTTCATTTAGAATAAACACAGATTATATGATTAAGTTCCTTCCTCTTCCTCTTCCACTTCCCCAACCCCCTTCCTTCTCCCTTCTCTCCCCCTCCCTTTTCCTATTCCCCTTCTCTTCCTTTTCCCTCCTTCCCCCCTTCCCCCTTTTTGTCCTTTTAAGTGGAAGAGAGTTTGAAAATTAAGTGGTAAAAGGGAAAACTTTTTACATTCAAGTTGTATAATGAATGAATAAATTGAATGTTTTTTGTTTTATATATTTTTTTTATATATATTTTGTATGGAATACTAAACATATATCATATTTCCCTTTTTTATAGATATTTCACCTGATAATTAACCAATGTGAATAATCATGGGAAACCATAGTTTTTAAACATTAAAAAAGAGGTGGACTTTGATGCACAATAGAACTGGTAACAAGTACAAATAAAAGTAAAAAAATGTGTTCCACAATGATAATCATTGGGATATAATATTAATTCATAGACATCTCTTATGAGAATTAGAATAAACTACCTGATATATTAGGTAAAGTTAAAAATTCTTGAGATAACAAGGAACTATTGGATAAATGGAAGTATTGATGTTTTTAAATGTCTATTTATGTATTCTCACTTGCACTGTCACTGTAAGTCGAGTTTGTATTTAAGGGAATTGTATGTGTTAGACTGCAATCCTGTGATTAAGCACCAGGTGGTGTGAAACGCATTAGGAGATCTTTGCATTATGTTGCTGCTAGAGGGGACAGCAAGTTCTGTATGGTGCTGATGTGCACTGAAATATTAAACAAAGCACTGTGATTGCACCTTATTAAGGACTGGCTTTGATTTTTTGTGAATGCCTGACATTTGTTATGGACCAGAAGTTGTGAGTAGCCTGTGCTGGCACACATTCTTTTTCCAATTTGCTATATAACTAAATTGGATGACAGCCCCTGGTGGGGGTGGATGGCACCACCACCACATGGAATCTGTTTGGGTACCAAATGACCAAGTTAAGTTCATGGGTTGATGTATGATGGGTCTGGTCTGCTGGCAGCAGTAGGGGGCTTGTCAGTGGTGCAGAACCTGCAATGGCTGGAACAGCACCCTCATGGCTGTTGTTTGTCCCATTTCTCCTGAGCTCCCATCTCTCCTGACAGTGGGTAGCCCCATCAGGCCTTGACATACATGTTGACCCCTTGTGAGTGAAGGCTTCACAGCCTGCTGCAAGGTGTCATCTATGTGACAGAAAACAGCACCAGTTGTCCCCAAGCTAGGAGCATTGCCACATGGTAACACTATCCCCCAACCTTGGACCATCCAGCTGGCTTACTGAGCTCACCCCTGAACTCAGTTCACTGGCATGAGAGCCAACGGCTGCCACTGAACACAACATTTCTTCATAACAAATTTTAGACATAGTCTTTTTATAAACCCCCCCTTCTAAGTAACTGTTACGCCTAAGTCCTGCCTTTCTCCACTCAGGTGCATGCCCTCACCTTTCTCTGCTCTGAGCCTCCATTATAGCATATGTTTACTTTTACATCCATCCTCCTTTCTTATTACTTTACATCCCTTCCTCCCTCACCCACTCCTGTTGTGATCCACCCTTTGATTATCCTAGGTCCTGGCCACCGCTTCCTCCAACTTCCTGTCTGATCTGACCTGCTCGGGGTCAGTACATTGCATGTATTCCCTTCTTGGAATTAGTATCCAGTATGTAGTCATTTATCTCTGTTTTACCAGGGGCTATTACTCAGCAGTTTCACTCTGCATTAATTAATGTACTTATTGTTCTAAAATGCCAACCTCAACACTATTATCATGTACTCCTTTGCATATTTTTATCATTGTAATGGTCTGTTCATTAACGTACTACCTAAGTAACCTTTTTATTTCGTATTGTCTCCCTACCGATGGGAGCTTTGTATTATTGTATGCTGTCCAGGTCCACCTTGCAAGTGAGTTCTTCTCAACGGTGTTCCACCTGATTAAATAAAGATTGAGTGATTGATTATGACAGGTGTCATTTATAAAATGCTGCTCAAAATGTCATTTCATGTCATAAATGTGAAAACATATTTGAGGCAGGATTTTAAAAATGGCACCTGTTATGTTCATGAGGTGGAGTTAAAAATGGCTATGTTGAAAATCTGGGGTAAAAATATTGAAAATTACCAAAGTTATGAGTAAATGTAGAAATATGTCAATGTTCCTTCATAACTTTGTTTTTTTTAAGAATCTGACCCCAAATTTTCAATAGTCTTTTTATTACCCTACCTCATGAACTAGATAGGTGAACATTTTTAAATCCCACACAAAAGGTGATTCTGTGGCGTGACAGTAAGAACCTGTTTCAGGGGAGATCTGAAAAAAATCACCACCTTAGTGTATAAGGTGGTTCCAGAAAAGGCCATGTTGAAGATTTGGGCCAAAAATGTTTAAAAAATGACTGACTTATGAGTGCAAGTGCATTGAAAATCCATTAACCGCACTTACCTTGTTTTCAGTCAGTTCCCTGTCAGCTCCACTGCAGCAGAATGTGTTTCTGGTCCAGAAAGCATTTATGACATTAGACCCTATTAGGTAAATGAAGGGTGTATGGGGGGGAGTGCTGAATGGGAGGTCGAATGGCATGGGTGGGGATGGGAGGGCTGCCGCCACTGCAAATTGCATCAATAGATGGTTTTCTTTATTGCAGGTTTAAAAAAAGCGAACACAATGAGGGACAGTTTTTATTTAACAGATAGCGACAGTGGGGATCAGGCACCACAGTGTCGGTGTGGTCTTCACCAGCACTGGCAGTAGGCACCCCAATGTTGGAATGCTGGGGGGCATAAACAATTGAGAAGGGTCATTAGCTGTTGGAAAACATTGGGAATGGGAGTTATCCTATAGGATGAGGGGGGGCTGACACCAACTGGAACAGGGGGTGAGCACCCCGGCATTGCCAAAAGAATTGGAAGTCAGGGAGCAGATAAAACTGACACCAGGGGTTGTGCACCCTGGTGCCAGAAAATGAATATTAATCCTCCCACTAGTTAGTTTAGCAAAACAAAACAAAAAACTTGATGGTGATGAAGAGATACTCATGGCAGGTTTCTTAACTTGCTGTGGTGCCATCCTAATGGCCTCCAACAGCAACAGACAGGGAGGCAGGGCCACATCAGCATGCACGGACATGCTGATGTGGCCCTGGCCCCCTGAGTTTGGCACTATGGTGCACTAAATGAAAGCTTTGATGCACCATGCTACCAATTAGAAAGAAAGTATTTTGTTGTGATTTCACCAAACAAAACTGTAACAAAATTCTTTCACACTGGACAGTTGTATTTAGAGCTTTCATTTTCCATACAGAGCACATGCAGAAAATAATATACTTTTTAAAATAATAATTCAGAACTGCCTCAAGCTAGGAAAATATAAATACCAAAGGAAAGAACTTAGGCCAAACTGTGTTTTTGCACCTCTATAATGTTGTCCCTACAGAACTGATTGTCATGGAATTTACAAGACACAGAGATCCTGAAATAACTCAGAGCCTGCCAATGTTTAGGCATATATGTTGAACAGGGGCCAAGTTATTAAGCTGCAAAAATTGGGGTTTAATATTGAAGTGTTTATTAAGTCCTAATACACAGGTGCTACCACCCCATCTATATACATATATAATGTATGTATTATACTGGGCTGGGGCTGGTAGCATAGCCTAGAGGTTAGAGTAATGAGCTGTGAATGAGCTTAGTGTATCCAGCAGACAGAGCTAGGTTTGATTCCAACAACCTCCACTTGCATACTCTGTGACTCTGACAAAGTCACTTAACCTCCCCAGTGCTCCCAGGTGGCCCCTGAAAACAAGCATCTGTGCCTAGTGGGCCCTACCTAGTTACCAAAAAAGAAAAAAATAAATAAAAAGAGAATATATCATACTGGTGCGGCTGTGCCAATATACAGTAGTTAGGTTTGAGCGGGTACTTCTATGTTAAACTCAAAATGTTTCACTTTAATAACTTCGCAACCGTTTAAGCGATTGGCATGAAATTTTGTGTGTGCTGTCATGGATGATAGTTCCATGTGGTCTCTAGATGTGACAGGTTCCGTTTGAGTCAGATGTGCGGGTGCAGAGATACAGGGGGGGGTCAAAAATGTGAAATTTTGCATTTTTGTTAAAATTCTTTGTTACAGTACACTGCTGTGAAAAAATGGTGTGGAATGTTTGTCTGAAAATTTTTGTGTACATAGGTCTTGGGTCACAGTGGTGCCTTCTGAAGGTTTGGTGAAAGAATATTAATCTGTTCAAAAGTTATTACATTTCAAAGTTTCCCATTATTTCTTATGGGACCAGATTGATGTCCCTCTTGACAAAGGACTGTTTATCGCAAATGCAGAATCCTTTGCTACAAATGCAGAATCCTTTGCCATGCTGCTGTCATTTTGTTTTCAGTTAGCTGTGGCAAAAAACTTAAACTCAAAAAATACAGGAATTTGGAATGTGGCAACAGTTGTCTTGACCTAATCAGGGCCCGTATACCTCAATTCTGGGGTCAGTTTTTCGATTCTGTGCCAGGAAATGTGTTTTTTTAAAGTGGCAAAATCTTTTGTCACAAATCACGAAAAGACATTTTGTGAAAAAGGATTCATCTTTTGGTGCAAATTGCAATAAAGGAAGTATGAAAAAGGATTATTTTTCACAATTTGTGAAAGAGGATTTTTAGACAACATTTTCTTTGTCACTCATATTTAATTAATGGTTTGGGATTTTGGCTTGACATTTTCAAGGTAAAAGGGACTTTGCCCACAGATGCACCTTTTGCAGCTTTGGTGAAAAAAAAATACTTTGCCCTGGAGTTCTGTGGGTTTAAGATTTTGCTTTGTTTCCCATAAGATAACATTGTAATGTGAGGTATACCCAGTCATTTCTTTGTCACTCTACTGTGAAGAAACAGTTTGCAATTTTTCTGTGAAACTTTCAGGTTGAAAAGGGCTTGCCCACCGATGTGCCTTTTGCTGGTTTCCTGAAAATATATTAGTTTGGTCTTAAGTTATAAAGTTTTCAAAATGTGCTGTCTTTTTTATAGGATAATATTGCAATATGAGGTGTTTCTTTGGCGCCTCACACTATGGGATGGGCCCCGCACTCCCACAGGCAAATAAGGATATAACTACAGTCTCTAAAAAATTATGCATGGATGGGAGCACAGGGTCCGGAGGGCCCTCCACTCCCACATGTGAATACAGATACCATTATAGACTGATGGCAGCGCAAGGCCCAGAGGGCCCTGTGCTCCCACAGAGAACTAATGGTACAATTATAATCTCTCAAAAATGATGGATGGATAGGGTCCTGCACTCCCACAAGCAAATAAGGCTACAATTTTACTATGTCAAAAAGTAAGGAAATTCATTGCAGAAAATCTCATTAAATGCATCAGTTAGGGTTTCAGTGACAAAAGTTGGGAAATCCGGTGTTAGGGTTTCCAACCCTAACACCCCACCTCCACCCTGCATGCACCAATAGGCATCAGGGGTGTGTCTTGGGGTTGTTAACCTTAACACTCACCCCATTCTCCTATACTGTACCCATCTCAGCTTATTTGGAGACCATAATTAAGAAAGGCTGGTGGAGTTCCTGGAGGCCAAAGGATTTCATGATGTCTATCAACATGGGTGTGCAAAGGGGAGATCTTGTCAAACAAACCTGGTGGAATTTTTCAACTGGGTGACAAGATCCCTGGACTGTGGTGAGCCAGTTGATGTCCTTTACTTGGACTTCAGTAAGGCATTTGACTTGGTACTGCATGGGAGACTACTGAGCAAGCTGAGGGAGCTAGGAGTAAGGGATGGGATGATGAGGTGTATTGGAAACTGGTTGAGCAATAGACAGCAGTGGGTAGTGGTAGGGGGTGAGTTATCAGCACCTAGGAGGGTCATTAGCGGGACCCACAGGGATCAGTATTGGGACTGTTGTTGTTCAATGCCTTCATTTCAGATATTGCAGAGGGGTAAGGAGTAAGAAGAGTCTGTTTGTGGATGACTCAAAACTGGGTGCAGTGGTGGATAGTGAGGAGGAAGGGAAGATGTTACACGAGGACCTCGGGAGACTTGAAGAGTGGTCAGAATTGTGGCTGTTGGGTTTTAATGCTAGAAAGTGCAGTGTATTACACTTGTGTTCTAAGAATCCAGGATACAAATATTGCTTGGAAGGGGTTGCCTTAACAGTCTCAGAAGGGGAAAAGGATCTGGGAGTAGTGATTACTGGGAAAATGAATCACTCTGAGCAATCTAGGAAGCCAGCGGCAAAGGCAAACAAAATGCTGGGGTGTATTGCCAGAGGGATCACTTCACAAAGGGAGGAGGTTATCATGACACTGTACAAATCATTGGTGAGGCCACACCTGGAGTACTGTGTGCAGTTCTGGTACCCATATTTAAAGAAGGACTTTAGGCTTTTGGAGAGGGTTCAGAAGAGGGCATCTAAAATGATCTGTGGAATGGGGAATAAGATGTATGAGGAGAGACTCAAAGAGCTGAACTTGTACCCCTGGAGGACAGAAGGGGCAGAGGGGACATGACTGAGACCTTTAAATACTTGAAGGGATACAACAGAGTGGATACTGAGAGTCTATTTAGACTGAAGGGGGAAGGTAGTACTACAGGACATAGCCTTAAATTGGCAGATGGGCAATATAGAAGGGATCTGAGGAAGTATTACTTTACAGAACAGGTAGTAGCACCTTGGAATGTGCTGCCAGTGGAGCTGATTTTAATGGATTCAGTGGGAGGTTTTAAGAGGGGATGGGATAAATATAGCACATGGTTAAGGTTCAGATGAGGAGTGAAGGAACCAGTTGGACTACTCAGAAAGTGTATCGGGGTATGGCGAGGATGGAGAGGGGCAGCAGCAGTGAATGTACTGTGCAGCTGCTACTCAAGCAGTCAAGACAGACTCTTAGGCCTAAACTGCTGGCAATTTTCTTGTGTTCGTATGTTCATATTTACTCATGGAATGGGGTAAATGTTATGGCTGACAACCCCAAGGCATACCCCTGACGCCTGTTGGTGCATGCATTGACAAAAAATTTTTTGCAATGAAAAAAAGTATATATATCTTAATTTATTTATAGTGTGTGTGTATGTGTGTGTGTGTGTCACGTGCATGTGTGTGTGTTACAGTGGAAAAACCTAGATACTGATTCTTACTTATACATATTTTTTTCTGGCATTTGTTGAGTAAAATTAAGGGGCTTTCAAAGCTCTCCCTGATATTGCGAGGGTAACAAGTAGATGGTGAACAGCAAGGGGGGGCATAGTAAAGAAGAAAAAATTACTCACCTTAGTAATGTTGTTTCTTCTAATGGAGTCTTGCTATATTATGACAATTGCAGTTTGTCCCACCCTTCGAACTGCCCCGGAGGTGAAATAGTTAACTTACATGCCAGGTATGGAACTTGCAGCGCGAGCTCGGTTAGAGAAGCTCTGTCTGTGTAATTTCAAACTGAAACTGTCAGATCTTTACGAGCAAAACTCACTAAGGTTCTGTGTGGAAGCTGTAACCTACACTAGCCAACTGGCTACCTAAATATTAACACATATTCCTGGTCCCAACACAAAGACTCAAGTCAGGGGCCAGAAAATAAGATAAGATAAGAAAAGATAAAGCAAACACACACCCCCAAAACCCCCAAGAAAAAGGGGTGGAAAAACATAAAATGGGCATAAACAAGTGCCCACACTGGACTACCACCCCATACCCAAGTAGAAGTTCTGAGAGGGGCAGGCTGGGGGAGGTCATAATAGCAAGACTCCATTAGAAGAAACAACATTACTAAGGTGAGTAATTTTTTCTTCAAACAACATGAAGTCTTGCTATATTATGACAATTGCAGACTACACAGCAGTACCTCCATGGAGGAGGGACAGAACCTACTTAGGGAATAGGCTCTGAAGCACGGCTGTGCCAAACCGAGCATCCCTCCTGGCCTGGACATCCAGGGAGTAATGCTTGGTGAAAGTGTGTACTGTTTTCCAAGTAGCTGCTTGACATATCTCTAAGATAGGGATGTCTCTGGCAGCAGCTAGAGATGCAGCTGTACCTCTGGTAGAGTGAGCCCTCAGGCCTGAAGGGGGAACTTTTCCCAGTTTTTGATAACAAAATTGGATACAAGAGACAATCCACCTGGCAATGGATCTCTTAGTGGCAGGTTTCCCTTTCCCAACCTCACCATAAGTGAGAAAAAGTTGGAGGGATTCGAACCTGTGACCCTTGGTACGCTCTATATAGTAACTTAGGGCCCTCTTAACATCTAAACTGTGCAACCTCCTCTCACCAGAGGAGGAATGGTCAGTGAAGAACACTGGAAGGGAGATAGATTGATTAAGATGGAAATCTGAAACCACCTTAGGCAAAAACTTCCTGTTAGTCCTAAGGACTACCTTATCCCTGTGGAAGGAAATAAAGTCAGTCTCTACTGACAAAGCTTGTAACTCACTTATGCACCTGGCAGAAGTGATAGCTACTAGGAAAACAGTTTTCCAAGTCAAGTACTTAAGCTCTGCAGAAGACAGAGGTTCAAAGGGGGGGTTGCATCAACTGAGCAATGCAAACATTAAGATCCCAGGCAGGGGCTGGGTCCCTGAAAGGTGGATTAGTATGAAGTAATCCTTTAAAAAACTTGGAAAATACAGGGTGAGTGGAAAGAGAGGAGGGCTTTCCTGCTGAAATAAAGGCAGAGACAGCTGTCAAATGTACTTTCAGGGTAGCTGGTCTCAGACCCAAAGAATTAAGATGGACCATATAGTCCAAAACAATGGGCAAGTCAGCAGATTCCGGGGAAATATGTTTCCCAGAACACCAGATGGAAAACCTTTTCCATTTAGAGTTATAAGTAGCCCTAGTGGAAGGCTTCCTAGAAGCCTTCAGGATTTCAAGAACACCTTGAGAAAGGTGTAGGTCAGCAAATTCTAACTCCTCAAGAGCCAGGCCTTGAGGTTGAGGGATTTGAGATTCGGATACCAAACTCTCCCCTGGGCACAGGTTAACAGGTTGTGATTCCTGGGGAGACACAGGGGGAAGATGGACTGCTAAAGACAGAAGGAGTGGGTACCAGGGTTGCCTGGCCCAATCTGGAGCAATCAGAATCATCCTGCAAGGCTGGGATCTGATTTTGACTAGCACCTTGAATAGGAGAGGGAAGGGGGGAAAGGCGTAAAGAAACTTCCCTTCCCAATCTAGGAGAAAGGCATCCAGGGGACTGAGCCCATCACTGGGGGCCTGCAACAAAACAGTGGAAGTTGGTGATTGTCTGGGGCTGCGAAAAGATCTATCTGAGGGTGCCCCATCTGGCAAAAACTATCCCCAGTACTTGGGGATCCAGAGACCATTAGTGATGGCCCTGGGAAATCCTGCTGAGAGCATCTGCCAGGACATTGTCCTTTCCTGGGAGGTGAACTGCTATGAGGGAAGTGTTCAGGGAATAAGCCAGAGACCACAACTTCATTGCCTCGGTGCACAAGGCCGAAGACCGAGTGCCCCCTTGTTTGTTGATGTACCACATTGTAGTGGTGTTGTCTGTTCTGACTTGTACCACTTTGTTCTGAACAGATGCAGAAAACACCTGAAGTGCTAGAAAAACAGCTCTGAGTTCCAGCAAATTGATGTGGAGCAGAGATTCCTGAGGGGACCACACTCCCTGGGTGGAGAGGTCGCCCATGTGAGCTCCCCAACCCAGAAGGGACGCATCTGTAGTAAGGGTCAAGGAGTGAGATGGGGATGAAGGGACCCCTAGTCTCAAATTGCTCTGATCCTGCCACCACTGAAGGGCCTGGATCAGGGTTCAGTCACTGGGATCAACTTGGAAAGGGGATCTTTCCTTTGGGACCAGAAGGCTCTCAAATGAAACTGAATGTCCCTCCTCTGAAACCTTGCTCCTTGCACTACAGCTGTGGAAGCAGCCATGTGTCCTAGTAGCTGTAAGAAGTGCCTTGCTGGTCGAGAGACCTGCAGAGTGAAGGAGGAGGCCAGGGCCACTAGGTTCCTTACCCTTTATAGGGGCAGGGAGGCTCTGGCCTGCTTTGTGTCCAATTCTGCACCTATAAAGGTGAGTACCTGGACAGGTTCCAGAACTGACTTTGGAAGGTTGAGAAGAAAACCCAGAGAGGTGAGCAGCTGCTGGGTAACTTGCAGGTGTGATTTGACCTGGTCTGGAGACTGACCTACAATGAGCCAGTCATCTAGGTAGGGAAAGATGGCAATCTTTTGCCTTCTTAAATGAGCAACTGCTACTGCTAGACATTTTGTGAATACCCTTGGGGCAGAGGTAAGGCCGAAGGGCATTGCTCTGAACTGGTAATGGCCTGAGGGCAGTTCGAATCTGAGGTACTTTCGGTGGGAGCTTCAGATGAGAACATGGAAATAGGCATCCTTGAGGTCCAGGGAAGCTAGCCAGTCCCCTGGCCTTAGAGAAGGTAAAATCATTGCCAGAGTCACCATTTTGAATTTTGGTTTCAAAAGGTGCTTGTTTAGATATCTTAGGTCCAAGATGGGCCACCATTCTCCTGTCTTTTTTGGGGTAAGGAAGTACCTGGAGTACAGACCCTTGCCCTGGTGTAGGGGAGAAACCCTTACTACAGCTCTGAGAGCCAGGAGGGTTGAGACTTCTGTTTCTAAGGCAAAGGTCTCTAGAGGGTTTGCAGGTGGAAAAGATCTGATTCTCATCTTTGGAAATTTTTTTGAAGCTGAGAACCAGACCCCAGCTTACTACTTCCAGGACCCACTTGTCTGATGTTAGAGACTCCCAGTTCTGAACGAAGTAAGCCAACCTGCCCCCTACAGGTAATGGAGAATCGGCCCTGGGCACCCCATCAGGGTGCCTGTTTGGCAGGGGCTTTAGGCTGAGGGGTGGGAGCAGGCCTGCTTGCACCCCGTCTGCCTCTCCCTCTGAAGAACCCCCTCTGAGCATAAGCAGAGGAGGCCTGGGTTTGGTAAAAAGGCCTGTGAAAAGGCCTACCTCTACCCCCTGGGGGTCTGCCTCTGAGGAGTGGCTTGCCGCTCCTTGGCCTGAGCACTCTTATAGGTTGTCCTATATTCATCCATTTTCTTCATATAATTCTCTGTCTGCTCCCCAAACAGAGAATTTCCTACCATAGGAAAATCCATAGCCTTAGTCTGGGTATCCTGTGACAAGCTAGTACACCTGAGTCAAGCCAACCTACGAAAAGCCACAGATGTAGCCATGACTCTAGAGGATACATCATTAAAATCCACAGCAGCATGGAACTGCACCTTGGATGCCTCAATACCATCAGCAGCCACCTGTTCCAGCTCCTTAGCAAGCTGGCCAGGGGCCTGTTTGGCCAAAGCCATGACAGTGTCCCATCTAGATTTTTGGTATCTTGCCACATAAGCCATGTAATTTGCTTGGCTGAGTCCCAAGGACGCTGCCATGTATTGTTTTTAGCCATGGCATCAATCTTCCTGAGTCCTTGTCAGGAGGATGTGAAGCCAAGGAATATTAGTCTTATCACAGGCTGCAGCCTGAACTACTCCAACATGACTGCATTGCTGTGAAAGAATTCTGTATCAGGACCTGACAAAGTGTACCTCCTGTCCATCTTCTTGTCCACAGGAGGCACAGAATTAGGAGCTTTTAAAATTTTTATTGTTTGTTTCCTAAATGACTTATGTAAGGGGATAGACAATCTCCTAGACTCTGGGATATCCATCATTTCTACAAAATCAGGTTTCTCTTGCTCATCCACCGCTTCCTCCAATGGGAGCTGGAGGGTTTCAGCAACCTTTTTATAAAACATAAAGTGAGAAGGGGACTCAGAAAGCGTAGGGGGAGATTCTAAAGGTCTGTCTGGGGAGATGTCCGGTTCAATGGGCACACCCAGACTCTCAAAGTCACATTCATACTGTTCATAATCATCCTCCCCCTCCTCTGGTTCATAAAACCTTCTAAATCATATTCTTGAACCGGTGGAACCGGCCGAACCGACCTTTTACCAGACAGTGGCGGTTCAGACGGAACTGGAGAAAGTGACTGGACAATTTGTATAGCTCTTGCTATCTCTGCAGCAGTTGGAGAAGGAATTTTAGACTCCACACCTGCTGATTTTCTAGTTTTCTTTGCTGGAACTGGCTCCTCAGAGTCAGCTTTACGTTGCCGAGGAAGTCTTGCCCTGGTCAGAGGGCACTCCCTCCGGTTCGGTTGGCACCGAACCGGGCTGGCCATCCGGGTCAGCGGACTTTTTGGCCTCTCGTTCCCTGAGCCTGCCAACTCTCTTATCCAGGGTGGCTGCAGGGAAATTCTTACAAATCTGGCAGTCTGAATTGAGGTGGTCAAACCCCAGACAATATACACATGTGGTGTGTGGGTCAGCCTTGGCAAAGGCTTCCCCACAGACACCACAGTGTTGAAACCCAGTGGGCCCGGTTTTTCTTTTGGGTTTCTCAGACATAATGCCAGCCTAACCAAAAAACTTGCCCTTTTAACGGCAGTGCCAGGCAAGACACCCTTATCGGTTCCCAACCGTGTCACGGGTCGTGGAAAAACCGTAATGAAATCCGTTTTTTAGAACCGATAAGAACCGGGAACCGCACTCTAAAAGCTTTTAAATGCTTGATTTTTAAAGTTTTAAAACAACCTGATCGGTTCAAACCGAACCGATAAACATTTACAAGTTCCACACAGAAATAAACCTGTCTATTACTTACAATACCACAGACAGAGCTTGAACCGATCGGTTTGCGGTTAAAATAATAATACTCGCGGTTGAATTTAACCGAGAAAACACTGTTTAAACCGAGAAATGAACCGAGCAGTAGGAGAAATCTCCGGAGCGACTGTTCAGTGAGGCGGAGTAAAGAATCTGACAGTTTCAGTTTGAAATTACACAGACAGAGCTTCTCTAACCGAGCTCGCGCTCCAAGTTCCATGCCTGGCATGGAAGTTAACTATTTCACCTCCGGGGCAGTTCTAATGGTGGGACAAACTGCAATTGTCATAATATAGCAAGACTTCATGTTGTTTGAAGGAATTCTTTCTATGCATAGTGCAAGGTGTGATCTGGCCCACCTGAGGTGCAGATCCACAGTAGGCTTCCAGTTGGAAATGCCAATAATTAAAGCAGCACATTAAGGGCAGTGTCCCAGTAGACTAGGCAACCTGGGAAACATTCTAATGATAAGTATTGGAATATTACATGGTGTTGTGCAGACATTTTCTTATAAAAAGTTAGCACAATATAATTGCATCCATTTAGACAGGGGTAGTCTTTTGGAAAGAGCAGGTGTTTCTGACTAATCCTTTCCACTACTGTGAGCTTGATTTTAATAAGGAAAACTTTGGCACAAGGTGTCTACACCAAACAACTGATGCAAATGGCACCTTGTATCAAAGTTTGCAGCAATCCCAATTTTTGAATGCAAGATATGTCAAAATTGAGATGTCATGTGCCAAAGCCATCCTGCACCACCCTTGCAACAGAAGGGCCCTTGCACCATGGCAGGGCTGCTCCATCCTTATTTGGAATTCCAAAAGCCCCACCATGGTCGTAAGAGAGGGCTCAGGTTAGATCAGCCAGGAGCTGGTCTAAGGGCCCTGCACTGCTGCCTGGCAGGGCAGTGATCAGGGGAACCTAGAAGGTGGGGACAAAGGGCAGATGGAGCAGTGGGGGTGCCATGGGGGTGACGGTGGCAGGGCAGCAGTGAGAGGGATATGAGGAGGCACCTGGTGGAGTTGCCATATGAAATGGCACAGAGCTGATCATCCTGGGTGGAGGGGTGGCATGGCTGGACCATCATGACCCAGATCCCAGGTGGTAACAGCCCTACACCTGCCCCACAGAACCCTACATGCAATGGGTGGCAGTGGGTGGAGGTTGCAAGGTTCATTGGTATGTACCCTGGCCACTGCAACATTCCCCTGGTACACAGCCCCCTGTGTGGCAGCTGGAGGATGCCCAACTACACTGCCAGGGACTGTGGGTCCTGTGGGGCAGGTGCCAGGGATGTTGCCATCTGGGGTCTGGGTCATGATGGTCTGGCTGTGCCACCCTCTACCTGGGCCAATCAGCTCTGTGCCACTTTACATGGCACCTCCACCAGGTGCCTCCTCACATTCCTGTCACTGCTGCTGTGCCCCTGTCACCCCCATGGCACCCCCGCTGCTGCATCAGCCCCCAGTCTCCACCTTCCAGGCATAGCAACCCCTCAACCTCTGCATCTCATCTAGGCTTGTGCCACGAAGGGGGGCCTGATGGGACTTTCCATCAAACCCATCAGGTGTGCCACATGTTTGGTGCAATGCGGCTGTGGCAACTCTCAAGACTTTGGTACAGGGACTCCCTTTTTGATAAATTAGAAAGCAATTTCCCTGATGCACCCAGAGTTTGCTGCAGCCATAGATCTGTGCAAATTGTTGCAATCTAAGGGCCGACTGAAAATCTGACCCTGTGTGTTCATCTGTATTTTGATGTGATGAAAATCTTAGTTCATTTACTACTACTGTGTGATTTTCTTTCATAGTTACTATATCTTTAGAGTTTACTGCTACATATATATGTGCGTGTGTTATCCTTGCTATGTGCATCATATTTTATTTATTCATGTTTCATGATGATGCAAGTACAGTACACTGTGTGATACAGTATAAATACTACATTTTAAAAATCTACCTATGACTGAACTTGTGTAGGAAACAGGTAACAGGTTATTGAACTATCTGAATCCTGCTTTGATGGCATGGTACTATATACACCATTCCAATAAATAAAGGAGTCAGAATGCGTTGAACAAACTCGTATTGCTGGGTCTGCACCATATGCAGACAACATGGGACCTGCAAGTGAATCAGAGGGTTCATTGTTCTGTCTGAATAAATGTACAGACACTGTAAACATTTAATTAATAAGGCCAAGAAAAAAAATTAAATTAACCTAGCTAAACAAGCAAATAAAGGCAATCAAAATGTTTTTAGTTAGGGAAAATAGGGCAGACTAGGTGGGCCAAGGGGTCCTTATCTACCAATAACTTCCATGTTTCTATGTTTCTAGGTTTTTGCAGTTATATAAATTCTTTAAGAAGAAATAGGAATACAGTTAGTCAAATTAATCTGGAAAGTACAATTCTGTCAGATCCTACCCAGTTAGGAGAAGCTTTCAATAACTATTTTTGTACAGTATTCACAAAGTATGATGGACTATTAATTACTAGACATACTAATACTGATGAAGTAATTTCTATTTCAGAAGTGGAAATTGAGAACAAAATAAACAAGCATTTGTCAATGCCGAATGTTTGCTTGCTGGCATTGGCAGTGGTAGTGTAGAAGTTACAGAGCTGCGTAATAGGAATGGCAGTGAAGTATTGAACTGAAGCCAACCCCACCACCACCCTGCAGAGAGTGACAGGCACTGGGTTGTGCGTTTGGGTC
Organism: Neoceratodus forsteri; assembly: GCA_016271365.2. NCBI lineage: Eukaryota > Metazoa > Chordata > Ceratodontiformes > Ceratodontidae > Neoceratodus > Neoceratodus forsteri. The sequence goes on from CM057458.1 coordinate 421,857,810, forward strand.
GTCAGGCATAACGGCCACGCCATTTCACCACACCCCACTCTGCAGAGACTGGCAAGTGTCACGTGTTCCTTGGGGTCTTTGGCCCTTATGCGCACCCCATTTCATTAGAAAATACTGTGAGATGGGTGCGATATAGGAGAATGGGGTGAAGTTTGGGGCCGAAGAGTCCAAGGCATACCTCGATGCCTCTCAGTGACTGTAGGGTGTGGAATGGTATGAGCATCACAGGCAAGAATCCCAAGTCACACCCCTGATTCCTGTCATTCTCTATAGGGTTGGGCAATTTAGTTGAAAAGCCTAATACCTCAGGCATTCATTGGTATTTTAACTCCAAATTTTCAACATGTTTGTTTTGTGACCCCACCTCATGAACAGGGGGATTATCAGTTTGGTAGCCAAAAGCTGCTTATGCACAGTGACTACGGGATTTAGCACCACAGGTGCAAAAATATTCCGAACAGGATGTAAAAAATGACAGCTGTACTCTTTCATGGGGAGGTGTAAAAATGGCTATGTTGCAAATGTGAGTAAAATATTTAAAAAATGGTGAAGTCACGGCGTACGCAAAACTGTACAGCGCACCCGTTATAATTAGGTTGGGGATATTTATAGCAGATTGTCAACTCAGGCATTTTGGTGCCTCCGATCATGAACAGTGTCACTGTGATTTTCTTTATCTATGCGAACAATGATTTCCCACAGCGACCACGCATCTCTGCACTGAAAGTGTGAAAACACACTTGGCCATGTTTGAAAATGGCAGCTGTACTGTTCATAAGGAAGTGTTGAAAAATGCCACTAGTGAAAATCTGGACTGAAAATATTACAAAGTCATGAACTAACGAGGATGCGTGGAAACTGCACAATGCTCACTCGTAACACAGTCATTTTATGGACTTTTGTCACCAAATTTTCAACATAGCCATTTTAAGACCTCTGCTCATGAACAGTGTAACTGTGATTTTCTTAATCTATCCTAAACATTGCTTTCGCACACCAACAGCACCATTGTGCGCTACATGTGCGATAACACATTTTGGGTGACATATGAAAAATTGCAGCTGTACTGTTCATAAGGAAGTTAATAAAATGGACATGTTGAAAATCTAGAGAAAATATTAAATTTGCAAACTTACGAGCATGCATAGGAACTGTGCAACGATCCTCGTAAAAGTCATTTTAGGCATTTTTCACCAAATTTTCAACATATCCATTTTAAGACCTCTGCTCATGAACAGTGTCACTGTGGTTTTGTTAATGTGTCCCATACATTGAGTTTGCACACCGACTAGCCATTATGCGCTACATGGCGGAAACACGTTTTGGGCAGGATGTGAAAATGACAGCTGTACTGCTCATAAGGAGGTGTGGAAAAATGGCAATGTTGGAAATCTGGAGGAAATACTGAAATTGCAACCCACGAAAGGCAGGGAATCAGTGTTACACCAGAAACAGTCATTTTTAGGAATTTGTCACCAAATCTTCAACATTGCCATTTAAGATCTCTGCTCATGAACAGTGACACTGCGATTTTCTTAATGTGTCCCATACACTGAGTTCGCGACAACGACTGCGCCATTGTGCGCTACATGGGCAGAAACACGTTTAGGTGAGATGTGAAAATGACAGCTGTACTACTCATAAGAAGGTGTGGAAAATGGTAATGTTGAAAATCTGGAGTGGAAATATTGAAAATTGCAAACCTATGGTGTGCGTAGGAACTGCATAGCCGCCTCATGAAACAATCATTTTAGAATTTTTCACCAAATTTTCAACATAGCCATTTCAAGACCTCTGCTCATGAACAGTGTCACTGATTTCTTAATTTGTCCATACATTGATTTAGCACGACTAGCCATTCTGCGTCATAAAGAGCTGGAAACACATTTTAGGTGAGATGTGAAAAATGACAGCTGTACTACTCATGAAGGTGTGGTGAAATGGCAATGTTGAAAATCTGGAGTGAAAATATTGAAATTTACGAACTTACGAGCCTGCGTAGGAACTGCATAGCATAGCTCATTAAACAGTCATTTTTGGAATTTTGGCACCAAATTTTCAACATGGGGTTTTGGGCCCCTTCTCATGAATGATGTCACTGTCATGGTGGTATTCAGTCCTGAAGGGTGATTTCACAGTCACTCGCATTGGGCACCCCGTCGGCAAAATGACTGATTGCCACGCTGGGGTGAGCTCCCAGCGTGGCACCAACTACTGGGGGGGGGGGAGGAGATGATGCAGCTCAGCCGACGAGGGATTGGCCACCCCATCGGCTATACACTGCGTGCAGGGGCGCGCATGCCTGCGGCTGGGGGAGCTGCATGAGCAGCTTCTTATCGCTCTCACTCAAGCATAGTCTCTTCAACTGGCAGCCACCGCATTTTGAAGCTACGTCATGGACAGCTCCAAACGCATTGGCTACAGGCTACGCACAGCACACTGCCTGAATTGGAGGAGGAGGTGACACACCTCCGAAATCTCCGATGATGGCACTATGTTTCTTGCACATGCGTGCAAGCAAACATAAAAACTAAAAGATTACAGTTCCCTTGGTCCTGATATAATTTCAACTATTATGTTAAAGTTACTAGACAAAAGTGTATTAAAACCCTTAGCTATACTATATACTAAATCTATAAATAATGGACAGTGGGACTGGAAATCTGAATTCAAAGGCAATAATATAAATAATATGTGGTTGATGTTTAAAAATAAACTACACAAGCTGGAAGACGGATATGTGCCAAACTTGAAACTTTATACTAAAAAGGGCAAAAGACCTGTATGGTGTACTAGTAGAATCCTAAGGTTGAGTACTTTGAAAAAGAAGACATATAGTAAAATGAAGGAGAATAATTCAAATGTTAACATCATAAATTACGAAACATATTTAAAAACATTAAAGAAGGAAATAAAAAAGGCATAACAACATTTAAATTAGTGCACACAAAAGATTGAGGCAATGGATTCTATGCATACTTAAACAATAAAAGAAGAAGCGAGAGTAAACTAGGACCTGTACAATACAATGATCGAGAAATAAAAGATCCAAGGGAAATGGCAACAGTATTTAATGAATACTTTAGTACAGTATATAATAAAATAGATAAAAAGGGAAAAATTCAGGCCAAAATACGTGAACATCTGAGGCTTGAATCTTCAGCTGAGGAGGCTTATGATCTTTTGATAAAACTCAAGGAAAATAAAACAGCAGGAGTGGATAAGCTAAGCTCAAAGTTGATTAAGGAAACAATTCATCTCATCAAGTTTCCAACATCCCATTTGATAAATTCATCCTTTGAAACTGGCAAAGTACCTGAAGACTATACTGTGTAAAGTGGCCAATACAGTTTTAAAAAATAGAACAGAAAAAAACCTGGAAATTTTAGGATTGATGATAGCTGCCAACATGGTTTTAAATCAAACCAAGGTTGTGATACAAACTTAATAAGCTTTTATAATCACATCCCAAAGGAGCTGATTAATAACATACCCGTAGATATAATCTTTTTAGACTTCGAAAAGGCCTTTGACAAAGTCTCCCATAGTGGCTTAATACAGAAAATGAGTAACTTGAAAATAGACAGCAGGATTACTAACTGGATAAATGATTGGTTGGAGGGCAGAAGTCAGAGGGTGAGGGTGGTTGGAGAATTGTCAGATCCTATTGATGTGACCAGTGGTGTGCTGCAGGGTTCGGTGTTGGGGATGGTGCTGTTTTCCATCTATATAAGCGATGTAAATAGACTTATGAAGAGCAGATTAGTGAAATTTGCTGATTATATTAAATTAGGAGGACCAGTAGCCATTATAGACCAGCAGAACAGTTTAAGACTAGATCTAGAACATATTGAAAGATGGTCAAAGGAAAACAAGATGCTCTTGAGTGCAAACAAATGCAGAGTGATGCATGTGGGGAAGTCAAATAAAAGACAAAACTATAAACTGGTCAATAAAGAACTGTTAACATCTAAGTTAGAAAAGGATTGTGGGATCTGGGTGGATGAACACCTAAACTTCAAACATCAGATAACAACTGTAATACAAAAATCAAATTATATGATTAGGAACATCAGGAGAGGGTTCATAAATAAAAGCAAACAGTGTTTAGTGTCACTGTATAGGATGTTTGTCAGACCCTATTTGGACTACAGATCCCAAATGTAGAGTCCATACAAACAGGATGACATAGATAGGATAGAAAGGACACAAAGCAGATATACACAATTAATAAACTCTATTAAGAACCTACGCTACAAAGAAAGACTTACACAAACAGGTCTATATACACTGCAAGAAAGAAGAATGAGAGGGGACTTGCTGATGTTATACAAAATAATGAACGATGAGAAACTAAGAATGGAAATGGGGATAGAATTACAACAAAAACCAATAGGATTAAGGACACATAAACACCAAATAAAATTAGGTACAGTAAAAAACAATACAAGTTACCATTGTTTTATAAATAGAACCTGGAGACAACGGAATGTGTTGCCAACCAATATACTGTAATAGAAAGAAGCTCCTTGGGGAAGTTTAAAGAAGATCTTGACAAATTATACATACAAGATAAGGGAAATTTGTACCACTAATGTGGAGAACTATTCATATGGGCAGTATGCTTTCTACCATTCTAAATACCCAGTATAAGAACCCAGTATAAGAAGTACCAAATGACTGGAAAACAGCTGAGATAGTCCACATATTTAACAAACTCTGGGCAGAGCCGATATGGCTGTGGAGAGCTTTTGGGATGCTGTTACCCATTATTTCTAATGAATTTGCACAATGCAGATCTGTGGAGAGGCAGTTTCAATGTAGTCTTCCTTTTACACATTTTTACAATGTGTTTTCCTAGAATATGCCTGCTGATTGCTATATATGTAGCCTGGACAGTTCACATAAGAAATGGCATCTTTTTTTCAGTGGGGCTGTACATCTGCACAATATTATGCTGCCTTGTGTAAGATCTGAACACACTGAAAACAATATTTTACATCTGGGGGGACATATTAAGTGCTGGACTGATGCACAAACAGAAAGATGCATTGCGCAAAGATGGTGTGCCGGTCAGCACTGATACAACATTCAAAGAGAATGAGCCACCGGTACAGGGTGTGCATACAGTGAAGCCCACCAGGATGAAGCGCAGCACTGCAGAATTCTGCAGTAGAGTTACTGCAGCAAACAATGCAATTTCAAAGGGAGTTAATCCTTTTGTCATGCAGTAAACCTGTGACACTTTGCTTCATCCTGGTGGGCTACATTGTACCTGTTGAAAATGTGACCCTGGATGGGAGTCGCAGTGCAGGCGGCCGCCAAGCCAGGTGCATCCAGGGTGCCCCTGACTGAATACCTTCCAGTGGGAATGCATGGCACATACCGGTATGCACAACAGCCCCCATGGGCGATATTCAGCCCAGGAATGCAAATGAACTAATTGAGCATGCAGGGTGCAAAGGAGCCTTATGCTTATTCGTTACTGGCCCATTTGCATGTTGGTATGGGGATGAATGCATCGGAGCAGCTCTCGCCCCAAAGCCCCGACCCCAATCATTCCCATGTGGGACAGGCCCTGAAGTCTCTGGTGGTAAAGTGGCACTCCCCACCCATTCCAGCAGCACCAATCCTATTGGAGTACAGACTCTATCATTTCCATACTGTAGGGACCCTGATGCCATCCCTGATTGCACCAGAATACACCTACAGTCCATGTCTATAGTGTAGTGGCCTCTACTCCCCCTCAACGGTGTACAGACACCCCATCCCTGCCCCCAGCCCATCCCATTGCGACGACTGTCTCTGTGATGGGATTGTGCCATTGTATCAGCGGGTGGTGGAGCACTTACAGTAGGATGCTGGAATGTGTTATATGTAGGTACGAGCTGTGTGTGGGTGATAACACTCAGTGGCCATACATCTCATGCACTCGCATGCAGATCCATCATCCCAGTGCCATTGCACTGCTCAGTGTGGGTGATGGCCGATGCTGTACCCACTCACACAGGTTTCAAAATGGACATGTTACAGCCAACCTCCCATTCATTTGTACAATTGGGGAACTACATATGAACTATCCATAGCCTGAAGCATACACTGCAAATGGCATTGCAGTATACCTCACCCCATGGCACTTGGGATACCACAGCAGTCCGGAGGGTGGCATGTTACACAGGGGAGTGGGGGAGAGTGTGGACTTGCAGTGGTGTATGAAATCAGGAAGATACAGCATTGGCAAGGCATGCATTGGTTAAATGAAAATTCCCTCTTACGATTTGCCAGGGACGTACATATGGCTGCATACATTGGTGGGTCTGCAGCTTGAGTGATGCCCCAATGCACGGTCCAGCCAGTTGAGTTATTCCAGAGTGCAGGTCACCAGCCCAGGTTCAGTGCAGTCAACGGCTGGCCATGGCAGGGTGTGGAGGGCAGTGCCAGCCTTTGCAATAGGTCGGGTATTGGGGAATGAGGGTGTCTGCATACAGGGGCAGTGGGTGGGGGTCCTCTACGCTATGGATATGGACCATGGTTTTCTCTGGTGCGATCGGGTCTGGGAGGTCCCTACACTATGAAGCTCTTCAGGGATGGAGTTGGATAAATTGGGGGTGGAAGGGGGGTACCTCTAGTCCACATGGGCTGCCAGGCTGCAGTGCACCTGGGTGCACATCTGCAGCCCACCTGTGTGTGGCTGGCTGGGTTAGGCCAGCTATTCATGGCCTAACTGTGGGCTGCTCTGCTCTGGACTGCGATAGGCTCATTCCCACTGAATATGCCACAGCACGGCGTATGCATGGGAATGCTCCCTTGACTTGCACGGCATACCATTTATGTGTGCCCTGCCCCATTCCCTTGTGGCTGGCGTATCCCGCACTTTTGAATATTGTGCTGCTGTGCATTGTTGGAGTAGCACAGCACATCACCCTTTTCTGCTGGGATGCACAGTGCATCTCCTTTGAATACAGGGGCCCTGGACTAGGTACCCTGAATAAATACATTATAAAAATGGTGAAACCATGGCCCCACTGAAAACAAGATATTGCATCTAATCTGGGACAGCCTAAGTAAATACAGTGCAAAAATGTGTAAATGAAGATCCCTATGGCAATGAGATGTAGGATTTCCCCAGCCCTATCAAAGACACAAAACATAGGATAAAAAATATTCAGTGCTCCCAGATCCAAATAACCATTTCCTGTAAGAAGCTCTCATTTTGCCTGTGTTTTCTCTGCCGTGGCATAATCAAATCCCTGTATAAATCCCTGTAGATCTTTCCATAAGCCACTGGTTCCTTATTTATGACTTTGTTCTTAATTTACTATATCAGCAGCCTTTTATCAGGAAAAGAGCTCTGTATTACATGTCAAGATGACCTTGGAATGATTTGGATTTGCATAAGGCATAATGGGGGACTATATGAAATAACAAATATCACACTCATTATTTCATGAATTATACTCAAAATAAGTAATCACAAGTCGGACAATCTTTCAAAAGATACTAGTAATGCCTGTAAACAAATTTATTGCAAATGGAAACATTTCCCGATATATATATATATACACAAATGCTATTTTTGCATCTTATAGTTGTTAGTTTTCAGACAAATTCTCATAGACATTTTTCTGTCCACCTGATGGTATCTTGAATGAATTAAGTAAATATTATTATTTTCTTCAAGGCCCTGATCCAGCAACTCAGGGCAGGATTCACAAAGGAAAGTAGGGCAGCAAAAGCCCCACAAGTGTCTAAATATTGTGCAGCTGTAGTAAAACACATCTACTTGCACTGTGGGGAATTCACAAATCCCCCGCAGGTGTGGGAAAAATATTCTGTAATTGTGGAAAAAACGCACATGCAGAGAAAAGCTTGTGGGAAAAATTGCCATTAAATGTATGCAGTATCCCCTGAAAGGCTATCCACAGTCACCGAAATTCTGCACCTGCGTGAAAAATGTTGTGCACATGCTGCACAAAAAATGAGCGAGGTGTAACACACTTCCTGTGATAAAGGCTGCATACCAGCAATTAAGTCAATGAAGGGGCACTGTGCAGCAGACAGCATAACAAAGCAAGACCCCAGCAGAGGACACAGCAGCCAGCATCAGCACACAGACCAATTCAATCCTGCAAATTAGAAATACACCGGCAACATTGCCACAGACATTAACAGAGGCACCACAGGCATAGGCACAAAGAAACAGAGCACAGGACTGACCAACACAGGCAAGTCAGACAAACAAGGGAAGACAGAAATGCCACTGGGTGCATGGGCACTGAATATGTGGGGCGAAAGGCATGGCCAGCAGCAGAAACCTTTACAGGAGCCACACAGCCCAAGGAATCAACCACACAACAGGGCAGGCAGGAGGATATGACCAGCCTGACAGTTCAGGGTAAGAGCATCATACAGGGATATGACAGATGAACAATGCAGAGCAAGATATAGGCTACCCAAAGCTGTGATATATTAACTATGTGCATTGCTATGTGGCAATCTTGAAAGCCGAACAGCACACAATCATGCCATACCCGTGGATGTAAAGGTAACAGCAGCATTATGTGTCCTGTGTACAGGAACATTTCAGACCCCAACAGGAGATACAGCAGGTATAAGCCAGGCATTTGTATCCAGATGTCTCTATGTCTTCCTGAATGCACTGAAACCACATGCAGGCCAGTACATCCATTATCCCACACAGTGGCATGAGCAGCAGGCGATCATTGAGGGATTTTATGCCATTGCTAGATTCCCAAGGATCATTGGAGCCATTGATTGCACACATATCGCCATAAAGGCACCTACTGTAAATGCTGAGGCCTACATCAACAGGAAGGGATTCCAATCCATAAATGTGCAGGTGGTGTGTGACAGTGAATGTCGAATCCTAGACATTTTTGTGCACGATATCCTGGATCATGCCATGATTCCTATATACTGAGACAGAGCACACTATGCCACATGTTTGAACTTGGTGACATCACACACGGCTGGCTACTGGGTAAGTAGTGACACAGTGAAACACAGCATAAAGTAAATGTGAAGTGGTAACAAGCATTAAGCAGACCTCTGTGTGTGTAGGCCAGGGGTCGATCTTAACATTCATTTACTAGCCCAGGTACTAGTGCAGATTACTGCGGGCTAGTGCAGGATCTCTGTCACTTGCCCAGTTGGGCTAGTGCAGTTCCCCCAGTGGAAAGCTGATATTCCATTCTCTGCCTGTTGTGCTGTGTGGCACTCATGTGGTTGCAAAGAAAAACAAAACACCAGCATGAAGCGCGGTAGGAGAAGTGAGACCACAAAGAAGTAAAGTAAATAAAAAACGCGATCAGACAACTGACTGAGACCACAAAGGAGCCCCCCCAGTCAAACTGAACAACACCCCGGCAGCAGCATTCAGGACACAGCCCAGTCAGAAAAGTGAGACTGCAAACTGTACATAATTACAGACAAGCAGCTCAGTATTGAAGTCAAGACTAGTGGTAGGGCAGCATTTGTGCCATAACGTTGGTTGGAAGTAAAGACAGACTGCTGAAGCGTAATGCACTCTGACCTCATCTCCACTGTTCCATTTGTTTTAGCCTTGTCCTGTCACCCTGTGCTGTGGTCACCATCTGAGAAGCTGCAAAGCAGCAGTGGCAGCAGAAAGAAAATGGGCTCCTGCAAAGGAAAAACATGACCGGAGCACCCCTCCCCCCAAAACTGAACAGTTAACACCCCTCAACATTCAGGAGTCAGAACATGTCGCGGTCAGAACAGTAAGATGCCTTGTCCTGACCCTGTCACCCTGTGATCACCATCATTCTGAGAAGATGCTTCCAAAACTCTGAAGCAGCAGCTGCAGCAAATAAGCGCCAGTGAGAAAACTGGCTCCTCCATCCTAACTGTAACAGCTGGTCTCTATCTCCACAGGCAGTAATGGTAGACCACCCCCTCAAGTCTACCCCCCACAAAGTAAAACAACATCACTAGATTCTCCAACATTCACACCAGGGTGTGGTTGGAACAGAGAGAGGCCACGATGCTAATCAAACAAGAGACTAGCAGGCTACAGCCCAAGAACACAGGGAAGTTAAACCAGCATTCCGACCTCCGCTGTTCTTTTCAGCCTTGTCCTTGTGGTCTGTCTGAGCTGAGAGTGACTGTGATAGTGATACAAGTGTGCTTGAGAGTGAGCCACATTCCTCTGACACCACACAATCCAGCAACATTTAAAGATTGTTTGACTTTTATATTAAAAACTTTAAGACAATGACATTAAGACGCAGACTTCACTGAGTGTGATATGAAGTATTTTATTTCACAAAGTTCATTTGTAATTTAGGTTTCATATAAATTCAGACACGTGCATGTTACATTTCGATTTTATTTACCTTTTGTTTTAACAAATCACTGTGAACCATACTGCCTGCGGGCTAGTGCAAACTTCTGCAGGCTAGTGCAATCTCTGGTTCACTAGCCCGGCTAGCTAGTGCATAAAAAAAGTTAAGGTAGACCCCTGGTGTAGGCTACACTATACCATGCACAGGATACATAGTGGAGAGGTCCACAAAGTGCATGATGGGAAAAACATGTAAATAGACAGTGGCATGTGTGTAGTAGTTTTAAATGGACAATGGCAACCCCCTGCAGGGCTCTAAGTGTCCCAAGTTCTACAAATTGTATCAGTGACGTGTGTTCAGTCTGGATACGAACATATTAGCATATAAATCTGCCAGCAGAAACAGGCCAAGTGGTGAAGCAAGTGTGTCCGATTGTGCAGCCAGCACCCCGAAACCGCATCTGCCCCACCCCACCCTCCCTCTAACCCCATACATTCTGTAACATGCCTTTTGAAAGCTGCCCACTGATCCACAGGAAATGACCTCCTCTGGCAGTGTGTTCCAGTTCCCCACCGCACTCTTTGTGAAATAATGCATCATCACACTCCGAAACCTACCACGCTGCAACTGTAGCCCATGCCCCCTTGTCTCCCTTCCCCTCCACAGCCTAAACAACCTTTCCGTGACCATCCTACTGAGCCCCTACAACTACTTGATGGTGTCAATCATATCCCCCTGATCCCACCCCTACCCCCCTGGGTGTACAAGCCTAACCCATTCAGGCTGGGCTCAGAGGTTCTGCATTCCAGTCAATGAATCATGTTCCTTGCCCTGCACTGCACCCCCTCCAGCAGCCTGAGATCTTTCCTAAAAAAAGTGCTCTGTTACAGCACACAATACTCAAAGTGTCGCCCAACTAGTGAACTGTACAGTGGCATGAGCACACCCCTATGCCCAGATGAGATACCCTGTGCCATGCACCCCAGCATCATATTGGCCTCAGATGATCCCTTCTTGCACTGAGCTAAGTTGCTCAGGTTCTCCGGTACGAGCACACCAAGGTCCTTCCCGTCATTGGTGACCCATAACCAAACTCCCCCCAACCAACAGTTCCTCCCTTAGTTCATTGTCCCAAAGTGCATAACCATCCACTTCTTTGCACGGAATCCCATCTTCCACCTCACCAACCACACCTCCAGTGTGGTCAGTGTGTCCTGTAGCCCTTGCCACCCTTCCCCCATCCACCACTGCTCCCATCTTAGTATCATCTGTGAACAGACTGATCCTGCACTGCACCCCATGAGAGATATCAGACATGAATAACTCAGGCAACACTGGGCCCAGCACAGAGCAATCTGGTACCCCACCTGTCACGTCCCTAGGGAACGAGAGCCGCCAACACCAGTACCCACTGCCACCTCCCCATCAGCCAGTTCCTGATCCAGTTAGCCACCTTTGTCCCTACCCCCACATATATATGACAATGCTTCCCCCAGCCCCCTGTGAGGCATGGAATGAAAGGCCTAGCTGAGGTCCAAATACAGGACATCCACTGCATGGGCTTGATCCAGCTACAGTGTCACTCAGTCATAGGACTCAATTAGGTTGGTCTGGCATGATGTCCCTGAGATGAACTCATACTGCTGATAGTCTTCGAGTCCATTCCCCTCCAGAAAGGTCACCAGATGCTCCATCAGGCTCACCTCCATAAATTCACTAACAATGAAAGTTAGTCTTATATGTCTGTAGTTGCCATGTTCATCCTGTGGGCCACACCTGTGGATGGGTACCACATGAGCCACCCACCAATCTTGTGATGAGTTAATGTGGCTATTACTTTGTATGATGAGTGAATGTGGCTCTTACTGTGACTCTGATTCATTTTGGCTTAGCAAACATGAAACACAGACTGCCCAAGGAGATGGGAACCAAAACATCACGAGTGTCCGTTCTGATGGGGGTTGTATCTGCTATTCATAAAGTATGCAGTAGAAGTAGATCAGGAATGTGAAACACAACAATATTGGCAATAAAGACACCATCAGTATGCATGTCAGTTCCACCAAGAAAGGAGACAGGTAAAACAGCCATCAACACAACTGAAGTGTACCGAAGCAAAACAATCATAAAACATAAATGTTCAACATGAGATTGTACAGTATGATGCATATAGAGGTGACAGTGTCCCTTTAACACGACCATCCAAGGAACAAATGTGTCATTGGGAACAGGCACCACAGGAGGCCACAGGCAACGTAACAGAAAACTGAGACCGGGAGAAATAGGCAAGAAAGTGCAACACAGGACCATTAACATAGGCATGTATGTGGGATGCTGAACCACACACACACACAGCAAGAGTGGAAACATAGTGGCAGTGGGTGCATAGCCAGCAAAACAGGCCAATGGTGTACCCACACAGAACACAGTGCAGGTACATAGACACACAGAAGAATATGAACATTAATTGTGATGAAAGATAAGGACCACGTTGCCCAACAAGTCTGTCCATTACCCAACAGTAGATTAATGACACTGACCCTTACTTACCTGCAGCTTACCATCACTTACCTATCCCTAGATGTCCATTAGGTATATACTACGTGTTTGTAAAGTCCCATAATGTGAGTGTCACCACCACTCTTGCAGGGAGACTGTACCGTGAATACACCACCCTTACTGTGCAAAAATATGTCACCACTCTACCCTTGAATGTACCCACCACCAATGTCATACCATAACCACATGTTCTTGTACAACTCCTATCTTTAAATGTGAAACCCCCCCATACCCTATATATACTCAGTATTAAATATTGGTAGTACGTGAGGTGGGCGCCTGAATCACGGCGCCGTCCAAAAACGCGATGCGATATGGGCAGAAGCCCGAAGGCAAGGGCAGAGGGCAACAGATGTGGTGGGGTGTTGCAACCCTTGTGACAGGATGTCACTATGTGTACACATGCAGGGAGAAGCAACACAGTCAGCAATGCCTGGGAGGCGATAGGGATGTAAGGGGTTAGGCGCTCCGTCTCGATCCGGCTGCCGAGCTGCGCCATGGCATTAGAGTTGGTATCTACTTGCAGTGCTGGGGTTCTGGGTTCGGGTCTGGGTCCGGCACTACTGTGCTTTTCTTGCACCCGCCCAAAACCTTATTTTTGCTTTCACACCCCGCCCGGCATGCACCCCTGGAGTTGAGAATCCTTAAGTAGGGGGTGCGAGGTGAGGGCACAACACCCACAGAAAGCAAGTATTTTCAGTCCCAGTGCTGTTTTCCATGCACCGCGAGGTTGTCAGGGTGGCAAAATTCGCCACGCCCCACAGTTCTCCACGCCTTCCGCAGGTCGCCACTTCCACATAGAACTCCAATATCTATCATAGTCTCCCCAACCCACTCCAACAGGGAACAGATATTGACAGCCTTACATACCCCCTCATATGACTAGTGGTGCACCGCTGTATGAGTCACGTTGTCCTTTTCTGAACTGATTCCACTCTGTATATGTCCCTCCTGAGATTATGGTTCCCCAACTGGTGCACCACACTAAAGGAAGTCACAGCAATGTCACATACAGTGTCATCACCACTGCCACTGGAGATACCCCATCCTGTGTAGCCAGTCATTCTGCTGTACACAGTAATGATTCCTCTGGGTCCCCACTGATCACACAATCCTCCTGGGAATGAACACTATTTCCCATCAATCTCTGTGTTCTGTTGCTCAGCCATGTCCTGACCTAATATACCACCCTTGGACACACCACCAGGCTCAACAACCTGTCTACTAGCCACCTATGAGGGACAGTGTTGAAGGGCATGTAGCAATCCTGTCAGGCCATGTCCACTACCACTACCTTGTCCACCGCTATAGTCACCCAATCAAGGAAATCTATGTAATGTGTGTAACAAATGCTGTAAATCAATGCTGACTTGGAACCTGTGCTCAAATGGGGTCTAGATACAACACTAACTGTTCCATAAGAAGTGACTCAATTACATCCAACAGCAATGGTGTCAGGCTTAGCGGCCCCCAATCACCAGCTTCTGCTCTGCATCAACCCTAGTGGGAAGGGACAACAACTGCTCTCCACTGGTCCATTGGTAACATCCCTGTGTCAAACAAACAGCAAAACATGTCTGCCAGTGGGGCTGTCAACAGTTACCTACATTCTCATACCACTCTGTGATGTAGCAGCTCTGGCAACTTTTCCCTAACTACATTGAAATATGCCAGCCCCTATAGTCCCCCAGAACCCACAAATGGACTAATGCACAACTCCCTCACAGTGTGGCAACATGCATCAAACTGTTGTCCCTCCCCATCACTGTCATCTCTAAATACTGAAAATATAGACATGGGTAAGAATAATGATATGTAGTCCCCCACACCCTGCACACCCTTCCTTCAAATTATAGTCTCACAATCTATGCCTTAGTCTTTGTGTCTGTCACTAACTTACCGAATGAAAATCAAAACCACAGTAGCTATCTCTGTGGCTATATGTCTTCTGTGAGTCCCCTCTGTCACCTAAAAGCATTGCCTGCTTCCCTGTGCAGTACCAAACACATTTCCCTGTTGTTGTCCTTCTGTGTGTCCCTGTACCTGCACATTTCCAACCCCCTCTCCCTCACATGCATGGACACTACCTTTGTGAACCATATTGGGTCAATTATGTCATCATCTACATATTCGTCAGATGCAAACACAGGTTGCCACTGCTATCTATACTGTAATATCCTCCAAATATGCCCCTCACCCCCTCTCATGGCAACCACTGCCAGTAAAATCCTAACACATTATCACATAACCCCAGTGTCAACTATCCCTAGGCCTTGCTGTCTTGTGGCGTGACTCATCAGACATTCTCACACACAAACACACCATACTGTGATTGCCCAATCCCAGGTGGCCATCAAGCTTGACATCTGCAATCCTGTCCCTGCCACTAAGTAATAAGTTCACATTTGCTCACCCTTGGAATGTCTACTAAACAGGCTATTTGAGGCATGCACCCTGCAGGGCATACAATATATCTCTGCTCCTGGCTGTGACTGTGACTGTGGCTGCAGACTGGTGTCTGCAGTCCACATCAGGTTGAGAGAAAGGCCAAACCAGCAGCACCACCTTAGTGTCAGCAAATGTGCGTGTGGCCTCTACATTCCAGTATCTAGCACCTCCCCATGTGTGTGTGTTTTTGCGGGACCCTGAATAACCCCTTGTGAATGGCAGTGCCACTACACATAGACAGTGTGATCCACATTACCTCCATCCCTCCCTCCATTCCCTGAATGTCTGTTTCCTTGTGTACAAGTCATCAAAAGATAATAGCCCAGAGTATGCATACATTAGTTCCATGTCCCAGCATAGGCATGTAGGAATCTGTGCACAACATGCAACCATGCCATATTGGTCCAAGCCCATGTCAGGTGTTCAACATCACAACTGTGATGGTCGCCTGTCACACAGACAATAATAATGTAACCCCCTGATAACCATAGGATGCACACTGTGTGAAATCTCCTCCTCTCTGTGAGGGATACACACCACCATAACACAGTAGCCCACTGAAAAGTATTTCAGTAGTAAAACACGATATGCAAGGGACCATCCCCTCAATGTGCATGCCCCCACACAAGCCCAACTCAACTCACCCAATGAAGGACACTTCAGTCCAGTCAACACACAGACACTTGTATAGGCCATAAACAAAATGTATTCAACATACAGTATATGCAGTGTACACATGAACATATGGCATTTAAAGTGCAATGAGATAAAAGAATGTGATATAAATTACAAATGGCTACAACCTACCGATAAAATGAAATAGTAAAAGTTAAACCAGAGTAAAACACACATAGAGAACTGCCAACACAACCAACCATGAATAAAACATAACAATAACCACATAAAACATACTGTATGGGACACACAATGCACTGTCAAGAACATTACTCAACATTATGATGTTGTGCACACTGGTCACCAATACTCTGTGACAGGTCACGCAGTTGGTCCATTAGTGTCCCCAAGGTTGTGATGATACCATCAACTGCACTGCACACCCCAGCCAGCTTGACACAACATTCACATGGGGTGTCAGTGTGCTGCACAATGCTCCCCTGTGGCACTAAACTGTCCCCAGTGTCCTCAACAACATCATCCAGGTCAGGTGGCACTGACTCTGCATGTGTCACATCACCTCCAATGGTGACCTCTGACTCCTCTGGTATGGTGGGTGTCTGGATGTCAGTGGCATCTTGGGGTGCCATGTTCTGCCGGTCCTCAACAGTGGTAGCACAGGAACTCTCCAGCCCCTGTTCCTGTTGTGTGTCTCCCTCCACATCACTGGGACTGTGCAGGCGTGCACACCTCCTTGGCCGTGGCCTATCCTGTAGCCCTCTCTTGGCAGCCAGGAGACGCTGTGCTGCTAAAATCCTCCCAAGCTTCACTTGGTCCTTTGATGGCTCATCAGATTGGCCTGCATTGTGGAGAAAATAAATGTTAACTGTAGAAATGGCACAGCATTGTTAGGTCTGCTCAGATAGGAATGCTGTCAATCAACCACACAGTGTACATGCCTGCACTGGTTTGTACCACCAAACAGAATTGCCCATTAATGTTAGCACATGCAGAGAATCAAGCACACTATGCATGTAATACATCCATGTGTGCTGTGTGTGCAGATGGTGGTCAACCTTTGCCCAATGTACATTGTCCCCATCAGCATGACAGGGAACATTGCAACATCAAACAGTAACACAAGAATCCTTGTGCAGCGTGACAAAGCATATGTGCTCAGTGCAACTCAGCTGCCACAGCACAACTGAGATGTGCCAAGCCTAAACTGTGACAGTCACAGAAGATGTGCCAGGGGATGTTCCCAGTGCAACCCCACTGTGAATATCACAGTAGTGCCTAACCCAAGATGCACTGGCACAACCCCCTGGTTGGGCAGGGAAATCAATGGAGAACCGCATCTCATGATGCTCTGTGCCCAATGGTGCCATCCACAGCCACACACATGCAAATGGGGCCATTAGGCATGCAAAGTGCAATGGCTGTTTGCATGTCATTATGTCCCCATTTTTTTAATTTATTTTATTTTATTTATTGCATATTATCGGAAATACAATCCTTTGAGTCACAGACTCATTTGCAAAGGCTCCACGTCGGTTACAGGGAGTAGAGGGGGAACGAAATACAAGGATACATACGTAATAAAGCAGTATACAAGAAAACATACACACTCAAGCAATAAACACAAACAGTACTGACAGTGCAGTCCAGGCTTTATCTTAGTTCACCAGAGACAGTAGTAGGCAGCTTTCAGGGTATCATTTGTTAGAGATGGGGGGAAAGCGTATTCATGGGGTCTATGGAGATCCTGTATCGGTTATTAATGGGGTTAGGGAGCATACTAGGTGGGCAGAGCTAGCCACAGTCACAGGTTGCAGACTCAGTTAGGTGGGCTTTGAGGCCTGCTTTGAATAGAGAGATGCTGAGTGTCTGAGAGAGCCGAGGAGGTAGAGCATTGAGCCAAGGGAGCCTGCGGTGCAGGCGATCCTTTGACCCAATGATGTCCTGAGTGGGGACCTGGAATGAGAAATTTGCAGCGAGTCAAGTATTACACCTGAGGGGGGCTGGGCTGATTATGGGGAGAAGGCCAAGGGGGGCTATCTGAAGTTGTATTTTTTTGCCAGGATGCAGGTGTGGTACTGAAGTCTTTGTTGGAAGTTTAGCCAACCAGTCAGGATGTAAAGGTCACAGGTATGAGTTAGACGGCCGCTGCCGGTGACTAGTCGGCAGGCTTTATTCAGGGCAGTGTTAATACTGTGTAGTGCGGTGGGTTCTGCTGATCTATATATCGCTATCCCGTAATCAATTAGGGAGAGGATCGAGGTGGAGACTGCCAGGTGCAAGGCCTGTGAGGGTAAACAGTGTTTAACTCTATAGAGGATTCCCACTCTAGTGTTAACAGTGGTGGAAAGAAGTTGAATGTGACTATGGTAGGAGAGGGAGGTAGCTAACGTGATACCCAGGTATTTTAAGTTAGTAACGTGTTCAAGGGGGGTACCTTGTGTGTTTTTAATTAGGAGAGCCGATTGCCTGTGTGGGCTTTGACGGTGCGCAAAGATCATGGATTTAGTTTTTTTATAGTTGATGATCAGGTGGTGCTCATCGAACCATGATTCTAGCTCCCCAAAGAAACCCTGTAGGGCTTGCTGTAGGGCGCTAGGTTGAGGGTGTTTCCAAAATAGTACCGTATCATCCGCATAGAGAAGCATATGACCACTGCATGCCTTGGGAAGTGAGTTTAAAAAGAGGGAAAAGAGAAGAGATCCGAGGATAGACCCCGGTGGGACCCCAGAGCACACTGCTTTGCGAGAGGAGATGGTGGTATTTAACCTGACTTGCTGAGACTGGCCTGAGAGGTAGTCCTTGAACCAGGCAGTTGTCTTAGAGACCGCATTTAGCTGTGGAATGACACGAAACAGAAGATCATGACTGACCATGTCAAATGCTTTGGTAAGATCCACAAAGATTGCACCTGCAATAGATCCTTGGTCTAGGTCTTCATGGATGAATGAGGTGAGCTCATAAAGTGCGGTGACAGTGCTATGGCCTGTCCGGAAGCCGTGTTGAGCATGGCTTAGTAGGTTGCATTTAGTTAGGTGTTCTGTTAACTGGTCAGAGACTATTTTTTCCAGTTCTTTAGAGAGAGGAGGAAGCACAGAGATTGGTCTATAGTTGCTTGAGAAAGTGGGGTCTCCACTCTTCAGAATGGGAGTGATTAATGCACTCTTCCAGGTTGAGGGGAACTGACTGAGGCAGAGAGAGAGACTAAGAATTTTAGTAAGGTGGGGTAGTATGACATCCAGTGTCAGCCGAATGAATTTAAGATCTAGAGAATCAATGCTGTAACGAGAATTGGCAATAGCATTGGAAATGTAATGTTTTGCCTCCCGGCTGGAGATGACTCTCAGCCTGAAAGGTAGTGAATCTGAGTTAGAAGGAGTGTCAGGGGAGGTGGGGGGACAGGTGGAAGAATTTAGGAGGAGGATGGGAGAGGTCCAGAAGGTGGTGTTGAGGGCTTCTGCTATAGTGGAGGGGTCATGTGTGACTTCTCCATTTATAGAGAGTTGGGATGGGGTGGGGGAGAGGGAATTCTCATTTAGTTCTTTTATGTTGCTCCAGAATTTTTTACCATCTCCCCAAGAGGAGGTAAGAGTTTGATGGTAGTAAGAAGCCTTAGCCTGTCATATGGCCCATGTACATTTATTGCGGGCCACTCGGTATAGCTGTCTGTCATATGTGCTTTGAGATTCAAGAGCCTTATGCCAAAGGTTGTCCCTCAATTGGAGCAGGTTAAGTAGTGAGAGTGTGAACCAAGGGGTGGTTCTGGTTTTCAGTACTTGTTTGGAGAGGGGGCCAAAAATGTCGCAGGCCTTGTTAAAGGTGGTTATAAAGTGAGCGAGAGCTAGGTCTACAGACTGCGTGGTATAAATGGGGAGCCAATCGCTAGTAGCTAGATGGGCTATGAGTTTACGTAGGCCTCCTCTTTTTAGCCATCTCTGCATGGAGATTATTGGGGGGACAGGGGGCAGTTTGCCCGACCACCAGCTGGTCACTGGGGAGTGGTCACTAATTGAATCTGGAAGCACCGAGACTTGGGAGAGGTTCCGTGGCCTATTTGTTAAGATAAGGTCTATAAGGGTGGAGGCCCGGTTCTATAGTCCCTTCTGGTAGGAGAGGTGACAACTTGGGTTGGAGTCAGATGCCAGAGCAGCATCTTTAAAGCTGGACAAGGCAGGGGATAGCCAGTTGACATTGAAGTCTCCCATTAAGATGAGTTCACTAGTATTGGGTAGGTTGGAGATAGTGTGGAGGATAGAATCAAAGGCTAGTTTTTGGTTTCTCGGGGGGATGTAGGCAGAAATGATGTATAGCGTTTTGGTGCCCAGATTGAGTTTGACTGTTAGTGTCTGGGCGCCATATTGTGGTGCGGGGGTGTTAACTTCAGTGGCATGGAGTGGGGATTTAGCATAAATTGCACAGCCACCTCCTCTCTTGCTGGCCCTATCGGTCCTGAAGAGAGAATAATTACTGAGGGGGACAGCATTATTGGGTATTTTATCTGACAGCCAGGTCTCTGAGAGGGCTAGGATGTTGGGTGTATGCTGGGCAACCCAGCCTTGGAGAGGAGTGAGTTTTTTTGGTAGGCTGAAAATATTCAGAGTAGCTAGAAGTAGGCTACCCCTAGAGTGGTTTGGGGAGACCTTTGCGCTGGGTGGTCCTGGGTTGGGGTGGATATTGCCCGATAGTAATAGAAGTAGGAGGGTGTGCCATAGGAGGGCCAACCTGCAGAGTTTGGATGAGTGTTGTTGGGATTGGTAGGATGTATCACTGGAGGTAGGGACAGGGAGACTGGGAAAGACACAAGCTAGAAGGTCTAGGGAAGTGTTGGGGGGGTGGTTATGGTGTTAGCCATGGTGGCGGGGGATTGTGATCTTGGGAGGTGGTGGAGTGCTAAGGTGCAATGAGTAGCATGTGAGGGTGTGAGGGTTAGAGTGAGAGCATGAGAGTATAAGCCAGCATGATCAGATTGGCTTGCTTGAGAGGTGTTGCTGAGACTGGGTCTGTTGTCATCACTGGTAAATAAGTAAAAAAATGGAAAAGTTGTGGTAGTGTGGCTTTGGTGCCTCTAGAGGGGGTTGTTGAGCATATTGAAGGATCCTGGAAGTCAGGAGGGCTGTTAGTAGCAGGGATAACATAATATAAGTTGATAGAGATAGATATTTTGCAGTGGCCTCTAGTGGTAACCTAATATAACCTGCAGGTGGAAAAGTGAGCTGTTAGGTTATTTCGCCTCGTCACCTGACAACCCTTGCCTATAAATTCGACTGCCGACCAAGGGTGGTGGTGGGGGCGGTGGGGAGCCGAACACCTAGCGTTCAGCGGGGCCTAGCCTGAGCACCAAACTGCAGTGCATTTTCAGTCATGTGGAGGGGCGCAGGCAGCCGTTGTTTGAAAAAGGCCCCAACAGCAGAGGTAGCCGAGCAGTCTTTCTCCAGCGGTCGCGACTGCTGTCTGGTCAGGGTAAAATTACCTTTCAGCTTTCTTTTCTGGGCTTGTCCTGCGGCAGGGAGGGCTTCAAGCACTGGCCCTCGCGACCTCCGGTCTCCTCGGGAGAGGGGGGTGGGATTTGCAGAAGAGGGTGAGACAGGGGTGATCAAATAGTAAGTGGTGGGCAGGTACAGGTGGGGGGGGTGAGAGGGCAAGCGGTTTCAAATGCTTTAAGTGTGTAGCTATGGAGAAAAAAAAAAAAAACAATGGCTAGGCAGAGTCTGTCTGTACACTGGTTACCCTTTACTACTTTGCACTGGAAATAAGTCTGCTCACAGGAATAAACTTATCAACTTTGTATTTCTATCCCCAGAGTAGTCAGTTTACAGAGAGCATAATCTAAAACAAATGCCCCGACCTCAGATAGCACAAGCTCTGCAATTATCAAATCTATCGAGAGTTACTACAGAATTAATTTGTTGCAATTGCTAACAACAGGGCAATAGAAAGCCTTTACAAAATAGAGTTCTGTTCTAGCCTGAGCACCAAACTGCAGTGCATTTTCAGCCGTGTGGAGGGGCGCAGGCAGCCGTTGTTTGAAAAAGGCCCCAACAGCAGAGGTAGCCAAGCAGTCTTTCTCCAGCGGTCGTGACTGCTGTCTGGTCAGAGGTAAAATTATCTTTCAGCTTTCTTTTCTGGGCTTGTCCTGCGGCAGGGAGGGCTTCAAGCACTGGCCCTCACGACCTCCGGTCTCCTCGGGGAAGGGGGGTGGGATCTTTCAGCATTTGCATGTGACTTGCCGGGATGTGCCACCTAGGATGAACCCAGTGCCCTGCAAGGGCCGTGGAACAAACACATAGCGCCACATAGTCAAGGGAACCCCCCCACCTTTTTCTGGCCCAATCGCAGTCTGAGTATGATCCACAAAGTATCTCTGGCACTCCAGTGTTCCTCCCCTGCCCGAATCCCTAAAGTCACAGAACCCGGCGAATTCCCTGGTGCCCAAGTAGAACCCCCCCATGCACATCACCGGTAATATGGATGACAGTGTGGCAACATCCCTTGTGGACTAGAAGAACACCCCCTGGCCCCGACATGATTGCAACACCAAAGGCAATGCCGAATCCCCTCTGATAGTCCAGCAGACCCCCACCCACACAGGCACCCCTACCCCAGCTCGCACCGCCTCTCCCATCATGTCCCCACCATCGGCAGGCAGCTCAACCCACCGCATACCACCACGGCTGACTTAGCTGTCAGTGAATGACAGATACTGTGCATCTGGCAGCCCATTGATGGGCATCTTTGTGAATGACAGAGTACAGTACACACCGTGAGCCCATTGGTTGACAGGCTACACCAATGGGCCGCCAGGTGTACAGTAGCTGTCAGTCATAGATAGTTCAGTCGGCAGGTAGCCGTGGTGGTATGCGGGTTGGTTGAGCTGCCCACCGACGATGGGAACATACTGGGATGGGGGAGCGGGGTGGGATGTGGTTGCCTGATTGGGTGAGGGGGTGGTGTGTCCAGTGGCCTACAGGGGGAGTTTGGCATTGCTGTCAGCATTGTAATTGGGTAGGGGTAGGGAGTGGGGTCTTCTAGTCCACTAGGGATGTTGATGCATTGACTCCCATGTTACCGTGGATGCGGACGGGGGAGGTCAACATGGGCACCAGGGATATTGCCAGTTTCTGTGACTGGGGATTTGGTCAGGGGGGTGAACAGTGGACCAACAGGCATACATTGTGGATCATACTTGGACTGCAATCAGGCAGGGAAGGGTGGGGGGTTCAACTCAACTACCAGGGAATGTGGATGAGCTGTGCCTTATGGGGTACAGGCAGGGAGGGGGGGCACAGTTGTGTACCAGGAATGCCTGGTGTTGTACTGCCATCATGGAACTGTGGGCAGGGAGGGGGGGCACTGGACTTCCAGGGTAGGTTGACTGCCATGCTGCTGTGGACAGTACGGTTGCCTGCCTGTGTGTGGACATGGACTCATGTCTACTTGTTGTAGACCTATCATCTGGAGGCACAGCACTGGACGTGCTCCGGAGATGTGCTGTCAAGTTGGTTTGTGAATGGTGCTGTGCACCATATGCATGGGCACACCCCTGCACAACCTCTCCAGATGCACTGCATACAAATAGGCTGGTGTGCGATGCATCCTTGCTCTTTGACTCATGCTAGTGCACATGTTGATGATGTGCCGGCACATCACGGATGTGCAGTGGCACATCCCTTATGTGAACCCTGCCCCATGTGTACCGTATACACAATGCACATGACCATAGTGACAGTATAACATGGACACACCTATTCATGCTATTATATGCTGTGACTAAAGGTGCACTGGTCAATGTGCGATATACATGTAGTCAACAGAAGGGACATCAGTACAGCTGCACTGGCAAGACAGGTTCCCTGGTCACAGAAATGGAAAACGCATGGCAAGATAGAATGACAATGGATGCACATATAATACAGTGCATATGTAAACAATCAGTAAGTCACATTATGTAATCAATATGCAGTACACAACATTAGACTGATGTACAACATGATACACACAGTAGTCAATAAGAAACTTCACAACACATGGATGCTATGCTCGAATGGCTGGCAGAAGTGTGAAACACAACTAAGTGGTATGCACCATGATGTCTGACCAACACAACTGAATGGATGCTAAAACACAATCCTATATGGTGGTCATCCAAAGAGATGACA
The DNA here is from genome assembly GCA_016271365.2 of Neoceratodus forsteri. NCBI lineage: Eukaryota > Metazoa > Chordata > Ceratodontiformes > Ceratodontidae > Neoceratodus > Neoceratodus forsteri. The sequence continues at coordinate 421,881,928 of CM057458.1, forward strand.
AGAGCTCAATGTCAATGGATACATGTGTCTGATGTTGCCCCACACACATGGTGATGGTGAAGTGGGTGGAGGTGTGTGGTCAAAGGGTGGTCAACTGTGTAGCTGTTGTTACACAACTATACACCACTCTAACACCATGATGCACCATGGTTAATATGGTGAATGACTATGGGATATGTGTGATGTCCATGAACAACACTGAGCACTGAACAAGGACCAGACAAACATATGGATGATGCTGGGAGTTACTGCACACCCATATTGCAATATAACATCGCATAGTGGGGTAAGTGGCTGGTGACATTGCATGGCATCATAAACATGAACTATCCATAACCAAAACACTTAGACTGTGTACAGGTCACTGGTAAGGCCGCATCTAGAGTATGGAGTTCAGTACTGGTGTCCACGCATTAACCTGCTAGAGAAGGTCCAGAGGGGGCTACAAAGATGATAGCCGGTCAGCAGGGCAGGGCATATGAGGAGAGGTTGAGGGCACTGAACATGTACACCCTGGAAGACAGGAGAGAGGGGGGGGGGGACATGATTGGGACTTTAAAGTACCTGGCAGGGATAAATAAGGTTGATAAGGAGAGTCTCTTTAAGCTGGGTGGCAACCATAACACAAGGGGGCACAGTCCTAAGTCAGAGGGTGGGAGGTGTGGGAGGGAGATCTGGAAACACTTCATCACAGACAGGGTGGTTGGACACTTGGAATGCACTGCCGGAAGAGATCATCTCGTTGAAGACAGTGGGCAGCTGTAAGAGAGGGAGGGATAGGCATAGGGGGGAGGTTAAGATCATGAGTAGGGAGGATGGGGAGAGTGGGGAGGGAGGGTAGGGACATTAGCTAAAGCTGTGGACACTGCAATACAAGCAGACCTGTTAGACCACATGGCCATCATCTGCTGGCTTTTTTGTATGTTCGTCTGTTGCCAACAGATGGCCATGTGCAAAATGTGTAAGTGTGATGGCCATGCATGTTGAACTGAAACTGCCAGGTGCAAATACATGTGGTGACCTACTGGCACACATGACTGGATTTTGGACTGCAAGTGATATACATATGCAGAATTGGATGTGTCCACACCATATATGAGGTGGTGCAACAACATGTGGATCATTATATACAGTGACCATGTCAGGGCCACACATTTGCATGGTGTGCCACTCTAATGTCACAATGTACACAGTTGATGACAGGCTAAGGACCATGTGTTGGGCATGGCAACTGTGGTGTTGGTGGTGGTCCTGAACATAGTCAAATGTGTAACATATCACATAGCCATGGGACAGCCTAGAGCTGACAAAGGGACATTCGCAAATATCACACATTGTCTTTTTGTGAACACATATTGTAATCTGATTTAACAATCATTGTATGTGTATTATATTGAATTAGTTGTCTGTGTTCCTCCATCCATATCCCCGTAACACAGACATGCACTAGTATCTTGAACAGTACACACTCATGTTGTCAATGTACATCCCTGAAATGCATGCGATTGGTAAACACACAACCTGAGAGAGAGATGACAGGTGGCACTGTCGGTTATGTGACTATACCACAAAATACAACATTGTTAGGATTAAAACATGAATGTGCAGATAACATGTAGGGATATGACCACACACATTGTTGCACTTGAATGCCAATACGTCACACCTGTCAAATCAATACTGTCTCACTATGGTAGCCAATCGGAATACAATATGTCTGTCATGTAATTGACTCACATGCAGAAGACTGGAGATAATAACACATACAGGTAATGATAGTGTAACAAGGTTAGTTCATCACTAGACTGCACAATGTAACTATGCCGATGTGGTCAGTATCCAAAGATGGTACTACACTCTGATAATACTACATGCACACAAATCAACATTGAACCCTAGGATATTTCCCACATCAAGGATTCTGTACAGGTGCTTCATAACCAACATGCACGCATGTATGGGTCCATTGGTTAAATGAACATACAAGAGGATGCATTGCAGGAATGATGCAACAGTGCACCTTATGTGACACATGGCATCAAGACAGCCATTGTGCTCTTGACGGAGGAACTAAGCTGTCTTAAGAAATTGTGGGTGGGGCAGGTTTATGGGCAGGGTGGGGAAAAGGCGTCAGGAGGGGTGGCGATTTTAATAAGTAGTAACTGTCCTTTTAGGGTTGACCAAGTGTTATTAAGAGAGGACGGTAGGGGGCTGTACTTGGTGGGGGCCCTAGTCAGGAAGGTAATTGCGTTGGCTTCTATCTATGGTCCTACCCCACCTACCAAAGACTTTTTGCTTCAATTGAGAGATATATCTGCTCTCCACTGATTCTCTTGTCCTGGCTGGGGATTGGAATATTTGCATCAGCAATCTGGATGACAGGAAGCCTCCATCTGGTAGGCCCTTAGTAAGGCTCAGATTGCTCTGAGGAGGATGATGGAGGTAACTGCCTTGGTAGATCCAAGTAAAACCCACTAGAGTAAGGGCAGTGTTATGACTTTTTTCTCGGCAGCTCATAAAATCCACTCCCGGATTGACTTTTTCCTAGTTAGTGGCCCCTTTCTTCAAGAAGTGAAGGATATTCTCACTGGAGTCAGGGCTCTTTCGGATCACTCCCCTATCTCTGTACTGTGGGAACCATGTTCCGCTCCCCCTAAGCCAGTTAGATGGAGACTAAATGATCTGCTACTCTCTGAATCTATGGTTCAGAAGGAGTTAGACGAGTCCCTGAAGGATTCATTCAATCTCAATTACACGTCGTTGCAGGATCAGAGACTGGCCTGGCCAGCGTGCAAAGTATTGTATGTGGGGCAGTCCAGGATATTGCGCTAGAAGGAACAGATTAAGGAAGGCAAAGGAGGAATTCCTTTTGGGGGCCTTAGAATATTTGTCCCATCTAGAGGGCTCCTCGGGAGAAATTGATCTAGAACTTAAATCCTTACGAGGGGAATGAGCAGATCTCTGTTATGGCAAGGTGGAATTCTGGCTAGAGAAGATTCGATCTAAGTATTTACTGCAGGGGGACGTTCCGGGTCGTGTGCTCGCAGCTAGGGTTAGAGAGTGGGAAGCAAGTAGAATTATTACTTCGGTATGGTATGATGGGAAATTGTTAACAGACCTGCAAGAAATGGCAGAGGCATTTGCATCCCATTTCTCTGATCTCTATGGGCTTGAATGCGGTGGCGGATGAGGAGGAAATTAATGCCTTTCTTGAGGAAGTGCCTTCCAAGGCTAGATGAAATGCAGGCCAGAGATTTGGCAACTCCTATCTCGGGCAAGGAAATCTTGGAGGCGGTGCATTCTTTACCGAGTAGAACCCCAGCCCAGATGGGCTCACAGCTAAGTTTTACCAAACTCATATTCAGGTTATTTTACCAATCCTACTAGAATTTTATAACATGATTTTACAGGAGGGTTACTACACACCCGCTGTACCAGGCCTTCATATCTTTGATTCCCAAACCAGATAAGCCTAGAGACAAGATAGATAGTTACAGACCCATAGCTCTAATGAATCAGGATATCAAAATCCTACGAGTATTAGCTAACAGGATTCTGTGTATTGCCCCAAGTTTAATCAGTGAGGAACAGGTGGGATTTATGCCTGGGCAGGGGGCACAGGATGCCCTCCGAAAGCTACACCATATCCTTAGTTATGCCCCGGACTCCCAACTCCCGCTAGCTTTAATCTCTCTCGACGCTGAAAAGGCACTCGATAGGGTTTCCCATGGTTTCCTTTTTGCTACAATGCGGAAGATGGGTTTTCCGGAAGGTCTGTTGAGAGGCATCAGACATTTATATGCCATACCATCAGCTAGGGTTCTATGTAATGGGTATAGCTTTCGGGAAATAATGCTGAAAAATGGGACTAGACAGGGATGCCCTTTGTCATCAATATTATTTAATATCTATTTGGAACCACTCCTTAGAGCTATTAAGGTAGATCAACTTATAAAGGGGGTGAAGTTGGGGGGGAGGGAACTTAAACTTTCAGTCTTCGCGGACGATATTTTATTGCACCTCGAGGACCCAGCTTCTAGTTTTGAACGAGTAATGGGGGTGATTGACTGCTTCTCAGAGGTGGTAAATTATAAATTGAATCTAGTGAAAACTCAGGTCCTTCCACTGACCCCTCATGTATATCAGGCAGACTTTGTTTTTTCAAATTTACAGTGGAGGTCCGATGAGATCAAATATTTGGGCATCCGGATCTTAGCTAATGGGGAAAAGGGAGCCGAAGCAAATCTGGGAGGATTAATATCAGTAATTAAGGGTGACATACTAAGATGGAATAAACTCCCTTTGAACTTTATGGCCAGACTTGGTCTTATCAAAATGAACGTATTGCCTAGGCTACTCTATCCATTATATATGGCCCCCTACGACATTCCGATTACCTGGTTTAAGGTTATTAAAAAGCTTTTATCAGATTTCCTATGGAATTCAAGACCCCCTAGGAAGAAATATGAGTTGTTATGTTTACCCCAATCAGGGGCCGGGATTAAGTTACCGGATCTGCATATATATTATGTCTCGGGACAGATGGCCCTTATGCTACGGTGGGTTAGGCAGTCTGATGGGGAAATACATACCCCAACGTGGTTGCAAATAGAGAGGCAAATGCTGACTGAGAGGGGTTTCTCACCGGAGACAGTGTTATACTCTAATTTTGTAAAGGACTTTATTATAGGGAGGGGGAATCCAACTGGAAAATCTATGACGTGGTGGTTTTTCCTCACTCCAGCTCAGAGGAAAGCCCAGTTGAGGGCATGGGAGCAGCCTTTGTCCGGAAATCCTACCTTTAAGTTGGGGGGGCAGATGGTTAGCGTGAAATGGGCCCTGCAGGTGAAGGGTCTAAAAGTGAGGGACGTTATGCAAGATATGGAGGGTTTGGCGCCAATTCGTGGACTGGGTCTGCCAGTATTTAAAAGATTGCAACTTTCAAGTTTATTAGGAAAAGTGGAGAAAGCTGTTGGAGGGTTTGTAAAAGGGCCATTTACGTGGGATTCCCTGAAAGGGGTAGACCCAGGGGCAAATGCTCTTTCCCAGATTTATAGGGTGTTGGTAGAATTCATTGGTCCATCTTCCCGATCAATTAGCGTATTGGGATGGGATATTCGCTTCCAAGAATCTTGGTTGGGAGTCAATTTGGAAAAACTACAGGTATATTTCAATACCTAAATTCAGGATAATGCAATATTTTATTGTCTCTAATTTATACTTTACCCCGGCAAAACTATATGGCAGGAAATTGGGACAGACGGACCTCTGTTTTAGGTGTGGGTTGGGGATAGGTGATTTGTTACATGTGATGTGGGAGTGTTCCAAAATTTTCCCCTTATGGTCTGATATAAGGGATCGTATGGACCCAGTTCTAGATTATTCAGATTATATCACCCCAGAGGTTTGTATCTTGGGGGACTTTTCGGGCATAAAGGGAACTTTGCCTAAATTCCACATAGCTTTGATGTCTGCATTAGTGAAAGCCTTTTTGGTTCAACATTGGAAAGATGATCAGGAGTACAGCTACGGACAGTGGGTCCATGATCTGGTGTCTTCATTGGGCAGACTAAGGAGGCACCTCTGGGGTGAAGGGAGTAGAGAATTGTATAGCAAGAGGTGGGCTCCTCTGGAAGCAATTTATCTACTACAGAGATTCCCGCAGGTCCGTCTGTCACCTCCCTGAATTGCATGAATCTTTTTTTTATGACATGAGGAAGGTGACTTTTTTTTGCTTCTTCTTTTCTTTTTCTTCTCTCTCTTTATACTTAGATTTACGCTTCTTTTAGGATGGCTATGTAAGTGGGTTGGGGTATAGAAACCAGGTTATTTATGTGGAGATTACTTAAGACTAATTAGGTATGCCCTCTAGGGGACTGGCAGGGATGGGTATCTCTCTCTCTCTTTATAGGGTTCATGGCGGGGCTCCATCTCGATCTCAGTTAGGGACCTTGCTAGATTTTTGTTAGGGGGTTGACAACTCTATGAATTGTAACATAGTTGACATAGTGGAATTTGTTCTTATTATGGGTCTTTTTCTCTTTCTATTTTATTAAATTTCTTTTTTAGTTTTAGTTCACTGAATGTTAACGGCTTCCAATTCATATGCTTAGTCTGTACATTTGGTGACATTTTGTTAGTAGAGAGTTGAAGCGACAGCTTAGTTATAGGAGTTTTCAACTGACTACTTTATCTCCTCGAGATGGAACCCTGCTATGCTGATAGAAATGGGTCTGTACATAGTTCATACAGTCAGTTTTTGGACTGTATACCCTGGCTTGTCCAGGTTTTGTATTTTGCTGTTATTATTTTTCTCTTCCTTTTCTCTCTTTTTCTTTTTTTTGTTATTGTGTATTGTTGTTCTAAAATTAATAAAGATTTGTTGAACAAAAAAAAGACAGCCATTGTGCAGCCATCACATTATTTTAGGGAGCATACAATATGTGTATGACATACCACACCTGTGTAGATGATAACTGCACACACCCTGTAAGTAAGACACACACACTAACTCATTGAGGCCCTAAGACGCCTGTAGGTGGCAGCAGAAAAGATACTCCTGAGGTCTTTAACGCCTCCAGACCTCCTGCACTTTGTGCCACTAAGAACTTTTTTTATTTTTTTTAACCTTATGTTTATCCACCAACTAGCACCATCCTTCCATTCATTCAGAACGCCTCAATTCGCCATTCCGATGTCCCATGGTGCCCCAAGGAGTCTGCTCCTAGAGTGTCCATCTGCTCAGAGAGACCCTCAGATAGCCTGGTATACCCCCCAGGTGGGGTGGGGAAGTCAACCCCAAGCCTTCCTCCTACTAACGGCAGAGCGAGCGGAACACAGCGGAGTCTGCCCCCAGTGAGCACTGGTGATGCGGTCTGGCCTAGGAGTGATGGGCTCCATTTTCTCCTGTTCTGGTCCCTATCCCCTGCAGTTACCAGCACACTAGGAGAGCCAATGAGGAGGCATGCATAAACACTGCTCCTCCCCATGCTCTCGGCCAGCACTGCCCCTCCCGTGGTGTGTCCCAATCTACATCATCATTCCTGGGTTCACCCAGGAGGTGGCGATATAGTGGCGGGACGGACCTGTAACCCTCCCCAGAGAGGTAGAGCCACCTCTGGGTGTGCGATCCCTCTTTTCCCCTGCTGACCTCTGACGGCCCGGGCTTATTCCCAAACCAGGGTCGCCGGTGTGGAGTGAGGTGTGGCATCCAGCACCTCAACCCTCAGTGCCACCGGGCCGGCTCCACTGAGAACTTTTGATGCCTGAGGATGTCACTGCTTAAAACTTAAATATCTCATAAACTGCAGTGAGTAAAATTGACTGCATAGCACCGTTGGAAAGGTAATGTTTTGCTGAACAACTTTGCCACTGATACTTTGTGTCTGTTAAGCATACTTTAGAAGATATTCACATTTTTGAATGATATGGTGAGTATGGCTGACATTTGTCTCTCAAGCTTCACCTAGCCACTTTAATAAAACAGAAAATAGATACTTGTATCATATTAGAAAGATTGCTTTTTATTACAAAATTAGTTTTGTACCTCCATCTAATGTATGGATGCTTAATTTGGTGTTGATATGTTAAATATTTTCCCACAAAAATTAGTTTTCATTGCATTTTTTATTGAAATTTTTTTTTTCGCTATTTCAACCAATATAAAAAAAATAGGAACTACTTATAATTAAATGCATAGTACCATTGGAAAGGTAAGTTTGTGCTGAACAACTTTTCAGCTAATACTTTGTGTGTAGCACTTAGGGTTTATGAGGTATTCGCATTTGTTTGTGACATGTTCATTTTGACTTGATTTTGCTCAGAAAGTTCCAGGTTGCACTGTTAAAAGTATACAAGCCACAAGTGGTGAAACTCTCAGGGAGCTCTTGAGGCCTCAGTGAGTTAATACACTTGGAAAGGCCAACAACATGCACAGTGAACACAGACCTAGACGTTCCCAAGGTACTAAAACCTGTTGTAGGATGTACAGACCATGCAGAGGTAGTGCAAAAAACATGGATATGTTGGACAGCATTAGTTATCTGTACATGCTGAATATTGTTAATGGTGCAAATCACCTCCACCAACATTTTGCAGCTATACCTGTACTGGACACACATGTAGTGTCACCTGTCCAGTAACACAATATGGCAACAGTTGATAGACAAACCTGTAACCGTGCAGTGTCACATATAGCATTATTTATCCCCTATCACATGTATGCCCTGTGTCACAGGTAACATATGTGGAATGCAACATCACTTGACCATGTCCATTTCACACTTATAATGCTCAATAGGAAAGTATACTATCTGATGTACATGGCACTTCAGGATGGTATGCTACAGCATGTCGTAGCATGCTAGGGTACCATACATACATTAGGGATACTGTGAAGCACCAAATGACATTGTGTATGCATCCACAGTACACATCAGTATGTCATGTACATACATCAGGACATTGCCTCCACACATAGAACTTGATGAAACATACATCATTACATATTCATGCTTATCTAAGCCATGATCCAGTCTTCACATATGCAGGCAACACATATACAGTGTATGAGCACACCTGCCAATAATCCTGTGGAAGTATGCAACTCCCAGGGGACAGTGTTAGCTAATCATGCTGTGTGAACCTGCTTGCACTGTCATGAGCAATTATCACCCATATCCTGCATGAGGTAAGCCAGTCACAGAGACATACGGGAGTCATTCCCTGGCAAATAGGGTGTTGTTCTGGAACACAAAGTGGTGTCATAGTGTTGCACCAGTCCAACATCAAAAAGCAGGACTGTGATGTGAGCATGGGGCTTTACAGGGTCAGGACCATGGCTGGGAACATACAAACAACAACAGCACATACAATTATGGCCAAGTGGGTGTATGCACAGGGTTAACCCTCAGGCTGCCAACATAATTAGAATGTACTGGACATTTGGACTGATATATCAGTCCGTGGACATGCAAGGGATACAACTGTAGTATGAATTACAATTAATACTCGAACAGTACACTGAGGTGCACGTGTAACTATGGTAGCCTGCCGTCATGCTATGAACTCATGGGAACAGTAATTCACAGGTCTGCATGTGAGAACAATTACTGGGTGTGACTGTTGTAATAGGGCTTCACAAGCCTGGTATAAAACACCATGCCCATTGGGCAATGGGTGTGCCAAGATTCAATGTTGTCATGGTACACCCCAGTGTCTCAGTGATATCATAACAAACGACATTCTTAACCGTGGTACAGCAATGCTAAGGGAAGTACAACACAGTCAGTTATCATCACATCCATGAACACAGACAATACATATTGAATATATATCGTGCAGACATGGCTGCACAGAGCATCTGATGGCATGTGTAAAGGCACATTTACATACAGTACTGTGTAGTATTCCTCAAGACATTGATGCATGAATGTTCCAATGGCATGACATTACAGTTGTACCGCAATACTCACCCTGTTGCTGGGATGTTGCTGGTGCTGATGCTGCAGATGTAGATGGTGCATTGCTGCTACTCCCAGCTTGTCCTGTACATGTAATGGATGAATATCATTAGTACATGTAATACCCATGTCGCAATGTGTAACATATTGTATCTGTCATGATGTCCTATTCCTTACACAGCACACAATGCACATCACATTTCTGCCGTATTGGGAAATGAGACATATAAATGCCAGCATTGTGCTCATATTCCAGTTGTATAAACCATACATTACATATTGTCAGTATACACATGAGGCTGTATAGAGTAAGGCGAATGGATATCAGCACACCTGACATCACAATACTGTATTAGTGTACTGTATATCTGTTCCTGTACTGTATGCAGCAATGATGCAGGCCAGTTAAGTATGACACTGTCTTATTGTATAGCACTTTGTCTCTGTCTCTCTGTATGTAGCTGTCTAACTATGCCCATTATTACTTGCCATTATATAGTCAATCCATCCAGCAATATGTCTGTCTGTCTGTCTTTCTACCTATCTATCCCTGTGTTATTTATTGATGTATATGTTACAGTATTGATTTATGACTGCACGTATCTATGTGTATGTATATTGTTTTTTTTCCATTCTTTCCAATTGTTTTACCAGGAGAGACACACTAAGCTGAAAGCTTGTTTACAGGTGCAACCTGGGAGGACAGGCAAGTTAAGCGACTTGCTCAGGGTCACACAGCATCCAAGTGGGGGCTGTGGGATTCAAACCCAGGTCTCCAGATTTGCAACTCAGAGCCTTAAACCACTGTGCTATATTGCCTCCCTACCACAAGATATATCACTTAATATGTCACAGTCCATTAATACATATTTATAGTCACTTATCCTATAACATAGCCATGATCCTAATTATGGACATATACTCTTACAAAATACATAATACCAGCAATCCAACCAAGTATATTGGTAAATATACACGAAACAGTAATGCATCACATATGCCACATGAACATTCATTCACAGAATGGGATGTCTGTTGCAGCAGCACACACTGGTTAAGATTAAAGGCTATATATGTTCAACTCAATAGATGATATGATAGCTGCCATTCAATAATATACTATGCAAGAGACTTACAATAACATTGAACAACATTAATGTGCATGTCACATGCCATGTATCATAACACAGGACATGTGCAATATATGTCATTGTATTAGTAAACTCACCTGAAGTGCCCTGTGCAGTGCCACGTCCACCAGTACTAGCCAGTTGTGCTATAGTTGGGTCCCTGTGTCTCAGGTCACTCCAGCAGTGTTTCAACTGCTTTACTGTTCTTGACACACCTGTATCCACTTTAAGTTTCCTAGCTATTTTACACCAAACTCTGTCCCTGTCTTTTGGTGTGTAACCCTTGTTGCCATGTGAGAGAAGCACACCCCTGTACTTTTTTCACCTGATCTAAGAGAAGTGCTGTCTCCATATCTGTAAAGTTTGGGCTTCTAACTGCCATCTTTGTTGTGTCTTAAGCTGTGAGGTACAGTGTGCTGCACAATCCAACAACAAATGTACAGGCCTGGCGTTTTTGTGCACGTGCGATGTCGAATCCCATGTGAAAATGCACATGCGTCAAATTCAGTGGGTGCTAACACACATGCGTAAAAAAGTTTTTGGCAGTTTTGTTTTTTTGTGCATGTGTGTTAAAACTGTGTGATGGTATGATTTACAAGGAATACCATGTGCTAACATTGCCCAATATGTGCAGTATGTCCCTGTGAGACAATCTGTGAACCTGCACTGTGTATCAGTAAAAATGAGTTGAACAGACATATCACATAATGTCTTATGGATTTGTCACATGCCAGGCCATTGTGGACCTTAGTAGTCAGCCTATGACAGTGCCAATACACACACATGGTCTGCAAGCATTACACAAATATAATTGTTCCACTTTAGAATCTAGTGCATACACATCATAGGTAATATATGCTGTAATGTACAATGTGAAATATACCTTTGTCCTGCTGTTGTGCGTGCAATACTTTTTGCTACTGTTAACTATGCACCGATGTGCTTTATTGTTACTCCCTCCAATTGCCCCATATGCCACATATGCACATCATATGCATCCCAAACACCCTACATGCATGTGCAACTGTGGACGGAACACAAAACTGTAATGTTATGTGCATGTGTACAGGGAAACACACATAATAGGAGTGTGCATCTTCAGTATATACACATATGGTACAATGTAGTCATAGCTATGCATGTACATGTGAAACGTCCCTATGGCAGTGCCTGTACACGTACCTCCATAACAGTCATAACAATGTCACAGAGACTTCCATATACACGCACACAGTTAAATACCATATGTGACACTGCACAAATGGGACATAGTGTTGGGCTCTTTCCATATGGTGATGTGTGCATAGATGGTACTTAACATGCAGTCATGGGTACTGTTTTGTGTGAATGTAGAATAATATATGTGGTATAATGCTTTCATGAATACAAGGAAGTAATGGACGTGTCCCTTACCAAACAGATGTGCACATGTGTTTGGCAGTATAATACAATGTGACACTGTATGCAACTTGTGAGAGGACATTTGGAATACTGAAAATGCATTTCAGATGTCTTGATAAATTGGGAAGGAGCATTACAATATACACCTGAGAAGTCCTGTAGAATATTTTTGGCATGTTGCATACTACACAATATGGCTATTTCGCACAGTATGCCTATGCTTGATGCCCCAGGTCCAGAGATAACTGGGGACAATGGCAGAAGCCCACACAGGCCTCAAACACCATCTCCACCAACAGTGAGACATGGTGCACCTGCATGTGATTGATGTGCCTGTGCACGGTTGATACAGGACTGTTTCTAAATACACCTGGACATACAGCATCATCCTGTGAAAAATAAACATGTGAAAGATGTGGTAATACACACTGATCACACACAAGGACATGGGCACATGAAATAAACTGACACTCGTGTCATGGTTGGATTGTGCATGTCAGTGCTATATACATGTAATTAATGTCATGTACTGATTGTGTTGTGGCAGAAATGTTGGATAATCCACATATCATTCATGTCTCTGTATATTAGGTGACAATAAAGGGAGACATACACACCTGAAGTGTGTAATTGCTTCAGCAGTCCTAGTGGCGGTTATACTGACAGTGAATCCCTCTTGTTGTGTGGCCCCTGTGTATATGATGTATGGATGTGGCTGCGTCACACCTTCTCAGACATCTCTATACAGATGATACATATGCTGTACATAAGTCCATTATTACAGGGTAGCATCTCTAAGGACATGGCAACACTGTAGAGGCCTGTGATGTCACATCACATGTACAGGACCATCTGAACCACAGTTCTATGATAGCATTGCAGCCAGGGACACTGGATCAATACAGAAACATACCATGCTCTAATAACTGTACACATATGCAGGAAGCAAGGTGTACGTAGGTGCTATGCTTTGCATATTGCATGTCTCACTGCTGTATTCCCAGTGGACATGGCACCATACAGGCGTGGAATGTGACAGAGTAACAGTGTGTACCATAATAGTGACTGTAGTTCAATACAAATGCATTGGATAACATGCAGAGGGATTGCACACAGTACCTGAAAGCACATTACAGACATGTAATAAGCAGCCATGGTGCATATAGGCCTGCATTTGCAACAACAGCAATGGCTTCCTTTGTCAATGCAATGCTAAGGGATCACACTCGTACATAGGTGATAATGTATAGATGTGATCAATAACATCCATCAGTAAGACAACTGTATCTTTGTAACAGCATCCCCATGATACAACAGCAACATGACCCTATATGTGTGCAACCATTCCTTTACAGATGTCAACATGAATGTATCGATCTACACCACACATAATGGCACAACCCTTGGTATTAGCAACATACATGTAATAGTTTAGCAGCCACTGTAGCCAACAGCATACAGGATGGTGCCTTGAATGATCCTGGTACCTGTAGACATGTGTGATTCCCACAACCTCCACTCTATCTCTGTGTCTGAGCAAGTCACAGAACCAGCCCAAAGCCCACAGGTTGCCCCTGAACACAGGCACTTGTGCCTGGTAGGCCTCACCCCGTTTAAATAAACATGAATATATCAATATATAATGTATTGTACAGCTATACACTACTGTGATGGTTATCATGTGTGTTGTATGTTGCAATACAATACACATACAGTTCAATGCAAATAGGTGCACAGTACCCCCATGTTACAGTACCATTGTCTGTTTCAGTACAATACCGTACATTAGTCCAATAATTTGTACTGCAGAGGTTTATTCATACGTACTTGTTCACAACATATGCATCATAAAGAAAAGATAACATACACAAAGGATACAGTATCACCATTATTGTAATATATATATATGTTCAGGGCCAAAGAAATAACATTGACATGAAGGGCATGTGTGTGTGTGAGTTAAAAACATACTGTACATCAATCAACGTCAGATTTGAAAGAAATGCAGGCAGACATGTAATGGCAATCTCCACTCTTACAAAGCAGAATAACTCCCTAACACTAATATTTGTGTAACTCCCATACACCAGTCCCTCCTAACATAGTGTGTCCCAAAAGGGGGTATACAAGGAGTGGGTAGTGGCACACTACACATGTGTTTCCCCACAGACAACGTGCCATGGATGTTATGAGAGTCCAGCCCAAGACTAGTAGCCTGACCCCGTGATACACCGGCACTATGTTGATGAATCTCAAAATGAATGCAATACTCAATAAACAACCAATCCTGGGATGCCAATGGGCATATTGATGCACCATGCTGTTGGGGGGGCATTATAGACCCTAGATAATCCAGCAATGCTAATGATGCCCACTGTGTTGTGTGGTCCTATGCATAGACTATAGGCCGCATTATGACATCTGCATGACTACAACATGATAATCATGATACTGTGTTACATCTATATGCAGTCATAGTAAATGATGATGGCACCACATTCTTAGTCTGCAGTACAGTACATAAACACAGTATTGTGGAACACCATTCATCCAGCACAGTATAGGATCTGAGACAGCAAGGATCCACATCATCATAGCCATGTCAGACATTCCTAACATATGTATTTGACATGTTGAATGTGGCAGAGGATCAGGGTTGTGCTCTGCATTTGTCCTAACCAAAATACAGCATGGCCTGCAATACATGTCCTCATAGATGACATGTCAACATGCTGGGCAGCATGAGAAAGTGTCAAAGGGTGGCACGCAGATTTAAGTACTGGGTGAGTGATTGGAGGCAGAGGGTTGTGTTACATTGTGCCCGATGTGAGGTAAGTAGAATGACCAGTGGGGTGCCACTGTACTGAGGTAACAGCTGTCCTATGTCTTCATATATCGCAATGTGCATGTTCTGTGGGGAGGATGTTCCTCATTGCGGATGACATTATGATCTGCAATGGTGTGGAGACTCCCGGAGGTGTGGAAATAATGAGGAGAGTCAGAGGTGTACTGGAGGTGTTGTCTAATATGTTGCATCTTGGATTCAATGCATACAGGTGCAATTTCATGTCTATGGTGTGCAATAACCCAGTATAGCTTTACATGGGAAGGCGGTGAGGGATGATTGTCACCTGCCATTGAATGACTTTGAGCTGAATCCTATGTAATGCTCACTACACTAAAAGGGGGACTACATAGGGGGAGCTAACGATAGTCAATGTCACTGAAAGGGTGGTAGAGTGATGGTACAGTCTCCCCCAGGGAGTGGCTGAGCCTTGCATGATTCATTGCTTCAAGAATGTGTGGGTTAGGCACGTGGGAATCATATTGCTGGCAGTATAGCCTAGAGGTTAGCATAATGATGTGTGAATGGGCATGGTACATCCAGCAGACCTGGGCTTGATTACCACAACCTCCACTTGCATAATGTGTGACTCTAAAAATTCACTTAACCCGCCGTGCTCCCAGGTCACCTCTGAAAACAAGCACTTGTGCCTAGTGGACCTTACCTGGTTACCAAAGACATAATGACATGGACAAAAGATAAATAGACAAACGGAGGGGGACTTGTCTAAGCATCTTGGATACCTTAAGCTCCGGTAAGAGAGCTAGGGCAGACAGGCTGGGCCACAATGCTCTTAGCTGCCTACAACATTGATGTATGCATGACAGGTACATGAACAATGTGCCATGGCAGTGTGCAGAGTCACTAGGATGTGAGGGTGCATAGGTAGAGGTATCACAGGCAGAATTAGGGTGGTGGTACCACTGATCATTTTTCAGAGGTTTCCATTGTACAGATCACTAGTTATGTCTCATTTCAACTACTGTGTTTAGTGCCAGAGACCACATCAATGTAATCAAATATACAAAGTGGTGGCTCTTCAATGAACAGCAGCAATGTTGGTGCTTGTTCTGTACCGAATGTCATATGAGGATTGAATGTGATACCTCAATAGGTATACCTTACAGTGCATGGGGTATGGGGGATGTTATAGGAACACAGACATCTTCAGGCATACTGAGGGTAGTGGAATGTTGGATCCTTAATCACGGAATATGTTCATGAACACGCAAAACATTACATGGGCTTTGAGTGGGGAAGATTAAGAGGTACCGCAAGGACCTCTGCATTCATGTAAAGGTTGATGGGTGCATGGAATAGACTCATAGCACAGAAGCTGGGTGCAAACACAGTGGGGCATTCACACATGCATGGGACAGGCAGATGGGAACCCTGCATGTAGGAATGAGAAAGTAAGGTCAGGGTTTTATTAGTGTAAGCATTGTTCATATCATGTTGTGTACATGGGCTGGGTGGCTGGGACTAACGGTACATATGTGATGTCATCTATGTTGCTATGATGATATCTTGCTATGACAGATGTTCTAATGGTTGTGTGACATATGTATAGGATATCTGATGGCACATCATGCATGTGGACATGTGCATGGTGTTGAGGGTGGACAGAGTCTGTATGGGATACTGCAGGGGCACGGAATGTGTCAGTCACCATTATTATTATGACCCTCATGACCCAGTGCACACATTGGTATGTTGAATGCATTCACTGTTGCAGATATCTGACCATTCTATTGTGATGTTTTCTTTGGTGGTCTTCCCCTACCGGAACATTTCCTTTTAGCTGCTGGTTGTGGCATTGATTGTTGTGCCTGTTCTGCCACGCCATCTGTGCCTACTTTTCTTGGTCTACCCCTATGTGTCATTTTCTCAGCCTTCTCATGAGTGACACATGTGTCCATTTGTTTCCTGCCATGGCTACTTGATGTTTGACCCTCCTGCTGGACTGCTACTGTTCCACCTTCTGATGTCACCTGCTTGCCCATATGGTGTGCTTTGCATTTCCTCTTGTGTGGAACATTACCATTGTCCCCCTGTGTACTCACTGATGGTTGTCTTGGTGCCAGGGTCTGGGGTACTGTCTGTTGTACCTGCTTTTCATTGCCATCATTACACACACTGGACCCTTCCTTGTCAGCTATGGGCTGCACTGCACAATGGTAGGAATTGTATCAGATGTGCCTGTTGACTGATTGCTGTCATTTGTTGTGTTCGTGTTTGTGTTTGTGATGTGTCCTGTTTCATTGATTGTGCATGGTGTATCAGGTGTGGTGTCCATATGGTACATGTGTTGTGTGTTTCTGGATTGTACTGTGCTATCCGTCCCTAAATGGCAGGGTCAGAGGTATGCTGCTGATGCCTTGATGTAGCATGTGGAGTACTGTCACCACATCCTGTGTTCTGTGACCTGTTGTCTGGTTTTGTGGTAATTATTCAGCTACCGTTTTCCACATTGCATTGGTGGCTCATAAGCATATTCCTGATCTGCACCATTTCCCTCGGACATACTGACTATTGCATTTGTGGTACATTGTAATGCTTCTGTTTGCCTTTCTGTTGAGGTGTGCATTCCTCTGAGTGTGTGTGTCAATTCTGTGAGCCATAGCACTGTTCTGCATGATGTTGTTTTGTTGTAGTGTAGCATCTGCCATTGTCCTCATTGCATCTGCCAGTGCTGACATGCTGCTTTCATGTGCATGGCCAATAACATTGAGAGATGCAGCTACGGCCTGCATGGCATCTACCATTTGTTGTGATTGATGGGCCATATGTCCATTATGCTGTACCATGCTGTCATGCGTGTGTTGCAGTATCACAGCCATCTGACCCTCCACTTCAAGTATGGCCTGTCCGTATTGTGCACATTCAGACTGAACATTTTCCTCTCCCTGGTTAGTGTGTTCCCCCGCTGTGTATGAATGATGGTGTGCCTTCTGGGGTCGGATGGTCAACATGACATGATGACAGTGTTTGGACTAGTGGTAGATCCCATGGACTTGGTGATAGGTCTGCTGGTATGTTCTCAACAGGGCAGTCATCATCCTGCTCTCTTGTGACATCATGGGCATCCTCTACCTCACTATCCTGGTCTGTTGTTAATATATTGGTGGGCTGATCATCTGCAGCATCTGTTTGTGGAGGTTGTGCTGTACTTGTGGCAATGGTTTGCTTCCCTGGTGGTCTTCCATTTTCACCATGCTGTGCTCTTGACCTCTGCGTTGTCCTGTGTGTTGGTCCTTCCTGCCTTTCCTCCGCTTGGGCTGTCAATTAACATAACAGATTCATTAGTACAGCCCCATACAGGTGAGCCATGACACCCCTGTATTGGCATTCATGCTACAGGCATGCAGCAGAGCCATGTACATATGTGTTACACATTGCTGTACCTAGCCAAATGGTCATGACTGGCAATGCATGAATATGTGTTATATAACATCCCAATGGATTTCCCTGTGTTGTGATTGGCTGAGACTATGTTCTAGCCATTGGATTATGATACCTGTACCAATGGCTACTTAAAGGTCAATGAAAAGTGTGGTAAGTCTCATAATTCAGGACCCACATAATTCCTATTCTCCATCACTATAATGGCTGCATCCTTTACATATAGATGGGAATCATCATGTAGGGCACAAACCTGATGGCCCATTACGGTATGCAGTGTTTGTAATACATTTCATGTTGTCTTCACTTAAAAGGCCCTCTTTACACACATACTGTACACACATTTGGACAATCATCTACTATTCTGCCACCACTGTTGTTGTACATTAGTTGTCCATGTAAAACACATCTCCTGTCCTTATCAGTTTGCCTGAGATATCACTGTTGCATACCTTGCAACAGCTAAATGTCATGTTCATGATCCAGTTGAGGCCTATATGTGTCTCGGTGTGTGTATACCACTGGAACTCTGATGCAGATGTTTTTCATGTATTCCATGCCAACCTTTGTGTGTGTGTGTGTGTGTGTGTGTGTGTGTTTGGGGTAGGTGGTGGATGGCATTCAACATCTGCAATGATGCTTAGTTTGTCTACTGTCAATAACATGTGTATGACTCACACAGTGTAGTGACTTTGAGGACAGATAGATGACTGTCATGGTCATACCATGTGTATATGGAATATTATGAGAAGGGTAGAAAGGATGCTGAATTCTGATTGGCAGAGAGCTGCATTCAGCTGGGCCATTATCCCAACACAACAGCCCAGCTGATAGCATTATGTTTAAAACATGCATAACATTTATCATAAATGACCCATTTCATAATCACAATAAGGCACTCAAAGGGGTGTGTTATGGTAGGCTGACAGCCCTTTTCTGGTGGTGGAAGCCCTCAGCTACGCCTCGCACTTCAACCCACCCTGAGGTGGGCCATTATCCCATCATAACAGCCCCCCTGTCATGCCTTATTGCTTAATTATACATTATAAAATGGGATAGAGAAATCCTATCACCTGATTGGTCAATCGTTGGCCAGAGCAGTGTGATTAATGATCATTAACCGCACTGCTCTGTCCAGGTACTTGATTTCCAGTCTGACCCCATTGTACTAAACTGAAATTTTTATCACTTATTTAGTTTATTTATTTATTTGAATAGCGATTTAATAGTTCATTGTTAATAAGTTAATAAGTTTGTAATGCCATTTTTCAAGATTTATAGATAGCTTTCTTAAGTAGTACATGTTGTTCATTTTTAAGTGATAAATAAAATGTTTGACATTGCTCAACCAGTTGTAATTTGTTTTTCCCCCCATTTTATAAGCGCAATAATACACTTCTGGATGTGTGGTTATCGGTGAATTACTGCACGACCCACAATGGTTGAAGAGCACTCGGCTAGCGCCTCATGCCTCCATCCAGAGTGTGGTGTATGATTATTCACTGATAACTGCACACCCAGTCATGTATTATTGCTTACTTATTGAGCTGCCTTTCTGTACAATACAACTGATGAATCACTCTGGTATGATGTGTGTTTTCTAATAATTAACTCTGTGCCCTTTTCATATGAGCACATAGGCACTTCTGGGACATTGGCTATACAGTATGAGGTGTACCACACAGTCAGGGGCCCAACAAACTTGGCTTTGCACAGTGTTTCACATCACCACTGACTGCATATGACATATAGTATGACCAACACCCTGTTGCACTTCATTGCTTGATAGTACACATATCCTGATGTGGACCATCACCCCATATTGTATTCTGACATTGGCATACATGGTATGCAGGTCATGACATACATCATGTGCATTTTCCACACTACAATCATTCTTCATATGTAGTTATGTAACGTTTATGTAGTAACATGTCCCATGTCAATGACACATGTTAGTGATGTGTCTATGCTTTTATTCCCAGCTACCCTTTTGCCATGTCCTACCCCTAAACTGGGAGTGCCACTGTTCATGGTCAAATGCTATTCTGTGCTGCAGATGTGTTGTTCAAGGTGTGCTTTTGTTGAGATGCACATGCATTGTATGAAGGCAAGCATGCACTGTACTGACCCTGTGAGCATTGCTATATTATTGCTGTGTATGGACATGGAAACATAGCGACATAGAAGTTGTCGACAGATAAGGACCGCAAGGCCCATGCGGTCTGCCCATTATTTCTCACATCTGAATGTGCCATGGGCCTTTACTCTGTCAATGGCCTGTGTAGTCATACTCATCTACATTGCCCCTTAATGCCTATCCCATGCCTGTTTGATGCCCTGCACTGCATTCATATCCAACACTTCTGGAGGTAGGCCGTTCCATGCATCCCCCACCCTTTGTGTGACAATGATGTTCCTCACATTACCCCTTGATCGGCATCCCTCTAATCTCATGCTGTGTAATCTTGTACTGCTATTTTTTTACATATTGACACATTAGACTCTTTCACCTTGTTAATGCCCTTAAGATATTTGAATGTTTTGATCATATTACCTCTCTTCCTCCTGTGCTCTAGGGTATGCATATTGAGCTCCGTTACTGTGTCCTCATATGTTTTCCGATGCATTCCCACACCATTTTGGTTGCCCTTCCCTGGACTTCCTCCATTTTGTTCATGTCCTTGTGCTGGTGCGGACTCCAGTACTGCATGCAGTACTACAGATGAGGCTTGACCAGTGTCTTGTACAGAGGAATTTTTACCTCCCTCTTACGACTCTCCATACCCCTACTGATACACCCCAACATCCCTCTAGACATACCTATGGCTTTCATGGTGTGACTGGATGATTTCAGGTCATCTGTGATGGTGATGGCCAAGTCTTTTTCTTCCCTTGTGATTGCCTACAACTCCCCTCCCAACCTATAGATAGCTTCAGTGTTTTGCTTTCCTATGTGCATGATCTTGAACTTCCTTGCGTCACACGCCAGTTGCCACTCTTCTGATCATTTAGCCAGTGTTTCCAGATCTCTTCTCATTCTGTCCACACCATGTGGATCATGTACACTGTTGTAGATCCTGGTGTCATCTGTAAACAGGCAGTCCTTACCCTCCAGTCCATCTGCAATGTCTCTGATGATGATATTGTGACGGACTGGCCCCAGGACCACTCCCTGAGGTGCCCCACTCGTGACTTGCATCTCTTCTGATTGTATACCATTTATCACCACTCTGTTTCCTGGCCGCCAACCAGTTTGCCACACAGTTGACCAGCCTCTGACCCACCCTGAGCCTACACAACTTATTAATCAAACTGCTATGTGGTACAGTATCGAATGCTTTGCTGAAGTCAAGGTAGGTGACATCAACCACACCCCCTTCCTCCACCTCTCTGGTTACCCAGTCAAGGAACTCAGTATGATCACTTTGACAGGACCTTCCTGTTGTACACCCATGATTTCTTGGACACTGTGCTCCTATGGATTCCAGGTGTTCCACTATCCTTTCCTTAAAGGAAAACTACACCCAAAACTTGAAAAAATATATGCTGTGCAGAGTGTTTTAATTTGTATATGAAGTTCTAGTGTTTCCTTCCCTCTGAATGGTATTAGGAGTTTTTCCTAAATTAGCCTGCTAGCTTTAGGGTAGTTTTACAACCCCTGGAGATCTCCATATCAAATAGTTTTATTGCATTTCTTTGTCCTACAATGCATCTTGTTACATGTAATGGTGATGTAGCACAGCCCATAAATCCAGCAGAAAGCATTGCATTACAATCAGTTCACAACAATAGAGATGGCTATATTTTAAAATTTGTAGAATTCAGCTTGGTGACCATCCTCATCCTAAAGGTTTTACTGTCCTGAAAAACTTTGCTGCTGGTAATTTTTGTGCAGCTTGTAAAGCTTCCAAGATATTTAGTTTGTTTGGCATGTGTGTGCTGAATGTTGGGACTCTCTTACATCACAGTCACATGAGACAAGATGCACTGTGGGAACAAGAAATACAATTACGCTATCAGGTATGAAGATCCCCAGGGGTCGTAAAACTAGTATAAAGCTAGCAGGCTAATTTGGGAAAAACTCATAATACCAGTCAGAGGGAAGGAAACACTAGAACTTCACATACAAATTAAAACACTCTGCACAACATATATTTTTTCAAGTTTTGTGTGTAGTTTTCCTTTAAGGAGTGCCTCCATGATGTCGCCCAGTACTGTAGTAAGACTGACTGGTCAGTGGTTCCATGTCTCCCCTGCTGCCAGTCTCATGGTGCAGGATCCCATGAGCCCTTCTCCACTCTTCTGGGCCCTCTCCTGTGCTTAGAGAATCACTGGCATCTGTTCATGGTATATTGTCACATTATCCTTTACGATGTTCTCTCAATTTCAACATTGGTCACACACGCCTGTGTCCTGGTCTTGCTCCCATTGTGGCTGTGTCTGACAAGCACTCTCTATTCTGTTGGGTCTTTCCTATGTCTATACTGTATCACAGTGAGAGATTCCTTGCTGTTCACACATCAATAATGCCTGTGTCCCCTGACCTGCAACATCCCTGACACATGCCTATGTCCTTGCCCTGTTCCCATTGTGCTTGAGTCTGCAATGTGCTCTTTGTTCCATTTGGTCTTTCCTATGTCCATACTGTGTCACTGTATCACACCCCTTGCTGTTCTCCACTACCCAGTTGCATTCTTTTGTGATATGCAACATCCCTGACACATGCCTGTGCCCTTGCCCTGTTTCCATTGTGCTTGTGTCTGCAGTGTGCACTCTGTTCCATCAGATCTTTCTTATGTCCATACTGTGTCACTGTGTCACACCCCTTGCTGTTCTCCACTACCCAGTTGCAATCTTTTGTGATGTGCAACATCCCTGACACATGCCAGTGTCCTTGCCCTGTTCCCATTGTGCTTGTGTCTGCACTGTGCTTTCTGTTCCATCGGGTCTTTCCTATGTCCACACTGTGTCACAGTGAGAGATCCCTTGCTGTTCACACATCAACAGTGCCTGTGTCCCCTGACATGCAACATCCCTGACACATGTCTGTGTCCTTGCCCTGTTCCCATTGTGCTTGAGTCTGCAATGTGGTCTGTGTTCCATCGGGTCTTTCCTATATCCATACTGTGTCACTGTATCACACCCCTTGCTGTTCTCCACTACCCAATTGCTTTCTTTTGTAATATGCAACATCCCTGACACATGCCTGTGTCCTTGCCCTGTTCCCATTGTGCTTGTGTCTGCAATGTGCACTCTGTTCCATTGGGTCTTTCCTATGTTGATACTGCATCACTGTTTCATGCCCTTTGCTGTTCTCCACTATCCCGTTGCATTCTTTTGCGATATGCAACATCTCTGACATATGCATGTGTCCTTGCCCTGTTCTCATTGTGCTTGTGTCTGCAATGCGCTCTCTATGCCATTGGGTCTTTCCTGTGTCCATCTTGTGTCACAGTGAGAGAACCCTTGCTGTTCACACTTTAACAGAGCCTTTGTCCCCTGACATGCAACATCCCATCCAAATGCCTGTGTCCTGTGTTGAGGGACCATGTTGACTGTGTTTGTACACTGCCTTTGTCATGTTGCAACACAATGTAGCAATGTAGTAGTGGTCTATCACACTATTGTGTCATCACCTAATGGCGGTTAAATTATGGTTGTGTTGCACACACACAGACACACAGGCCTGCATATGGCTGTGTGAATAACCTACAGTATTTGGGGGGGTTGTGACAGTCAGAGTTGTATGGTCAGTGTCTTTTGTTACTTATAGGATATCTGTGTCTGCATCCATAATGTGTCCACATCTCCTATGCTGCTGATGGTCTCCTGACAGATGTGGGACACTACCCTTTCATCCAGGAATGTCAATTGTGTTTCATCGGGGGGTCCTCCACCTGTTATTTAATTAAGAGTGTTACATTTAAGTGTACATCTCCATTTGTTACATATGCAGAGAACTGTCACGTTCAATTTTCTACAGATTTGCCCATCCATATCTGTTTATTACTCATTGCACATGTTGTACTCCATGTTGAACTATTTACTTCTACAGTGGGCTACTGTTAGCAATGGCTATTATATCTTGACTGTGGGTGGGCTTGGCCCTAACTTTGTTGTACTTCATTTTGCCCATTTACACCTTGCCACTGTGGCCTTATGTCGTCCCATGTGCTTCATGCATTTCACATGCTTTGTGACACCATATTTGCATGCATTGTGTAGTAATCCTCCATTTCTCCTTGACTACTGGTGATGTACAACTGCTGGGTACAAGGCCCACTGTGTTCTTGCATATATTCCAGTACATGTATACCACATGCTGTACTGCATGACATGTGAGTCTGTATTCCACTTTTGTTTTGTTCTTTGGTGTTGCCTATTGCACATTTGTTAGTTTGTGTACGTGCCCTACCACGTTGCTGCAGGTGTACATATACACTATAGCTGTAGGTGATTATTTTGGTGGGTGGACAGTATACACGTATGTTGTGCCTGCGGCAGCAGCACTGACTCCTATGCCATCTACTGTATCCTTTTGTTTTTCTCATCTGTGTGCCCTATAATGTCCCACAGTGGTCCCTGTCCCTCTCTCAGTGGCATATGGTGTGGGGATGATTTGGGGTTATAGTGTTGCATACCACATTGCATTACATACAGTATACAGTACATTGTTACTGCTCACCTGTTTGTTGCCTTGACCTGTGCATGGTGGCAAGCTTCTCTTTAGATCGCCTTTTGATGTCATCATACTTTTTCTTGAGGGCATCAACAGTATGATTGAATGTACCCACGGCATTTACCTTTTGAGCAATCATTTGCCATATTTCAAGCTTGACTGCCTTTGTGGTTGATTTACTGAACAGTTGTTTATAGTTGGCATCTACCTCTTGTATGAGTACATCTATCTCTTGGTCTGTCCAGTTGGCAGCATGGGCATCCCGTGTGTGTTGTGCACCTCCCTGGCTTGTGTCTGCTACCTGCTGGTGGAATTGTTGGTCCTGTTCCCCTAGGTAGTTCTGCTGCTGCTGCTGCTGCTGCTGCTGCTGCTGTGGTTGTTGTTGTTGCTGCTACTGGGCCTGTGGCTGTTGATGCAAACAGTGGTCTTGGTGATACTGCAGGTGCTGCTTGTTATAGCTGTTCAGGCCCTGATGTTGTGGTCCATGCATAGCATAATTATGTGGCTTATGTTGGCTGGTGCTCTGTGTATGCATGAGTGTTGGTAAGTGGTGCATACTGTATGGTGGCATTGTTGAAGATGTCATACCTTGGCTGTGGTCCACTGGCTGCTGGTAATGCTGCACCTGTGTGTACTGAGTGTGCTGCTGTTGGCCACATATGTGGTGGGCCCACCTGGCTGTAGCTGCTCACCATTGCTTGTTCTTGCATCTGCATTACTTGTAAAGAGTTGGTCTGCCCCTGTGGTTGCTTTAGGATTACCTGATGGTACCCAGAGGGCTGCTGTGGTCCACTGTGAGGACCTTGCTGCTGGCCCACATTGCTGTGATATATGGGCTGCATGTTCTGCTCTTTCCTGTACCTTCTGCTAGAGGGTTTGGCTAAACAGTTTCCCCCACTCTAATTGGCCTATTTACACTGTTCAGCATTTTCAGATGTGCACATGCGGTATTCCAGCACATGCACAATTTCTGCACATGCAGCATTACGTAAAACCTTCACATTTGTGTTTTTTCACAGCTGAGGTATTTTTCTTGCTGAATATCATGCAGCTGCATTTTGCATTTGGCATGGTCCTTTTTACTGCACCAGTACATTTTTGGCTTCCTTTTGTGAATCCTGCCCTCAGTAAATACACACTCAGTGCATCATATTATAAAATGACAAAAAACAGTCTTCTGTTTCCAGTTGTTTGATCAGGAATTTTGTAAATTGTATAGGTATATACCAATATCTTGCAAGTTCCCCAGGAAGATCTCTGACATTTCAGGAATAATATCAAGCCTACATGAAACTTCCAAAAAATATTAAAATAATAATATAGAAAAACATAAATGGAACTTACAAGCTCAAATGTGCAGACTGAGTGGGCTATAGGCCCTTATCTGCTGACAGAGTCTATGTATCTATGTATTTAAACAATAATTTTCCTCCTAATAAAAGGCATGATGTCGTTTATTCTCAGAAACAGCACATTATATATCAAGTCAATATCTCCTCCATCTTGGCATCAAATAAAATCTTGGCTTGTAAACAGTGCTGAAATGCCTAAAGTTTGTTCTAATTAACTGAAAAACATCTACATGTCTGTCATGTACAGTATTGTGTCTTTTGATACAGGTTGTATACTGTATTTGCTATGCTTGTATTTATGTACATATTCAGTGTAACTATTATTTTAATAAATTGGGACCCCATTGAAAATTAGCCTCGACTCAATTAGGCAATCCTTTTCTGAATTTTCAGAATAAAATATTTACTACTACTTCTACTACTACTACAACATGTTGTGAGAGATCAAAGCAAGTTAACACATACCCTGGCTACATCTGTTTCTAGCCTCAGATTTTGGGGGGCTAGAATATATCTACTGGATCTTTACATTGGACAGTATGAATTGAAGATTTGGCTTAAATGAAGGCTGTGATTGGAATGTTTCTAATTAATAAAGAAGAACATAAAAAGATATACCTTGATGAACTATAAAGTATTATTTAAGATCCTTTATCTTTGTTAACTATAGTTTTCAAAACACCCACTTTGGGTCAGGAGGGTGGTGTAGCACAGTGGTCAGGGTTGTGGGGCTTCGAATCTGGAGGTCTGGGTTTGAATTGAGCAGCCCCCATGAACGTACCAGTCTCTCTGATGTCACTTATAAGTTTTATAAACCTTTGGTGGACACACTTTAAGAAATAAGGCAAATAGAATGTTAAAACAACAAATAGATGGTATATGGAATGTGAATATATATTATATCTAGGATACAGTAAATGTGTTGCCTATTCTCTCTCCACCTAGCTAGGATTCCTCAGCCAGTCCTTTACAGTCTTAAGATGTGAATTGTTGTAATCAAATAAGGACCAACAAATGAAATAAACTGGCTTTTTTTTGAGGGGAAAAAAGTACAAAGTAAGGAACTTAGGGCTATAAGCCCTGGTGGGGGGCGAACCGCTGTCCTAAGGAGCACAGAAGTGCTTGAAAATCTCTACCATGCCATTAATGTTTCAGCACTAATTGTGGTGCTCCTTTTGATGTGGTTTCCATATCAGCAGCACTCTCTGTAAGTGGAGACAGACTGGTGACGTCATGCATGACATCCTTCTTTTCCCCACCTTGGAGGAGTATTTAAACTGTGTGAGCTGGAGCAATGGCGGCTATAGAGTAGCAGGCAGAATGCCATGGACAGAACAGCACATGAGAGAGAACAGTTTACAAGTAAGTGCACACTTACAACTTTGCTGGGAGCAGTTTTATTTGATGGAGTATAGAGCTAAGAATTTAAAGGCTCCTTTGTATCTCTCTGCAGAATAACTTAGTACTGTTTGAGCACATCATTGAATGGGACAAGACTGTTTTGAAAGTAAGTGCTCAGGTTTTAAGAAATGGGATAATTAAGGAAGTTCTCAAAGAAATAAGGTTTTACAATCAGTGAGCATTTATTTTTATGTATTTATTCTAGAGACGCAGTTTAAAGCGCATGGCAAGAAATATGGGCATACAAATAAAACAGTATGCAATCGGGTGAGGAATTTTGATTATTTGATTTGGCATTTGAAATAATTCAGTATTTGAATGCTGGAATAGTCGGTATAGATGAAAAATTATTTTGAAATCTTAACAGATGTGGTTTATAAGACAAGGGAAACAGGAAACAGTATTGTTTGGGAATCTTAACATCTGAAATCAGGTGAGAGATTTTTTAAGGGCTCAACAATTGGAAAGAATTGTATGTATGTTGTGTGTATATATATATATATATATATATATATATATTTTTTGAGGCATTTGTACGAGGATGAAATATGGAATATTTTATATATATATATATATATCTATATATATATATATATATCTATATATATATATAGATATATATATATATATATACACAGCTTAAAAAGGACTGTTTTTGGAGGGATGTAAAGAATCACCTTTTGTGTATATATAGCATTTGAACTGAAGTAAGTAAACAGTTTATAATTGATTGTGTTTGTTATATTTAGGAGAGAATAAATCAAAGGGGCTGTGGAAGTGGAGTTTGTACAAAACATTCCCCAAGGAATAAATCTGTTGAAGAATAAACTGTTGCTATGATCAACTGAATTTGAGTGGAGTACATCCTTTATTTTGATTTGAAATAGATTTCTGTTTTTTTGGATGACCCAATTATTAAAGGTGTTATACCCTTAAGAGAGAGGGAGGGCAACCTGAATCACTAATTGTGAAGTTTAATATAGGCCTAACCGACCCGGATTCAGTGGCCCACTTTTGAAAGCTACTTAGTAATGTGTTACCGATAGTGAATATACATTGGAGGCCCCTGTTTTCCCCTATCACCTCCTCTTGTCACTATGCACACTTCCCTTAACTCTCACTCACTCCACACAATGAACACTGCTATTAACATAAGTCAGGCTAGTGGCTCAGGCTTCAGACAGATGACAACACCAGGTACACAAACAGCAGCTGAAAGCATATTCTTTTCATATCAGTTTACCACAGAACAACAGGCTGAAGTCTTAGGATTACTTACACAAAGTAAAACGTGGACAGAAACAACCAATGATAGAACTCTAGCTAACAAAATTCAACATCTGGAACAATGAGATATAAGATTAGAGTGGCATGCATTATCATTGGGGGAATATGTAAAGAATAAGAGAATACCCCAGTGCTTGAAAGTCCTTATGAAACCAAATTTGGGATATATGACTATTGAGCTAAATGAAAAATGGAATGGCATATGTAACAAGTGTTCCACTGACTTTATGTTGGCACTCATAGAAGCCATAGTGAAAGAGAGGAATAATTTGATGATTGAAATATAGCAGGTTAAGGAGAATTATAAGACAATAGTGACCCATCAAGAATTCACCACAACATTAGAAAAAATAAAGAAAGAACTTGAGGAATATGAAGACTTTTTAAAACAATAAAAATTGAATAAGTTTGAATGGGATATAGTAGATTATCGTGACAATAAAACATATAATTGGTTTGTCAAACCAAGAGGGCAGAATCTGGGAATATATCAGATGTGAACTTCACAATACCAAGCACCACAATACCAAACAGACTCAGATAGTGGCGACAGTATGGTCACTATACCATACAGTTCCACCAGAACCAGACATGGAGAAAGGTGTCCTTTTTTAGAAGCAGAGGCACAATTACAAGAACAGCAGTCCATGAGGGACAATATGGAACCTCAAGAACAAAGATACAATATGAGGAACAGGGGTTGGCAAAGGGAATATCAAGGGACATCCCAATACAGAGACAGGTATGGAGGACAGAGAGAAGGGGGTGGTGGTGTAGGCACAGGAGGAGGGAGAGGAAGAGGCAGGGGAGGGGGATACAGAGAACAACAGAGGAGGAACAGATAATTTTTAATTTAAGTGATAGAGAAATCACCGATAATGAAAACGAAGTTCTAAACCGGGGATTATCCTTTTCACCAACAAAGGAACTGGATGTTTTTCAACTAGAAGTTGATTTACAAAAATATTATTGAAAGATCAAATTAGCACATTGGTTTAGGAATAAACTGGAAGAACCGGTATATAAAAAATAAAAGTTAATGAAGGTGATGGGAGTCAAATCCATGTTCAACCCACTGAAGGGGTCAAATTTAATGGAGAGCTACGTAGAGGTAGTTGATAGGGACATCAAAAGGATGTGTGTAGAACAAAATAAGAGACCCAGATGGAATAATTTAACAAAGCAGGAAAGGAAGACTTTAGAGGCGTTGGAAAAAGATAAAAGCATTATAATTAAACCAGCGGACGGGGGAGGGTGGAGTGGTACTGTGGAAGTATGAAGAATACAAAAAAGAATGTTTCAGTCAATTAAGGGATACTGAGAGGTACATATTAATTGAGCAAGATCCAACAGAGGAAATAAAATCTGTGATACAAGAAATGATTAACCTGGCAGTTACAATAGGTTGGATAGCAGAAGAAGAAGCTAATTTACTGATAAACAAACCCCCCAGAATTCCTTTGTTTTATGTGCCACAGAAAGTTCATAAAGATCCTCACATACCTCCTGGATGCCCTATCATCCCAGGAATTAATTCTGTACTGGAACCGTTATCAAAGTATATAAGCTATCTTATACAACCGGAAGTAGAAAAAATGAGTACGTACATTAAAGACACAGGACATGTCATTACAATGTTGAGGGACATGAACGGTAATGAATGGGATTGGGAGAATATAATTTTAGTAACTTTTGACAGTAAGGATCTCTACGCAAGCATACGGCATGATGAGGGACTAGAGGCACTATTGGGAGCATTAAATGAGAGAACAGACAAACACCCACCAAGTGAATTTCTTGGACAATTAGCAGAAATAGTGTTAGGAAAGAATTATTTTATGTTTGAGGATCAGTATTTCATGAAAAATAAAGGAACTGCAGTGGGCAGCACCATGGCCCCATCATATGCTAATATTTATATGTATGTATGAATTTAAAAAGAAACACATTTTGGATGTCGTCAATAATCCATTTTTCCAGAACATTTTGTTTTGGAAGCATTTTATTGATGACATCATAATGATATGGGATGGAAACAGAACTGACTTGGATGGTTTTGAGAGATATCTGAATAGTAGGAATATAAATTTGAGGTTCACTATTACAGCAGGTCATCTCAGGGTTCCTTTCTTAGATCTTGAGATCTATAAAATGGAACTGGGTCTAGAGACTACATTATATAGAAAACCCACAAATTGAAACACAACCCTTCATTACACAAGCTTTCATGATCCAAATCTAAAAAATACCATTACAAAATCACAGATTCTGAGAGCAAAAATAAATTGTAGTGAGGAACTGGAATACCAAAAAGTGGCTGAAGAAATGACTAATAGATTTTGTGATGCAGGATACAAAAGAACATTGGTGCACCAAGCACGGGAGGTGGATGACAACACACAAAGGGATACACTTCTCTTAGGAGGCAACAAATCAGAAATGAAGGATAGGATAGTGTTTTCCACTAATTGCACCCATTTGAAGAATAAAATCAGTAAGATTATTTGGGGGAACTGTCATATTTTACAAGCAGGGTACACTGAGAATAAGAGATTTAGGGAGTTTCCCTTAATTGCATCAAAAAAGAATAAGACAATTAGGGACAGATTAGTCCACTCGGCACACACAAAAGAGGATAAACCATCAAAACAACTATTATTGAGTCCTTTAAAAAATGGCAGTTATCAATGTGGCCACTGTTTCCAATGTGGCAACACACGACATAAGACATTCTTCTAACATCTCTTCACAAACAGAAGATATTTTTTTGAGACATCACATTACTTGTGCAATGGACCATGTAGTATACATCATCCTCTGCCCGTGTGACTGCATCTTTGTGGGCAAAACCTCAAGAGATTTAAAGACAAGGATTAGCGAGCATAAAAGTAAAATAAGGAACCATGATGAAGCATCTTCTGTGGCGAGATATTTCAATACAGCAGGTCATTCTGTTTCTAACCTCAGATTTTGGGGGCTAGAATATGTTCGAGAACCAGACTGAAAGGACATAATCTGGAACCATATTCTTCGCAAAAGGGAGGTCTACTGGATCTTTACATTGGACAGTATGAATCAAAGATTTGGCTTAAATGAAGGATGTGATTGGAATGTTTGTTATTAATAGAGAAGAACACAAAAGGATATACCTTGATGAACTATAAAGTATTATTTAAGATCCTTTATCTTTGTTAACTACAGTTTCCATAACACCAACTTTGGTTCAGGTTGATGGTGTAGCACAGTGATCAGGGTTGCAGGCTTCAAACCTGGAGATCTTGGTTTGAATTGAGCAGCCCCCATTGACATACCATTCTCTCTGATGTCACTTATAAGTTTTATAAACCTTTGGTGGACACACTTTAAGAAATAAGGCAAATAGAATGTTAAAACAATAAATAGATGGTATACGGAATGTGAATATATATTATCTCTAGAATACAGCAAATGTGTTGCCTATTCTTCCTCCACCTAGCTAGGATTCCTCAACCAGTCTGTTACAGTCTTAAGATGTGAATTGTTGTAATCAAATAAGGACCAATAAATGAAATACATTTTTTGAGGAAAAAAGTACAAAATAAGGAACTTAGGGCTATAAGCCCTGGTGGGGGGAGGGACCGCTATCCTAAGAAGCACTGAAGCACTTGAAAATGTCCACCACACCATCCATGTTTCAGCACTAATTGTGGTGCTCCTTTTGATGTGGTTTCCACATTGGCAGCGCTCTCTGTAGGTGGAGACAGACTGACAACGTTACGCATGACATCCTTCTTCCCCCCACCTTGAAGCAGTATTTAAACTTTGTGAGCTGGAGCGATGGCGGCTATAGAGTAACAGGCAGAACGCCACAGAGAGAACAGTTTACAAGTAAGTGCACACTTGCAACTTTGCTGGGAGCAGTTTTATTTGATTGAGTATAGAGCTAAGAATTTAAAAGGCTCCTTTGTATCTCTGCAGAATAAATTAGTGCTATTTGAGCACATTGTTGAATGGGACATGACTGTTTTGAAAATAAGTGCTCAGGTTTTAAGAAATGAGATAATTAAGGAAGTGTTCAAAGAAATAAGGTTGTACAATGGCAGTGAGTATTTATTTTTACGCATTTATTCTAGAGAGGCAGTTTAAAGCAAATGACAAGAAATATGGACATACGAATGAAACAGTATGCAATCGGGTGAGGAATTTTGATTATTTGATTTGGCACTTGAAATAATTCAGAATTTAAATGCTAGAATAGTTGATATAGATGAAAAATTCTTTTGAAATCTTAACAGACAAGGGAACCAGGATACAGCATTCTTCGGGAATCTTAACATCTGAAATCAGGTGAGAGATTTTTTAAGAAGCTTAACAATTGGAAAGAATTGTATGTATATATATTTTTGAGGCATTTTGTATGAGGATGAAATATGGAATTATATATATATATATATATATGTTAAAAGGACTGAGCATTTTTTGGGGGATGTAAAGAGGCACCTTTTGTGTATATATATATATATATATATATATATATATATATATATAGCATTTGAACTGAACTAAGTAAACAGTTTATAATTGATTGTGTTTGTTATATTTAGGAGAGAATAAATAAAAGGGGCTGAGGAAGTGGAGTTTCCGTGAAACATTCCCAAGGAATAAGTCTGTTGATGAATAAACTTTTGCTATGAGCAACTGAATTTGAGTGGAGTTCATCGTTTGCTTTGATTTGAAATAGATAACTATTTATTTTATACATTGGGACCCCATTGAAAATTAGTCTTGACTCAATTGGGCTATCTTTTTCTGAATTTTCAGAATAAAATATTTTCTACTACTACTGCAACATGTTGTGAGAGACCAAAGCAAGTTAACACATACCCTGGCTACATTATTATCGGGCCTCAAATTTATTTATAGAAATTATGCATGATTACATTACTAATACTGTAATTTAAAATATTACTGTTCAGACCTTCTTACTGTTTAGATTGCTCATTCCAACCATAAACAATACATTTATGTTCCACAGCCTAGAGTTGGAGGTTCAAAACACAAGAAAAACTCAACTGTTGTCCCCTACAAATTTCTTTCTCAGTTGTTCTGACTTTTTATAACTCTATATGGGAACATAAGGAATCAATTATACAGATGATTTTCTCACTCATGGTTTGTCAGCAGTTAATTCATTGGATGAGGTCTCCCTTGCCTGGAGTTTGACTGTTTCTCTACCCCTCCCCCAAATACACACACACACACACACACACATATACTCACACACACACACACACTTACTTACTCTAAGATATTTCAGTAGCTCTTATCTGTTATGTTTGAGAAGCAGGTGCAGCCCTTGCTGTCAAAAAGAAATGTATATATTTAGTCTGGGCAGTTCACTGAAGACCTGGCATTTTATCAGATGGGTCTTGAGAGGTTAAAAAACAGTGTAAATCTTTATAAATTTGCTGGGAAATTGTAACATTTCTGAGGTACGAATCTTTCTTGAAAGATATTCATGCCCAACTGAAGTTAATAGAAACAATGTTTAAATGCTAGGCATTTAAATGTGCAAGCTGTTGCATTTTGAAGGGGGTAAATAAATCTCCAGTTTAATAGGCAACCAATATTTAACAAGCTGTTTCAGTTTCCTAATAGCCATCTAATCAGTAGCTTGGAGTTATGTCTCTAACATTCTAAATAGGAAGAAGGGATTATTATATTTTAGTTGCTGTAGTGATTTGCAGATGTGGAAGCATACATTGAAAAGTCCAAAAAATGTGTTCCACGATACTCCATTTTCAAGATACAGATAGCAAGATGGCTGCAGGCTCTGCCCACAGCCATAAAAAGGAAAACAAGTCAGATATACAGAACTATCATCCTGTAAGTTTACGTCTGTTACAGGGAAAATTATGGAAAACATTTTATCAAATAGAATAAAGCAGCACATTAATAATTAAAACAGGGAAGATACAGATCAGCATGGGTTTAAACCTGGAAGATCATGCCTCACAAACAAGGAAAGAGCTGGTCTCAACACTCTTACTCACAAAAGAAAGCTGAAGTCAAATGCTCTTCACAAGTTCATCTTTAATCAGGTACAAAATCAGGATAAAATTGCCCTCACATGTATACCCAATGGAAACGTCAACATTTCAAGTCATTCTGACTTCTTGTCAAAGAGTCAGAGCAACTTGAAACATTGAAGTTTCCAGTGGGTGTATGTGTGAGGGTGATTCTATCCTGATTTTGTACCTGATTAAAGATGAACTTGTGAAGAACATTTGAATTCAGCCTTGTTTTGTGAGTAAGAGTGTTGAAACCTGCTTTCTCCTTGTTTGCATTTTCACTCACTGTGGATCCACTCACACAGCGTAGAGTGGTCTTTGTAGTTGTCAAGATCATGCCTCACCAACTTACTTTGCTTCTACAAAAAAATCAGTAGAGCGCTTGATAATGGTATCCCTGTGGATATCATTTATATTGATTTCTGTAAGACATTTGATACTGTACCCCATTGGGCAATTATTGACAAAATGGCACAACTTAATATTAACAATAAAATAATAAAACAAGTCTTGCAGTGATTAAATAACAGAACTCAAGTAGCATCAATAAATGGATTTCACATCACTAGTAGGAGTGTCACCAGTGGGGTTCCACAGGGATCAGTGCTGGGTCTGATAATATTTTCTCTGTTTATCTCACATATGAATTTGCAGGTAAACATTGGACATCTAGATATGTGGACGATGGTAAACTTGGTGGCCCCTTTAACAACATTATGGAGATTTGTTCCATACAAAAGGATTTGGATTGCATTACTACTTGGCCCTATAGATGGGGGGTGAAGTTCAATTTAGAAAAATGCAGTATAATACACTTTGGGAAAAGAAATGCATGTCAAGATCATATTTTAAGCCATACCAACCTAAAACAATAACTGAGGAAAGGGACTTGGGGATAATTGTATTGAACACATTTAAGTTTAGTGCATAGTGTACAGCACTCATTTCTACAGTTAATAAGATATGGTGGTCTATGAAAAACACATATATAAAGAGTAGTGATGTAGAAGTGGTGCTTCTAATCTACAGACCATATATACATCCTCATCTAGACTATGGCAGTCAACTATGGAGTCCTTACATGAGTAAATATAATGATGTAATTGAGAAAATTCCATGTAAGATAAAAAAAATGTAAAAGGCTGGCTTATAGTATTGTATGACATTATTAATGATACATACCTGATGTCTGAATTAAACTTAACTTTTAAAAAGCACCACATACAAGCTAGGGGACATCCATTACAGTTAAACAGGCAAACTGTTAAGACTACAGCAAGAATTCTATACCCAGAGGATTACTGAATGGTAGAATTGGTTGCCTAATTATGTAATTATCAGCACTACTAAACTAGAATTCAAAGTGAGACTGCATAAATACATAATGGAAAATGCATAGGGTTTTGTTTTGTGGTAGAAACTACTTATGGGCTCCAGGCTTCTGAGATTTTGTTTATCCTAGTATGAATCCTAGTATGATGTCATTGTAATATATTGAAGAATGACTCTGAACTAATTGTCAAGGAAGCAGACAACGGAGGGTGTGTGTTTTTAATGAACAAAAATTATGTACAAGAGATTATAAGACAATTGAATAACGGGGAATTTTACCTGAAATTAAACTCAGATCCAGCAATGAATTTTAAGTACTCAGAAGATGAGACAATGACTGTGGCTTTTAATAATGATTTTATTGATTCTAAAACTAAAGAATTTTTAACGACAAATGCACCCACAAGAGCCACATTTTATGTTCTTCCCAAAGTTCACAAAACACTACAAAATCCCCTGGGACACCCTACCATAAGCCGGATAGGCTCTTTGACAGAACCACTCTCACAGTATGCCGATTCTTTTTGCCTTTGCAAAAGCTTGAAACTGGGGAAAGATGTACTGCTTGTGATTATTGACATAGAAGTGCTATATACACAAATGCCCCACAAATTTGCTTTAGATGGCAGTGGCTCAGCAGGTAGCACACTTGCCTCTGAGGCCAGAAGATCAGAAGGCTGTGGGTTCTATTCCCACATCAAGCACTTGGGCTAATATCCCAATACTGACACTGCAGTGCAGCATGGGTGGGGTGTTACACTCCTGAGGTGCCGTCTTTTGGATGAGACGTTAAACCGAGGTCCCATCTGCCTGTTCAGGTGGATGTTAAAGATCCCAAGGCACTTCTCAAAAAGAGTAGGGGAATTTTTTATTCAGTACTAAAGGAAACCATATCACAACACAAACACATATTACATCATAGAAACATGAACAAAAAAAAACTGAAAACACCCTACAAACGGTATACAATCTCTTGAATCCCCAAACCCCTCATAAAACAGGTATTAACAGCATACCATAACATTTGATTAAATGCTGAAATAAAAAGGAAGGAAAATGAAGAGGGACAGAAAAAAGTAGAATGAAAAAGAAAAGGGAAAGAAAAAACAGAAAAGTGCACACACTTTACACTCATATTTATACTTTTTGAAATCCTGCATTAACTTCATGCCGTATATAGAAAGGTACAAAAATCATTTAAATAAAATGCAACCATGTCTCTAGTAAAATATTCTACTCATTACTGTGCTTTAACCTTTAACACATGTGGGCCAGTCTTTCCACCAGACTTCATGCATCTGCAGTGGGAATGTCAACCTTTCCTTTTTGTAAATTCCTTTCACTTCTGTATTTATTCTCCCAATCAACCCTGCCACATCAATATTTTTTTGCTGCAATACGTATTGGCATCTGACTTTCCATATGACCCATTTAATTGTTGCCATAGCCACTGGAAATGTCCCTTTATGGAACTGTTTCCACTCTCTCCCTATTGCCCCATAAATCAGGGTATCATAATTCATTTTCCTCAGTTGTGGCATTTCCCATTCTAACGCCAAATAGTCCTATATTTGATCAATATATATACACTCAAAGTATAAATGACTCATGGTTTCAATTTGATTTATACAACTGTCCCTCAGGCACACTCTATCTGCTACCGCTTTATGGTGGTGAATTACCTTTAATATTGAGTCGGTCATGGCAGCACATCCACAGTGTGTCCCACGGTGTGTCCACATTTTGGGGGGAACCCTAACTTCTGTGAGCTGAGATGTGACCTCTAAGGCTGAAATATTACTTGGGAGAGTAAGACAAGGAACTTTATCTACCTCTTTTGCCAAGATATTTTTATAAGTAACCTTCTTGTGGTATACCTCATGTCCTGTGTTGTTAAGTTCCATTCCTTCAATTTTTTGAATACCTCCTTTGGATATACAGCCTCCCCTACCAAAGGGGTTCTACAAGGACCCCACTTTTGGGTCTCCCATTTATGAAAAAAAAGAATCGCATCTATCCTTAAAAAATGTATCCACTCCATTTTTTTACCAACTATCAAAGGAAGAAAGTTGGAGTATACATATATTGAAAGGAAAAAAATGATAGGGTGCAACATATCAACCCCCTCCTGAATTGACCTATAATTCATTTGGCATTTAACTGGGTTTAACCTACTATTCCACAGGAGTCCTAAAGCAATACTATAAATGTTGGTTTCCAACTTAACTGGTAAAGGAAATATACTACTTACAGTTAGGAAGAGAGGAACAATGAAAGTTTTATACATGAAAAAGCCTTTTTTTTTCTTGACATGGGAAAGGCGTTCCATCGGTTTATTTTTTCCTCCGCTTTCTCAATACAGTTTTCCCAATTTAACACAGCAGAATCCCTGGTGCCAAAGGAAATCTCCAATATTTTTATTGGAGGTTCTGATAACTGAATACCACCTATTACCACTCTATCCATGTCTCTTAGCTCACTGAGCACCACTCCCCCGCTTTTGGTCTCGTTAATTTAAGAACCTGATACCTCTCTCCCCTGATGTCTTGTTCGCCACCAACAGTGTGACATCATCTGCATATGCCATTACTACTGGGAACAAATGCCAGTTTGACCCCTCAATATGCAGTATCTCCCCATCAAATTCTAATTTTCTCACGGGGGGGTCAATAGCCAGTACATATAACAGGGGGCTCAATGGGCACCCCTGTCTTACCCCACTTGAAATTTTAATGTGCCTCCCCATTCTGCCATTCACTACTGGGCTAGTAGAGGCATGTTCATACAGAATTTCCACTCACTTCACAAACAGCTCAGGAATGCAGTATTTCTTTAATACTGCAAAAAGGTATTCATGAGGAACAGCATCAAATGCCTGTGACTGATGGAGGGTAAGAAGGATGCCCGAGGCTCCTTGTTGATTGAACAACTCCTTAATTAACATTAAATTGTCCATCATTGACCACTGGGGTATACCATAAGTCTAAGCTTTAGAAACTACATATTGTGCAACTTTAGCTAGCCTGGCACATAAGATCTTACTTAAAATGTTCCAGTCAAAATTCATTAAGCTGATTGGTCTCCAGTTCGAGATGTGGGCCCTTTCCCCTTTTTCATAAATAAAAATCAAGAGACTGCCAGCTAACACTTATGGGAAGGGTGCTTCCCCCTTAAAATTCCATTAAATACCAATAGTAGATGGTCTCCTAAAAGTTCTACTTTTTTTTGTAAAACTCACCCGGGAGACCATCAGGTCCAAGGGATGTGCCCAGTTTTGCTATTAGCAACTCTGCTTTTGTATTTGGGGTAGTCAAAAATCTTGCTTCACCTCTAGAAATTTCTGGGACCACGATGTTATTCAAGAAGTTGTTTAGGGAGTCTGAACATGGTACAGACAGTCCAAACGAGTTCCTCACGTGGGTCTCCACTACCTGCATCATGCCAAGCCCATCTTTTATATTATGTCCATTCTCTGTTTGTAGCTCAGTCATGAATCTTGCTTCTATTCACTGATGTCAACTATCGTATGGATTTCGTTGTTGTACTTTCCCTTGGATCCCATATTTTTGTTCAAAAAACAAGGTTTGGGCCCTGTCATATTGAAATTCTTTCATATCAGTTTTAACCAACCAAATCTGTTCTAAAAGATCCTCCCCTGTTTCAACCATGTGAGACAGTAAGATTTGTAATTTATGTCTAAGTTTGAGGTAGTTTAAATATTTAGCATTAGCCACCTGTTTTGCCCTCTAACTACAGTACTCCCATATATCATTTTTTGTGTCCTGCCACCAAAGCAAGGGGTTATCATATATCTGAAACACTGAAAGACGGCCCGTGATTTCCTCCTGCAGTCCTGTCATGAAGTCTGGTTCCTCCAAGGAGGACACACTGAATCTCCAAATCATATTTGATAATGGCTTACTACTAGGAGTTCCAAAGTGTACCCGAAGTAAAGCATGATCTGTAGTTTCAATGGGGAGAGTGTCACATGCAGTAATAGGCAGCCAGTGTGATACAAAAATCATATCAATTCTAGTTGATAATCTGCCTTTATAAAAAGTGTGCGCTGGAGTAATGGATTTTTCAGCTGCGCAATCTATTAGCTTTGCACTTTTGTACATTCTGTTCAGGAAACTGGAATAATTATATAATTTATTAGTCAGACCTGTTTTATCTCGTAAAGACAAAATACAGTTACAATCCCCTCAAAAAATCATTGTTTTTGTTGTATATAGGTAAGGCTGGATTTATTTAAATACATCAATATGTTAATATTTTGTTTGGGGATCATACAAATTCAGAAGCCTAAGATCCTGCCCCTTAAACCTCATATCTAAAATTAGGACCCAACCTGGAATCAAATCAATTAACCTGGATATTGTTGCACCCACACCTGATATTAAAATACCCAGGCCAGAACATGTCTCCTGCCCCAGTGACCAAACAGAGGGGCCACTATGCCATTCTTTTTTTGCCAGGTATTGCTCCCATACTGTGTGTATTCTAGTGTCTCGTAGAAACACAATGTCCGACCATAATGCCCTTAATACAAAGAAGGTAGTGTGTCTTCTTTGGGGATTTTTGATACTGTTAGTGTTGAATGACCCTACAGTAAGGTTCCAGGGCATAAAATGTTTCAAGTTCCTTCTGGTATTAGCACTCTACTTTCTTCCACCTCAGGAGACCTGCTGTTTGATCTCTTCATTTTTTTCTTCTTTTTTTTCTTTGTTGTTTTAGAATCACCTCAGGTTCTTTCATCATCAGTTGTAAGATCCGGCAAGGATGATGTGATAGAAGAAGTATCTGATTCTTCTTCATCCTCTGCCCATTGTTTTCGCTTTGGCAAAGATGAGAATCTGTTACTCGTTGGTACTTGGTACTCCTGAATAGTTTCTTGCAGAGCCTCAGCTTTCCGCAGCTGACCTCTCGTGACTCTTCTGGCCTTTTGCAGTTCCCATTTCTCAATGAGTGGAGGGGGTAGAAACACATCTTGTGACATTGACTGGACTTGTTTCCTAGAAGGGGTGGCATTCTCCATTCCCACTGTCCCATCCATCCTTTGGGTATTATGTTCCCCTTCTTCACCATCTACAATTGCATCGCCCTCGGAATGCATAGATACTTTGTGGATTGGATTGGGACAGCACACCCGTGGTTCAGACCCAGCTCTGTCTTGGCTAGGCCTATGCTCTCTCTGATCAGTGTTGCAGTTTCTTTCAGGGTGATTTCTCTCATATTCTTCTTCATCTTCAGCATTATCAGGGCTGTTGTGTGCCTCCCATGGGCAATTTCTAAAGGAATGATTTGTTTAATTGCAGAGATTGCAGTGCAAAGGGGAAGGACAGTTGATTGAGACATGTCCTATGCCATTACATAGTGTACACTTCAATTGGTCACAGGCACTGCTAAGGTGTGTGTGTATGCTCCACACTGAAAACAGGATCTTGGCTGTCCTGCATAGAACACAAATCCACGGTCACAACCTAGATAAAAACAACTTGGGAGGTGTTGAATTACTCCATGTGCCTGATTTAATCAAACTTTAATCCGCCAACCATCTGTCCATATGTCTTCAGAGTCCATGATTGGGTCAGGAAGTCCCAACACATTACATTTTGTCTTCAGCCAGTATACAATGTCCCCAATAGCCATACCCTCATTCTTAAATAACACTGTGATGGTGCAGTAAGTAGGTCTAGATAGTGGGATAACCATGAATGGTTTCCACTCAGGTGTTTGTCTCAGACCCTGGTATCTCTGCCAGAAATGTTCCAATCCTTCAGCAGTTTTAAAACTAACATCAAATATGGGGTCACCAGATGTGTGGATGGGTGCATAGATTTCTTGTGCTGAGAATCTCATACTATCTTTTATTAGAGTTTTCCCGACATATAATCTATCTGGGTAAACCTCTAGGCCTCCTTTATATTTGATCCGTGCTGCATTTTTCCGTTTAGCCAGCTCAGGTGGAGTATGTAATAGACCAGCAAATGTTCTTTGTTTTGGGCCCGGTGGGCGTGCTTCTGGCCTTGCATTACCTGAAGGCTCATTTCTGGAGTGGCCCTCTTCTTGAAGTTGGGCCTGTGAAACTGTAAAAGCAATACCTGGCTGGTGTGAGGCAGCCTGGGTGTGGGAGGCTGGGGGCTGGTTTCGGGGGAGGGCCTGATCTTCAATTCCAAACTCAGACATCTGTTGCTGTACGGCACCGTCTGTGTTTCTAGTCACCTGGACA
Organism: Neoceratodus forsteri; assembly: GCA_016271365.2. Lineage (NCBI taxonomy): Eukaryota > Metazoa > Chordata > Ceratodontiformes > Ceratodontidae > Neoceratodus > Neoceratodus forsteri. The sequence goes on from CM057458.1 coordinate 421,924,503, forward strand.
AGGTGATTAATAAATGGTGCATGTGGGTGGGGAGAATCTCTTAATTCAAAAGTGGAGGGGACCTCCAAAGGATCATTTGATACATCATGCGTTCTTTCTGGCGAGGCCCATGGTTGGTCCTTAGAGTATCGAACCCAACTCACCTGCCTAAGTGCCTCTTCTACTGTCAGTCCAGTAACCAAGATATTATTATCATAATCTGGTGCCATGTCCCCATTTCCTAGGGTTGTGCTTTGTGTATGTTCCTGATGTTGCGTTGTAACTTCACTCATTTCATTTATCTGTCCAAACTCAATGCTGACCTTATGCATTTGCCCCTTGTCCTTATCTGCTGCCCCTTCACCTTTCGATATTGCACTCTCTTGGTTTTGCTCAGGTATGCAATTAGAATCACAGTGTATCTCAGTAACTCCCCCCCCCCCACTCTCCTGGGCCTGAATACTCTGTTCCTTTCCAAGTACATTTATTGTTGTGTCTTCCATATATACAACCTTATCTTTTGTCTGCACACTGTTTTTAGTACTATATTGTGTACTCACTTTATCATCAACCTCCTGATGAAGCACTTCTCTGTTTGGATCTGTTGCCACAGTAACCCTCGGTTTCACACACAGACCTGCAGGTATTGCATCTCTCTGTCTTTCTGGCATAAAAAGTTCTTGTTTTTTTGCATTCTTTCAACTCCTGTTTGTTTGTCACCTTTAACAGCTCCATTTGCAAGGCTTTCCTTTGCATTTTACATTTCTCCTCTACAAATAACAATTCTCTGAGTTTTTCTTTCTTTTGCAACAGTTCTGAACCAGGTATTAAAGGGGACTGTACCTTAGCTGAGTTTGTAGCTTCTTCCACAGTTTGTGACCAATACATGTCAGATTCTGGAAAGCAAACAGGAACATCATTTTAATTTTCCTTATCTGTAGCAAATTGCAAGTCCACATTGTCCACAAGAGATATTGGAACAGAAAGGGATTCCTTGTCTTCTGTCTCTCCTGTATGCAGTCCTCCTCCTCCTCTTGGATCCACGGGGCAGCCATCTTGGCCAAAGACCAGGATGTTAAAGGTTCCCCTAGAGGAGAGTACGGGAATTTCCCCAGTGCCCAGGCCAAATTCCCCCATTCACTGAAATACCACCAACAGCTTAATCTGGTTCAAATTCAGTTGGCATTCATCTGTATCCCCCTCCCCCGGGTCGTGCCTGAAAATAGGCAGAATTTGTAGAGTGCACTTACCTGGTCAACAAAAACTAAATAAAATAAAATAGATAAAGATGTGGCTACTCATTTCCTAAACAAGAGAGGAGAAAACTCCAATCCCCCCACAGAGTTCTTACTAAAATTGTTAGAATTTGTTGTAGCAAAATGTGTTTGTATTTGGCAAGTAGCTGTTCTTACAGGTGAAAGGTTCAGCCATGGGAGCAACCTGTGCCTCATCAATAGCAAACCTATACGTGGGGGAATGGGAAAACAGGGTGGTGTATGATGCTAATCAGAACCGCTTCCACAAAAGAGTGTTTTTATGGTGCAGATATATTGAAGCCGTCATTATGATTTGGGAAGACAGCAAAGATAAACTTAACAGTTTTGTTCAATTTCTGCACTGCACCAACCCAAATCTTAGGTTTACGTTTAAAGCCAATGAAAAGACTGTGAATTATATAGACTTTACTCTGTATAAACAAAGTGATGGAACAGTGAATACAGATGTATGTAGGAAAAAGCACTAATGGCAATACTACTTCTCACTTCAAGCTGCATCCTGGTCACATTATTAAAAACATACCCAAAGGCTGATTCCTGCGTATGAAGTGCAACTGTAGTACACAGGATAATTTACAGAGAAGTGCAAATGATCTGACACAAAGATTTCATGACAGGGGCTATAGAAAAGATGTGATTGTTAAAGCTAGGGACCATGCCTGCACACAAGATAGGGACATACTTTTGAAAAACACTAACAAGGATGAAAACATAGAACAGTGGACATATTGTACTGCAGCTTGTAGGAGCAAAGAAGGTGGTTAGCCCATGAATGCTGTGTCAATCACCCATAATAGGAAAGATCATGTCCATCAAGAATATATCTGTTTAATTTCAATTTGAACTCTGATTTGTTATTACTGACAACTATATCTGTTGGCAGTTTGTTCCAAGGTTAACAATGCATTGTTTTTATCATTTAACATTTTATTATTTTTCACACTTAGCACAGCATTAATAAGGAGCATATAGCAATACCATCTACATCAACAAAAGGCCAGTCTAGATATATTCAAATAATAGCTTTCCACCCGGGTATACATCATGTGTCAGCATGCTTGCTTTAAGAAAGAGACAGTTTATCTTCGTGCCTCTGGAACTACATAATAAATTTCAGAAACCATCTAAACCTTACAATGCCTATCAACATCTATTATAGGCAGCCATAGACACACCTATGAAAGTGAAAGATTAAAAGGCAGCAAGACAGAATATACTATAAAGGCCTACCATCAGTGGGAGTAGAAAACAAGTCAAGAAATAAAATATTATCCGAGGAGTAGCAAGTGAGGTAGGAGATAATCAGGAAGCACAGTTAGCAGTGGTCAGAAGCAAAAGCATGTACTCCCCTCAGAAAGGGGGAGAACCCTATCCTTCATCCTACCCCGTCTTTAACCAACAAGTAGATTTGCAACGGGAGAGGTGCAATCATACAAATATGCGAGTGCAGGTATGCATCCCACTTACGGTGGTAGCCAGCTTACCCTTGGCTGCCGCAGTGAGTCTCTCAAAGACCACCAGCCTATCTATAGCCGCACACCATTGTGAGATTGTGGGGGGCGAGGGGTTCCTCCATTTTAACAGGAGAGCCCTTTTCACCTCCATGACTACAGTCAGCACCCATGCTTTACTGTAATTGGGGAGAGTGGTCAGGGGGAGACATCCCTCAACAGCAGGGGGTAGTGCTGAAGGGTGATTTGTGTGCCTACTATAGTTAGCAATCCTTCAGGACTTGCATCCAAAAAGTATGTATGCCTGAGCAGGACCACATTATGTGGAAAAGGTGGGCCGGAGAAGCTTGACACCTCCAACACGTATCTTGCGGGATGAGCTGACGGCTGAACAGGACTGCGGGGGTTCTGTGCCATCTAAGTAATAACTTAAGTTGCAATAACTGACTCCTGGAGTCCTCATATGCTGTGTGCACCATCCTAAGACAATCTGACCATTGCTGGGGAGATATCGGGTGGGGAAGGTCTCGGTCCCATGCCTCTTTGTTAGGTAGTGAAGTGTCTGGCTGCATGTCTTTAAGTGTTTTATACAGGGCGCCTACTAGGCCCCTGCCACCCGACGGTCGGTGGAGATTGTCTATGCAGCTCCACTTAGACTGGAATATGGCTGACCTGAGGAGGGGGGTAAGGGCACTCCTTAACTGGAGAAACTTCCAAAAATCATGGGATGGCAGATCATAATTGGCCCTGAGCTGTTCAAAGGACATCAACACGTATGTGTTTGGGAGGAGAAGATCCGCAACTGCGTTGATGTGCTTAGAGGCCCAGAGCTTCCAAAAGATCAGCTTATTGTCCACCATGATGAGAGGATTATTCCAAATCAGGGCATAGCGAAGGGGAGGGAGATACTCCGCTTTCGGAACTTTAGCTAGGGCCATCGCCCTATGCCAGGATCTGCATGTCTCTTACATAAGAGGTGTCAAATGGTGTCCCCGGGGTTGTTTACCAGACAGTAAGGAATGAAGGGGGAATCTGGGCGATAGGCCAGTTTCTAACTGAACCCATGGCATGGGAGGGGGGAGCAAGGGGCAAACCAAGCCACCACCTGAGCCACCCGAAAGGCAAGTTGATACCCTATGAACCAGAGGAGGTTCAACCCTCCTCTGGTCCAATGGGCACGCATCTTCGCACGTCTCCATCTGGGGACTTTGCCCTCCCAGAGGAACAGTGCCACCAGCCTATCCAATGCCTGAAATGGTTTCTGAGTAAGGGGAATAGGCAAGTTTGCAAGCAAATATGAAACCCTAGAAAGCATAAACATTTGTATAGCTTCGACTTTCCCTTTCAAGGTGAGGCGTAATTTCCTCCACCGTTGTACTTCGGCTGCTTACGATGCCAAAAGGGGGGAAAAGTTCACTGGTTCTAAGTCCTTCCATGCTGACTTAATGGTGATACCCAGATAGGGGAAACCTTGGGGAGCCCAGGTAATATCTGTGCCACTCAGGTAGTGCCTACTGCATTTCTTATTCAGTGGGGAAAGTGTAGTTTTCTTTTGATTTACCTGGAGTCCCGACAAAGAGGTGAACTCTTGCAGGATGGGCAGAACCAGGGGGACAGAAACCTGTGGATAAGAAAGTGTGAGCAGCATGTCATCTGCATACGCATTGACTAGGTATGAGGAACTACCTACTTTTATGCCCGTGATGTTCGGGGTAGAGGTAAGCTTCCTTATCAGTGGATCAAGGGCCACTAGGAAGAGTAGAGGGGAGAGGGGGAAGCCCTGCCTAGTGCCTCTGTACAGGGTAAAGGGGGGGAGATATCCTTATTAGTAAGAAGTCTGGCTGTAGGTAGATTGTACAGGGTCGAGACCCAAGAGCAAAAGTAAGGGCCAAAACCATACATCTGGAGAATATGATAGAGGTATGCCCACTCCAGCGAGTCAAATGCCTTGGCAAAGTCACTTGCCAAGGCAGCCATAGGAATATCGGACTGTAGCGCTAACCATTTAAGGTTGAGGATGAGCCGTAGGTTATCTGCACTGGATTTCCCCGCTAGGAAACCTGTCTGTGAGGGGTGAATCAACCCTGCAAGAAGTGGGGACAGCCTGGCCACCAGCACTTTGGCCAATACCTTAGTATCCACTGAGAGGAGCGAAATAGGCCTATAGTTCACGCAGAGTAGCTCATCCGATGCTTTTTTTTGAATCGGTGTGATGAGGGCCTCTCGCATGGTAGAAGGGAATAAGGTATCCTTCTGAGCTTCCTGAAGGGCATTTAAAAGGGGGGTGACAATTTTGTCCTGTAACATTTGATATAGCTCGACGGACATCCCGTCTGGACCCAGGGCCTTCCTTTTAGCCATGTGTAATAAAGCCAAATGTAGCTTATCCTGGGTAATTGGGGCATCCAAAGTATGGGCCTGTTTGTCAGTAAGCACCGGTAAGTGGGCTCCTTGGCAGGAAACTTGCAGGCGCCAAGCTATCTCTTCGCCGGGCAGGGTGGTTTGGGACGGATAAAGTTCTTGATAAAATTGATGCATGGTTTCGGTAATAGCTTTGGGCGTAGTCACTACTTTCCCCTGTTTGGTCTTTAAAGCCAGGATCCTAGAAGACGCCTGTTGCTTTCAGAGGTAATAGGCTAGGAGCTTCCCCCCCTTGTCCCCTCCCTCCCAGTAGCGGTGCTTGGCTCTAGTTAGTTGCCACTCCACTTTTCTATTTAGCAGAATATTGATTTTATATTTTAGCCCAGTAATATCAGCTAGGAGGGGAGAGTTAAGTGGATTAGCAGTGGATAACTTGAAACATCTTTCCAGATTCGCAAATTCCATTTGCAATGCGGATATCTGTTGACCCTGCTGCTTATTTTTATCCGCCAAGTAGGAAATAATCCTCCCCCTTAAATAGGCCTTAAAGGCTTCCCACACTACCATTGCACTGGTTTCCCCCGGAGTATTGAGGGTGAAATAGGCACAGGATTCTTCCTTCAGAAAATCCCAAAATGCTACATCTTGCAACAGGAGTGGATTACACCTCCATCTTGTTGAGGACGGCCCCTGCCCCGGAGGCAAAAAAGTGATTGTCACCAGGGAATGGTCCGAGATCAGTATACTGCCAATGGAGGTATCTACCACCCCCAGAAGAGCAGTCTGGTTGGCCAGCCAAAAATCCAGCCTGCTATGTGTTCCATGTACATTCGAAAAGAACGTATAATCCCGCCCAGTCAGGTGATGAAGTCTCCAGGGGTCCCCTAACCCCCATTCAGATATTAAATTATTTAGGGATTCTAAAATTCTCAGATGAGACTGCGGTGTGGGAAGAGATTTGTCTACGAAAATATCTCTCACCAGGTTGTGGTCTCCACCCAGCAAAATTGGAATATCAAGTTCCTCAGCTGAAAGTTCTGCCAATGCCTGGCTCAAGTCAGGGTAAACGTCCCCTGTGTCTGAGTTAAAATCATAAACATTAGCTATTATAGCTTTGCCACCTGGGTATGACAACTTGGCTATCACCCAATTAGGGGCCCGATTTCCGTAACAGGATGACAACACCCTTGGACTTCGTGGAGGTGCAACTGGCTATCACTATGCCCACCAGAACTTCTTCAGCCACTGGACTGTGTGAGTGGTAAGGTGCATCTCCTGGAGTACAGCAATGTCCACCTTCATAGAGTTTAAAAATTGTAGTACTTCGGTACGTTTTACCGAATGATTCAGCCCACGCACATTCCAGGAGACTCACTCCCAGCCACGTGGTCCAGCTGCAGCTTGAGTCATTCTTTTGTGTCCCACCAGATATATATTAATAAAATCAGGTACTCACCAGTCCGGTGGTAGCAGTGAAGACAGGTAAGTGAGAAGGAGGAGAGGAGGAGACAAAAAGCAAGGGGGGGGTACCTGGGTAGCGGTCTATGCGGGAGATACTTACCACCGGTGGTCCCCGGAAGTAGAAATTACTAGGTAAGGAGTAATAACAGATAAAGGGAGCTCCGTCTATGGACTGCAAGGAAAGTCTAAATGACACAAAATTAAAAAAGAATAATGTGTTAGCTATAAACATATGTTATCATACAAATAACAAGACCAGTTATCTACCAATAATATCAGAATCACACACTATGAATTTGCTAAACACAACGTAATCTCAATTATGGTGCTGGAGTAAACGTGTGCGAGGAGGATTTAATACCCCCAGCAGCCACACTGCTTCAGACACCAAAATGTAAAGGGGGGAAGGTTGCACCAGATATGTGTATTCTGGCCCAGCCCGCCTCCATCGGATTAGCACTGGGACCTTCCTCCTAGAGTAGGGGTAGTCCCTTTTCTCCTGACCAGGCTATAATAGAAGCAACATCCTCGTCAATTAAGTGTCAGGATGTATTTACCTGGTCACAGGGTAGGATATAAAGGATCAAGCGGCCTCCTAGCTACACTTGCCAATCAGGGTATCCCGAGTCTGGTTCAGGGTAGGCAGAGGCTAGGTGAGGGGGGGATGGGGGGGATAGGGGGAGGAGGAGCAACATAAATGACCATGCAGAATGCCTGCCAGAAAGGCAGGGCCATCTTTCGGTAGCATTAAGACCCACGTTTGTAGCAGGCAAATGCCCTTACACCGTCTCCAGTAGACGGGGGAAGGCATAGCGGGAGCTGGCAATACAGGGCAGTGTCATATAGCAGAGGTCTGCCGCTTCCCACAAGGATAGTTGCTTACACACTGTCGCAGGGAACAGGGCTCTCAGGGACCAGGGTCGGATCTTTACTGTGGAAACAACAGGTAGGAGAGAAAGTGGGGGCTACGAGACCCTCCATCATTGCCTGTGACCCTTAGGGGCTATGGCAGCCCGGACCAGCCACCCAAGAAAACAGTCGGCTCTGACCAAGTCTCCAATCATCACACATTCTTAAGCAGTTCTGCCTTGCTTGGAGTCACCAGAGCCTCGGCGAAGGTTTTAAGTCCCGGTTTAAGTCGGCCTTCGGTCTCTGCTTCCTCCTCTTCAGCTTCTTCCATGGCTTCTGCCCAGTCCAACGGGACTGGGTCTTCCTGGTGACCCCCCAGCTGGCTCTCCGCAGGCTTCAGGCACTTTCCAACTTCCGGGATTAATCTGTCCGCTCGGGGAAATTTAGCTGGAGGGGAGGCAGCAGGGTTGTCTGGGGCTGATGACTGGGGGCTTCTAGCCCACTGATGCTGTCTTATTGGGCAGGAGAAATCGAGAGGGTCCACTGGTTTGGCTGTTACACTCCCACATGGTGTATTAGGCTTGGACTGAATGACCTCTTCTGCTGCTGGGGCCCAAAGCTGTCGCTGAGTGCGGGGTTCCTTATTCTGGGGACCTGTCCATCTATGATCAGGGTCCCTGTGAGCAGCAATACCTTTGCCCTCTGTTCCATGTTCTGCGCAGTCACGTGGATCACATAGGCGTCTGGGGGATGAAGTCCCTGATAGTAGGCCAGGCCAATGTCTCCAGATCCAGGATTCGGCTCCTCGGGGGAATTCAGCAAGGAAGGACATGCCATTCTTTGAGATATACAGAATGGTAAGATTCTTGAATCTGTATTGTATGGCATTGGCACTCAAAACTTTCTTTAGCTGACTATAGGCCTTGCGTTTAGCTGCAACCTCTTCGGAGAAGTCCCTATAAAATGAGATAGTGTGTCCCTTCCAGGTCAGTTCTCCAGCTTCCCTCATTGCCCTAAGTATTTTCTCTTTCATGGAGATATGCAGTATATAGGCTATTATGGTCCAGGGATTCTTGCTGCTATTCGGCCTGCCAGGGACGCGGTGAGCACGCTCTACCCCTATAGGCTCTTTCCAGCGCTCAACGAGGATCTGAGGGATCCACTCATTCAGGAATCTCTCCATCTTGGGGTCTTCTGCCCCTTCAGGCACACCAAGGATCCTAATATTATTAGGTCTACTTCTGTTTTCCTGATCCTCCTCCCTGTGCCACAACTGTGCTAGCTTTGCTTCATGATCCCTCAGCCTGTGGAGTGTGTTCAAGTGCTGGGTTTCAAGCTCCTCCACATGCTGCTCCAGGACGTTCTGCTGATCCTCCAAGCGGTGAACATCAGCGACGTTACCAGCAAGGCATGCCCCGATTGTGTCTACCCTGCTGAGTAGCGCTTCCAACATCTTAGTGATGTTCGGCAGGGCCTCCCCCAGTTGCGGGCGTTCTGCTGCACTAAGGGTTGCTCCAGACTCCATGCCCTCACCTGGGCTGCCAGACTGCTCCATCTGCTTAATTCGAGCTTCCAAACTAAAGGCAGTTGCAGTACTATCCAATAAGACTTTGGTCTGAACCTGATCTCTCTAGGGTGCCCACTGCCCGCGTAGTGCTTCTCGACAAATAAGAGGGGGGAGGAAGAAGTTGCTAGGAGCAGCCAATCCGCCGGTAGCCGCGCTAGGCCTCACATCGATGACACTGTACTGAAACTGCACGCTGTGCACTATTTGCCGATTAACAGAGCGTGGCCATCCCCCAATGAAAACACCTCAATAGCACGTACCGGTAGAGAGTCAGGACATGTCCCGTTAACACAAACAGATTTTCAACCCAGCATAGTGATCAGGTGTAGGCAGATTTTCGCCAGGCTGGGGCAGAGCCAGCGAGTCAAGCAGCCATCTTGTCCATGTCAAAGCCACGCCCCCATTAACAATGCATTGTGTATAATAAAATGTCCTCCTATTTGAATGAAAAAAATTAGTTTTTAGCTGCAAAAGATGACCCCTTGTTCCTATATGGCTATTTTTGAAATTTAAAATGGCTGACTCTATCAGTGACCATGCCCCAATCTACGCCATACTGTTTTTCAAAATGAGCCGCCCTCCATATAAGCTCCTAACATTCAAAATGTTTGACCATCAAGACCCAGCACTGGTCCTCAGAGAGGTCTGGGCAGCAAACTGGTCTGCCCTCTACTGCCACAACAACATCTCTGAGGCGGTCATGCTCTTTACCTCCATCCTCACTCGTATCCAGGACAAACACTTCCCCCTCAAAACCAGAAGGATTAGAGGAGGTTGCACTCACTGGCTATCCAAGGAACTGCTGGCACAAATGAAAGACCAAGACCATAAATGGAAGGAATACAAAGCATTCCCTTCCCCCCAACTCTGGAATGTATACAGACAGCGGCGCAACTCCTGCAGGCAGACAGCCAAGTCTCTAAAGCGTAGATATTATCTAAATCAACAAATCAACAACCTTGGTAACCCACAAAATTTCTGGGCCTCCCTTGGTTGTCTCCTAAACCCAAAAATAGCAGGCAGATAATGCAGCTCTTCTCCCCCATCTGGTCTCATCTCAGACCCAACTGATATTGCAAATGCTTTCAACTTAAAATTCACAGACTTATCCCACTGTCTCAGCAAGTTCCCCGCCCAGTCTTCCCCTGCCTGAAACTGCCATCCAAACAACTCACCCTCCTCCTCAACCACCACCCTGCCCCCTCCTTTCCACTTTAGCACCATCAGGCATACAGACACTGCCAACTACTAAAATCCTTACCAGCCAAAGGAAGTCCTGGCACCGATGGTCTGTAACTTCACAACAATAGCGGCTCCAGTTCAAGTTGTGCCAGTGTAAAAAGATAAACATGCAGTCAAGAAGAACACAGCACCAACACTTCTTAGAAAATTTATGACTGTATTGAACTCACATATAGAAGATGAAAGCGATGGTCTGTACCCTGCATTTCTAAAACTCATCTCTCCTGCAATCATAAAACCACTCACTTTCATCCACAGTCTCATCCTTACCACTGCTGCTGTACCCAACTCCTGGAAACATGCTAACATTGTAACAATCTTCAATGCCAGCAATCCCCTCTCCCTCAACAACTGTCGACCCAGCTCCCTCCTCCCCTATCTGAGCAAGCTGCTTGAAAAATCCATACACTCTCAGCCAACAGAGCACCATGAAAAGTACAGTCTCCTATGCCCCCTCCAACATGGTTTCTGTAAGTAACATTGTACCTCCTCTGCCCTGGCCCTCTTTTCTGATCATGTACTAAGAAGTATGGACCAGGGCAAACCCACAGGCATGGTCTTCATTGATCTGTCAGAAGTGTTTGACCTGGTTGACCACCACCTCCTCCACTCAACCCTGCTTCACTTTGGCTGCTCCCCAGGACCTACTGACTGGTTCCACAGCTATCTATCAAACAGGACTCAGTCAGTTATCATCAGCAAGGCTTCCTCTGCTCCCCTTCCTGTACTCACTGGAGTTTCTCAGGGCTCCATTCTTGGACGACTGTTCTTTTCCATGTTTATTAATGCTCTCCCCAATGACGGCCTCAGCTGTAAAGCTCTTCTCTATGCTGACAATTTGGTCATCTATCATAGCGACAAATCTATTAACTCAATCTCATCCACCCTCACACAACACTACACACTTGCCTATCATTGGTTCCTTTCAAACAAGCTCCTAGTCAATGAAAAAAAAACTACATCCATGCTGTTTGGTTCAAAACCCTTCCTATCCAAAGCCACCAAAGCCAACTTCTCCCTCTTAGTTCTCACCCCTGCTGGTTCTCACCTTGAAATTGTCCCATCCTTCAAATATCTAGGTGTTAGCCTTGACCCCTCTCTTTCTTTCTCAGAACCTGTCAACCATATGGTTGGCCGGATCCACCAGAAGCTAAGCGCCACGTAACACCAAAACATTACCTATCTGCTGAAGCCCACCTGGCCATTGCATGTGGCAACCTACTTCCCCTTCTTCACTACTGCTCCCCAGTTTACTCGCACCTATCCACCACCCTGCACAAGAGGCTTAACTCAACATATCGCCCTATCTGTTGATTCGTCTTTCAAGCCCCTTACCACTCCCACCACTGCTCACTCTACCAGTCAATTGGGTGTCTCACTCTACAAGGTCACTTTGACCTTGTAATGGGCTGTCTGGTGGACAACTCCCTCAGGAACCAACATATGTCCCCTTACTCAACCATCTTGACAGGTAGAGTGGTCAGTAGGAATCTCAGGGCATCCTCAGTCCCTCGCTAGAAGTACCCCATGCCTCCACCACCACAGGAACCTGAGCTTTCTCAGTCACAGCACCCTCCCTATGGAACAAGCTCCCCCTATCTGTTCACTCATCCCCCCCTCCTAACTTTTAAACATAACCTGAAGACCTGGCTCCTCACTGCTGCAAAATGTCACTGTTTCATACAGCAACGCTAGGGTCTGCAACTCTACTATGCTCTAATAGCACTCAGACTTTCACCTGATGCCCTACAGCACTTATATCCCGCTCCTGCCCCCACTAGCCTGCCCCTTTTCCCACCTCTTTCCTTCCTGCTCCACCCCTAAGCCTACCCCTGCCCCCTTTCCTCCTGTCTTGCCCCTTTGATGCTATGAACTATAATTGTTTTTCTATTTGAATTTTTATTACAGCAACTGTTTTTTCTCATGTATATTTGAATTGGACCATGTACCTGTATAACATTACTGCTTGTGTCTTGCACCATCTGTATTTTGGCTATGCTTATGTACCTACTGATATAGAATTACCTGTCTACCCTGTCTGCATATTGTCATTGCATTACCACTGTTCTCTCTCTCCATCCTCACTGCCAACTCTTGGGTGTGCATGTACTGTATCTTGTAATTGACTGTTTGTGCCTGTACCTATTTTTTGCCACCTTGTGGCCTGGGTCATGACTGAAAATGGTTCTCTGGATCAGTGCACCTACCCAGTCACCCAAGACATACATAAATAAATAAATAAATAAATAATCCAGGTTCATTAAACAGATATTCGTCATTCATTATTTCATAGCATAATAGTAGATACCGCCTCTGCCTTCTTACCTCCAACGACATCAAGTTAAGGTGGTTAAAACAGTCCTGATAATCTAGGTCTTTGATGTTGTGTATCAGTTTTGTAGCCCTATGTTGTGTCCTCTCAATATTTTTGATATCCTTTTTGCACATAAAGTTCCAATAATGGTTACCAGAATCCCAAACTGGTCTCACATATGCTTGATGCAGAGGTAAAATAACTTCTGTACTTCTAATTTTAAACTTTCTCTTGATTAACCGCATGTGATGTGCCTTGGATATAATCCTTGAACAGTGGTCAGTAAATTAGAGTTTATTGTTAATAATAACACCCAAATTCTTTTCTTGCTCAACTTCCTGTATTTGTATGTCACCTAATTTGTGTGTTTCGAATGTTGTTTGCCTATTAATGTCATCAGAATATTTAAAAGTCCAATTCTTAACCTGACTACACATATCAGATATAAAAATCTGAAAAAGGACTGGTCTCAGGACCTATTCCTGTGGCACTCCACTCATCACCCTCCTATTTTCTGAGAAGTAACCATTCATATGCACTCTCTGTGTCCTGTCCTTCAGCCAACCACACACCCAGCCTATCAAGCATGGTTCTATATTTATATCTGTCAATTTTTCTAGCACCGAATCAAAGGCCTTTGCAAAATCCAGGTAAATACAATCAGTGGGATTACCCTTATCAAGGTCGTCTGATATTTTTTCATAATGACACAATAAATTTGTTGTGCACGACCTGCCAATTGTAAAACCATGTTGTTCAGCATCCATTAAATTAGTTTCTTTAAGTGATCTTTAAAGATTGATTCCAATAGTTTCCCTGGTACATAACTTAAATTGATTGGTCTATAATTTCTGTAACTGATTTTGTTTCATTTTTTTTTAAGATCAGTATTATGTTCACTGAAAGCCACTCTGATGGAACTTGACTGAGTCTCATTGAAGCCATAAACAGGTCTTTTAATGGATTAGCTATACTTGTTGATAAAAGTTTTAATAACCTTGGTGATATGTTGTCAGGGCCAGATGAATTTAAATTTTTTTTAAACACCATATTTTATGAACAGTATCTTCTTCTGTTACCTCAAATGTTGTTGAGCCACCTAGAGGGGTTGTATGATGTTATAAGTTGAATTAGTAAAAATGGAGCAGAAATGAGTATTAAATACATTTGCAACTTCCACTGGGTCATTGATGATTACTTTATTTACTTGTGTTTCAATTTTATAACAACATCTTCAGTACACATAACACAATTGAAGCAAACTATAAACAAACATTGGCACGTTTTCCAGTGATGTCAGTTTAAGGAAAATAGCTGAGTGCCCCCGCTGAATGGTCTACAGGAGCCATAACACTTAGAGACATTTTAGTGCAATATGAGAATGGCAACAAAACATGGTTAGATAATAACAGAAGTGGTTATTATCAACACAAATGTTGTGCCAACTGCAAACACATCGTACCAGGAAAGTTCTTTAAAAACTACCATTAGCAAAGGAGATTTGAAATTAGATAGCTAATCACCTGTGATACAGCAGGAGTCATATATATTACAGAATGCACATGTGTCGCCTTCTACATAGGATGTCAATTTAAAGTATGAGAAGGAGAACACACTAGAGCAATCGAGAGGGGGGACTGTACATGTGCCATTGCTGCACTCATTTTGGAAGCCAGGAATGACACAGAACATATATTCAGCTTCAGAGGCATCGACAAAGTCAATCCAAAATCGGGGAGGGAGGGCAATTAAACATAGAAACATAGAAACATAGACTTTGGCCAGATAAGGGCCACTCAGCCCACCTAGTCTGCCCATATCCCTACCTACAAGATAGGCCACAGATCCTAGTTAACCCAGCCTATATCTTCCTACCCCCCACAATAATTGCCTTATGTCTGCTCCATGCATTCTTGAATTCTCCCACAGTTTTAGACCCCACAACCTCCTCAGGAAGGCTGTTCCATGCATCCACTACCCTCTCTGTGAAAAAATATTTCCTCACATTGCCCTGGAACCACCCCCCCTCTATCTTTAAATTGTGTCTCCCTTGTTCTTGCACGTCTCTTTTTCTGAAAGATGCTACCCTTTTGGACTTTGTTGATTCCACTGAGGTACTTAAAAGTTTCTATCATGTCCACCCTCTCCCTTCTTTCCTCAAGAGTATACATATTAAGCTCCTTTAGTCTCTCCTCGTGAGGCTTCTCTTGCAGACCCTGCACCATTTTAGTTGCCCTCCTCTGGACTGCCTCTATCCTGTCTATGTTCTTGCAGAGATGGGGTCTCCAGAACTGGACTTGATACTCCAGTTGGGGTCTCACCAACTGTCTGTACAGAGGATAACAACTTCCTGTTTTCTGCTGGTGATGCCTCTTCCTGTGCATCCCAGTATACCCCGCCCTCCTACTGCCTTCTCACATTGCTTGCTAACCTTAAGGTCATCTGATGTGATTACCCCCAGGTCCCTTTCCTTTTTTGTTGTTGTTAGTACCTCCCCTCCATTGTGTAATCTTCCCCTGGGTTCTTGTTTTCCAGGTGCATTATTTTGCACTTCTTTGCATTGAATCCTAGCTGCCATACTTCTGACCATTCCTCCAACCTTGCCAAGTCCCTTCTCATCCTTTCCACGCCTCCTTGTGTATCAACCCTGTTGCAGATCTTTGTGTCATCTGCAAAGAGGCATACTTTTCCTTCCAGTCCCTCTGTAATGTCGCTTATAAAGACATTAAAAAGTACTGAACCCAGTACTGAACCCTGCAGTACCCCACTAGTAACCCCTCTTTCTCTTCAGAGTGGACTCCATTACAATTACCTTCTGTGTCCTGTTGTCCAGCCAATGTTTTACCCAGGCTACCACCCTGGGACCCACTCCCAGGCTGGTTAATTTGACTATTAATCTTTTGTGTGGGACTGTGTCAAATGCCTTGCTAAAGTCTAGGTAGGCCATGTCCACAGCCCCTCCCTGGTCTACTACTTTAGTCACCCAGTCAAAGAAATCTATTAGATTCATCTGACATGACCTTCCCACTGTGAACCCATGCTGCCTTGGGTCCTGTGCCCCACTGGTCTCAAGGTACTCAACAATTCTTTCCTTCAGAAGTGACTCCATCACTTTCCCTACCACAGAGGTCAAACTGACAGGTCTGTAGTTTCCTGCCTCTGTCCTGGTCCCACTTTTGTGAAGGGGAATCACATCCACCTTGCTCCAGTCCTCGGGTACCATACCATCCTCCCATGATTTACTAAAAAGAGTAGTAAGTAATTTCACTAGTTCCCCCTTAATTCTTTTAGAATTCTGGGGTGAATTCCATCAGGCCCCATTGCTTGGTCCACCTTCAGTTTTAGGAGTTATTGCAGAATCCTTTCTTCTGTGAAAGGGCTGGGATCGACCCCCCTATCAAGAGTGCTTCTGTTAATTGGATTAGGCACTTCCCCCTCCTCTTTTGTGAATACTGAGCAGAAATATTCATTCAGTATCCCTGCTTTTTCACTGTTCCCCTCTGCCCACCCACCATTCATTCTATTCAGCCTCACTATCCCTCCCTTTGTCTTTCTATGCTCTCTGATGTACCTATAAAAGGTTTTATCCCCCTTCTTAACCGAGTTGGCTATCTTTTCCTCAGTTTGGGCCTTTGCTATTCTGACTTCCCTCCCTGCTTCCTTCTGCCTTAACTGATACAGCTCTCTGTCCTGCTCCTTCTGCGTTTCCTTATACTTCCTGAATGCTATCTTTTTCTTCCTGACTTCCCAGCCACCTCTTTTGAGAACCATAGTGGCTTTTTCTTTCATTTTGATTTGTTTATTTGCTTCACACAAAGGCTTGTTGCCTCTGTGATGGCAGTTTTGATGATTCCCCATTGTTGCTCCACCCCTCCTTCTAGCCTGTTTGCTAGTGCTTTTCTGAGGCACTCTCCCATCTTGTCAAAGTCAGCCCTCCTGAAGTCCAGTACCCTCACTTTTGCATGGATTGACTCTGTAGCTGAGTTTAACGTGAACCACTCTGTTTGATTTTCACTTGTTCCCAGATGGCAACCCACTTCTAGATCTGAGATCCTCTAACTGCACCCATTTGAGAGTATGAGGTCTAAGATTGTTCCCTCATGAGTTGATTCTGAAACTAGCTGTCTGAGGCCTGCCACCTGTAGGACATCGAGAATGGCCCTGCTCTTGGATGTGGCTGCAGCAAATGTGCTCCAGTTAACATCTGGCATATTCAGATCTCCCATCAACAATATCTCCCCTTTCTCTGCCATCCTAGGAATGCCTTCTATCATATCCTTGTCCATTCTCTCCCCTGACATGGGGGTCTGTACACAACCCCTGTGCGGATTGTGGTGCCCTTTCCAGTCTCCAAGGTGACCCACAGTACCTCCTCTCCTCCCTGTTTACTCTTTTTTCAGTTGCTTTATCCCTTCCTTTACATAGAGAGCTACTCATCCACCTCTTCTCCCTGCCTGTCTCTTCTGTAGGTTATGTGCCCTGGTATGTTAACATCCAGTCATGGTTCTCTGTGTACCATGTTTCTGTGACTGCTACGATATCCAGGTATCCCTCTTCCATCAAGGCCACCAGCTCAGGAGCTTGTTGCCCAGACTATAGGCATTGGTACTCATTCTCTCCATTTCCTGATGGCCTTACTCCTTTTGCCCCATCCCTGTCCTTCTTGCCTTTGTCACTTTCCCCATTTACCCCTGCCCTTTCCTATCACCACCTCTATGTTGGTGTTTACCGCACCTACTACCGTGATTTTGGGGGCTAGAGTTCCCTGCTCCTTTCCAGGTGCCCCCTTGGCTAGTTTAAATGCTTGCCAATGAAGCATTTAAACCTATCACCTAGGATCCTGGTTCCCCTCCTGGACAGATGCAGACCATCATGCCAGTATAGGCTTGCATCACTCCAGGTGGACCCCCAGTCCCCAATGAAGCCAAATCCCTGAGCTCTGCACCAGTTTTTCAACCACTGATTGAATCCTATGGTGCAGAACACCCTAGCCTCTCCTACACCATAGATGGGTAGCACCTCTGAGAAGGTTACCGTGTGTGCTACTTGTCTAAGGTCCCTCCCCAATTTCACAAACTCTTCCTGCACTGCTCTAATCCCTTTCTTAGCCAGTTCATTTGTCCCTAGGTGGACAATGACATCCAGCTCCCTCCCCTGTGCAGCTGCTCCAGCAATCCTAAGGATTCTCTCCCTGTACCTCCAAGCCATGGTGCCAGGCAAGCACCTTACCTCCCTCCCTCTCC
The DNA here is from genome assembly GCA_016271365.2 of Neoceratodus forsteri. NCBI lineage: Eukaryota > Metazoa > Chordata > Ceratodontiformes > Ceratodontidae > Neoceratodus > Neoceratodus forsteri. The sequence goes on from CM057458.1 coordinate 421,942,247, forward strand.
CTTTCCTCCCCCAGTTCTACCTTCCTAACAATGGAGTCCCCAACCAGGAGTTGTTTCCTTCCCCTGTGGGGTCCCATGCCACCCTTCTGTGGGTCTCCTTTGTGGAGGTTCCCATCATCCTCCTTGGTCTCCACTGCAGGTGCCTCCATAGAGGAACCACACTTTGCCAGAATGGCATAGGAATTGTGGAGAGGTACAACTGGATGGCTGCACCTCTGTTCCACCACCCTCACCCCCCCCTGAGCCCACTGTAGTCCAACCACTCCTCTTTCTTGGCAACCTCTGAGGCAATGGCAATGGCACTGGTGGTCCCTGGATGGAGGAGGAGATCCCACAAATCCTGGCCAACTCAGCCTGGAGATGAGCAACCTCCTCCCTCAGCCCAGAGAGGTGCCTGCAGATGGGACAACACCGCATCCTCCAGAATGTCTCCCGGAAGACTGCTGCTCCACAGCCACTGCACTGCACCACTCCCATCATGTCTTATTTCTGGCCCCTTAACTGTTGTTTGGAATCCTTACTCTTTCCTCTGTTTTTTTTTTCTTTCTTTTCTCTCTCTACTTACGTTCTGCCTCTGTGCCCTTTAAGCTCCTGATTGTCCTGTTCTGAGACTAGAATATCCTATATTTCTCAGTAGACCCCTTACTTGCTCAGAGGCAGGCTTCCAGCAGCTAGAGCCGGAGAGCAACTCTTGCCCTTCTAGGATGGTGGGTCTTTGGTGGCTTTGATTACTCACTTCCTGCTCCCAAACAGGAAGTTCCTGTTGCCAGTCAAATCATGTGCCTATAAAAGTAGAACTAGCTTTGGGTGGGATAGAGGGCAATATAGTCCCAGTAGAGAAGTCCAGTCACACAGCACTTCTTCCTTCTGGTGTCTTCTGCCAAGCTACTAACAGAATCTTTCTAAGGCAGTCTTTAAATTTAACTTCCTTCTAGCTAAGCTACTCCCCCTACTTACTAGATCTTTCTACAAGTAATTTAAACTGCACAGCTATCAAGCCCTTTCAGTCACAATGATTTGGTTTTAAAGAGAGAGGCATTTTGGATAATCAATATGGGGGCTACAAAAAAAACCCTGGTCTTAATGCAAGTTTTGATATCAGACCTTTTCTTATAAATAGATGATTACCATTAAGGTAGAACTTTTAGGTAAATATTTTGCACATCCTTTTGTCTGTTACCTGTTTAGATAGTTTTAATCACTACTGTCTATGACACCTTATACATGGTTTCTTACATGTTTTTATCTGTACAGTTTATATATTTATTATTGAATTCATTTTCATAAGTGTACTATATATACATTTTTAACACTGAACTATATTGTACTGTTGTTGCACCCTTCCCTTCTCACACCCCTCCCCCATGCTCCCACACCATTTACCGTGTTTCCACTGTTTCACCAGTGATTTTAAACTTCTGTAATAATGTCATTATTACATCCCATTAGGTGACTATTTATTGAATGTTTGCCCATTTGTGCCTTAGCCTTTGATAAAGGATCTGGTGGATCTGAAATGCATCAAGTGGGCACGTCTGTCCAGTGATTGTCAATGTGACAATGCAGTTATTAAAACCATAATGCTTGGCATTCCTTTTATGGCTGTGGATGGAGCCTACAGCCATCTTGCTATCTGTGGAACATGTTTTGGACTTTTCAATGTATCCTTCCATGCCAACTGAAATAAAATACTCCATTCTTTCTGTTAAGAATGTTGGAGACATAACTCCAAGCTGCTTATCAGATGCCATTAGGAAACTGAAACAGCTTGTTAAATTTTGGTTGCCTATTAAACTGGAGATTTGTTTGGGGGGCATGGTCTAGCCACTAATGTGATGGCTGGGCAATACCTGAGCTCTGGCAATGTGATCCCAGAACATTGAGACCCCCCATACATGTTTTTGCTTGGGTAACTCTCCCCCTACCAGTCAGCACCTGTATTTAGTGGATTCTGCTGCATTTTGCTTTTTTTTCTTAGTAGTGCCGGTATCTGTGAGGCACCCAGAGCGACTAGGCCACTTAGGCCTTACTACTGCTGTGGCATGTGGTGAACTACTGCTGGGAGCACCAGAATCTATCTCCACTGTGGCTGATTTTGTTGCACTCTCGCTGGACTACTTTGCACCATGCAGTTTAATAAATGGTTGAAAAAATGGTGTGGAGCACAGGGGTTTGGCTTCATTGGGGACTGGGGTTCCACCTGGAGGGACACCAGCCTATACTGGCAGGATGGTCTGCATCTGTCCAGGAAGGGAACAAGTCTTTTGAGCAATCGGTTTAAATGCTTCATTGGCAAGCTTTTAAACTAGTCAAGGGGGAGGCACTGATAAGCAGCAGGAACATCCCAGTCTCTCCCTACAAAACAGTGTACTAAATGAGAAAAAGACTGAGGTAGAAAGGTCAGTGGGGGTTGCTGCAACAGAAGGTAAAGCCATCAAAAAATGGAGTGCAATGAGTACCAATGCCTGTAGTCTGAGTAACAAGCTTCCTGAATTAGTGGCCTTGATGGAGGAGGAACATCTGGATATCGTGGCAGTCACAGAAACATGGTACACACAAAACCATGATTGGGACGTAAACATACCAGGATACACTATCTACAGGAGGGACAGGGAGGGTAAAAGAGGAGGAGGAGTAGCTCTTTACATAAGGGAAGAACTCAAAGCAACAGAACAAAAGGGAAAACAGGGAGGAGAAGAAGCACTGTGGGTAAATTTGGAGACCGGCTACAGCACCACAATCCGCACAGGGGTTGTATACAGACCCCCTTCTCAGGGGGAGGAAATGGACAAGGAAATGATAGAAAGTATACTTAGAATGGCAGAAAAAGGGGAGATCTTGCTGATGGGTGATCTGAATATGCCAGATGTTAACTGGAGTTCAGTTGCAGCAGCCACTTCAAAGAGTGGGGTTATTCCAGATGCCCTACAGGGGGCATGCCTTAGACAACTAGTATTGGAGCCCACTCGAGGGAGCAATCTTAGACCTGGTTCTCTCAAATGGAGATGGAGATGAAGAGAGGATCACAGATATATGGTAGGTAGCCATCTGGGAACTAGCGACCATCGAACAGTATGGTTCACAATAAACACAGCAATAGAGTCAAGCCATACAAAGGCAAAAGTACTGGACTTTAGGAGGGCAGACTTTGCCAAAATGGATGAGTACCTAAAGAATGCACTAACAAATGGGCAGGAAGGAGGGGTGGAATAACAATGGGGAATAATAAAAACTGCCATCACAGAGGTAGGAAGTCTTTGTGTGAAGCAAATAAACAAAATGAAACGATGTAAGAAACCACTACGGTTCTCAAAGCAAGTGGCAGTGAAGGTTCAAGAGAAAAAGAAAGCATTCAGGAAGTACAAGGAATCACAGAAGGAGCAGGACAGAGAACTGTATCAGTTAAAGCAAAAGGAAGCTGGGAAGGTAGTCAGAACAGCAAAGGACCAAACCGAGGAAAAGATAGCCAACTCAGTTAAGAAGGGGGATAAAACCTTTTATAGGTACATCAGGGGCGAAGAAAAGACCAAGGGAGGGATAGTGAGGCTTAATAAAGGGGAGGAGGGAAGGCAGAGGGTGACTATGAAAAGGCAGAGATACTAAACAAATATTTTTGCTCAGTATTTACAAAGGAAGAGGGGGAGGTACCTAAAACAAACAGTAGAAACACTCTGGATACAGAAGTTGATACCAGCCCATTTACAGAAGAAAGATTTCTGAAAGAACTCTTAAAACTGAAGGTGGACAAAGCAATGGGCCCTGATGGGATTCATCCCAGAATTCTAAAAGAACTAAGGGTAGAGCTAGTGACACCACTGACTACCCTCTTTAACGAATCATGGGAGGATGGGGTGGTACCCGAGGACTGGAGGAGGGCAGATGTGATTCCCCTTCACAAAAGTGGGAGCAAGGCAGAAGCAGGAAACTACAGACCTGTTAGTTTAACCTCAGTGGTAGGGAAAATGATGGAATCACTTCTGAAGGAAAGAATTGTCGAGTATCTAGAGGCCAGAGGGGCACAGGACCCAAGGCAGCATGGATTCACAGCAGGAAGGTCATGCCAGACAAATCTGATAGATTTCTTTGACTGGGTGACCAAAGTAGTAGATCAGGGAGGGCTGTGGACATGGCCTACCTAGACTTTAGCAAGGCATTTGACACAGTCCCACACAAAGATTAATATACAGGTTAGCCAGCCTGGGGTGGGTCCCAAGATGACAGCCTGGGTAAAGAATTGGCTGGAGAATAGGACACAGGAGTAATAGTAAATGGAGTCCACTCTGAAGAAAGGGGTTACTGGTGGGGTACCGAGGGTTCAGTATTAGGACTGGTCCTCTTCAATGTCTTTATAGCGACATTGCAGAGGACTGGAAGGAAAAGTATGTCTCTTTGCAGATGACACAAGATCTGCAACAGAGTTGATGCACAAGGTGGGGTGGAAAGGATGAGAAGGGACTTGGCAAGGTTAGAGGAATGGTCAAATGTATGGCAGCTTAGATTCAGTGCTAGGAAGTGCAAGGTAATGCACCTGGGAAACAAAAACCCAGGGGAAGAGTACACAATGGGGGGTGAGATACTAACAACAACAAAAATGGAAAGGGACCTATGGGTAGTCATATCAGATGACCTAAAGGTGGGCAAGCAATGTGAGAGGGCAGCAAGGAGGGCTGGGGGGATACTGGGACGCATAGGGAGAGTCATCACCAGTAGAAAACAGGAAGTTATTATCCCTCTGTACAGACAGCTGGTGAGACCCCATCTGGAGTACTGCATGCAGTTCTGGAGACCCAATCTCCACAAAGACATAGACAGGATGGAAGCTGTCCAGAGGAGGGCAACTAAAATGGTGCAGGGTCTGCACCAGAAGACATATGAAGAGAGACTTAAGGAGCTTAGTATGTATAGCCTCGAGGAAAGGAGGGAGAGGGGGGACATGATAGAAACTTTCAAGTACCTCAAGGGAATCAACAAAGTCCAAGAGGGTAGCATCTTTCAAAAAAAGAGGTGTGCAAGAACAAGGGGGCACAATTTGAAGATAGAGGGAGGGCAGCTTAGAGGTAATTTAAGGAAGTATTTTTTCACAGAGAGGGTTGTGGATACATGGAACGGCCTTCCGCAGGAGGTTGTAGTGTCAAAAACAGTGGTGGAATTCAAGCATGCATGGGACAGTCATAAGGCAATTCTAGGCGGTGGGAGTAGGAAGAAGTAGGCTGCTGGTTAACTAGGATCTGCAGCTTATCCATTAGGTAGGGAACTGGGCAGACTGGGTGGGCCAAGTGGTCCTTATCTGCTGTCAAATTCTATGTTTCTATGTTCTATGTTTTTACTCTTTTATTGTCAAGTCTCTCCCTCTTGTGCACAACAGAACTATGGCTGCCCAGGGATCCCAGACCCAGCTGCCCCAAGGCACCCAGTCTCTCACCCAGCCTACTTCCATGGGGGACTCACTTCAATATATCATGAAGATGTTAGAAGACATTCTAGCTCATGTGGAGGACATTAATCTTACCCTTTTGGGCACAGCCACTGATGTGAGACAATTACAGGATCGTATGAATGTGGCTGAGCAGCGTGCGGATGTCTGTGACCAGCAGCTATTTAAAATGCATCAGCATCTGCAAATGTATGAAGAGAGGTTCTCAGCCCTGTGGGATAGGGTCGAGGATCAAGAAATCAGGGCCAGATGCAATAACCTATGAATTATTTGGGTACCTGAAGGGGAGGAGGGGCAATCAATGGAACGGTTTTTGAATGAAAGCATCCCCGCTGTGTTGGGGGACAGACGGAGAGGTCCCATGGATGTAGAAAGGGCACACTGTGTGACAGGTTGGCAGGATAGAAATGCTTCCACATCGAGGCCAATCATTGCTTATTTCATCCGCTATACCACTAAACAGAGGATTCTGAGAGCTGCCAGAGACCTTGGGGAAGTCCACTGGCAGGGGACCACAATTTCCTTTTATTGAGATTTTGCACAGGAAACAGCAGCAAGAAGGAGAGCCTTTGGCCCTTTGAAGAAATTCCTTTATCAGCATAACTTTCAGTTTAAATTTTGGGGCCTTACCAGTCTGCTTGTCTCTAAGGAGGGCAGAGAGCTTCTGGCTGATCGCCCGACCGACATTGAGAGGTGGCTTAAAAAGTTTTGGCCTGATCTCTCTATCCCAACTACAACTCCCAGAAGGCTCTGGGACCCCAGTAAAGATGCAGCTTCTAAAGGGAACTGAAGTGCAGGGAGCAAGGGCCCAGATGACAATTTCACAGCAGGACATGTTGCACCTCTAAGCAGTCCCCCTGTTTCACTTGGCTCTGCTGTGTACAACTCCTCGAACAGTGTCTCTGCACCGCAGTCCTTAACTACGGTAACCCCCTCATTGCCACCACATCCCCTCAGGACAACCCCTTGACAAAGGCAGCATGCAAGAAGCGGCAGCCAGTCAGAGCAGGATTCTCATATGGCTGCCCCACCAGCTAAAGTTTCCAGAGAAGACCGAGGGCATGTTTCTCCCCGTACTCAGCCCGCTTCTTCTGAGCTCTTGGATATGGATACCACTGCAGTTGCTGAATGGGCTGATTTCCCCGACTCATCATTAGTGGAAGTGGTGAAGGCATCAACCCCTGTGAGGCCAAGCCTGATCGCATATGCAGCTGCTGTTGTTGTGGAGGCTCCGAAATCTGCAGCATCTCCTCCGGTGGCCACCGGGCAGGCTGAAGGACAGACTGGTTAACCGTTGGACACTCTTGCCATATTTGTTACACTTGCTTGCTTTCCTTTCTCTTTGCAGCTGGGTTACTCTGGATCAGTGCATGCCTCAACACCGGTGTTTAGATGGGGTAGAGGTCTATCACCTCCTCAACCCTGCCAGGCAATGCTGTCTCCATGCTAGCTCTGAGTGGGTACTAGGTGGCTAAGTTATAATTTACCTCCCACCTCTCCCATACTGCCACACTTGGTTATCAGTGAAGCAACTCCTTATAAGGGATGTGTCAGATGGCGGGCATTACCTGGGGGGCCCTTTGTAGTCCTTTCTCACTGCCCCCTCCCAGCAATGGCCCAGCACATGTAGTGATCCTATAAAAACTGTTGGCATGAGGGGTTACCCTTCACTTCCCCTTCCCTCCCTTTTCCCATCATCCCCCATCCTTCACATCCTCCCCCAACCTCCCATTACCGTTTACCCCTCCCTCTCATTCCTCACCCCCCCTGCTGTCCTGGTGCTCAGCTTTAAATATGTTCCTAGTTCAGGGGAAGTTAAACCCTGTTGGTTGTGTACACCTCCTTTGTTTTTGGATTCAAGAGCCTGCATAGCTGAGGGTAACTATACAGTTACTCTCTTTCGCCATAAACTCCGAACCCTTTAGCGCGTTTGTGCTTCACATAACTGTTATCTCAAGTGTGGTGTGTAGTATTTGATGCTTTTACTGTATAGGGCAATTTTTGTTTTGGCCTTTGTGTAGTTTAATATTACTGTGTTTTCTATAATTGCTTATCTGGCTTTGGTTTACTGATATCTCTCTATATTTCACCTTTTGCAGCTCTTCTGTACAGTGTGTGTGTACTCTTTCTCTGACTTCCTGAGCCTTCTCTTTCCTCAGTCTGGTGCTACAGGTTTGTGCCTGGGGTAACTTGAGATTTACAAGTGCTTTAGGGGTACTCTTCCCTACCCTGGTCCTGACTCCCCTTCTGGTTTGAATAAGTACAGTCTTAATTTTTCCTCTTTCCTTGGGGGTAGATTGCTATGGCGGCTGCTAACTCCTCGGGGGCCGTGTTGGTATCATGGAATGTTAAGGGTCTCAATCACCCTATAAAATGCACAAAAGTGCTGCAACACCTCATGTCCCTCCACACTGACATCACCTTACTTCAGGAAACGCACCTCCTGAGTAGATCGGTGCCATGGTTGAAGAAATCATGGGTGGGGGCAGTCTGCACTAACTCAGCTTCCTCTAAATCTAAAGGGGTTGCTGTCCTCATTCATCAATCCTCCCCGTGGGTCATAAAGGAATCTCTACATGACTCGCATGGTAGGTGGGTGGTGGTGCGATTCTCTTCCCTGGGTGGCTGGCTAATTGTTTGTAATGTATACATTGTGAACGAGGACCATGTTGATTTCTTTCCAGCAGTCAGCTAGGCCCTCTCTTCATTGTTCCCTGCAGGCCCCCCATTCCAAGTCTCATTGATGATGACTTTAATTTTGTCTTGGACATCTTTCTGGATAAATTGAAGCCAACTCCCCATGCTAGCCCAAAAGCTCATATGGCGTTGCAGAACTTGCAGGAAGAATGGGGCCTGGCTGATGTCTGGAGAAGAGACAACCCCACTGGACATGACCACACTTACTACTCTCCAGTACACCGCATCCACAGTCGAATAGACTTTTGGTTAGCCAGTGTAGAAGCAGCCCAAAACATTTCAAACAACAACATTGGAAACATTTTAATTTCTGACCATGCCCCTGTCATGGCTACTTATACTCCGGGAGGGCAGTCACCTTAAGGCGCCTATTGGAGATGTAATCCTCTCCTCCTGAGAGATCCTAATTTTCAACGGGTGTTTTCTCAAACTATGAAGGATTATTTTTCTCTCAACTCAAACTGTTGGGTCTCACCAGGCACCATTTGAGAAGCTTTTAAGGCAGTGCTTAGAGGCTGCATTATTGCCTTCTCTGCTTCCAAGAATAAAATGAGGCAAGCTACCCTAGCTAAACTGCAAGCTGACCTAACTGTGCTGGAAAGACAATTCAAATCATCCAATCCCTCTCCTCAGGATACCTCGCTTGAGTGACAGATGGTGGGCCTAAAATATCAAATCAACACTATCCTTCATCATAAGGTGGAATGGCTGTTACTGAGGTCTAAGCACGCTTACTGGGATGGGGTGAAAAAGGTGGCTGGCTCCTAGTCTTTAGGCTATGGACACAGCAAGCCTCCTCTTGGATCCATGCCCTTCGGGACCATATAGGTAAGACAGTCCATGACACTTAAGAGATTAACAATACCATGAACTCCTTTTATCAAACTCTTCATCAGTCATGCTCCTCTTTCTCCCCATCCTAGTTAGAACATGAGCTTGACAAGTTTTGCCAAAAGTTTGATAGAACTGGGCTTACCCCAGCACAAGCAGCCAAGCTGGACACTCTGATCATGGGTGTGGAGCTTTACCAAGCTCTGTCCCATATGGCCAAAAGGAAAGCCCATGACCCAGATGGGATGTCTGAAGAGCTGCATCAAGCACTAGGTGGTGACATAGTCCAACCGCTACTTCTGGCCCTTCAAGAAACCCATGCGGTGGGTTCTTTTCCCCAACTTTGAGAGAAACCCTTATTACCCTTCTCCTGAAGAAATCTAATGACCCTTTAGATTGTGCAAATTTTCACCCTATTTCCCTACTGCCTGTTGACACCAAAATTTTAGCTAAGATCCTCGCCCCCAGGATGCTGGAGGTGCTACCCTCCATCATATACCTGGCCCAGGTGGGCTTTATGAAAGGTAAATTGGGAGTGGACAACACTAGGCTGCTGCTGAACCTAAAGTGGGTGGCATCCTGCTCAACCCTTCCCATGGCTGCACTGGCCATTGATTTTACCAAAGCATTTGACTTGATTGGATGGGATTACTTGCATGTAGTACTTCAGTCATATGGGTTTGGCCCCAACATTTGCCAATGGGTAGCTACTCTCTACTGTGCCCCGATGGCCAGAATCCTAACGAACACCACTATCTCAGTCCCCTTCCCTCTGCATAGAGGGACCCGACAGGGTTGCCCCTTGTCCCCTCTTCTCTTTTTAGTAGCCCTGGATCCCCTCATCTGGGCACTTGTTGCCTTGAAGGAGATTACAGGCATAGATATTGTGGGTGCATCTTACCTGGTGGCAGCCTATGCCGACGACCTCTTGCTGATGCTGTCTCATCTGCAGCAGGCACTACCTGTGCTGCTGTCCACCCTGCAGAACTTTGCCATTCTCTCGGGCTTGTGGGTCAATCAAAAGAAGACCACATTGGCACCCTTGAATGCAGCTTGCTCTAAGGACTGCCTTCAAGGAACTGAGCTTTCTTGCACACCTCAAGGGTTTACCTATCTTGGCTTACACATACCTACTAAGTGGTCAGAGTTAGAGTTGGCTAATTTTTCCCCACTCCTGGTGCAGCTGTCATCTGAAATGGAAAGATGGTGTAAACTCCAGCAATCTTTACCCGGGAAAGTTGCCACTGTTCGTATGCTCTTCATCCCACGGGTCATGTATCTCCTTAATAACTTGCCAATATACCTTTCCCCTAAGCTATTTGCCTCACTAGAAAGTCTTATGTCCCATTTCTTCTGGGAGGGGAAGTCTCCCAGGTGGAGCAAACAAAAACTGAGGGCACACTGGTCAAGAGGTGGATTGGGGTCCCCTTGGCTTCAAGGTTATCATACGGCATGCATTGCCACCACCACTACGAAATGGTTTGTTCCCGGCTCCTTCCTCTCTTTGCCTTGGGTACAGCTGGAAGCCAGCTTAGAGAAGGACATTAGTTTGTGTATGCTCCTCAATCCATGGACCTGTGGTCTCCAAGACCTCTCCCCTCTCATGGTGGAAATGAGGTGGGCATGGCACTTGCTTATGTCTTTGTCTCATACCCCTCAGGTGGCCTGGGCCCCCCCATAGCATAACAAGTTTCTTGCAGTTGGTGGGAATTCATTATACTGGCCAACTTGGGAGTCACGGGGCATTTGTCAAGTGCAGGATCTATGTCTACCTGAATCAGATGTGATGCTATCCTTCGAACAACTAAAGTCCAAATTTAATCTCCCCAGTAGTGATTTTTGGAGATACCTTCAGCTGCGGAGTACACTACAAGCTGTCGCACATTGCTTCTGCAGTGACTCTAAGTGGAGTTGGCTGGCTTATCTTCATAAATCCTCCTCCTCAAGGGGCCTCATTGGCCACTTTTATAGGACGTGTAGGGACACCCAGCTGGAACCCTCAACCTCTTGCAGGTTAAAGTGGATGGCTGACCTTAACGTCAACATCCCTGAGAGCTCTTGGGCATGGTACCTTCATGAGACCCACTTTGCTTATAAGGACACCAAAAGTCATTTCCTTTAGCTCAAGGATTTATTATTCTGGCACCATACCCCTGCTGCTTTACATGCACGAGGGCTATTGGGGCACTCTAACTGTTGGCGTTGCCAATAACCTGAAGCACATTTGTTGCACGTCTTGTGGTCATGTCCTCAGATTTCATTCTTTTGGGCATCTGTGACCTCAGACTGCTCCAAGGTGCTTGGCTCCCCTATACCCCTGACTGAGGCAAGGCTCCTCTTGGGGGATACCTCCTCGCTGGTGGCCCTTACAAAATCCCAATATCAATGATTAGTGCTTGCTTTCCTTGAGGCCAAGAGACTTTTGCTAATGCATTGGCATCAAATAACACTACCTACCTGAGCGGCTTGGCATGCCGCCCCAGTCCACTTATCTCTCATAGAATGTCTATCCTACACTCACCCGGGATGAATGGACCAGTACCTAGGTAAATGGGAAGCTTATTTACACTCACCCTTTTGCAAAATTCTTACCCCTCATGGTAGCCCTCCTGCTTAAACCCCTATAGTATTGACCTGTTAGTGTTTTTTTCTAATGGCTACTTATCTTTTCTTTCTTTTGCTATCCTTCTTCTCTTTTTTTCTCCATATGCAATCCTAACTCTTCATATTCTGTGTCCTTTATCTTTATATGGACTGGATTATTAAATAAGGTAGTCTATATTGCCTTTGTAATTTTACTCCATGTTACTATTGTATCTCTGTACACCACCATGATTGCTCAGTACTATGACTGACTCATTTGTTTGATGTTTCTGAGCTGCAATATACCTGTAAACCTAATAAAATCATTCTATGATAAAAAAAACACTGGATATTTGTTTACCCCCTTCAGAATGCACATAACTCGCACATTTAAATACTTAGCATTTAAACAGCTTCTTACTACTAGTTTCATTTGGGAATGTATTGCCTCTCAAGAAAGACTCATACCTCATAAATGTCACCCTTTCCCAGCAAATCTATAATTTACACTGTTTTTTAAACCTGTAAAGACACTATCTGATAAGCACTGTCTTAGACATATGGCAGGTCTTCAGTGAACTACCCAAACTAAATATGTAGCAATCAGCAGGAATTTTCTGCTATGGTTTTTGGGAAAAATATATTGAGCTACAGCAAACACAACCACCATCCTCGTGGCCACAACATTCAAAATAAATACTGCATTCTAATATGTTATAAAACGATAAAGAAACTGTTTGTTTATGTCAGTGAACACAGTGAAGTTCAGTTTAGAATAGATTTCCTTTAAATATTTCTTATCCTATATTTTGTATCCTGGATACACACATACACGTGCCCACACACACACACACACACACACACCGTACACACCATCATCATGGCCACAACATTCAAAATAAATACTGCATTCTAATATGTTATAAAACAATAATTATACAATGGGAATAAAAAATCCTGGAACCTGATTGGCTATCTTCCCTTGGCGACAGTGACGTTATCTGAGCACAACTTCACTGTATTGATTTGTTGTTGCATTGTTTGCCGCTTCTCTTAGGAAACAGAGATATATTCCACACTAAAAATCTACCAAAAAATGTTTTTTAAATGTTTTTATTATTTTGTATAACAACAAGCCATTGTATCATAGCAATAATGCACTCCAGGGAGGGGATCATGCTGGAATAACCTCACTTCTGGGACACTGGAAGCACTCAGCCTGTGGTCTCGTGCCCAACCACCCAATCATGAGGTTATCCCAGCACGACCCACACCCTCTTGTGTATTATTGCTTAAAGAAACTGTTTATGTTAGTGAACACAGTGAAGTTCAGTTTAGAGTAGATTTCCTTTAAATATTTCTTATCCTGTATTCTGTATCCTGGATAGCACAGGAGGGATGCTACATCTCATTGTCATAGGGATCTTCATTTACACATTTTTACATTGTATTTACTCAGGCTGTCCCAGATTAGATGCAATATCTTGTTTTCAGTGGGGTCATGATTTTACCATTTTGATAATGTATTTCTTCAGGATAGCCTAGTCCAGGGCCCCCATATTCAAAGGAGCTATGCAGTGCATCCTGGCAGAAAGGGGAGATGTGCCGAGCAATTCTAACAATGCTCCACAGTGTGATATTGAAATGTGCAGGATGCGCCAGCCACAAGGGAATGGGCCAGGGTGCACACAAATAGTATGCCACGTAAGTTGAGGGTGCATTCCCATGCATATGCCATGCTGCAGCATACCATCCCCAATTGATCTAACTCCATCCACAAAGAGCTCCATGGTGTAGGGCCCCCCTGGACCCAATCACACCAGAGGAAACCATGGTCCATATCCATAGCATAGAGGACCCCACCCACCACCTTGGTACGTAGACACCCCTGCTCCCCCCATACCCACCATGTTGTGGAGACTGGCACTGCCCTCCACACCCTGCCATGGCCAGCCACCAACTGCACTGGACCCAGGCTGGGGACCTGCACTCTAGAATGACCCAAGTGGCTGTACCATGCATTGGGGCACTACGCAAGTTGCAGACCCACCAGTGTATGCAGACATGTGTATGTCCCTGGCAAACCATAAGAGGGAATTGACATACCTCCAATGCATGCCTTGTCAATGTTGTATCTTCTTGCTGTCATACACCACTGCAGGCCCACACTCTTCCCAATTCCCCTGTGTAATATGCCACCCTTTGGACTGCTGAGGTATGCTGTGTACCATGGGATGCGGTATCCTGCAATGCCATTTGCAGTGTGTGCTCCAGGCTATGGATAGCACATCCAGGGTTCTCTGATTGTACAAATGAAAGGGAGATCAGCTGTAACATGCCTGTTCTGGGACCTGTGTGAGTGGGTACATCATCAGCTGTCACCAACACTGAGCAGTGCAATGGCACTGGGGATGATGGAGCCACATGCAAGCACCTGAGATTTATGGCCACTGGGTGTTATCGCCCACACACAGCTCATGCCTATGTATGACACATTCCAACATCCTACTGTCAGTGCTCCACCACCCAAAAATAAGAAGCCATTTCTTCTGTGAACTATCCAGGCTAAATATATACCAATCAACAGGCATAGTCTAGGAAAATACATTGTATAAATGTGTAAAAGGAAGACCACATTGAAACTGCCTCTCAGCAGATCTGCATTGTGCAAATTCATTAGAAATAATGGGTAAAGGCATCCCAAAAGCTCTTCACAGCTATATCGGCTCTGACCAGAGTTTGTTTTATTTAGTGGTAAGTGCTTGACTTTTGTGTGGTAATAATCTCAGTATGATCACATTACTATATGTAGAAACAGAAATATATTTGATCCTTGCTGGCATGGATTAAGTAGACAGTTTTCAAAACAAATCATTTAACATTTACAGTGTAGTGTGTTTTACCGCATGTTATATTTGTGTATTGTAAATTGTTATGTATTTATTTATAACTCTTAAAGGATGTATATTCAGTACACCATTGTAAAAAGCTCTGGTTCAGTCGTTGATTTGTAACATTTTTCCTTCCTGTTCTTTAAACAAATGAAAGAAAAATGAAATAACAGAGCAACATATTTTAGAAAACTTGATAACAAGGTTTATGTGTAGTAATCCTATGGATGTGGATGTCCCCTTAAATGCATGTTATAGCAAAGAAATATTTTTACAAATCAAAGCTAGTACTTAAAGACACTCAAGGACAAAAGCTCAGATGAAAATCAGAAAATAAATGCATGAGATGCAGCACACAGCAAGTACCTAGGAATTGCCTTGTATTTCAACAAACCTGGTGACTGTCTGACAGAAAATGATTTCCATGCATGTACTGTATTACCAAGATAGCATTTTGAAACAAACAAGGAAAATCCAATAGTCATATTCAAGAATTATCTATAGTCAAAGTGACCCCATAAAATGATATTGCTATGAGTGAACAGTATGTGCACATAACTAATAATAGTCATGCTGTAAAAGTCAAGCTTGGCATAAGTACTTAAGTAACATGTCATTCTGAATCTTATCAGTAAGAACACAACACATAAAGACAAACATCACAAATATGAATACTAGATGAAAAGTTATGGGGGCCATGTAATATTAGATGAAAAGATATGAGTACCACGTATTACCTTCATTGTAAAACTAGAACTAAAGTAAATATAACAAATAGAATAATAGACAAAGAGCTATGTAATATGTGGCTATAATTCTATCAAAAGGTTTTGGCAACATGATAACCACAAGAGCACAGTCTGAGCAGTTCCTCCTGTCAGTGGAACCTCAAGATGGGATTACAGTGTAGCCAAGTTACATACAGTAGTTTCCTATTTGTTCTTTATTGTAATATATGGATCCAAGTTGTTTTCTAAAAGCTTTGTTTTAAATAATTGATTATTGGTTTATACTATATGCAGACTGGTACAGTAAAAGCTGACTCAGTTTAGCATGTGGCATTTCACAAACATTGGATCCTGTAACACTATTGCTGGGATGTTAGACTGATAGTATTACAAGTTGACGATGTGACCATGATGGTATTATAGGGTTTGGATGCCAACACTTCCCTATAGGAAAAGGTGACCATCCATAAATTACAAGAGAAAAATAAAACTGTACAGTTGTTTGTAAGACAAGTTATATTACAGCCATTAGTTTGTCTGGAAGATTGTGTTAAAATAATCTTGTGTAGCTACTTACTTTGCAGATAAATGGACAACCCTGTAGGAAGAAATCACAGTTTAAGTCAACAAAGTTAAGTAAAGCCTATCAGTTTCAGAAGAGAGATTTCGTCAAATCCAAAAAGTGACTGATAATGCAAGAATGAAGAAAATAAATACTATAAAAGGATAAATGAATGAAATACAGTGCCGTGTGAAATCAAAGAATATAGAGAGGAACTTACTGACAGTGGAGGACAATTATTTAAAGGACATTGTAACCAATTATCTCAATATTCATGAGAATTTAGGTGAACAAATTATTTTTCAGGTCAATTGGGGAAAAAGAACATGACAAGCATAGAGCAATAGCAGGGAGGCAGTATAGCGCAGTGGTTTAAGGCTCTGAACTACAAATCTGGAGACCTGGGTTTGAATCCCACAGCCCCCACTTGCATACTGTGTGACCCTGAGCAAGTCACTTAACTTCCCTGTGCTCTCAGGTTGCACCTGTAAACGAGCTTTCAGCTTAGCATGTCTCACCTGGTGAAACAATTGGAAAAAAAAAGAGACATTCATGTATGGCTTGGAATGTAAACACAAATAGTTGATGAAGTCATTTCAAACCTTTGATTTATTTGTTTATGCATTTGATAGCCAAGTTGACTCCTGGGCAGAAACTGCCCATTTACAAGAGTGACCATACCTGGGGGTCAAACATGCACACATACACAAACAGGATACATAGAATGAATACAGAAACAAGATATAAAGCATAAGTACAGTACACAGGGTGATGCAGACTACACAGACTAAAATAGATACAGAAGGACTTTAGTAACAGGGTGGGGGGGTGAGACTGGAGATCACATAGGGTCTACAGTAGCACAGTAGGTAGAGACTTTAGGGCAGACCAGGTGGGCCAAGATGTCCTTTCCTGCTGACAGTTTCTATGTTTCTATATACATTTCATGAATTGGCATTGTAACACTGACATCTATGAGATGAATTAAATGCAATCTAAGCAGCAGTTTAAAGTTCGCTTATGAACTGTTTTTCAGTAATGACAAAGACAAAGAGCTCCAGAGATGCACTGCAGAAAAGGCAAAGGTGCACTAACCTGAAACAGTTTTTTTGCGGGGGGCAGTTTCAAACCCTGTTTATCAATAGCTTGAGTATTGTGAGCAGCCACACCATGGAACAAACATACTGACGATCGAAGGGGACATGCCATTAAATATATTTAGCAATAACTATCATTTGCAAGGACCCATCTGCTTATTCTGGTGTGCCTAGTCACTGTTGGCAAGTTGAATTTGTTTTACTTGGATGATGGAGGTTATCAAGTAATTATGGATTTCCACTTAATGCAATGTGATCTACCAGTGGCGAAAATACTAAGTGTGACAGTACTAAATCAGTCATGTAATATCCACTGTAGTGAAATCTGACAAGGCACCTTACATCTTCAATGTGTTCCTAAAACTACAACAATTGTGAGAATATGTCATAACGTGTTATGTTCATTCATTCAGTTAATTTATTGCATTTTGATAACTGACTAGTCCCACTGAGACAAAATGTCCCCTTTTCAGGGACGACCTGGAGTTAATTACAAAATGGAAGCATATTTTTGGCATTTTGGTATACATACTGTACATAAGCAAAGCCAATAATTGAAGCAGCGGTATTTGTTAGTGACCATGTCATTTTTTTCAGCAATAATGTATGTCTAGTAAAAATGTCAAGATACCTCATTTTCCTTTTGTTTTCTTTTATTCCTGAACTAAGATATGGGACTTTTCTTTTTTCTTTTTTGGTGTATTGTTATTTTAATGCTGATGTTATTGATGTTTGCTCTGTTTTTAAATTGTGAGGCACCTTGGCTATAGATAAGGCACCCTATAAATAAATTTTATTATTATGATTATTATTATTTTGCACTTTTTAAAAGTTTCCAGCCCTGTGCTGTGCTCGACATGAAATAATTAAATATCTTAGTACAGTACATCCACATTATGAATATAGCATGTACATTCAACAAGTAACCTCAATGGAAAAGATTTTTAAAAATTGCAGGTGGCAGCCATCTTTTTTGACTTGAGTCATAAATTACAAAATTAGCAGTAAAAGCTGTTTTGACAATATCAGTGAAAACTAAAAATAAACTGAGAATGAATCTAGGAATGTCAGAAATACATTTCTGCCAAAAAAAACCTATATGATGAAATTGTGTGCTGACTAATAAATATTGTGGCTTTAAGTGTAATTAATGCAGATACAGGTTAACAAAGCCAGCAATTAGTTACACAGAGACACTGCAAAATTACAGTGAGAAACAGACAATCCTGACATGAATGATTGTACAGGATAGGGATCTGACCACATATAGATGGAGTATCCTCAGCAGTTACAGATACACTCACTATAGTCAAAAATATATACTTTAAGATTGTTTTTAAAGGCTGTGGACATAACACAATTTTGGGTCTCCATAGGAAGTTTGTTCCAGAGGTTTAGGGCTATGGTGGCAAAAGACCATCAGCTAGAGCCTGACTTGGTCCTGGGAACAGCTAAAGGAGTATTAGTCAAAGAGCGGAGGCATCTCTTCTGAGCCTTTGCTCAAGTCAATTATCTGTAATTGGATATTCAAAAAGAATGGCTCACACCTAGAAATAATTGCAATAAAATAAACAAATTCTAGTAAGAGCCAACAAGGCTTCAGTTGCACTGTAAAGATGGTAGGAGCAGTTCATTAAACATATGAGTTAAATAAAAAAATAAATAAATGATGACTTCACTCTAAATGATGTTCTCTCCAGTAAAAAAAGAACTCACAGAGCTGATGGAGCTCACAGCAGAAAAGTCCAAGATGGCCACCAGAGTTCTGTGCGCATGCACAACTTCAACAAAAGGCCAGAAGTGACCTCGTGTGCACAAAGCTGTGGAAGTGAACTCATGCATGCACATGGAGTTCATGGCAGTAAAGTCTGCCATGCCCAAGATGGTCGCCGGAGTTCCGTGCGCATGCGCGACTTTACTTCCTGCAGTTGTGCATGTGCAAGTTCACTTCTGTAGTTGCAGTGAGGTCATGCATGTGCATAAAACTCCAGCAGCCATCTTGGGCATGTCTGACATTTCTGCCATGAGCTCTGTTGGCTCCATGAGCTCTTTGTTGCTGGAGAGAGCCATGTTTCTAGTGATTAGTGAAGCCACCATTTATTCATTTTTTTAAATTTAATTCATATTTTTAATGAACTGCTCCTTGCATCTGTATGCATATTTTAGGTGTGCTTCCCTAGAGCACATGAACTTGTGCTCCAGAAAACAGTGCTGGACTGCTTTGTTGAATGGAGACAGCTAGCAGAGTACTTCAACTGGCAGAGTGAAAGTGCTTCAACTCCAACATTTCCTGTGTTGTTCATTCAGATCTGGTGAGTGCTTTTATGTTATAGCAAGATGGCTGCAGGCTCTGCTCCTCCAGCCATAACTCGGAGATGGCCAGTATCCTTATGTCATCCCTTAAAGCCCTATGCAACTCATTATTTGCATATATTTCCTCACTTCTTTGTAGGTCCCAAGGCCCATATACACTCTGACTACACAGTGTAATTTTGCTTGGCATTCCTAGGCATTGCTCAAAATACGGAAGATGGCCTCCAGTTGGGCTGCCCCTAAATCCTGGAATGCCTTCCAGAAAATACTCAAGCTACCTACTCTGTCTGTCCCCAATTATTCCATACCCTTCTTAACCAATATTGCATAGATGACTGTGTCTGCCAATAGCACTGCACCTGTCTGTTGTATCATGTTTAGTTTTCTTTGCTGTAATCTTTCCTTTTGCATTAAGCTTCACTATTGCCTGTTAACCCTAGAATACTTTTCTTAAGTATTTCATACCACCAGTTGTTACTATGACCATAATTTGTTATCCCTTCCTCAGTATTTATTTCTTTATTTTCAGTTTTTATATATTGCCTTTTCTATGTATTAAGCACTATCAGTTGACATTGTACTTCTAAATTGTAATTTCCAGTCTGTATGTATTGTTTTTCCTGTCCTATCCATGACCACCATACAAATGAGCTTTGCTCAAAGGAGTTTTTCCTGGTAAAACAAACAAATAAATAAATAAATACATGCGAGTCATTTTTCTTGGTCTATGCAACTCTTAATATAAAGTAAACAGTCCATAAAGTATCATACATTATAGGTACCACTTACAGTGGCACTGCAAAGATTGGGGTTTGGACAATGATAGTTGAATAAAGCAAAAAAAATGGCGTCAAACACAAGCAGTGCAAGTGGAGGAAGATACTGGGGACCCAAGAGGGGACAAAGACATTGACTGTGAGAATGCAGCTGATAGAAGTAGCATCAGATTTGTAGAAGGGGGGAAAGAGGTGGGATTAGGGCACATAAGCGATCAAAAAGACAAACAGTGGTTCTCAAAATAAAAAGAAGATACCACTAAACAGTAACCCTCTAAAAAAACAGTTGAAAAGGAGAAGAAGAAAAGGAAGGGGTTGCCATTACATATACTGTATGTAGCAAAGAGAAACTGGGCATAAGCAAAAAGCTCATCAGGGAGGCAAGGCATAACTGAGGCTAGCAAAAGGGCCAAGAGAATGACAAACTCTTCTTTAGATACATTAGTGAAAGGCAAAGGATAGGAGATAGCATAGAAATGATAAGGAAAGGTGGGGTGAGTATAGGAGACAATGTGGAGGAGGTAAGTTTATTAAATTAATACTTTTGTTCATTTATAATTGTTCATGGTCAAGGAGACAGGGCTACTCCCTAATATGCAGGAAAAGAAATTTAAGGGGGGTGTAGGGGACAGATTTGAGATGGGGAAGATAACAAGAGAATTGGTCCTAAAAGGACTAAATGGTCTAAAACCTTGCCAAAGGCAGCCAGAATTAACCCTAAGAGGCTAAAGGAAATGAGGCAGGTGCTAGCAGAGCCACTAGTAGTCCTCTTTGGAGACTCAAAAGCAACAGATGTAGGGCCAGAGTATTGCTGGGTGATAGAGAAAATCCAGAAAATTACAGGCTGGTGAGACTGACACTTACAGTGGGAAAGCACCTGGAGACAATTAATAAACAGAGAATAATCAAGTTCTTAGAGGAAAGGGCTTAATGTATGGGAACCGGCATGGATTCATTAACAGCCAGTGAGAAAGTAAGTTTATTTTAGAACAAGAGTTGTAAGCGATAAGGACAATCAACCACAAGCTGATAGTGCCATAGGGAAGCTCATATATCTATTAACGACTATTACAATATGAGGTATTCACTCTTTCTCAACATTTCTAAAGTTTGGGTTTGAAGTTTAAGTTACTTTGTTATTCCTTTATTTTCATAACTTAAAGCAACTTAAGAGGTGTAATAATGAAGGGGTATAATCAATAGTGGAAAAACAGGACATGGTTCTTCTTACTAGACCTGACAGAGGTGAGGAAGAAGCATACATTCTTTAGGGTAGAACACCATTGGTTAGAGAGTAAAAGTCAAAATCATTAAATTTTAACCATATAGTTCTGTAACTAAGAAATGAACAGTTACAGCAGTGTTATAGTCACAATACTTCAGGAGTTGGGCTTACATTCATTAAGATATAGAAAAATTAGAGGTGGCCTATGTTATGTGCATAAAGCATTTAAGAATGAGGTAATGTGGGAAGCTGCAGATCTATACAGAAAAATGGATATTGGGAGAGAAATGAAAACACACCATAAACGACTAAAAGGGGAATTATACAAAACCAATAGGAGGAGGCAGTGGTTTAACCAGAGGGTGGCGGATGTCTGGAATACACTCCCGAATGAGGTTGTGGAAGTGCCCAGTATGACAACTTTTAAACATTTGTTGGATAAACATATGGGACCTAAACCTATAAAATACCATATCAGTGGTTAAGGAATTGGGCAAGTAAATCATGCTATTTTGGAATAAATGTTTACTTTCACTTAGAACACATTTCACTACAAAACAAAATGCTTTTAGTATTTTGGAATCCCTATTCTGAAGGAATTCTGCAGAATTTAAAAATTTTACAGAATTCTGGAGAAAGCAGAATTTGGAAAGTTGGCACAGCCCAAAGGAGAACCTTGAGTTTAGTGGGCAGCCAACAATGAGAGGTAGTGCCCGAGCATGCCCGGGATCACCTGCTCACTCCAGGGTGTTTCCATGTTTAGTCCCATTCCCACTGGATTTTGGCTCAATAGGGACCCCGAGCACAAACATTCAAGCATAGAGCCTGGCTACTGTTCCCTTCCCCCATTTTTCTCTACTGCACTAGCACCTGTGGTCACCCAGGTGTCAGTGCTGCGGTGACAAACACATCCCTCCCTCCTACAAGGAGAGCATCATCTGGGATGTTCAATTCTTCTTCCCACAGCCAGTACCCAATGACTCAAGCTTGTTTCTAATCTCAGGTTACCAACATCTCAAGTGGTGGCACTATGGTTGTGCCGATGGGCCAGCTGGCAACAACTGTATGTTTAAAATAGTCTTTGTAAATTTTGTTTTTGTTATATATTTTCTTGCATGCCTTACCCTTTTTTTGAATCAGCCCCAGTGGCACAGCACTGGGTGCTGTTCCCGAGCACCTCCCCCCATCCTCTCTACCTTACCGGTGCTCCACTTCATTGCAGAAGACCACTGGGGAGTCAGGTTCAGAGGGAGCACCCATGGGAGCGTCCGGTGCAGCGCTTTTGTCACATCAGAGTGAACTGAACATTAAGTAAATCTGTAGACACAAACATGACAAAAAAAAAAAAAGACACAGAAAGAGTTAGATACCAATGTGTCTTTCCTTCATCTGCTGCAGGCATCTTGCTCCCATGCCAGCACATTGTTAGAGTGATCAGTAGATACTGTACAGTAAGTGCTCTGGAAAAACATTCCACGGGACAGTACTAGTGGTAGTAGTAATAGTAGTAGTAATAGTAGCTTTAATTCACAAAGCTCTCTTCCATGACTCAGGATGCTAATTACAACGTCCAAGCAAAAGAAGCAGTGCCAGTGGCTTAGCAGGTTGCACACTCACCTCTGAGACCAGAAGATCAGAAGGTTGTGGGTTCTAGAACCACACCTGGCACTTGGGTTAAATTTCCAATACTGACACTGTAGTGCAGCATGAGGGGGGGTCCTGCATTCCTGAGGTGCTGTCTTTTGGATGAGATGTTAAACCAAGGTCCTGTCTGCCTGTTCTGGTGGTAGTTCAGGTGGACGTTAAAGATCCCATGGCACTTCTTGAAAAGAGTAGGGGAATTTTATTTGAAAAAATGTGACTTCATTACAAAATACAAAACCATACAAAACTAAATAATCACAAAACTTATGCAATATTGATATTCTTCAATATATCAAAAAAAAGGGAAAAAATTACATAAGCCATTTTTCACAATTAATCCACAAATGTCTAACCTTTTCTGGTGAAAAACGCTCTTTATCTATTTCTTGTATCTGAAGTAAAGCATTCTTTATATTAGTTAAGAGTTCCATATGAGTCATTATTTTCTGCTGTAAAAGAAACATACACCATGCTTGCTACATAGAATATCTAATTACAGTAAAGGAAACATATACAGTATCTTTATGGTATTTTGTACAGAGAGCGTCATCCGGTACAACCATAAACCTGGGGTAGGATAATCTTTAAAAGATTGATTCTTCCCAAATTTGAGACAAAAGATTCCAAAAAGCCTGGGCATAAGGGCAATCCAAAAACAAATGTTGTTGGGTTTCTAATATGCCACCACAACCTTCTCTAGGACAGTATCTCTCCAAGATTTGTTTGTGCTTATGATTTGCTTTTACACCAAGTCTGTCATAATTTGCAAGTCAAATGCAGTCTCAAGAGTATGCAGGTATCCTAGGATTTGATAATTGTTGTAGTATATAAGGAATGTCAGTTTCCAAACAATGCAGAAATTCAACTTTAACATGGCATTCAGCATGCAGAATTTCTGCCTGAATAGATTTCCTACTTAGGATCAATAGTTGTTCAGGAGAGAACCCCCATTTCAGAACATTCCTAATACTTTCTTTACCATATTTAAGCATAGATTTCACTTGTGCCAAAGCCCTAGGTTTTCTTTCTTCCCATGAGGGTAAATCCATCGGAACCCAGGACATAACTAAATCTTTCCAGATGACAAACCCAGGCTTTAAAGTATGGCTTATATTATATTCCAAAAAAATATTGAAATAAAAGGCAACCGGATTTACCATTCCAATACCCCCTTTAGCAATGGGAAGATATGTGAGCTCTCTTTTAACAGGATTTAACAGGGAACCCCAAAAAGCTTGAAAGAAAATACCATATAGTTCTGTAAATACTTCTACAGGGGGAGGTAAAACATAACTCAGATATAAAAAACATGGTAGTAGCAATATTTTGATAAACATAGCCCTCCTCTTTTTTGATAACAAGTACCCTTTCCAGCTTTCAACTAAGTTGCTAGCTTTACTTAATTTCTTATCACAGTTTCTTCTGGCATTATCTCCTGGCCCAAACTCCAGACCTAAAATGGAAATAGGGGAGTCAGAAATGGATACTCCTGCAATTTGGCCAGCTAAGGAGGGGGAGTGTTAACCACCATAACCCCTTTACATTTATTAATATTTATCTGGGATCCAGGCATTGTGGCAAATTGCTGCAAAATTACGGATAAGATCTCTTCTTCCTAGTCCAGCATGTGGGGAAGCCTACTAGGCAGGATTGGATCCTGGACATTGTCCTAGCAGATAGTGACCAGATAAGGGGCCTGGAGGTGAGCAGCCCATTGGCACACAGTGACCATGCCACTGTCTGGTTTCTTATGTTCCTAGGGGGAGAGGAAATTTGCACTGAAACAGAAGAAATAGATTTCAGGGGGGCGGACCTTGAGGGCATGGGAAGGATTCTTAAAGGGTGCTTGGATGAGATAAGGTCAGACATGGATGCTGGTAGCTTGTGGGAGACCATTAAGAAGGGGTTGCAGGAGGCTTCAAGGGCCTGTGCAAAGGTAAGGCGCAAGCAATGTAGGGCCAGTAAGCCATGTTGGTGGACCCAGGAGGTGCAGGAGGCGGTGAGGGAGAAAAAGGCTGCCTATGCATGCTTAAAGCACTCAAGGGGGGCTAGAGAGAGGGGAGAGTATGATTTATTGGCTAAGAGGGCCACCAGGGTGGTAAGGGGGCCAAGGCAAAGAAGGAGCTTTACCTGGCCAGGGATATCCGTGGGGAGAAAGGGGTTCTATAGATACATATGGGAGAAAAGAAAAGTGAGGGCACAGATCAGCAGGATTAGAACTGGGGAAGGGGATGGGTGCAGGAAGCTGGGGAACAAGCAGAGGTACTAAATGAGTACTTTGCCTCTGTCTTTACCAGGGGAGGTGGGGGATCTTTCCAACCTGATGGGAGAGTAGAGGAGCCCACTGAACCAGGAGGTCAGTTGGAGACTGAAGAACTGGATGAGACTAGGGCAGGGGATGGGTCGTATCTAGAAGGGGAGGAGAGGATGCATGAGGAGGGGGGATGAGAGGGTGAAATCACAGCAGATAAGGTGAGAGAGGCCCTCTGGTCAGTAGAGACTGAGAAGGTGCCAGGCCCAGATGGCCTGCATCCAAGGGTGCTGAAGGAACTGGCGGATGTGCTGGCAGCTCCACTGGCCTCACTCTTCAACATCTCCCTGATCACAGGGTGGGTGCCTCAAGATTGGAAGGTGGCTCATGTGGTGCCTATCCACAAGGGGGGTTCCAGAGAGGAGATGAGGAATTATAGACCCATTAGCCTAACATCTGTGGTAGGCAAGGTTATGGAGGGCATTATCAAGGAGAGGCTGGGGGGGTAGCTGGAAAGGTTGGGGCACCTGGATGACAGGCAGTATGGTTTTGTTCTGGGGAGGTCATGCCAGACTAGCCTGGTGGAGTTTTTTGACTGGGTGACGGGTGCCCTGGATCGACATAGGCTGGTTGACGTCCTCTATCTGGATTTCAGTAAGGCATTCGATTCAGTACCCCACAATGGCCTACTAACAAAGCTGGGGGGATGGGGTGAGGGGGGCAGTTGCTCAGGTGAGAGGAAAACTGGCTTACAGGGTGAATACAGCGAGTGGTGTTTGGGGGGAACAGTCTCTTCCCCCAGGAGGGTCATCAGTGGGGTCCCTCAGAGTTCGGTCCTGGGGCCACTCCTATTCAATTCCTATGTCTCGGACATAGGGTGGGGAGTTAGGAGTAGGTTGAGTCTCTTTGCAGATGACTCAAAACTAGGGGCACTGGCAGACAGGCAGGAGGGAGAGAGGCCCTGCAGGGGTCTGGGTACCCTGGGGGTGGGCAAGGAAGTGGGGTTGAAGTTCAATGCAGGAAATGTGAGAGTGCTGCATCTGGGGGTCAGAAACCCGGGACATGCATACACCCTGGGGAGGACCACACTGCAAGTCACATCGGGTGAGAGGGACTTAGGGATAGTGGTGGACAGCAAAATGAATCACACAGAGAATTGTCAAAGAGGTGGAGCAAAAGCAAGCAGGATACTGGGCTGCATAACCAGGGGGATTACCTCCAGGAGGAGGGAGGTGATCCTCCCTCTGTATAATGCCCTGGTTAGGCGAGGCCGCATCTTGAGTACTGTGTGCAGTTCTGGAGACCCTGTCTTAAGAGGCACATAGCGCTGCTGGAGAAGGTCCAGAGGAGAGTGACCAGGATGATTCGGGGCATGGAGGGTAGGACCTATGAGGAGAGACTGTATGAACTCAATCTGTACACATTGGAGGAGAGGAGGGACAGAGGGGACATGATAGAGACTTTCAAGTATGTAAAGGGGATAAATAAGGGTGGAGCCAGGGAAGTTTTCAGGCTTAAGAAGGGGGGAACTACCAGGGGGCACGAGTGGAAGCTGGAAGGGGGAAGTTCAGGGGAGTGCAGGAGACACTTCTTCACAGAGAGGGTGGTGGAACCATGGAACGCACTGCCTAGAAGTCTGGTGGAAGAGACCACAGTGGAAGGATTCAAGAAGGGATGGGACAGGTACAGGGAGAAGCTGAGGCCAGGGAGGGCCACCTCTGGGGCTGGGGGGGCAAGCTCCCAGTAGGGGGATAGCTTCCAAGCAGACACGATAGGCCATGGGGCCTATTCTGCTGCCTTTTACTATGATACTATGATAATGGAGGGGAAGAAGTAAAACCAGGTCATCCTCATAGGCCAATATTTTAACAGAGGTAAAATGAGGAAGAATAGTTATTCCTTCCAACTCAGTATGCCCAAGTATCATTTGTATCACAATATCAATACCTAGGACATATAAAATGGGACTTAATGGACATCCTTGCTTAACGCCTCTACGAATCTTAACTTTTCTTCCAAACCACCCATTAACGTTAGGCAATAAATAGGAATTCTGATATAAGCCTTGTAACCACAGTACAAATTGTTCAGGGATACCAAAGGCCCATAAAGCTGAAAACAAAAAAAGGTGAGATATCCTATCAAATGCCTT
Organism: Neoceratodus forsteri; assembly: GCA_016271365.2. NCBI lineage: Eukaryota > Metazoa > Chordata > Ceratodontiformes > Ceratodontidae > Neoceratodus > Neoceratodus forsteri. The sequence continues at coordinate 421,969,431 of CM057458.1, forward strand.
TTCTTGATCCAAACCTAAGACATATCCCTGCACCATTCCACTGTCCCCACGAGAAAAAAGTTCTCTAAGAATGACTAGGTTGTCTTGCTGCCTCCTCCCCTTAACTGCACAAGGTTGATACGGGCTGACGAGATAGTCAGCCACCTTTGTTAGTCTTGACAATATAATTTTACTTAAGATTTTAAGGTCTGTATTTTGTAAACTTAAGGGGCGCCAGTTATTGATATCCTCCCTTATACCTTTCTTATAAATGAGAACCAAGATAGCTTCTAGCATAGAGGCCTAGTACTTGGATTCTTGCAAACAATGATTATAAAGTAAAGTTAATACCGGTGAAAGCTCAGATTTAAAAGTTTTATAAAAACCAGAGCTTATACCATCTGAACCAGGAGCTGTATGATTAGGCAGTGAATAAATAGCCTCTTCCACTTCACCAATACTAATGTCTTTAATCATCTCCTGACTATCTGACTCTGACACCTGTGGAAGGCCAAGATCCTTAAGCGTTTCCTGTAAATCTACATTCTGGAGGGGTGTCCAAAAAGATTAGAAATATGTGTCTCTACAATATCTAAAAGATCACTTGAGAAACTAACCTTATGTATTAGACCAGTTATTATCATGCTCTCAGTTCTCTTTTTGCAGTCTTTGTAGAGATCCAAAGAATTTCTTTGCATGTGTCCCAAACCTACTCTCCTGCTGAAGAGGCTTTGCCCTATTTTACTGTAATTTCTTCATTTGTTTTTTAATAGATCCAGTTTGCTCACTATAATCATATCTTGTAGTGTCTGCTAAGGAGGTAAGCTTTTGCAGCTGATGGCATAATCTTAGATATTGAACATACTCATGTTGGGCTTTAACTTGTCCTTTTTTTCTGAAACAAATGATGTCAAGTTTTTTTGTGTCTTCCCACCATTCTTGTATATTGGTGTACAACACAGCTACTGAAAGCCAAGCTGTCCATTCTTGTTTCCATAGTTTTTTAAATGTTTTTCATCATCTAACACTGATTCATTTAGCCTCCAGCTATTTTTCTTACATTGTGGGGTAACCCCCGAGAAAATTATTGTTTTAAGAGCCAAATGATCAGAAAAGGCATTCAGAACAGTGTGAATTTGATTCATTTGAAGGATCTCAGACAGGAAAATAAAATAAATTCTTGTTTTCAAGGATCCCTTATAGAACGTGTAACTCCCAGAGGGGTGCACCTTTCTATATGTATCAATCAAGCCAGCTGTACGAGTAATCTGGGCCAAGGCTAAGGAGCCACTAATCATTTTGTCAGTTTGGAGACCTCTATCAGTTTTGGAGAGCACACAATTAAAGTCTCCAACCCACAAAACTAAATGGGATGAATGTAAAAAAGGGCTGGATTTCTTTAAACAAGGTTGCACGCTGTGCTTTTGTTTAGGGAGCATAAGAGGTGATCAGTCTAAATCTCTCAGCACCATAAGAAAATTCTATAAGAAGAGCTCTACCAAGGTGGATGTCCACCAGTCTAGACACACTAAGAAGGGGATTAGCAAAACCAATTCCTACCCCATCACATGTGTACAAACCTGTGGACCAAATGCAGGGCCCAAGTCCCATTCCCTGGTGGACAATTGTAAATCAAATTGAGTTTTAAGGTGAGTATCTTGAAGACAAATAATGTCACTTTTTCATTCTTTCAAAGAAAACAAGGCTCCTGCTCACTTATTCCTATTTTTAATACTGTTGATATTTAAAGTGCTGATGGATAAACTCCCTATAATAAATCCTATTTTAGAGAAAAAAACATATAGCTACTAGCTATTAAAAGGAGAGATCCAACTTATATCAGGGGGTTTTAGAGGTGCGTCTCTGCCTGGTTCTTTTTGCAATAGACTCCTCATCCCTATTCTCAATGTCAGTGGCAGATGTTACAGAAGATGAATCCATACTATCTTCATTCAAATCCCTATCAGCGGACTCTGGGTGTAATATTGAGAATTTATTCCCTTTTTTCCATTCCTGTAGGTGGGACTCCTGCTGATTTTCTTTTTCTTTATGTTTAACTGGTACAGATTTCCCATGTCTAGATCTTTTCTTAGAAACTACAGGGTTAAAAGGGGTTTCTTTGACTCCAGGTGGAGGCATATCAGCCTGTGTAACCAAAGAATGTTCTGTTTGCAATATTTTGTTGGGGGGGAGTGGAGGTTTGCTGTACTTCCAAGTGCATAGGTACAGGGATGGACTGGGCAGGAGGGCCTTCTACCGTTACAACAGTAACCTGTTTTTTTGACAGTTTGGTCTGCAATTTGTTTAGCCTTTAAATGTTGTGCCTGGTTTATCAGGCCTTCCTGGGGAGTGCCGTCATCCCTGTTATGGGAGGCCCATGGACATCTCCCATATGCATGACCTGCTTGTTTACATAGACTGCACTTGAATAAGTTCAAACAGACCGAGGTTAAGTGACCAAACTCCAAACAGTGATTGCATTGAACAGTGTCACAGGCGTTGCTAAGGTGAGCCCTGGAGTCACATTTAAAACAAAACCTGGGTTGTCCATTATAAAATATGATCCCTCCAGTCTTTACCCAAATAAAAGGAACTAGGCAGGTGTGCAGGCCCTGTATCAGTAGAGAAAAGTGTTACTTTTATTCTCCATCCCCCATCCCAAATCTGCTCAGAATCCAAAGTAGGAGTAGGCCTACCTAAGAGCTCACAATGTTGTTTTAACCAAAAGATAATATCCTCCACATACACTCCCTCATTTTTAAACATAATAGTGACAATTTTCACTAAGGGCTTTGTGAGAGGGATTGCATGGAAGGGGATCCAAACTGGAGAGTTCTTTAAATGCTCATACTGGGCCCAAAAGCGATCCAGATTAGACACACTTTTAAAACTGATGTCAAAATTCTCATTCCCAAGACTGATAAGGGCAAAAATATCAGAGGAAGAGAAATGCATCGATTGTTTTAGCAGAGTTTTGGCTATATACAAGTGGTCAGGAGGGGATTCTAAATACCTTTAAAAAGAAGCCTAATGGCATTACACCTAGGAGCAGGTTCTCCTTTAGTGGAGAACAAATCTGAAAGTTTAAAAAGGGGATTTGAGTTAGATTGGGCAGAATTCTTCCCAGAAGTATTATCAGTATTATCCCCCACCTGTACATCATCATTTGCCTGCCTAGGTTCAGTAGAATTAACAACATTTTGCACATTTTCATTACTATTAGACACATTGTTTAAAGCAATATCTGTGACATTGCCTGGTAACCTAGAGTCTATTATATCGGTGATACCCCAGGGTTCAGTGGAGCTTTTGTCACTGTTCATGCTGGTGGCCACTTTAGGAGAAGCATTTTGTTGAAGTTGCTGGTAAGAGGAATTTTTAGGATCTGGAGTCCACTGGCCTGAAGGCCCTACAGTCAAACCCGCATTCTCAAGTGCTGTTTGTGGGCACCATTCATTAAAGTCAATGCCCCAGTCAGACTGGGTTTTAGTCTAAGTTTTAGATTTTCTCTATCCAAAAAAGAGAAAGTTGGACCTTCTTGAACTTTCTGTTGAAAAACTGAACTTCTTTTTCCCCCACCAGAGGTTTCGACCTGCTTGTGTAACCCTAGATGTTTTTTAGCCAACTTTTTATGCGAATCAGCATCACATACCTTCTCAGGCTGTAGGCACAAAGACTCAATGTCTTTTTTACTGCCAGCCTGATTCAACAAGGTATCTGGAGAAACATCTTGTATGTTATCTTCAGACATTTGCTGGGCTTGTATTTCTGAGCCATGACTCACCACGCTTCTGTCAGTGAGCTCAGCTGACTTGTCAACAGCATTAGTCAGCACCGCCAATGCCTCACCCAGTTCCTGTAGCTTCAGAAGCTGCTTCTTTTTTTTTCCACTTCCAAGTCCAGTATCTTTATACCCAACTACTCAGAATCATTTAGTCGAGGGGCAGACTGACTTTCAGTGAATCCAACTTGAGTATGCATATCACCTCGATTTCTGTCTTCTTCCAGGTCAGAATTCATCTCAATTTCAGTGAAATCAGCTACAGCAAAAACTGCATCAACAGCCTCGTGTGACAAAAGAACAGGGGAGAGGCTATCTTCCCTGCTCTTGCAACCACCCTCTCTTGCATCTGCTGAGAAGTAGCCATCCTACAGTAGTAGCACCGAATTAGTCAAAGGATTTTTAAGAATTTTTAAAAATCCCTATTGAGAATTGTGAAACCTTTAGTTAGGGATTTTGTTTTGTTTGTTAGTGTGTTCACTGCTACCCAGTGAGGGTTGTCTCATCTTATAGTGTAGTTGAAAATCTACCAGATGGCACTTAAGTACTGTAATAGAAACTGTCTTCTTTCTGTAGGTATAACAAAAAGAATTTTAGAGGATTTTTACCCTCTAAATTTTGTGAAGGATAAATAGAGAATTTCACAAAATTGCTTGACAAATTCGACGCTACTACTGGAAGATGGCCAAGGGTTCACCCTACAGACCAGTAGGTTTTTTTTTTTTATTAAGAACATAAGAAACTAAAGTAAAAATACAAAACATATGAAAAAAAACATGCAGGAGAATGACCAAAACACAGCATAGAAAAGAAAAATACAAAAGCGAAAAAGGAAACTCAAGGAGGTTCATAACACCAATTCTCACAATTCTCCCAAAGGCGGGGCAAATTTGAAGTGGAAAGAGAAGCCATCTCTTTGGAATACAAAGACTGTACCCGAACAGTGACCATACATATAACATCTAATTGTGTCCACCAGATGTGTTGGAATATCCAAGTACATCTGGCCAACCAAATGTAATATTTCAAAAAGCCCAAAACAATATTTAGAGTGCTTTTGTGATACTTCTGCAAAACAGAATTATATACACCCAAGATTAATGTATCATAATCCATAACTGCAAACTCCAGACTATGTCAAAACCCAGCCAATGTAGACCAAAATGTCAAAATAAAAGGACAATCCAAAAATATATGGTGTTGTGTCTCAAAAAGACCATTACACGTATCTCTGGGACAAAACCTTTCAGAGACTTGTTTATGTTTATAAGAGTCCCTGACATTTAACCTACCATGACAGGAAAGCCATATCAAATCCCATAAATATGCAGGCAATCTAGGTTCAGTCAACAGATGGAGAGTGGAGTCAACATTATCTGAGGAGCCAGAAGGGAAAATCAAAGGGACTCAACATTTACTTTCAATAATATGGTCATATAATTCTGTTTTGGAGAACAAAAGAACCACTTCTCAAGTAATATCTCATTGTCTTATTTTTTTGAAAGTTACCTCCATACAGTTTGAAACATAAATCTTTCTCCAAAGAGTATGAAAATGCCAATGCCCATCTTCCCATAAGGTAAGGAGATACTGTAAGTCATGTGACAACCAAAAATGCCAATTTTTCATAGGACTATTTAAGAGAGGCTTAATAATATAAAAAAGAAAATTAGAAAAATTAAAGGCCACAGGATTAACCATTGCCAATCCACCTTGAACTACCGGGAGATAGGTATAATTGCATTTAATAGGGTTAAGTCTAGAACCCCATAACGCTTGAAAAAAAAGTCTATATAAACGGGTCTCCAAATTCTGAGGTAACGGAAAAACTGTGCTAAGATAAATAAACAGGGGAAGAAGCAGAGTTTTAATCAAAAGAACCTGCTTTAGCTTAAAAATTTGCATACTCTTCCAATTAAGCATTAAATCATATCCTTCATTCAATTTCAAATTCCAGTTCAGAGTACCAGCATCAGAACTCCCAAAAAGAATGCCTCAAATTTTCAAATTATCAGTAGTGATTGGAATACCTGCCACTGTAGTATATCCACTCAATGCAGTCCCAAGCCATAAGGCCTTACTCTTATAGATATTAATTTTGGCATTGGAGACATCCGAGAAAGCCAGAAAAATATTAAGCAAAGCTTCCCTCGAGTAGAAATCAGCCAAAAAAAATGCAGATATCCTCCGTATATGCCAATATTTTAGGTACAGTAAAAAGGGTAGAAGTTCTAATAGAAGTAGTCTGAGGGGCTAAATGAATTCTTTGCAAGAGCACATCAAGCCCCAAAATACACAAAATAGGGCTCAACGGACAACCTTGCCTAACAGCTATAGACTGAGCAATAACCAGACCCTGAAAATTATAAATCAACAGACGAAAAGTGGCCTTATGGTAAAGTATCTGTATCCAGGAGATGAATTTCTCAGGAATACCATGAAACCGGAGGGCCTGGTACAAAAAGTGATGGGAAACCCAATCGAACGCCTTCTTCTGATCAATAGAAAGCAAAAAAACAGATAATTTATTGTCCAAACCATACTGAATAATATCAAAAATCTGTATAAGGTTATCAGTTATACTTCTATTAGGAACAGAACAAGTTTGAAAAAGAGAAACAATGTTAGGTATAATGCCATTCAACCATGTAGACAAAATTTTAGTAACGATCTTTAAATCAGTATTCAATAGAGAGATTGGCCTCCAATTCTTAAGATCCAAATGGTCACCTTTCTTAAAAATCAAAACCATACAGGCCTGCAACCAATCACAGGTAACATAACCTGTATCAAGAATATTGTTGTATAAAGCAGACAACACAGGCACCAAAACTTGCCTAAACCATTTATCAAACTCAGAGGGGAGACCATCAGGGCCAGGGACTTTATGTGAAGGGAGAGACTTAATAGCAGTCTCAACCGCAAGTTGTGTAATGGGCTTAATCAGTAATGAAAAATCAACGGCAGACAGAGCATGCAGTCCCAAGTGAGAAAAAAAGCATCTCCAAGCTGCAGAACCACATTACCAGAAAAAAAATCAGTATAAAGAGATTCGGCAAAACACAGAATCTCTTCATTAGTCTGTACAATAATCTCAGAACCAGTTTTTAAACCCCGGACAACTTTAGTATTAATCAGTGCAGAATTATATTTAAAAATATCCAAAGCACCCCACCGACGCCGAGTCCCAAAACGTTGTTCAGTTACCAAAGATTTGGCCCTATCATACAGATAGGTTTTCATTTCAGTTCTCAAAACATCTATTTGGGGGGCATAATTATGCTTAGTAGTAGTTTGTAGGAAAATAAACTTACAAAGCTGCTGACGTAACTGTAAAAAAAGTAAATAGCTAGCTGTATTATTTTTCTTACCCCTGGAAGAAAGGAAACAATGAAAATCCATCTTGGACTGTACCCACCAGTCCAAAATGGAATCAGAAAAAATAAATACTGAAAAACGAGCTGTAAAAAGTTCCATGCAATCCTGAAATAGATCATCATTTGTTAATAAAGAAACATTTAGCTTCCACAAACCATGACCCATATATCTGGAGTCAAGTAAAGAAAGCAAGACATGCAACTCCATGTGATCAGAGGTAGCACAAAATGTAGTCCAGGCACCTTTTAGGTGACTATGCTCTGAAACAAAAAGAAAATCAATCCTGGTAGATGTAGAATTTCTAAAGTAAGTGTGTCCCCCTGTAAGATGAAACCGCCTGTAAGAATCAATCATCCTAGCAGTGTGCATAACAGAAGTCAGAAAATTTGTGTCACAAAAAAGTTTAGAAGTTAAACCTGTTTTGTCTACAAAATCCAAGGGACAATTAAAATCTCCACCAATCAAAACCAATTTAGCGGTATGTAGATAAGGTCTTAAAGCTTTAAAAAGCGAAATCCTTAAGCTTTTTGTTTGGGGAGCATAAATAGTACCAATCCTGAGAGGGACAGCACCCACTAAAACATCCACCAACAATAACCTTCCAGGTTCAACATCCAGAACCTTTAGAATCTACAAATCCCAAAATGTAAAGAGTATACCAACTCCCGAACAGGACTCAGTCCCCAACAACCAAAAAGAAGGACCAAAAGGCCAAGAACATTGGGCATGAATAGTGTCGGAAGTGGTTCTCAACCTTGTGTCCTATAAAAAAAAGACATTAGCAGCAGAGCCTTGCAAAGAAGAGAATAAAGTAAGCCAACGCTGAACATTCCTAATACTATTGACATTTAAAATTAGTAAATGTAAATCAGAAATAACCAGGGTAGAAAAGGAAAAAAATCAAGCAGTTTTCTTTCTAGTTCTTTTATAGGTCTTCCCTTGTTTTCATTCTTCCTCACCCTCTGAAACTTCCTTATGAGAAGAAGCCACAGAAGACAAGTCAGATTCCTCGCTCTCATCAGCCTCACAGTTTTGTAGAACTGAAAAACTGCTCCGAGATCTGAGCGAGTCTCTATGAGAGATCTTAGGTTTAGGCTGTAACTTGTCTTGTTTCCTCTTACCCTCCACCACTATAAAGTCATCAATCGGGAGCATTGGGAAGGGGGGGGCATAACAGCAGTGTCCAAAACTGGAACAGTGTCCAACTGGGCCTGCAAAGTAAGTGATGGTTCCACTGGCTGAGAGGTAGAGGGAATAGACTGGGTCAGCACAATCTCCACCGAGGGAACAGGAATAGGAGGAGGAATAGGAAGAGAAATCAATGACCGAGTTTTGGATTGTTTCTGTTCCTGCGCTTCCAGAACCATCTCCTCCTGGTCGTAAAAAGAACCCTTATTATGTGCAGCCCAAGGGGAATATGGGTGTGGGCAGGACAGTAGTGTGGTGGGTAGGTAACTGGCTGGGCAGCAGGACACAGAGGGTGGTGGTAAATGGTTGTCACTCCACAGAGGGAAGAGTGACCAGTGGGGTACCACAGGGATCAGTGCTGGGACCGGTCCTATTCAACATCTTCATTAGTGACATTGCGCAGGACCTAGAAGGCAGAATTTCACTGTTTGTTGATGACACAAAGCTCTGTAACAGAGTAGACACACCAGAGGTGTAGACAGAATGAGAGGGACCTGCAGAAACTTGAAGAATGGTCAGGGTTTGGCAGTTGAAATTCAATGCAAAGAAGTGCAAGATAATGCATATGGGGCACAAAAACCCTGGCACAATATATCAGTTGGAGGGGGTGAGGATATAGCATGCACCAAGCAGGAAAGGTATCTTGCGGTTATCATCTCTGATGACCTCAAGGTAGGAAACAGTGTGACAAGGCAGCAGGTAAAGCAAATAGGATGCTGGGATGCATAGGCAGGGGCATCACCAGCAGGAAAAGGGAGGTCATAATCCCACTATACAAGACACTAGTGAGGCCCCACCTGGAGTACAGTGTACAGTTCTGGAGACCTTACCTACATAAGGACATAGACAGGGTAGAGAAGGTTCAGAGGAGGGCAACTAAGATGGTGCATGGATTGCATCAAAAGTCCTATGAGGACAGGTTGAAGGAACTGAACATGTACTCCCTAGAGGAGAGGAGGGAGAGGGATATGATAGAGACATACAAGTATCTTACAGGGAGGAACAGGGTGCAGGAATACACTATTTTTAAGCAAAAAGATGTTCCAGGACTAGAGGGCATAGGATGAAGTTGGAGGGAGGACGATTCAGAGGAAACATGAGGAAGAATTTCTTCACAGAACGAGTGGTGGACAAGTGGAACACCCTGCCAGAGGAAGTGGTGGGGGCTGAAACAATCACGGGATTTAAGAATGCATGGGATAGACATCAAGGAATTCTGGAGGTCAGGGGTAAGGGGCAACAGACTTCTAGGAAAACATAAACTGAACTTACAAGCTCAAATGGGCAGACTGGGTGGGCCATAGGCCCCTATCTGCCGACACTGTCTATGTATCTATGTAAAGACACAGTCTATAGGAATGGCCTTTCTCATCACAAAGATTGCAACGGACAGGATTAGAACAATAATGGTTGGAGTGACCAATCTCAAGACATAGGTCACAGACCTGCACCTCACAAATATTACTCAAATGGGCTAAAGAGCCACATCTATGGCAAGTTTTAGGCTGCCCAGGATAAAAACAAAAGCCTCTATCCCGTCCAATAAAAAAGCTGCTAGGCAGGTGCTGAACACCAGAGTCAGAGGTTTTTAAGTTTAACCTTGAATTACCAGCCCCCAGTCCAACTATTCTCAGAATCCAGAATAGGAGAGGGTCTCTCCATAGCCTCCACCTGCTGCTTTATCCAGTGCAAGATGTTAGAAATTTTGACCCCTTCATTTTTAAATAAAATATTCACAGTTTTCCATACTGATTTCGTCAGAGGAATAATAATAAAGGGGGACAAGGCAGGAGTATGCTTTAAAGTACCATATTTCAACCAGAACTTATCAAGCAGAACAGGAGAACGAAAGCTAACATCAAACTGGGAGTCCCCAGAAGTATGAATAAGTGCCAAAATTTCAGTAGCTGTGAAATGCATAGTCTCTTTCAATAAGGTTCTGGCAACATAAGTTCTGTCTGGAGGTACCTCCAAGCAGCCAGCATATTTGAATCTCACAGCATTTTTACATTTAGCAGGTTCCCCTAAGTTAGAAAACAAATCAGACAATCTGAAGGGTTTAGAGGGAGCAGGAGGGCCTCACTGATCAGCTAGTTGACCCGTAGTAACCGAAGGCAAAGTGGAATGCAGCAAAGGCTCATCAGTAGGATCAACAGGAGCAGCTGTCTCCACCAAATCTGCCCAGGAGGTAGAAGGAGGCTCATGCAGAGGGAGCGCAACCAGGAGGATGGCTGGAACAGAAGATTAAGAGTCACTTACTGAAGAGGTCAAGACAGGCTGAGAAGCAAGCAGTTCAGACATCGCTTTCTTAGAAATTGGTAAATCCTGAGAAGTACCCTGTGGCTGAGCCCCACAGGACTCGACAAGGAAATTATTCGTATGAGCTGCAGAACAAGCAGGGTGAGTCAGAACCACAGCAGGAGTGACAGACGCTGACTCAGCTGTCTGGCTTTGCAACTCTGCAGCAGTCGGAACGGAATTCGAAATCCAAGTGGTGCCATCAGCTGATTTCTCCCAACCTGCAGAATGCAAGGCTCGATCTGGGGACCAAATTGGCTGAGCAGTGTCAGAAGCTGAAAATATGCCTTGCCACACAGAAGGAGAGTCCCGGTTTGCAGTGGGACTCTGTGAATCCTGTAACTTCAACAAAGCTTCATCTTCTTTTTGCAGTAAGTGCAACAATGCTTCCCTTCATTTTTGTATAATATAATGTTGAGGTTCTGATGCCATTTCATGCCTTCTAAGAGTAGCTCGCAATGTATCAGCTGCAGGAATGAGATTACCTAGAGCTTCAGCTGTACGTTGCTGAAAAGCCACAACTTCAGGGTGCAAATGTTCTGTGTCAGGTAGAACTAGAGTAGATACTTCTAAATCCATCTTATTAGAATCCATAATAGTCTCAATAGGTATAGGTACAGAAAAAGAATCATTTTCAAAATTCAGAACGCCTGTAGAATGAGCAAAATGCTGAGGTCCACCACCAGCTCCAGCACTCTCAACACCACGGTCAGCCATCTTGTCCATCGGAGAACAGACAAGAGGTCCCCCTATTGCAAGAGTAGGGGGAATTTTTTATTAGACAAAACTGCAAGGCAAAACAGGGAAAATTATACAGGAAAAACAAGCAAACAAAATAAAGAAACAATATTGCAAGAAACTAAAACCACTAGGATAAACAAGAGAAAACATATATGGTACCAAAATTCCGCATGAAGGAAACAAAAATACAAAAGAACAGAAAGAAGTAAAAACTCAAAATCTAGCAGAGCATTACACCAAAAGTAAAACAAAAAACACATAAGGTCCAGAAACAGCCATCTAATCCCGTTCCCCCCTCCCTATTAAACTAGAAAATGAAGGCCAAAAATAAAGGGGCAAAAGAATTTTCCCGAACAAATAATCAATAGTTCATAAAAAAAAGAAGAAGACCCCAACCCTTCCACCAAGAACGGAAGGAGGAGTCAGAAAGAACAAGTCTGTCCTTGGGAAACACTTTATGAATTTCCTGTTCAAATTTAAGTTTCATACCCAATAAAGGTAGCTGTTTCTGTTGTAACATGAACTTACAGCTGGTTTGCCAGATAATCCATTTAATAAGAGCAAAAATAACCCGAGTTGTCCCCACATGAAAACTACCCCAACATTGCATATCATACTGCCCATAAATCAAAGTATTATAATCCATGTTCTGCAATTGTGGCATGCACCAAGAGGATGCCAACAAGGGCCAGAAACCTATACTATAGGGACAGTGAAAAAATAAATGCCACCGTTTTCACCTCCAACCCACAACCCTCCCTCAGACAAGATCTATCCTGCATACATTTATGAAAATGGTTTCTGTGAACATTTAATCTGGAATGGCAACAGAGTCAAACCAAGTCCCATACTTTAGGAGGGATCCTGGGATCTGTCAGCTGATGAAGAATATCAGAAAGGACCACTGTGTCCGGGTAAAACAAGACAGAGGGTAGTAAAACAAACAGAATGCAAAAGGGATCATTATTCTGCCTTCCTAGTATTATGCAAAAGATCATGAGAGGTAATACACCAGAGTTTTAATTTCTTACATACCTCCAAAAGATAAGGCAATAAATCAGGTGGAATATTTCGAAACACACCCAATGACTGAGTAACCCATCTGTTCCAAAAATATTGGCATCGGTCCTTGAACAGGGGAACCCAAGGGAGTTGTTTCTGCATTAAAATGGGCACAAAATTGGCATAGAGAAACATGGTAAGAAGAAAAAGCACAGGGATTACCATATTCAGACCACCCTCACTAATAGGCCGGTAAGTACTGTGTCTTTTAATAGGGTTAAGCCAGCTCCCCCAGAGTAATTGAAAGGCCACACTGTACATTTTTACTTCCAACTTTACTGGCAAAGGGTAAAGATGGCTCACATTCAAGAATAAAGGCAAAATAAAAGTTTTATACATATAAACTCTTTTCTTTTTTTGTCATGGGGTAACCCTTCCATCTATCCACCTTTTCAGCTGCCTGAGATAAGGCAAGGTCCCAATTCAAAAAAGCTGAATCAGGGGCACTAAACCAAAACCCCAACATTTTAATAGGGGGATCAGATATAGGGACACTTCTGATCTCATGCAGAACAACACCAGGAACATGAATACCCAAAACCTAACTCTTTTGTCTATTAATTCTAGAACCAGAGATCACAGAAAAAGAATCCACTACCCTCATAGCATGAACACCTGAGACTGGATCAGCAACTAAAATGGT